>JAOTON010002137.1:0-600000 GCA_034440635.1 Lepas anatifera
AATCGGTCCACAAACCGGTACATCAACCAAATACAACACTTAATCAGCCACACAGAGAATCACGACTGCCCAATCGGTCCACAAACCGGTACATCTGCAAAAAAGTACAAATACTTTAATCAGCCACACAACAATCACGACTGCCCAATCGATCCATCAACCGGTACATCAACCTGATACAATACTTAATCAGCCACACAAATAATCGCGACTGCCCCTGCCGAACCACAAACCGGCAGCATCTGCAAAGCACAACGACTTAATCAGCTCACAGACAATCACGACTGCCTCATCGGTCCACACAAACCGGTACATCAACCCAATACAAACACTTAATCAGCATCACAAACAATCACGACTGTCCTATCGGTCCACCAACCGGCACATCTGCAAAGTACAACACTTAATCAGCCACACAGACAATCGCGACTGCCCCATCGGTCCACCAACCTGTACATCAACCCAATACAACACTTAATCAGCCACACAAACAATCACGATCACCCCATCGGTCCACCAACCGGTACATCAACCCAATACAACACTTAATCAGCCACACAGACAATCACGACTGCCCTCACTGGTCCACCAAACGGCACATCAACCCAATACAACACTTAATCAGCCACACAGACAATCACGACTGCCCCATCGGTCCACTCAACCGGTACATCAACCCGACAACACTTAATCAGCTACACAAATAATTATGACTGCCCTCGCTCAACAAACCAGCACATCTGCAAAGTACAACACTTAATCAGCCACACAGACAATCACGACTGCCCCATCGGTCCACAAACCGGTACATCAACCCAATACAACACTTAATCAGCCACACAAACAATCACGACTGCCCCATCGGTTCATAAACCGGTACATCTGCAAAAAAGCTCACTACAGCATGTCCCCTCAGTTGTAGTACACGGATATCTGATGGATGATCATCATCCAATATCCAATAATCAGACAACATGATATTGGTAGTACGGTTGACCCCACAGGTATGGAATTGTGACAAGCAGAAAGTCGTAGGGAAAAAGGAACATCCTGTGGTAACTGAATAACATTTCCAATAGTATTGCGGTCGATTGCAACAATTCGATTCTATCCAGTTTTTTAAGCCACAATTCATGCTCACAGACAAACAAATTCTTACCGTATATTTGTCATCCCAGGTCTCCGAGTCTCGAATCTCCACTTCTGTGTCACCCATGTTGAATTCAGCGCATTCAACCGGAGCGGCTTTGCTGATATATTTGCAGCCTCACCGACGTTTGATGCTTGTCTGACGTTGAATTCAGCGACACATTCGTTTCTCCTTCCCTGCCGGAAACCAGTGCTATGGTTATGTGCTGCATAGTTAAGTTAAACATTCGATGTATTTAGGGCAGCTGAATTCTGAAGTGGGTGTTCACAGAGTGCGTGCCTTTTCCATGCTTCTCTCCCTAATTGAGCTTCATGGACGTGTTAGTCGTCTCATAGAAATATTTACATCCTGAGGATTGATAATTTTTGTAGAAGCTATGGTTCGGGAGTTGCATAAGCAGGATACATTAATATTTCATCCCTCGACATTCTCAATGCCCTTTGGAATGTGTTCTCGTGACAGAAATATGAAAAGTCGGTTTCTTGTAAACAACCCTGGTTTCTTCCATAAACGACTGACTTGACTGCCGTGTAAGTGAAGTTTCATCCTGCTCACTTAACTGCTTCAATGCCGAGTCACAAATTTCTTATAGACTGATCATAATTATTCATATGTTTGTACCTCATTCTTAGCACACTCTAGGCACTTTGCAAAAATATTCCTGTCGGTGCATTGGGTCATAAATTCTCGTCTGCTTCTCACATCGCGGACCGGAATTGAAGACGCAGCATGTTCCGTTAAGCCATTGAATTTATATCCATTCTGCTGCAAACTAAGAAATAAGAAACTAACGTTGGAATAGAGGGTGAATTTGCTTTTTAGGGGAATGTGCATGCGGATGAAACGATACACATATTGACAGGGTAAACTTCTGCAGGCTACTGCAAAGACGCAGAATCCCACCGTTGTATATATAAACAGAGCTCTCCTGATTGCCCCATTTATGTGCAACCCTTTCTGCGATGGGCCAGTGCAATGTTGTAACTGGTGACTCACTGGCAATCACGCCCGCGTCACGTGGAGAAACGGCTCTGGCGCCGTCACCTTGCCGTGACATCTGTGGGGGCAATGACCGTGACGTGTTATATCAGTAGATCATCCTCTTTTTTACTCCTTTTTGGGGCTGACGATCTGCGGTAAAATATGAGGATATCTTTGAAGGTATCGTTCCCGCACCTTCTCAGAATAAACACGAGAGCAGCTCAGAGGAGGGTGGAGCAGGTGCCGAAATCGGTGGCCGATGGAACAGACTAGGAGGAGTTTGAAGGATATATCAGCTGTTTGCGACTGAGTCAGGTGCCAATATGATGAGCGTAGCGAAGCTCATAAATGCTATAAATTTGATTTAGGTTTCCCATGCTCATTTCATTAATTTAAGCAAAAATGGCAAAACTCTAGTTATCGGTAAATACATACACGGACAAATTAAATGGCACGCTTTTCGAAGATAAAAATTCTTGTACTTTTCGGATACTTTGACCTATTTTTGGTTAACGCTTTAATCAATTGAAAAATATGACTATTCTTTTGGTAGCCTGCTTAATGTTTTGCATACTTGTTTATGTTTCACAATATTTGTCTCCGCTAGAGCAGTAATAGAATAAAGCGAAGTGCAGTGAAACCATAGAGATGAACTATTGCTACTAGAGAGGAACCGCCAATCAAAATACCTATACCGGTTGAAGAAAATTGAAGCTGAAACCTGGTTTCTATTTAGTAAAAAATATCATCTTCAGGCGCTTGTGAATACGTCATTCCCAGCAGAAAATCCCACCAAAATTTGGGCAGAGATGCTTAAAATCTCACATCTGACTCACAACTGATTCAAGTATATTTTGTCTTTTTACTTTTTCCTTTAAAAGTATTTTTTAAGCGACCATGATCACTCTCGTACTTGCCCCGCCAGGTGCATGCTAATACTTCTTCGTCCTTCATCGTCTCCATCATATATGTTTGTGGGACGCATATTTCTTCGGCCATTTTTAGAAATGTAGATACTCACCACATCCAGCGAAACATCTGCAGCATGCAGCATTCCTTTAGACTATGTATAAAAGAAGAGCAACCGATTGCCCAATTGGGTAGCTTACAAGCCCGACAAGCGGCCGTTTGCCAAGGAGATTGGAGCGACATTTGGAACTATGTAAAGCTTTACTTTATCAGAACCAAACCTTTGTCCACTTGAAAACCGTGAGCTTAGTTTTAAAATATTTTCAAGAGTGGTCTTCGGCCACTTATATTACTCAGAAAATCAGCTTCGGGCAGAGAACAAAATTCAAATACCACCACAATCACATGTAGCACCCGTTTCTTTACTTGACACTAGCAGTACAAAATATTGAATAATAAATCCGATCTCATCACTAATTATAACGACATTTAAGAAAACTGGTCATCTCCATGACACCATGGTCTCCTCACCAAGCGTAGAAATAGTATTGGAGATTTAGGGGAACTCTTGAAATTGATTAACTTATACTTACCAGGACGGAACCACGGGGTAATACTTGACAATAGCTCACTACCAACGCTCCCAACATCATCAAAACCATTCCTAACCCCATCTCAAACATTATTATCAGATATATCATCATCAGATATAAAATAACTAAAATCAGGATGTCCACAGCGATCCGTGCTCGGCTTATTATTCACAATCATTTACCTACATTGACGGTAGGTTTACTAAATCCCCAAATTCCCTCTCTCAAAGCGCCTCACATAATTGATGACATAGTGACGATTCAGCATTGCTGCTGCAAAGACATATTCAAAATTTATGGATAAGGCCAGGTGTTGGCTATAGCCCACAATTCTGTCAGAACAATATAACCGAATTATTTTTGAAACGTGAAACAGTCAACCCCCGTTCACAATTTGGCGTAGAAGTTTTCAAACGTGATAAAAGAAACACTTAGGCTTAATCAAAGATCTAATTTTCCTCGACCATATCAACAGGTCAACAGGTGGGCAGGTCAACCGACAACGTAGTGGCCCCAGAAGAGGTTGAGTTTGTCAAATATTTTTTCTAGAAGACCCTGAGTGCAATCACAGGCTTGCTGATCTACGTTAGGACAAAATGGGGAATTACCCCTCTAAACTGAAAATGGGTGGGCTGTAAAGTTTTGTAAAGATGCAGATACATTTATTGACATACAAAGACATTACAGAAATAGCGTTAAGTCTGGTGCAAAAGCCGCGGTGAGCTTAAGTCTTGGCGGTGCTCTCGTGAGAATTATAAGCCCATATATTCATTCATAAACATTCAAAAGAAACAAATCAACTCACCAAACATCTAAAGCATACAATCAATATAAAATAGTTTCTGACCAGCCGATTTCATGGCGCTCCTCCGATGCCGACAGCCATGGACAGAAGCCTGCTGGACGCGACCACCAACTGGCCAGCACACGCGACCGAGCCAGCCGGCGTCCTGTTACCGCTCCGCAAGTCTCAAGATAATCGTCTTGTTTTGCTAAAAAGGTCATAGAGTACTTTGAGCACTGCTCGTGTGAGCCGGTGAAACAGGCTTCCTAAATGGGCGAGAATGTTAAGTAGACGTTTTACTTTTATTCTCGACGTCTCAGTACTGGGATATGATAGTAGTCAAGGCCAAGACAGGCAGCTAGGTTTATCTCCATCCCTCTTAGACACGAAAATGGCCGCATTCAGACGCTTTCCCAATCCAGCATACAGTCTGTGCTCGCTTTAACACGCGCATTGATGGGGGCGGGGTTGGGTACCCCTCCCCTTCAGGTTTATGGAGATAACATAAAAGCAGCACGCGCCGCCGTACTTGGTATACCTTTTCTCTGATCATTTTCAAATCTTTTGTCAAAATTTCAAGGTTAGGTTACTCAGGTCAGGTCACCAGTACAGGTCAAGTGACCTGACCTAAAAAAGTTTATGGTAGCATAATTCGGAACAGGGTGAACTTATCCGATTGAAACTCATGCCACATAATGGGCCCACCAAGCTGACTAAAATGCGTTTCGGTATTTTTTATATCAATGACCTAAGGTCAGGTACGAGCCTTGACCTCTTCTTTGGAAATACATGGGAAAATTGGCTTTAATCAAATAACTTGGTAATAGATAGTGATAGTGTTTATTTTAGCTTCATTAGATTGACATTGTCTTTGTGGTTCTCAATATATGAATTTTGACATCATAATTTGACCTTGACCTGAGCTCAAGTCAGGCCCAATGACATATTGGACCTGATTTGACCCAGCAAAGTCATATTATACATCACTAGATTTGGCTGTGAGGATTCCAACGGCTTATGATTTTTCCCTATCTTTACTTGTTCAGATTTAATGACCGAAAACCTTCACTTACATTTTATCCCTATGACGGCATGTTTTGACCTCAGTGACCTTAAATGTGACCTGACGAAAATGGAAAAGTGGATGGGCTGTCCAACGCAGTTTACCGTTTTTCGCTACCTAGCGTGTTTTACAAGATTTTAGGGGGGCAGGTACCCGCCCCCATCAAAGCGAAGGTGGCTCAGACCCCCTTCAATGCGCGTGTTAATACTTTTCATTTAGGACCAGTGCCGAGGCGAAGGTGAATGTAGCCGGAGCCAATCTAACCTGCCGGTGCCGGAGTCAGAATTTTGAAAAGCAGCAGAGCTTTCTCTTCATTTCCCTTTTCAGGCACCTAGCAAATGAGTAGCGTATTGGCTGGAAATAACCCAAGTAAGTACATGTAAAATAATCAAAAATTTATGCAAGGTTAGCAAAGCTTGAAATTCGCCGGCAATTCATTTGATCGCTTAGAATAAGCTCAGAATTTTCGTAATATTTTCATCAATCCTCAAGCTGCAACCATGGTCATGCATTTAATTTTCCTTCGTAAGTAATTCAGCTCGTAAGGAGCGAAAGGAAACGACAGACGAGTGCAAGTTCAGGGCATACAAGTGGATGGAGGGCAGATACGAAGAGAGGGCATGTGAGGAGATCCCGGGTGGATGAATGGAGGACGGGGCAAATAAAGGTGAAGGGAGATCAGGCAAATGAAGTGCAAACGGAGGAAAGGGCAGGACAGACAAGGAAGGTCCAGGAGAAACAAGATAGAGAAAAAGGCAAACAAGGCGAGTTTAGGTCAAAGGAAGGTGATTGTAGGAAAGACATAATGAGGACAGAAGGGCAGGACAAACGATGAAAAGCGTAGTGTAGTCAAGGAAGAGGCAGAGCAGACGAGACGCAGGGCAGGCTAGGAGCATGACAGGGTGGAAGAGAAGAGGGCCTAAGAAATTATAAGGGGAGGGGTGGGATAGGCGGGATGATAGTAGCCGCCAGGAGGAAATGACTGGGCAGGATATAAGTATTTTAGGACAAGACAATGGAAGGGAGCGGCTCGAGCTTTGTCCGTAAACCGAGCTGGGTGCCATCAATAGAAGGCATTATTTGACACGGACAGTTGTCATGGAAAATCACAACTCTACGACAAGAAGCTTTGTCTGAAAATTAAATGTATTCAATTCTTTTCGCAAAATAAAATTAATAAGCCCCACATTTTCATGCAATAATTACCCAAAGATAACGTTCACGAGCTCATTGCGGCTCATTTTTCTACTCGAAAAAACCAGGTTTCAGCTTCAATTGGTCACAAATTTTGTATAGGCAGCTCCTCTCTAGTAGTAATAGTTAATCTCTATGAGTAAAATTATCAATTAAAAATGAGTCGGTCCTCAATGTAGGTCCCAACAGACAATCGACGCTGCGTTGTAATTTCAGGTGGGAATATGAGAAATCAGGTCAATTCCAAAAGACCAACGCACGTGACGTAATCCGAAATTGGGTCATCTTATCTGACTTGACTGTGTTGGACTACAGCACACGCATCTTTGACACACATCCAGTACGCATGAACGGTGACATCATGTCTTATTTTCCCGTGTTTAGAGTGGATCCATAGTGGGGGAACTTCTCACAAAATCAGATTGTGCATGTTATTAAGCGTGTGTGTGCGTGTGTGCGTGTATGTGTGTATGAGTTCTTGGGAGCTTTCAATGAACTGACTATATCGCACTAGGGTCTATCAAGCATGTATTGTTTTGTGAGCTGATACAAAAGCTGATACAACGACCGTGAAACTGATAAATACAGAAGTGAGAGAGTATCCTTGATCAAAAACGAACGTTTTTGTTTAGTTAATCTCAAGCGCGACACAACGCCTGCCTTCTGTTCTTACACGCGGCTAACCAGCGTGGTCCGTGTCCGTTTTTCACAGACCGCGCTCCACCAGAGTGACCCGGCGACCCTGAAATGTAGGCGTCAGACAGCTGCTTCCGTCCGGGAACACCCTGGTGACCCGGTGGTCGACAGTCCGTGCCGGGTGATGTCAAACTATGCTGAGCTTAGCACTAGTAGCCAACGGTCTTGGATGCAGGATAATTTTCCGACATTCAGGACATTGTTTTCTCTACTAAAGAGTGGCTGTTATGGGCACACTGGCAGATCCAAAATTTCCTATGGGGTGGGGGCGCCATCCGGACCAGAAGGGAGCGCCATCTGAACCAGGGGGCGCGACTTTTGGGTGGCAAAACCTATCAGGTGGGCGCCAAATTCTATCGCAGGGGCACCGATACTTGCACCCTGGGGAAGGGAGAGGGTGTGAAACGGAATTTCGGGGGTTCCGTGAGCATTTCAGGGTGTGCAGAGGGTCGATGGGGGGAGGGGGCTAGTGCTTCCGCTTTCCCCTGGGTCTGGCTATGTTTTGACAATAACTCCATTGTATGGCCTTGGAACCCCGTATTTTTACATCAAGAATCCCAGAACTTGGGAAAAATTTTTCTTGAACGCTTCAAAATATTCCTGCGAAGTTTGACACCCCCGTACGTGAGCCTAACCCGGCTTCCCGCTGTGTTTCGGTTTCCACACACGGCACAGGCTGTTCTCGGCTCTCTGCGGCGGCTGGCCTGAACAGAACACACAGACCGGTGCCCTCAGGCCAACTTCCTGAGCTCAGGGCCAGAGTGAGGAGACCAGGGAGGACGCGGCACGCTCGAGGTCACCGTGGACAGTGGACCAGGGACTGCCAACGGTCGGCACGGAGGCGACTGGCTGGCCGCCGAGTCGTGGAGTCTTTGACTCTAATGCTATGGAGAAAGAGTCAAACCTCGACGAGCATAGTCGGTTGGGGTTTGAGTGTCGCCACTGGAAAGACAGTCAATCTTGAGCCAATCAATCTTCAGCCTGCCACTGACAATCAATCCCTTCCTCTAGAACCACAAAATCATGGGATTTGAGCTCATTGTTGCCCTCTGCACTGCTGATTTTACACCAATTCCAATAAATTACGAATTTAGCTGAAACCTGACTTTTTATGACAAAAGGGAGGGGACAGGTTTTCCCTGCTCAGGCTCTCCCTGCCCACCCTCCCTTTCCCGACGCGTAAAGGCTCACCTTCTACCCAAATACCCCCAAAAATAAAACCGTTTGCACATAAATTTGGACGGGATTAATAATAATTGTCTGGGTTTAACGAAATACCAACTGCCAAGTTATGCGGCATCGCCAACTCTCTCTCTCTCTTTTGGGAAGAGTTTTCTATGTACATCAGATCACCTTATTCCGAAGCTATGCCGAGACTTGAACCCGGGACCTGTCACTCAGGAAACATGGATGTACGGGGCGGGCTCCAAAAAGTAAAGTAGCACCATGACTATGAGCCATTTCTCACACAGCAGTGCGCAAAAACCCACTGCAAATAAGCTCCCGGATATTCCATCATCTGCTTGCCCGGGAAGAGATAGGTGGTTATATCGCAGGAGATGTAGACCACAGGCAGCATCGACGGGGTCTGTGGTCATTAGACCACAGTCAGCATCGACGGGGTCTGTGGTCATTAGACCACAGTCAGCATCGACGGGGTCTGTGGTCATTAGACCACAGCCAGCATCCCCGGTAGTGATATGCAGTGGTGGATCTAGCCGGTTGGATTGGAGGGGCAAACCAAAGTCGATGAGATAAAAAAAGTCACGCGGTGAGAATATGACACAATTTAGGTAGACGGTATGTTTTGGGGTAGGCCCAGGATTAAGTTGAGAGTCGAAGCACGAAAAACTTGCTTATAAATAAAAAAGAAATCTGGGCAAAAGGAGGTCCACAGATTTGGGAGTGTTTCTGAACTTTTTCGTTTGGAGCAAATGCCTTTTTGCCCCCTGGATCCGCCACCGGTATTATGTCATTACTTACTCTCGGTTTATAAATGCACATCGTGCCACTGAATTAGCCAATATTTGTGTAGGTGGTTGATACAAATTTACTGAGCATTGAAACTGTTCTGTATCAAATTTCATCAGCATTTATAAAAAATAAATGTGTGTATAGAAGTATGTCTGACCCAGCACAGCCATGCATAATGTTTCCACATGTAATTTTTTTTTCAATTTTGAATTTTTTATAACCCACTACCCATTGATTAGGTAGGCAGGAGTGCCCTTCCTTACCCGTGCGACCCAATAACTAAGGCTCCATAGGATTAGACAGTTAGGTATTATTACATTGTTAACGGGTCGCACCACTCCCCGCTCCAACTTTTTTATATTTTTCCATGCCTAGGTTACATACATTGTTTAGAATATTTCCCCGTGCGCCCCCGAAAAGAATAGTAACACTAGTAACATTCAGGGAGTGCACGGGTACTACAGAGAGGGTATTAGTGGGTTAGTTATTAATAGGTAAAAACCTCTAGTGTGTTTTTAGAAGAGAAGAAGGTAAAAGTGAACATTATTTGGAGAAAAAGTTAGTGATACCAACGGCCCATGCGTGCAATCTCAAAATTAATATCAGATTTCCTGCAATGTTTTATAGGCATCAATGAAGTAATTTCGTAAACATTTTTTTAACTGAATCTTTTCTAAAGGTACATCATTAAAATCTGGAAAGATAGAGCAAATTACTTGGTTCCAAGCCTTTGGAGCCGAACATGAAAGTGAGAAGGATCTATAATTTTTGGTAGATAGTGGCACAGAAAAATGTTGAATGAGACGAGTATTATTGGAATCATGAAGCTGGAAAAGTGACAATATAGATATTGGCAAAGAATGCTTCAAAAATTTGGACAAAACTATGATTTTTTGCTCAATGACCAAGTCTTGTAGCTTCAGTAAGTTTAATTAGCTTAAATCCTTCAAATCCTCCAACATGATTCAAGGATTTGATAATATTTTCAACTTGCTCAATATTTGTTTCTAAATTCCTATCGAATATTTCATATGAGGGCGGATCTAAGTAGTCTATTGCGCTGATATCTGGAGAAGGAATTTTACTTTCCAAAGCAGTTGCAATTGAGCAAAAAAGTTATTAAATCCATTTGCAATCTTCTGTCCCTTAAAGGCGACATCGTCCCCATTCTTCAGTACAGATGGAAAAATTTGACTTTTGCTATGTTTCTTATTTATTAAGCTATTTAGGAGTTTCCAAGTTTCATTTCCATTTCCCTTATTTGCTTGAAACGAGTCTCTATAATATTTATGTTTTGCCTCCTTTATTACATTGGTTAGCATGTTTCTATATCTTTTATAAGTTTGTTCCATTTCATTCAATTCATTATTATATTCATTACTATGCTTAGCCTTTTTTAGTGTAAGTTTTTTGAACAGCTTGTTTTTATGATTTATTCCTGCCAAAATCTGTTGAGATATCCAGGGTTTCATGGGAGTTCTTCTTCTTTTAGGTGTAAATGTTTTAGAGAAAGCATTTATCCCTTTCTTATATGTATCAATTAAGATCCCACATGCAATATTGGGATCAGTTATAGTATTAAAGTTTCTAAGATTAGAAGCAACAAAATATTTTAGCTGATTAATCTTGGTTTTGTCAAAGAATGTTATGTTTTCTTGGCATTCATTTTTAGTTCTTGGCATGCTTAATGTCATAAAAATTGGAAGGTGGTCTGAAATATCGTCAATAATTACACCAGACTGATTAACGCGAGCGATGTCATTGATAAAGAAATTATCTAATAGTGAGGGATTGCTACAACCTATCCTCGTCGGTTTTGAAATAGCTGGTAGAAAATTATATGCCGCCATTTGATTGAAAAGTTTCATCGCATCACTATCTCCAGGGAGTTTCCAAAAGTTAAAGTTAAAATCACCTGCTATAACACAAAGCTTATTTTGGTCTACCAAATCTAGAATGTTCTCAAGTTTTTCCAAAAACAGACTGTTATTATAACAGGGAGGTTTATACATTTCGCCAAAGATCAATGTTGGCATATTCTGGACTGATTTTTGTGATATCTCAACAAAAGTGGATTCTTTATATATGTTCTCAAGATCTGTTCTATGTTTGCATTCATATTTATTGCTGACATATAGTGCTGTACCACCTCCAATTTGATGTATAATGCATAATTATTCAGTATGCATGATTTATAATTAAAAGCAGCAGTCAGCATCTTTGTGAGCCTTTTCTATCAGGAACTGTTGTCCCCCAGGAAAACATCGCCCTCAGGATGCTAATAAATAGTCCATTATGCCAGCTCACGTATACATATGAATATTTCTATATAATGCAGGGCCTAAGCTCAGACGGAAAAGCTCACGTGGCTCGTGCTCGCCTCGGTCAAGTCTCTTGCCACATGGCATGGATTACATCTCTGGACAAATTCAGCGCACTGATGCCAGTTATACGACCTCCGGGTCACACCGGCAAGGCAGCGGAAGACCGCACTAGTCTCGTTCATCACGATCGTCGCCAGGGCTGGAGATCTCTTCTCGATCCAGGGAAGGGGAGGGGGCCCTGTATGGATAATACTGGCACTGTAAAACAAGCCCTCAAGCCCTACATAAAGCCTATGGGGGACTGAACATCCAGGGGGAGGGGTTGACCGCCTTGAACCTGGTCGAAATGTGGTCGAAATGTTGGGCTGCGCAGAATCATTCACTCCCCATTGGTCAAAACCTCCACCATTCCAAAACTACCCCAAATCAGGCATATTGCTGGGAAGAGGAAAGGTGGGGGCAAACAAATATCAGAAAACAGGGGCTCCTTTTTTACTATCCGCATGAAACTATGTAGAGTCAAAGTGTGACCGAGTGGATGAATCAGGCGATATCACTTCTATGGTCATATTCACAAGGAACCTGAAACCAATTATCCTCTCAAATCACCCGCATCCGATAGTTTCTCATTGGTAATGCGGAATCCTGACTGGAACATGCAATCCTCTTCCCCCTCAGAGGACCGGTCTTGCCGTGTCGGATTCTTCCGGTGGGTCAAGATTGGTTTATTAATTTGGGTCATGTTTGGTTCTCTTTAGTTTATAAGCAAGGTTTCGGTGCTTTCACCCTCAATTTCAAACAGAACCAGTCAATTTCAGTGTAAATATTGGGCCTTGAATAACAAAAATAAGCATCTTTGGCCACATCTTGGCCCCTGAGACAATTTTTTGCTTTTTCAACTTTGATTTACCCTCGAAGCCTGTCTAGCTAAAATGTGAGGAAATCTTTCACTGCGTGATGTTCTTTTCTGTTTGCTTCTCGACTTTGGCTTGGGCCCCAAAACTACTGGCTTGATCCGCCACTTTAATCTGCCCCCCGCCAGTGGCGGATCCAGGGGGGACAAAAAGGCATTTGCCCCCCAAACGGAAAAAGCTCGGGGCAAAACTATGTTTTTACCCCCCAAAGCGATTGACCTCTATTTTTCCCCGACTCCTTTTTTAGTTTATAAGCAAGATTTTGGTGCTTCAACTCTCAACTTCAAACAGAACCAGTTAAGTTCAGTTGAAATGTGGGGACTTGGAGAGGGAAAAGTATCTTGAGCCCATATTTTTCACCCGGTGAGGTATTTTTTTAGCTTTTCGCCTCACACACACAAAATTCTACTGGGAAGTCATTGTATTTGTAGCGCTGTTTTACACTGCGTGACGTTTTTTCGACTTTGGTTTGCCCCTCCCAAACCGACCGGCTAGATCCGCCACTGCCCCCGCTACTCGTGAAGTTCATGCGCCTATGCAAGGAGCTGTTGTTCTGTAAAATATCAATAATTCAGACAATTTCATTCATTTTAAATTTCAGCCATTCTCAATTCGGAGAAATAGTGAACGAACTTTAAATATTTACTCTGACGAAAAATAAAGGAGAAAAATAGGTGTACCAGAAAAAAATTTCTGGAACTTGGGTCAAGGACACATTGAAGACTTTCCAGCTGTGATCTAAGGTCAAACAGATCGATGTGAGATTTTTCGCTGCTTTTCAAAATACCACATATTTTTTGTTCATCTTGCATGGTTCTGTTATTTTTTAGTCATCCGAAAAATGAGTCTAAGCAGATTTATGAAAATACTTGCGGCTATAGCTTGTATAA
Organism: Lepas anatifera; assembly: GCA_034440635.1. Lineage (NCBI taxonomy): Eukaryota > Metazoa > Arthropoda > Thecostraca > Lepadidae > Lepas > Lepas anatifera. The sequence goes on from JAOTON010002137.1 coordinate 13,473, forward strand.
TTTTGGTCCGATAGGCTCTAAAATTTCAGAATCGGCCTTAAGGCCAACAAAAATCCTACACGCTCATTTTAAAAGAGGATCCGAGAGGCAATGGCAGGTCTTTGTTGATCGGTGTTGCATTTTCGCCGTGCCATGTTCCATCAGAAAGGCTTATTGTAATTCATTGGATAATTTCAACACACAAAACCGTATATTGGCGTATGTGCAGTCTCGTGTGCGTGTTATTACGGCTAATTTAGTGTTCCATAGTTTGCCGATCACATCCTGACGGGACCATGATACCTATTTGGAGGAAGTGTCCCCAGATGTTCGACAATAAAGGTATACCAAGTACAATCTTAAATGTGGAAATTGTAACTGGATTGTACAGGGAGTCTATAAAGCGATTTTATTATTGTATATGTGTTTATATCAATATGTTTAAATATGATATATAGATATATTTTAATCTATTTTTAATATATATATATATATATATATATATATATATATTGTTATGGTATTATTATTAACTAATCATTATTAATTAAATTATAATTATATATTATCATTAATATATATTTTTATGTTTAATATATATATATATATATATATATATATATATATATATATATATATATATATATGTTTAAATACAAAACCTAAGTGGGAAACCGGTAATGGTTCCTACATGGCCGGCGGTGGGGAGGAGAGTCAGGATTGCGTAAGAATTCAGCATAAAACAAAAGTCTAGCACAACTACCCTCCCGTCATATTAGTCATGTTCTCTCGTAGCACACCAAAAAACATACCCAAAACTCTGTCAAGTTCCACCTTGGAAAACATACTCAAGCCCTGTTCAGTTCGACCCCAGAAAGCTTACCTAAACTCTGTTCCGTTCCACCCCAGAAAACATGCCCAAAACTTTGTGCCGTTCCACGCCGATTCCAGTACGACCTTTACGGTGTATGTACATTTGTCTATTGAAGGCTGCTCGTCCCGAATAAAATTGCGAAATTTTGTCTCATCTCTCCCATGCTCGCCGCCCTGTTTTGCGTACCATGTTGACCTCCAGGCTGTTTTGTAGAGAACAGCATGATATAACACTTTAGAATCCATTCCATTTCGTCGCGTTTAAATTTGCTCCATACCATTTTGTCCTGACAAAATCCAAGAAACAGTTCCATACCGTTCTATTTCGCTTTTCCCGGACATTTTAGGAAGATGTTATCGAGTTCCGACCCGTTCTGACTGATACCTGGACAAGTTCATCCCATCTCGCCCCATTCCATCCCGCCCCATTCCATCCCGCCCCATTCCATCCCGCCGCATTCCATCCCGCCTCATAAGTCCCATCCCATTTCTCATCCCTTGTAAACATCTTGTATTGAACCTCCTTTTGGTTGGGTATATCAGTTTGCAGAACAAATATAATATTTTTGAAACTCATGTGTTCGATTTTATCACACTCCTTCGGTAAGGGACTGAAATTGCCATTCCCACTAGATGGCAACTAAAATATAACTCGTCCACGTCGGCGCCACAAATTACATGAGCCTTCAACGCTAGAAAACAGCCTAACAATAATTTTTTGTATTGATTGTACCGCATAAGCTAACATCGAATCAAACAAGGGTAAGGCCTAGTTGAACAATCTGTCGCTACGTTGGTTGACATATGTACAAGCTTTTTTCAATTGCAAGAAAATTATTTTGGCAATGGTTCAATCATGTAATAGGAAAGGCGCCAACTATTTAGCGTAGATTAAACGTATTCCAATAACGGGCGTTAGAAATCACATCACGGCTTTCCGTTTTATAAACCAACAATGCATAACGGTAAGTTTACTGACGGAATGCGTCAGTGCGAATGTATTCGCACCGTCTAGTTCTTCAGTCTTCCTTTCGTATCGCCAACAAATCTGCCACTAACCTTCTTCACTGTAGGACAAGAACGCGGTCTCACAACAGCCTTCGCCCCCATTCGGCTTGAAATCAAGAGTCAACAGCCATCGCCTGACTGTCTGACGCAAGCGGACCTGATTAGCCTCCTCCAGAGCTGTTGTCGCCGGACGTGCGTGCACGTCACAGCACCGTATGTAACACACAGCACATCCTATCACGCACTTTACGCACTGCCCGCGTCGGTCGGTCCCTCACACCGCCCGAGTGCTGTACTATCTGGGCCAGGCAGCGCGCGCCGCGGCGGCCACGGGGCGTCCGCCCCACGTACCCCTCCCCACAACCAGGGTAACCGCCCGGCCGATCGCGACACAACATAGAGAGCACGCCAGCGCAAGGGCGGATTCAGGGCGGGGAAAACAGAGCAGGGTCCAACCGACGACGGCATTTCTGGAAATTGGCTGCGTGATGTGTGGCTGCCAACTTTGTTACCATTCTATGTCCTCCCCAGACGAATTTCTGGGAACGCCTTTGGGCCGACGTGATCGTCAGAACAGAGCTGCGGCACCCAGCTGACCGAGCTCTGTGCTGCTCTATATCGGAACTCGGGCAACAACAAAGGGGTCATATGTGTTGCAACATCTGTAGATTCGATTGCAAAGGCTTCGGAAAGTTGAGTAAACTTATGAATATAATATATCTTGGAGTGTTCGTAATGGAAACGGAAGTTGCGATGGGAACGGGAGCCGGCCACTGGGGTAGCGGCGACGGTGGCAGATCCTTCAGGATCACCCCTACGATCCAAGTCTTGGCAGCATTGACCAGTACGGTTTTGACGACAGACTGGTAGGCAGGCAAACACACAGGCAGAAAGACAGACGAACAGACAGACGGACACACGCTTATGTTCATAATAAGACACCAGATACATCACACATGATTCACAGTTGGGATTTCACTGATTACTAAAACTGTTATTTTGAAGACGTCACTAATTGTTAGAAAAGAGGGAACATTTCTGTTCTTAGCGTATGGAAGTGGGGAGAAAAGGCTGTTCCCTGATTTTCAGACCTCTCTCTCTCTCTCTTGTTCTTAAATTGTTCTTTTTAGAATTTCGACAAAGTGGTCCATTCCCCTTAAGGCAATGGGCTCGCAGTTTTCTGGTCTCAGGGACGACGGTACGCATGAATCGCGATGCAGGCTGATTGTTGAGAAGGCTATGAAAAGGTAAAGCTGTATTTCTTCGATTGTCAAGTGATTGTCACTAAAAATGATCAGGGAAATGCTATCGTAAGCTTTTCTTTTCTGTGTTTCGTCTTTCTGCGTCATTCTGGGGGGAGCCAATAGTGGAAGAAGCGGACTTCGCCTCCCGGCAGGGAACGTGGTGAGCGTATCTCTGATCTGCCGTCGGAGATTCGCTCGAGTAAACGACTCTTTCATCCGTCCAATACAGCCAAGGTCGCGTTTTTGCCACCACAGAAGCCATCCGCACACAGCGATTCAACAAAGCGACTGAAAGGAGCAGCTAGGTACTGTGTGCATTGTCGCAAGCATAACAACTGGGAGCGAAGCTGTCTCGCCTCGTAATTTGAACCATCCTCAGCATATGCTTAGCGCTCTGGTTTTGAGCCGAATGGTAGTACGCTTGCTAGCAAAACGTGCGTCACCTGCAATCAGCTGACTCAGTGGCGCACGCGTTGGAGAAGGGGAGGGAGCAGGGGTCTGCCCCACTTTTTTGTAAAATTTTCTCAGTTTCATTCAAGTTGGCAAATAAATCGGTATATATTGTAACCAGGCAATGCGGAAGGCAGCAATGAGCCCAAATCCCAAATGAGTTTTTGGTTTCAGAGGGCACACTTTCTTATCGACAGCGGGTTGAAAATTAACCGCCCCTTCATTTTGTGCTGATGGTGGTGGTGACTCATTTTCGGTGGGGACCAATTTTGAGACGTTTGGTTTAGCTCAGTGGCGAGTCGGAGGCTTGCTAGCCTCCCACGTCCATCCGGGCCGGGTGCATGCGCGTGCGTTCGTCTTTCCGTAGCCCACGCCATTGCGCGTGAATCGATGCAAAACCAAACCGTGACGCTCGCAGGGAGCTCGTCCTGCCAGCGAAAGGTCAATGCCCTCCCAGTGGTGCGGGAATGCCCTCCCAAGCGCTGCTTTCAGCATTGTGCTTTTGAAACAAGGCATGGACCCGAAGAAGACAAGGAGCCTCCTGACACAACTTATTAAGTGATATGCTCCAAGACGCGAAAGAAAAACGCGTGACATTACGTGGGCTATCCTTCCCAAAATTGCATCGCTTCAAAACTCTTTTCTTGGACCGAAGTGCAAATGGAAAATTGAATTATGCTAGCAGCCTCACTTGGTAGGTGTCAAAATTGGGAAATATTCGACAGAAGTATGAAGTTACAATCAAAGTATAAGGCAATCCTATCTTTGAAATGGTTTAAAAAACATGAGAATTTTCGCGTCAGAAAATAAACTTATTGAGAGCGAGAGCAAGAGTGTCAAAGTATAGAAATATTACATTTTTAGTATGGTTCAGCAAAACTATGAGAATGCTCGCATCAGAAAAGAGAGTGAGTGGAAGATATATATATATATATATATATATATATATATATATATACATATATATATATATATATATATATATATATATATATATATATATATTTGTGTTTTTTTTCTGCCAATTTTTCTTTCACATACGCAGAGTTCAGCATTGCCAAAATTATATGAATGATACCGTGCTACTTTGGAACTACTACTCCACCAGGGGCGTAGCCAAGGGGGGGGTGGCAGGGACAGCCGCCCCTCCCCTTGAAGGCCCGGAAGGGCCCCTCTGAGGACACGATTCTGTGACAAGCAGGGCCTTTTTTACCCATCAGGTCCCTTTTGGCGCTGTCGCAGAGGCCCTTTTCGGGGCACCCCCCTGAGCGAAATCCTGGCTACGTCCCTGTACTCCACCCTGTCGATGCTCCTGGCAAAAACCAGCCTCAAGAACGACGCATGTCTCTCATCTTCACCGAGTGTTGAATCACTTATCGTTTTGGGGTGACGGTGGGGATCATATTTTTCAACCACTCATATTCACTTCTTTAGTTTTAGCCCAGGTCCCAGTAATTTTCCTGCTATAGTTGAAAAATCAAAACTGAAATTAACTTATAAAAACACGGCAGCTGTAGAATGAATGTACACACTTCGTCAAAGGCTTTAGCCGAGTCACTCATGTATCGCGTCATTGAGGAGCGTTTCCTATTCTCTCTCAGAGTACCCTTTAACCCCCCGGATTTTGCGGGATGTTTGGCAAGCGGTCCGGGCAATTAGATGACGCAATATCCAGAAAACGTAGATATGTGTGTTCCGACAAAAAACGGTGATAGACGCCAGATCCGCATAAAAATTGAAAAGACGACATTGCCGAGTAGAAACAAAATCTAGCATGCAATAAATGCATGTATGTGCATACATACATACCAAATACATCAATACTCGATTGGGATAAGAGAAGAGGAGCTAAAACAAATCCATATCAAATCCACGGCCCAGTTAAAAGATTCGCCAACCAATCCGGGCCGCTCTAGAGATTCACCGAGTAACCCAAACCAATCGGTTTGGAGCTCTTTATCTATACAAAACAAGCTGTATGGGAAAAGCAGAAGCAGTTGTATGAGCACCAAAACCTGCAGAACCAACCCGTAAATAGATATGCAGTACATTATTTTTGAAAACACTAGAGCATTAACGATTTGCTTTACAGCGGTACGAGGGATGGCATGACTAGCTTGAAAAAGGCCCATGAGTAGGCCCGTGCGCTTTGTTGTTGGTGTGTCTATATGTGATCGAAATGTCAAGTTCCAGTCCATTACCAGCCCGGTATTTTCCAGGGGGTCATTTCCAAGTGTTTTGGCTAGTTGGCACCCTCGGAAGCAATCAATCCCTTCAAAATTGTTAGTCATCGTTTACCCAGCTTTTTTTGTCTGTCCGTTCTATCGCTCTATAATTCAATACACCCCACTATAAATAGCACCCCTCCGCCTTCCAAGTCTTGTTAGTTGCAGCCTCAGTGGAAGGGCCAGCGTTTGCAATTCCAGGGAATAGGGATTGGAGAATTAGCATTTCAGATGCAACGTACAGACGTTCTCACCTGGAATGTACGCAGACAGCCGACAGAAAAATCGCCGAAAATGAGCGAACGCACGGTGTGTGTTTTTTCTCGGACACTCTCCTTGCCTCGCGGACTACCACAGCAGTGCACGTCACAGTGCCCAGCGCCATACCCTGCAGCCGAGCGGCGGGCGGCGCCGGCGACGGAAGTCCTGCCGCGCCCGCCCCCGCGCCGCCAGCCCCTGCACCCTCGGATTCCATTACAGCTGATCAGGCATGACGTCATTGAAAGGACATGACGTCACCACGAAACCTAATTCGGCTGCTGGGCTTGTGGAAGCGATAGCCCGGTCTCCGTACTGCAAACAACAGCTTTGTCAAAGGCTCTTGAATACTGCCTCGTCTGCCTTTGCAAAGCGCTTCTGTAGATAACTGAAAACGGCCCCGGTCTGCTATTAGTTTAATCCATTTAGCTTTACTGATTAAATGCGATGCGAGTGCGAATGTAAACACGTTACCAGTAAACTATGAAACTGTCCTATGCACATCACTTACTTATGAGTTGAGCATGTTTAAAAGATGGTTTCAAAGCCCCGTTCTTTTGCAGCGCACTGTCCTGTAGTTATGCTGCATCGCAATACGTCTCCTAAGTGAAAACTGTACCGCACTACATATCCTGCAGCTATGCTGTGCCGCCGAGCACACTGTGGGTCTGGGAGGCTGCAGCTGATTTAACCCTATCAGGGCCTCATATCTGAGAGTGTCTGCTTTTATGCTGATGATACCCTATATATTCCGTGAAATAATGTTATATAACATATAAGCATAACTCAGACATTCACTGAAACAAATATTTTTGAACGTATTGATTAAGTTCTACATCCAACAGTTAAGTATCTCCTGTTGTTGCAGCGTATAGTTTCCCCTAAAGCCAAACCCTTAAAGTAAGTTATCACCCCTCCCTGTTCTGCAGAGCACGGTCTTAGGCGGTCACATGGCACGAGCTCACCCACTTTGGCACCCTGCTGGGTTTTTAATGATATTTAAAACTAATGTGTGAGCGTGTGCCCCGAAAGTGAAAACGTTCAGATTTCAAATACTGCGGTGAAACTTAAGTTGAGAAACAAAAGTTGGCATTTAAATCGGCGAGTTTCCTTGTTTGAAAAGAGCCCAGGTGTTGCTGGGTTAAGTACCCCGGGTGGTGCTGAAACCCCTGAGCTGGTACGGGTTACCTGAGGTGATTTGCGTCTCTTTAAGCTTATTCAGGGCCCCTCAACTGGGCTGGGCAATTAAATTGGCCCGAAATGCCCGTGCTCATGTTAGGTCGCCCTGAGCTGGCTCCCTCAGCAGCTTTGGGATTAGTGATGTTGACCTGGTCTGTGGTCCCTGAAATTGACCGGAGCCTTCAGCTGGTATGGGTCCTTGAGCTGATCTGGGCCATTTACATGGTCGGATCCCTTTTTGACATCCTTTTGCTAGACTGGAACCCAAAGAGTTGGCACATGAGCCCATGAACTCATCGTGGGCCCCTTTTCTGATCTGGGGCCCCTGAACTGTTGTGGGGCATGCGAGGTAGTCTTGGGACCCCTGAGATGGTGTGCACGTGCACACCATCAGAGTGTATACCTTGAGTTGATTTTACGACTCCTGAGATCAAAGTATTGCAAGAAGCACTTGGGCTGTTCTGGGGGCCGTTTATCTTGACACCTATGGGCTGATCTGGACCCCTGAGTTGACCCCTGGTACCTATGAGCTCTTCGGGGGCCCTTAACACGCTCATTGTCGGGGGTCTGAGCCACTTTCGCTCTGACGGGGGCCGGGTATCCGCCTCCCTAAGATAAAAAACACGCTAGATAGCGAAAAACGGCAAACGGTGTTGGGTAGTTCATTTAATTCTCTATAGAAAATATTTTAGGAACTGTTTTTGTCAGGTCACATTGAAGGTCACTAGAAGTCAAGGCATGCCACCATAGGAATAAAATTTAGATGAAGTTTTTCAGTCATTACATCTCAACTAGTAAATATAGAGAAAACCAAGCTAGACCATCGGAATCCTCGCAGCAAGTCAAATCGAATGCTATATAATATGACCTTGCTAGGTCAAATCTGGTCAAATATAGGATTTATATTCTGCAGGTCAAATATAGGATTATAGGGAGCTTCACTAGGGGCCTCTGAGCTGTTCTGGGGTCCCTGAGACTCTTGCACAAGAGGTTCCAGAATTGGGTTTGGGGCCCTAGCTGACTTAGGGCCCTAAGCTGGTAAGGATCCCCAGTGCTGCTATTGGCCCCTTAAACTGGTATGGGCTCCTTTAGCTTGTCTAAGATCCCTCGTGCCACTCTGGCGCTGCTGAAACTCGCCGGGGCTCCCAGCTGGTAGGGCCTCTTGTTTTTCTGGATCTCCTGAGCTACTTTGGGCCTCTCAGTGAACCTGGGTGCCGTGCAGTTTTGGTGACCCCCTGAGTTGACATTGAGTCCCCTCAGCTGATCTGGGGCCCCTTTAAATAACCAGGCCCCAACTGATCTTGAAACCCATGTGTTGGCGCTGGAACCCCTGAGCTTGTCGGGACCCTTGAACAGCCATGGGCCCTCAGAATTGGTTTTGAGCCTCCTCAAAGGGGGTTTGCCGGTAGCCTCTGGGCTGTTCAGCGGCCGTGAGAAAGTATTGCACATCCCCTACGTAGAGTTATTTCAGTGGCCACGAGCTGGTCCAGGGCCCCTGAGACGATTTATTTACGAGGTCTCTGGCTTGGAAGTAGGGCCCCAGCTGAATTACAGTGCCTTAATCGAGCAGTGATAACTGAACTGACATCGAAAATTTAGAAATAGCAGGAAGCCTCATACCATACTAGGTTCTTATCATGCCAATTTAATTCCCTTTTTTTAGTCGAATGCACTAGCTGGTCTGACCCGTTGAGATTTCCTGGGTCCGCACCGGCTAGTCACAAAATGTTTTTTTCTTAAAATTGGCTGAAATCGGGTAATTTCCGATGAAGAGTGAGGGCTGCCTCCCCTTCCCTGTCCTGAGGCCCGTGCTGGTATCAGCTGGCGCCCCTCTAGGCCCGGCTCCCGGCCATGCCTCTGCACCTCCACTGGGGTCGGCTCCGGCCCTACCTGGGTCGGTGCCGACAGCGCCCTCTATACTTCAGCAGCGGACGGCGCCACCTCTGCGGAGTTTGGTACGGCGATGCGAGAGATAACCGCGTCACGTCTCAGCACGTGATTCACCGGGACTGCACTGTCACTGACCTGCTGGCCTCGTGGTGTAAATGCGAGCAGCAGAACTACCGCTAGACTACGCCTTCACTCTCAATATACTTGACCGACAACGGGCATTTATATACCTTCTTTCATTCAACATATCTTCCGCTCTAACATGATACCAGCATTCATCTTCTTTAGAAGAGCAATGTGGGCTTTGAATGAGGAAAAGGGCACGCCAAAAATACCCTCAGGAATTCCACAAACATCAAACCGATGATTGGTTTATTTCACATAACTTTAGTTTGTTTATTCACAGTCAGACTTGGGTATACTGAGTAACTGTGTAAATGCGAATCTAAGCGCTCGACCAAACGCCTCAGTATCACACGTGAGCGTCATGTCGCCGAAGACGGACGGGACGGTCCAACTAACCACCTCCATCTCCAACGCCCAACCAAAACACGTGGCGCGCGAGCAATTCGCGCTACTGCTACAAATACAACACTGTGCCTACCAAGAAAATCAAAGGTATACTTTCGCTAACAATCCTATTACTTCTTTCAATTAGCCGTGAAGCTCCATTCATGTAGGGCTTAGAAACACGAGGCAGCCGCACAAGAAACTTTTTTCCATCGCAACGCAAACCAACGCACAGTTACAGGCCTCCACGCACAGGCTGCGAAACCCACAACTAATAATTCTAATACTAGTTAGGCAGCTTCGCAATCCATAACATTAACAGCCTCCAGCCAGTGAAAATGGGCATTAGTAAAGTTTCGACTAAAAACACATTTAACAGAGGAAGCTGGCACATTATTTGAACTAAGGTCGCGGCGCTACTTCCGACACCATGTTCAGCTTACATCGACAGCGATCAAACATTGAAATCCTCTAAATGACAAAAACCTTGTAGAGAACTGAGCGCGTACAGGATAAAAACTCCCCAGATGATCGCCAAGCCACCGCAGTAGGAAGTCCGGACAACTGCATGCTTGAGCTGAGTATTTCAAACTAAATCCCGGAAGATGCACAGAAGTCCTATGCCTAACACATCTGAGCCTGACTGGTAACGCGGGAGATAACCGGAAGGGCAGCATCATCGGCTAGCGAAATCAAACATTGCTGTTCATAACCAAACTAAAATTAGGCCAAGGGCGCATTACGAAGCTAAATTTTCTGAGATATTTATTTTTTTGGCTATTTATGAAACAAATACCGAAAACATTCATCATTACTCTCTAAAAATTATTATGAAATGTTCAGGGCTTTGAATCCTTGCGAAATTATCATTGAAAATAAAAACGATGGCGTAAGCCCATCTCAAAAGGCTTTCCAATGAACTTTTAGTCTCCAATAGAGAGACATTTCAGGTCAATTACGATAGTCCAATTTTGGTACAGCGGTATTCTGCATTCGGGTCAGAGTAGATAACTTCACAAATAACAAACCATGTGCTCATTGTTCCCACAACTCAACCCAAAAGCGGCTGACTGAGGCACACAACCCCGTTCACAAAAATGGCGGCAAAACCCCCAGACAAATCATCATTCACGACACATCTCTGACGTCGCACTCGCAAATGCTCCATTGCAGCACCCGACATCTAAACACATCACGGCGACACCTCATCACTGACGTCAGTCCATGGCAGGTGGTGGCAACATTGGTCCACCCGCGTCTGCTAGTGGTTCCCAACACTTCTAACGCGCTGAGCGCCGAAATCGATAGCAAGCTCACAACTATTTCTGGTCCGTATTGTTTAGCTTTTCGGCCACCAGGGTGTTGGACTGTCATCGGCGAACGACACCCGATCCTGATGTAGATCATTTGGAAAATGAGAGGTCGGACAACGGTGACAACAAAGTGAACTCTACACGTTTCCCAAATTAAAATTACAATACTGGGAATATATTTTTTCTGAATGTTTGGGCCAGAATCGGCCCACTGGGGGAGGCCAACATGATTTTTTTTAATGAACAGGGCACGAATACTGACAGAGACAATGACACAGCAGAGGAGAGGGGCTGAGACCCGAAGTAAAAACTTGCGAGCTGTGTTGGAAAGTGCGAACCAAGCGCCTTCCCAAAACGTAAAAATGGGGAAATTCACGAACGCCAGCGCCGGTAATAGGAAGAATAAAACAAAAATATAGGCCAAGTTACACAATTTGCGGGGTCCCCCATAGCTAAGGCATGGGAGACTCATTCTCCCTCCACTTGCCTCGACGCGACGACTGTACCTCCACTGGCTCCCCATAAAAAGCGCCCAGCAGTCTGATAACCATTCCTCCTCTTCTATTACCCCAATGAGTAGAGCAGCGTCTTCTGCTGTTCTAGAAGACATTTCCAGCAGGTCATTCTGGTTCCGTACTAGGTTAGCGGGGAGCTTAGCGGCGAAACCCAACAACGAAGCAATCGGAACTTTGTCAACTAATTTGAGTCAGAAACTCAGAAGGAATTGACATTGGAATAAAATGAGATTAATTCAGTTCAAACATTCCATACAACTACCCCACACTAGCCGCACCTATAGTTTTAGTATGCTGACTTATTCGAGAAAAACTTATTAACATAACCCGACGACGACACACCGGGAAATGGAATGTGGCGCCGAGTCAAACGAAGTTTGAGCTACCAGTTTGTAGAGCATATCTAACGCCCACCGATTTCATACTTGGCTTCTCCAAATCTTCACACCTTGAGGAGAAATACGCGCTTTCTGAGCGGATATTAATATCTCTCTTTTCTCTCTCCCGTCCAGGGAGGGGATTGGACGTAAAGATGCGGTATTCCACTCCAATCACTCGCCTGTTTCTCCGCAAACGGTGGATGTTTGGGACAGAAGATGTAAAAAAGCAAGTACTTTTGGGACGCTCCATATCATGAAATCCCATTGAGGTGCCACACTCCACTAATGACGCAGAGTAATACAATTGTCACAAAGATCAGCAGCAGAGCACTGCCGACAATCCTCCGTCATATAACCGCCAAGTTCCGACCCGATCCACCGCCTGCAGATGTCCAAATCGAACCGGCTGCCAGATAATCCCGGGTTTGCTGCCAGAGCCTCCCGGGTTTTGCGCCAGATCCCCCGGGTTTGCTGCCATGGTTTGCTGCACGTTGGGTGGTTGTTGCAGATGAGCTGCACACATCTACTGGAGTCCAATGCCGCCTGCTGTCTGGCGGTCACGAGGTTAGGTCGGATCCATACACACCGCACTACGGGGCAGTGGGTGGGGAATGTTCCACACGAGATTACCGGGGATGCTGCGACCACCAGGTTGTAGTTGCCGCATAGTCACCTCAGGCTACATGATACGGCACAACGCCAGTCTGTGAAACCACGAATCAGACCCCGCGATGACGGCTAATCACACTACCACCGACCAACCACATGATCACCCTCCACACCGGCCGCATCGTCAGCCAAGGAAGGCTTCTGCAGCTAGCAGGAGCACGAGTCCTGCTCCACTTCCGGCGCAACCACTTTGAAGGAGCGGTCGTCCAGCCTCTCCAGCTCCTTGCGTGAGCGGCTGCTGACGGCCACCTGGCGGGCGATCTCGGTGAACATCTCGTGCACGCCCTCGCCGGTGCGACACGATGTTTTGAAGACGCCAGTCACCACGTTGTGACACTGCTCACTGCGGGAGAGATGTGATGGTGGCAGGTCATGACGAAGTCATGGGGACGAAGCAGTGCATTGACGATGGAAACTAGGCTTAATGTTGTCAACATTTCCCGTTAGGGCTATACAATATGTCCCAAAAGACCACACAGTAAACACGAAATTAGGAAGGAGCCACTAATAATGAATGATTGAGAAATCCTACTACATAGATTATGAAGAATACCCAGGGCAAGCCATAAAGACCAGCCGTGAATGCATAGTCGAAAAAGGACCTAGGGCACGCTCATATTATATTCGATCCATAAATTCTTGTAATGAAACCACACAGTTTAAATGATGGTGTGCTGTTAGTTCCTTGGCTTCCCGATCAAAATCAATCAGATGCCATTGTGTGTTGATTATTTTTAGCCATCCCGAACAAAATTCTTCAAAGAAAACGAGTCAACAGGTACGACCCCACCCTAAATTGAGCTAATCCAGCGCCAATTAAACACACGAATGTTCGTAAATAAGGTTGTCTTAGTTCTGCCAATAAGCAGACAAGTTCCAACCCACTCACCAGAACATCTGTATGTCGGCATCGCTGACGACCTCGTCGTGTTTGAGGTCGGACTTGTTACCGCATACGTAAATCTTTGCGTGCTCGGCGTGCGACACGATTTCCAGCAGGTGCTGTGACAACACGTTGAAGCTGTCGACGTTGTCCAGGCTGAAGACCAGAATAGCAGCTTCGGCGAACTTGAAGTAGGAAGATGTGACCGACGCTACCCGCTCCAGACCGCCCGTGTCCCAAAGCTGGAGCTGTTGCGGAAGAGGACACAGCAGTTGGTGACGTTAAACAGCGGACACGAGTGCTCAAAGGTGGATACAAACAACGCACCTTTTCTTGACACACATAACAGTCAGGCACATATGTTTTGAGCTGCTTCGCTTCAAAATCAAATGAATTTAAATTAATCGTCCCTTCATACTGATGAACAGAACAAGTTCTATGTGACGCATTTCCAAATGACCAATGAGAAAAGAGGACACTTAATCTATAGAATGCCCAGACGGAAACAGAACAAGTTACTGCTGAAATGGGAAGCTGTTAGAAAATATATCAGGACACAGTGAAATAAAAAAGAACGGATACGTTGACATATCTTGAGGCAGCACGACTGGTGTCAACTCAACGTGCATCCGTTCTTTAGCACAAATTGAAGCCTTTCACGACAAATTCATACACCTGGCGGAACTCACAAGCAGTTGGAGTGAGAAATAGAATTCCCCCGTACATACCTTGATTTGTCGTTCGTCGGGGCCGACTGTGTACACTTTCTCATACTGATCTAGTCCCAGAGTGGACCTCCTATCTGAGGCAGATACAAATGTGTCCATCGCGAAGCGTCGGAACAGCGAGGATTTCCCCACGCCGTACTCCCCGCACAGGATCACCTTCTGACTGGGCATCTTCAGCGTCGCCATGGCAACCACTGGCGACCTCACATGTACCTCCAAAACGACGAGTGGTCACAGGCTCCCCAAAGTCAGGCTTCAAGGATTAAGTTCACATCTGAAAAAAACTGACTGTTTAACATACAGTAAGAACTGAGACCCCGACAACATCCCATAGAATGGCATGGTGATAATCTTTTAATGAATAAGCGCTCTATTTTATTTCCGGGTATGTTTTAGTTCCATTATAAATTGGATGGTTTAAGAAGTGATTGAAAAATTCAAGGATAATTCAGAGACAAAGAGGAAGCAATGGAACAAGGAAAAAATACATTGAAACTAGGAGCTGTCATCCAGCGCTCCCATATCTTTTCGGGGAGGGAAAACCACAAAATTCTACTCTTTGGTCCGGCAGAGTCCAACAAAGCAACATTACTGGAATCCTGAGGTAATTGATCACTGATTCATAAAGTAAAGAAAACTGGTTTGACAGGACCTTGTGGTGACAGTGATTCTATGAATATTCTATGTTATTGACAGTGAATGAAAGCTATTTTGGCCCCCATTCAATTCACAGCAGCCTAAATGTAAGTTCGAGTAGCCCTGACTTGAATGCTAGCAATTGAAGAGCCCACCAGAGCACTAAACTGCTCTTCATTGCTTCCTCTTTGGTATTCAACCATAAAAATAGCATTGTGGGCTCATGCTAAGGCCAGTCTGCAAAGTATGGCAGCAGGCCAAACGAGTCGCACCAGCCATCTAAAATTCTCACACCACCAGCCTCCAAAAATTCACACCAACCTGCCATATACCAGGAAGAAAAACACACCCATTCCTACCCACTCGATGCAATGCTACCTCTCTTATTAGTTAGTTAGTTAGTTAAGGACTTTTTTATAAGGCCCCCTCCTGTGACTTAATAACCATTCAGCCACTATTTGTTTGGTTTAAGTGCCACTTTCCTTGCACCAGTCTTGCAAATTCACACCAGCTTGATAAAGTTCACACCACTCTCGCTCCTGTCTCCAAGGGCACTCGAACCGATGAGATCTCACTGAAAATGCCTTACTTTGCACACTGGTGCTAAGGGCTGTTCATATATCATTTCAGGGATCGGAGGAGAAAGGGGTCTGGATTTCACTAACGAAGGGGGAGGAGTCTGGCTTTTGCTGTAGAGGAGGGAACATCAACAGAGCATCACTGAAAAAATAAAATAAGTGCATGGTTTTGCAGACTTTAACAATATGGGGGCCACCCCTAGGTGGGCGGTACAATTTCAAAACTTGGCCCCCCAATGATACCCTGGTTGTGCCGCTGCTGTGTTCCAGATGCAGGCATAGGTACTTAAACCAAATCAATTACAGCAATTTTTTGTGGCAATGGGCAAAATATCCTTTCTTTACCAAACCTCTGTATTAAGAGCAAATCAAGTTTAGTATACATCATCTCTGGCAAAATAATAAAAAAACAAAACATTGAATTGTTGAATGTTCCTACAATAAATGGTTGGTTGAACCTGAATGGGTAAGTAAGGGGCAGGGAGGTTGAAAGACCAACAGCAGTGAAGTGTGGTGGAAAGGCAACAACATTCAGAATAGGTATGGAAGATGTATGAATGATCAGGAAGACATGGTAGGGGGGATGAAAAAGGTAACATTCCAGTGTCAGTAGGAATGGGCGTGTAATTCTCCCTGGTACCAGTGTGCAAAGTATGGCATTTTCGACGAGATCTCATCGGTGCGAGTGCCCATGGAGACAGGACCAAGTGGTGCAAATTTTATCAACCTGGTGCGAATTTGTGAGGTTAGTGGCACTTAAACTAAACAAATGATGACTGAATGGCTATTAAGACACAGGAGAGGGCCTTATAAAAAGTCCTTAACTAACTGACTAATGATTGAGGTAGCATTGCATTTTAGGGGTAGGAATGGGTGCATTTTTCCCTGGTATGTGGCAGATTGGTGTGAATTTTTGGAGGCTGGTGGTGCAAGAATTTTAGATGGCTGGTGCGACTCGTCTGGCCTGCTGCCATACTTTGCAGACTGGCCCTGGTACCTATATTGCGGATTGGTGCAAATTTTTGCTGGCTGACATTGCAAATTGGTGCATGAATTCTAGGTGGCTGGTGCAACTCATCTGGCCTGCTGCCATACTTTGCAGACTGGGGTACTGCAAGGCATCAGAAGGAATAGCTGAATTGGAAAGAAAATTCAGGAACTGGTGACTGGAAGCGGCAGTTCCCACCTCCTCCAGTGGCCCAAGTGTTTCAACCAGTTTCAATTTGTTCCAATTGATCCATTCAAAAACTATTCATCAACAACAACATTTACTATTACATCTCCGCCCGCCCAACCACCGCGCAACACCACGGCGTCGTTCTTGTCGTCCGTCGCCTTCCAAGAATAAACACAACAACAATAAAAAAGTGTGCGTGTGCACCATTGCTGCCTTTGAAGAAAATATTCAACCAAGTGTAGGATTAAGTTTGAGTAGCTTTAGGGTAATAACGTGTAAGAGCACGTGATAATTCATTAATAAATATGTTCATTTCTGTACTAAGAATGATGCTGCTTCTGTTATATTTCATGCGCCACCCATGGCTGCTCTGCTGCTTCTGCCTATTAATAGCAGAGACTGCTGCTAAAGCTGGGAATTCTGATCTATGATTTGTCAAAGATCAAAATAGGCCATTATTGCACGAATAAGAGATAACTGTTTTTGCTACTGGTTTTGTCTGACCATAGACTTCTGCTCATGCATTAGCAAATTTTCCCTTTGAACCATGGATCACGTACGACTGGAATAAAAACTCTGGCCATTTCTCATTGTGATCAGCGTATCACATTGTTTGGTGCGCCATCTATTGAGAGAAGTTGGAATGATCACCCCCGCAGAGGTATGATTAGAATAGAGCGTGCTGCCATCGTCGCTATGATATGGGCCAGGTCAGAGGCAGGCGATTTTTAACATGTTAACTAGGGGGCCATTCCCTCAGTCGGAATAAATGCCCCCCAGTGCCCGGAAATTGGCCCCCGGTGAAATATACATGAGATGGCTTAAAATTGAGCAAACCCACATCACCTGACGAAAAAAGGACAGAGCACCACCCGATAATAATTATGTCGTTCTATCGCTGGTCCCAAATTGGCAATTCACCAAAATTATGTTAAAAAATTTTCATCTGTGGCTGTCTTCCTACTCTATTGTGCGAAGATCAAACAAAGCACGTAGTTGCGGGAAATCCCGGCAAAGCAGCGTCAGCATCAACTAACCACAGTGCTGGACCCTACAACCAATGAAACATCGTGCTCTTTCCGACCGGAAACTCCGCCCCAGTCAGTACCGTGGGATTTCATGATTCCCTTCATTCACACGAGGTCAGTTCCCAGCAAACATGCCCATGTGGGAAATATGCGTAGTGCAGGTGGGCTGCCCACTTGTTCTATGTGGGCCCTACATGGGTCGACCATGTGGGGATCATATGGAAGTGGCCGCGGGTTCCAGATGGGTTCCATAAGGGCCTTGGAAGATGGGAATGAAATGGGCTCCTGATGGTATGCAGGTGGGTTCACAGCGGTAGAGAGTATATGGTTTCTATGTGGTGCCGATGCGGGCCAATACGGATACTTTCCATATGGTTTCTAGGTGGTATCTGTGTGAACCCCTCCTCCCAAATGCTGGCGATATGGCTTCCATGTGGTATCGATGTAGATCCGTACATATGCATGTCATTTGGTTTCCGGGTGGTGCTGATGTGGGTTTGTACGTATGCATCCCATATGCTTCCCATATGAATTCCGTCATGATTCCTCTCCCATTATGAAGCCCCATACTTAGATGCACCAAAAAGGCAAACCTGTCGCATGAACACCTTAAATCAGAGTTTCACGACAAAAGCTAAATGCACCCTAACTACATTTGACCAATATTTAGATCATGTACAACTCATGGATCAGTGGTTTTGCCCTGCACACATTTTGTGAACGTTCCAGCTCATTACATTCAGAGGCAAGTCGTTAAAGGGAGATACGCGACAAAATTCAAACGTTTTTCCATTTTGTTATTTTTACCCTCACTTATAGCAACTAAAACAGTAAAAATACTGCTAAGCATTTATTTCAGAGCTTTCTTTTTTTATCTCCTAGGCACTTCCAAACATCAACGTTCTAAGCAAACATGCACAAAGATGCCAACAAGTAAAACTATTACACAATAAAACATGGATAGCTCAAAACAGAGAACAACCGGTGCTGCATGAAAGTATCAAAATTCCTCTTGGATGAAGGATAAAAGGGCTATCTATAAATTAAGTGACACAAAGGTCGGTGGGATCCACACACAATGTCATCAAGCTTAACATATGACAGATGGGTGACAAAGAGCCTGGGAAGAGAGGGGGATAAAAACACAAAATTTACGCTGCATAGTTTATGGAGGCAAAGCTGGAAATCCCTTCTTGATTCAGGGGGTTCTGGATGGGTTAATGCTGGCACTGCGATGTAATTCAAATACAAAGTGTCAGACCAAAACTTCAGGGGTCCTGACCTCCCAGCAATCCGGGATTCTGCATCTCCACAATAATACGTGTTCTCCTCACTGGATTGAGATACAGAGCAGGCAATAGCCCGACTGTAACCACTGATGGCGTCACTATCGATGCTGCCACTATGGTCGCTGGTGGCATTACCATCGAAGCTACCACTGCGATCACTGGTGGCGCCACCGTCGGTACTCCGATCCCGGTCACTGGTGGCGCCACCGTCGATTCTTTGGCGCCGGCCGCCGTTGTCGCTGCTTCCACCGTGGCTGCGGTTGTTGCGCTAACCGTCTTGGTCGCGGTAGTTAGTGAGCCAGACGGTTACCACCTTGTCGACAACTCCCTCGGTGCTCGTGAGGCCGGGCTTCTGTTTTACAGATCCTGTGAAAAAATGGACTGTTTTACATATGTACGAGCGAAAATTTGTTAGATAGTTTGGGCGTCGGAACTATGTTCAGTTGGGGGGGGGGAATTTTCAGTCATTTCTTTCCAGTCAAGCCATAGGTTAATGGTTAGAATCATGGTGGGCAGCTGCCCCCCCCCCGGCTACGTCCTGCATAGTTTTGATTAAATTGAGAGCATCGGGTTGACGGAACAAAACAAAAATCAGCTCAGTGTATGGACGCATAGGCGCTGTAGGGCACTCGGCTCTCACGCCACTAACCCAGTTTCAAATCCCAGCCGGGAATAGCAAGAAAGGAGGTTTTGATCCCCGTATATGAGAACCAATGAATAGCTTAAAGATAATTAATTGTTAAAAATATTAGCATTCTGTATGCGGCATCCGTTCACTGGGAGGCCATGAGTGGATCCCGAACAATCATTTCAAAGATTCTTGAAAAAAATACGAAACCCGCGCCCCACCGGGGGTCAGGCGCCACCTTCGCCCCACGGGGCCATCGATGCCCCCTCTAACTCCGAAAATATGGCGGTTAGCGCCAATCTGCAAAGTGCATTAGAAAGCTCGCGTGAATTCAGTAAGAAATTTCTTGGCATGTTTAAACGCTCAGGTCAATGGTTTGACCTCCAGAGGTCAAGAAAGGTCACGATAGGACATTTTCACTCAAATATGCAATGCTTAAGAAAACTGGGCATAACTCCAATGCCATTAGATCTATTGAGATCTGGTTAAGTACATTTTATAGGAAATTGGCAGTCCTTTTTCCGCTATGCGGAACGTAAAGACCTCCCGCCAGTGGTTTGACCTCCAGAGGTCACCTCGTAACCTAATGTGACCTGAGGTCACGAAAGGTCAGAAAGTGACCTTGCCGTATATCAAATAAAAGCCAGTGACAAGGCAAACCCGATGGTGTTTGTTTCAGCGCTCTAGCGTAATTAGGCCAAAAGTTATTGTCAAAATACTGTTTTTGACCCCTGGTGACCTTGGATGACCTTGGAAAAGTCAAAGAGCAAATATGACGCATGGGATCCGTGAAAGGGTGTCCGAAAACGCTGTTCTGAGAAGTCTGAGTATCTGCAATCATTTTTGTGGCTTTTAGATAATAAGACAGCTTTTCCCCATGCTTTTCCAATGGGAGAGGTCGCCGCGTGACCTGACCTCAGGTCACCAAATCGAAAAATCCCAGACATACACCTTGTAGACCCTGGAAGGGTCATAAAGTGTAGCAGGTTTCAAATTGATCGACAAAGAAATGTAGCTTTTATAGAGCTTCAAAGTTGAAGTGAGGTGACTTTGGTTGACCTCGTCTGGTGACCTGACCTTTAGTGACCCGGAGAAAAATTTTAAGGGATGGTGGGAAAATGATGCGGTGAGAGATAGAGCCCTCAAACGCGGTGCTGCGTTTCGTCGTTTTTCTGCTATCTCGAAAAAACCTTAGGGGGGCCATCGATGGCCCCCGGTGGGGCGAGGGTTAAGACATGGTTTTGTAATGCCTCTGAGGCACGCCCCTTGCTACCTCACCCTGTATCTGTGCATTTTGTTAAAACAAATTGAAACTCAATAAAAATTGGGCTCACCAAATGCAACGTTTCAAAGTCAATGTGTCTCATGCAATATTCATAGATGAGTGAAAAACCCTGTCATGTATGTGGACCTCTTTCGAATAAAACTTTAAACTTCAAGACAGGTGCAGTAGTCCTGAGCCAGGAGCGGCCCGAATCAACGTAAAAGTGATAAACCGGCAGTGACAGTGATGAGCCGGGGGTGACACTGATAGCCAGAGACGGTAATGCGAGACAATAATGGTAACGATAACAATAATGTGACATAGTCGAAAAAATTCAAAATATCTTGCTGCACTTTACTTTACTTTACTTACGCATTATTTGGTGAACATTCATGTTGTGTAGCACACATCTCTTACACATATCCTAGCATTAAACTTTGGAAAGAAGCACGTAGGAGTGTCAATGCAACACGTTTAAACTCCCCGCGTGTGTCAGTATTTCCGTCTCACACTTGTTCCCTGTGAAGATGTCAGAAGATAAAACGGCAATTTTGTGTCAGCTTTAGAGTAAAAAAAGTTGTCATTACCATTTTACCAGATGATATTTACTTTCAAACTTAAGTTCAATACCAATGGCTAAGCAAGCTTGTCCAATTTTCAAAATATACATGTGCACCATCAACGAGCAGAATTCAGATATCTGACACCATATTGCTATGTTGGTTGAGACTTCACACATCTGACCGGTATTTTAATTTGGTACCATTCTTGAAGAGCACAGCCGTGTTGTAATTCCATTAAATTTACAACTCAAACCTGTGATGAGTATCTACTTCATAAAACTGCTCAACGGAAAACACATCCTCCTTGTGTTCATTTTTTCCAGTGTATCACTTAAGAACATTCATTCTGAAACACTCTGCAGAGTAGCTATGCAGGCACAACCAACAAAAACAAAGGAATCTGATAAAACAATGAAAAATCGAACAAGAGAAAAATACTAACTGCGGATAAAACCCGACCATTAAACAGACTAACCATTAGGATCGCAGCTCGAAATGTTTTCACACACTTACCAATGATGACATGAAGGTGCCGTCGGTGGAGAGGCGCTCACCAGGCAGGCGGAACTCCTTCATAGTGCTTGCCGGAAACCATGAATCCTGCAACACCCGGTCGTTGCTCACGGGGAACAGATGGCCTGCCTTCTGCGTTGCGTGCTATCCTGTTGATGGCGATGCTTGGAGAGGCGGAGATTCTCTTGATGTGTTTCGGCTACCTCCTCCACTGTTTTAAACAGTCTTGTCATGAAGGTCCACAAGCTCCTGCGGTCATAAGGTATTTTGATACGTATCTATAGGTATGTGTTAGAACTCTTCACGGGGTACTGAAGCGCCAAAATATATTTTTAATAGCTGCACGTGTCCTAAAGCAGTAGCTAAAATTAAAATTTATTGACTGTCTAAGCATGAGCATCATATCTTTTTAATTGCAATTACCGCTCCCATCAGAATATCATTATAATATTTTAGATATAACAGGTCTGCACATATTCAACCTATTTTTATTTTCTCTCTGTACCTCACAACTTGATAGAAATATGCAGGCAACGTGAATAGCTACAATAGGAAATACTAAAGTGGAAATATGGCGGAAGGATTCCTGCAGTTACGACATTGTTTTTAAATTGTTTGTACCTACCTATGGCTCTTTGTCTCAATGGTAAAGATTTTTGATCATTTCTAGAATTACAAATCATTGAATGAGTCCACTTAGTTACTTGACCTGACAGTTTCATTGATAAACCATTATCACAGTGGCATGCAACAACACTGTAAAAAATTTGTACACCGTTGGTGCAAGCACAGACGGCTATCAGGTATCAAGAAATCATAGCACTACCATGTTGTCGGAATGTTCCGAGTCATGTCGTATGCTTGGTGCTATCCCTGCGCTTTAAAAGACACAGCTACGCCCCATATATCTATCGGGAGTAAGGCCGCACCCTTCACCCGACCAGCATCAACGAAGATTCACAAGAGTGCAGGCGAGATCGCTTAGAAGTGCAACCTAAAACGCTCGAGTTGTATCGTGAACTATTATAATCGATCGCCTAAAAGCGAGGCGTGTAACGTTGCACTTTTTAAGGGTGCAACGCGGCACGGTTAGGCTCACGCGCGCCGTCGGTTTTACTACACGTGCACCACTTCCGCACGCGTCTCCCCACTTTGGTTCAGGACGCGACACGGAGCGGATGGGCTCTGAGCTATACTACTATTGTTTTTTTCGATCAGTTATTGATTAGGGCTTAACAACACAAGCTCACACCTTGTTGTAGGAATTCTGGGTGCCGGATCATCGATTTATTTAGTGGAGCTGCTTGGACTTAAGCCTTGTCACCTTACTGAGCAAGAGAGCCCAGCACCACCGAGTAATTTTGCGCCTTTTACCTGCCAAGTAGTCACGAGGACATTGGCAGGTATTCTGCCTTACCAAGACGAGGAAATAAGGTAAGGCAACCTGAACCTATGGTACTTGACCACCAACACCGTGGCATTGCATGAAAATAATTGACTCTGAATTACCTACCTTCCTCAATTGTTTAGATGGTCTTACCAGGACGGTCTTCACCAGTGGCGGATCTGGATTGGGTTGTTTGAGGGAGGGGGTGGGAAATCGTCCCAAGTCGTGATAAAACTTTTTTGAAAAAAAATGGGGCAAATAGTGTGGTTTTCAGGGAGATCGCCTCGCTCCCCCTGGATCGGCCAGAGGTCATTACGGGTTTGAGTGGACGGGGGAGGGTGGGGCTCATGCACGTTGTGAAAAAATAGCTGATAGAAAACTATGCTTTCCTCAACAAACAAAAAGAAAATATTTTCGGGTGGGCTATTATTTTTTCCTGCTTCTTTTCCTACAAAGTGTCTGCTTTGTAGGGACAAGACGTGTTTTTTCAGGCTCCTGAAAAGAGGTTAATTCTCCACTTATAACGGAGTTTCACTGGTCAAAAGTGGGCTCTCAGTGAGGGAATTTAATTTTCTTTCTAACAATCCTAAATTTATGCTGACTTGACCAGCATATCACAAAGAACAAAGTGAAAGAAGTTTTAAGATTTGGAAACAAATTTGAGAATCCAGACATTTTACCAACGTGTAATTTTTCATAACATTGTTTGATTTCCTGCCGTACCGCGCGAGACATTATTACTAAAATGAACCTCCTCGAGAACGCCTCTGTGCATTAGTGAAAAACTCGACGAAATGTCAGTTAAGAAAAGAAGAAAAGCAAGGAAGGAAGAATATTTCAGTGTGTGGTGCAAGTTCGGGATGAAAAAGGGCTCCAAGTGTTCATAGAGTTATCATGGCTAATTTTATAGAACAATAAAAAAACAAGTTTTGTGAAAGAGAACATCAGCACCGGAGATTAAAGAAAATGAAAAAATATGCAACAATTGAACATCAGTGAAGCAAGATCAACGATGTCACAGTCAAGATGGAGCACAAACAACGAAATTTATCAGATCGAAGACGAAATGAAAACGCAGCCGAAGAATCGAACATTTTCATCCTCATATTATTTTAGTTTAAATGTTCGAAGTGTGTATGCGATTGTGTGTGTGTGTTTTTCTTACCGGTACCTAATCCTTATCCTTATCCTTACTCTACCTGGAGGCTGTGAGCGCATGCGCCTGTGGCTGCAGCGACCCCTCCAGGTAGAATCCCATCCTCTTGATCCTCACCTTTCCTCATCCTTACCATCTCCTTCCATAGTTTATAATCACTTCATACTCATTGCGACGACACTTTAAAAGCCACCTCATTTGTGTGGAAGTGTGAGAAATACATGATTATGAATACATGATTAAAGAGCGATCTAGCATCTGGCGCCCATGCTGCTTCGTGGCATTCCCGAAAGGCCTCAGCGCATACGCAGATCCAGGGGGCGTGGGGGGCACGTGAGAACTTCAAAAATATTTACAACAAACTACAATACATTGGAAAGACTGGGTATGGTTGCATCACGGATTGAAAGATTCTATGCAGTGCATTTTTCTCAAATTTTAACTGGGGACCGCAGAAGGAAAGGGGCAATATCAGGACTCAAGGGGTATGTTTCATTAGTAGAAAGGGGACTTTTGGCTCTTGCTGTGCACAATAATTCCTGCTGCATGCGCATTTTCGTAATATCACCATTGTCGTATACATCACGGCTAATGAAGGTCACTTCTATCCCCCAGCTGCCCTTACACTTCTTGGCATATCATACCATGCCCAAAGTGTATGCATTTCTCCCAATCTCCCTCCCTCTACCTGAAATTCTGAACAAGCTGCCTCAAACCAGCATATTTACCAAAGGGCTGCCCTTACCAGATCTCGTCAAAACCTGTAATAGTTTGCAATCTAGAATTTAAGCTCCCCAACCATCTGGTCAAGTCTCCTGATATATGCTGCAGATTGGTTAAACGAACCAAAAATAGGGCACAGACACACACACACATTGATGGCATGCTGAGATATTATGTTCAAACATAATGTTATTAGCTCTTTGCCCCCCCCAGTTTAGATACTTAGCCCCTATCCTCATGGCATTGTATGGAAATAAATGCTTTAGAAAAACCCTTTGCACCTTCCAGTGCTGGGCACGTGATCCAAAAATAAGTGGTTTGCTATCGCTGTTCCGCGATAGAAAAATGACGTTCCGCGATCTTAGAATATTTGTTTAAGTTTAAATTAAAATTCAGCAATTTTTTATTCCAGGATCTGTATTATGTTTGTGGTTGGAGTCCTTCATTATTCTGGATATCTATTTTAACTCACTTGTTCATTTATTTTAAAAAGGGGTCTTAATATGTTAACTGAAATAGTACTGAGTGCTTATTTTAGTCCTTCTTTGTTTCAGGTGGCAGCGCAAAGGCAAGAGGAGAGCCAAATTCCCGGTACTTCATCAGAAGTTTCCGCCCCGAAACCGCGTTGGCGCGTTGGGGGAAAAGTGGCGCTATTCCTGCATCAGCACGTCTTTTGCCGGAAGGTTAACCAGGGTTTAGCGGTGGCTATTCAGGTCCACGTGGTGAAGCTGATATTGAGACTATAGGCCAAGTGGAGGACATGCCACGAGGCCTGCGGTGCGGTGCAGAGGCCGAATAGCAGGACAGAAACGGGCCGGATACGTGTTTGGGTTATGTGATCGGTGTGGTTGGAGTATTTGCTTCGAGTTTTATCGTAATATCGCTAATACAAGACTGCTGTTATTTGCAGTGTTACCTCCGAGTCGTTCCATGCAAGACAGTTTCGGGAAGGTCATGTAAAGGCCTGAAACAAAACATATGGTTTTGGAAACGCGCGTGATTGTACAGCTCTTGCTTTCTACCGGGGAATGCTATTCCATCTCCGAATTCAGAGGTTCGTTACTTGTAACGAATTTTAGTTCTGCAGAACAAAAATCATGGCCGTTGCTGGAAACAGTGCAGGTCAGCACTGGAAGTGTTACGTCACACTCTTGAGTGAGCACAAACGCACGCAAGGTATGATGATACACTTCTAAGAAGCGCAGGGCAGTACTGGAGCAGTGCAACGTTTCACTTCATAGGTACCAGTAAAGTACGAAAGGTTTTACGATACACTGATAAGCAGAGCAAGCTAGCACTGGAGAAGTGCTACGTTACACTCTTTTGATCAACGGTAACGCACCAAAGGTGTTACAAGGCACGGTTAAGGAGCGTCGGTACACTGGATACCAATGCATGTTACACCCTTTAGGCGAACGCATGTCCGTTTAAAACGTCCGTTCTCCCTCCACGCTTTAAAGGTGCGTTGTTGCACCAACGGTGTACAAATTTTTTACAGTGAACGAGTAATCACACAACATACAGAATACGATTTTTCTTTTTGCTACTTCTCGCGTCATTCGTTTCGTTACAGAGCGTCTTACGGTCGGCATGTCCTTGGTTCAATTCAGCATTCACCAGGATTATTGTTGAATGTTAATCCCTATTTTTTTATTCCGTATTTCCAAGGACTCGTAGACCTTTCACTTCCGGACGTCATGTATTTGATTTCTCAGGATCTTCATGCCGATGTTTTTTGGCTTGGGATTAGTGTTGTGGTGGTGTACTTTCAATGTTTGCCCCAGGCTGTCTCTTAACTCTCATATCTTGCGTCGGCAAGGTGCTCATAATACCGAATTCTGAGCTCTCTCCCCGCCTCTCCCACGTATAGGTTGTCAGCAGTACAAAGGTTGGAGCACATTTTATAGATGACTCCGGAAGAGTGACATAGTCCTGTCTGACCCGCCTTGCAGGTATTGGAATCGCGCCGGCCAGCAGGGCATTTGGCTGGTTTGAGTGCAGAACAAACTAGCTTTCGCTTGACAGTATTTGGATTCGTCCAGGCAGCCATTCTTCAGGATGCTGTTGATGGTGTGCGTCAGGCTGTCATCTATGAAAAGCAGTCGTATTCTTCTTACGCTGTTTTTTCATGATGTTTTCTTGGCCTTGGTCTTGCTGTTTTCTGGTTGCGGTTGATAGCAGAGCTGCTAATAGCTCTGTTATCATCGAATATTGGTATCCATTACTTTTGAAGATCGTGGTTAGTCTTTGAATGCTGCGTGTTTTTGCTTTGTCGTCACTTGAAAGGCGGGTCGTACGTTGGAACTGTTAGGTCAGCAGTGCCTTTTTTGTTTGCATCGGCTGGGCTGAAGTAAAGTGAAAAGGGACTCCTGATGACGTCGGTTTTGTATGAAGGTTAGTGCTGTACTTGTCGTCTTTTAGACCAAGGAACCGAACCCCAACAACAGCAGCACCATGGCCAGGAGCACATCGTAAAAAAAAACAAGCTTTAAAAGAATACAACTGCCTTTCATATATGGCTGACAGACGTACACCATCAACAGTAACCTGAAGAAGAGCGGCCTGGGTGTACGGGCTGCCTGAACGAATCCGAATACCGTCAAGAAAAGCGGGTTCGTTCTGCACTCAAACCACCCACATGCTCTGCTGGCCGGCGCGCTTGCACTTCCTGCAAGGCGGGTATGACGGGACTATGTCACTCTTCGGGAGTCATCAATGACTGGTTCTGCAACCATTGTACCGCTGACAACATTTGCCATTAATTGTATTTCTTGATGCTTGTGTTTTCTGGTTTGGGATGAGTGTTGTGGTGGTGTATGTTCCAATATTTGCCGCAGGCGGTCTTGGAATACCGCAGGCGGTCTCAATCGGTGTAATGAGGAATGAGCACCTTGCCGACGCAAGATATGAGAAAGAAAAGACCGCCTGCGGCAAATATTGGAAAACACATCACCACAACACTCATCCCAAACCAGAAAACACCAGCACCAAGAAATACAATTAATGACATCCGGGAGAAATTATCCGATTCCTTGGAAATATGGGATGAAAAACCCGAGATTAACACTCTTCAATCATTCTGGGGAATGCTGAATTCAGCCAAAGACATGTCGGCCGATACACGCTGTATCGAAACGAATGAGAATTAAAATACAAAATCGGCCACTGTATGTCGTATGATTACTCGTTACACCTCACTGTGATCATGGTTTATAACCGAAACTGTCAGTTAAGCTAAATAAGTCAACTCATTATATAGTTTGAAATTCTATGAAATAATTTTCAAAAAATAGTTCTCATTGCGGGAAAGGACTACAAATACATACAATTTAATCATTTTCCCATGCACTTGGACAGTAAACATGCTGGTGAAATTTCCATTTGAAACGCATTCAATACCAAAATTCCCACAACAGGGTTTTAGCATGTTTAGCCGATGCAGCCAATTATAGACCAATTAGTTTGCTTTGCTCTTTATCGAAAGTTTTTGAAAAAATAATTTTCAAGAAAATCTACGGCCATTTAACACAGCATGACCTGTTGACGGAAAGACAGAGCGGGTACAGACCAGGACACAGCACACACCTTTAACTATTTTACCTCACCCACACCTGGTACGACACGTTGGACAAAGGACAAGACCAAACAATACTGTATTTGGACATATCACGCTATTTTGAGAAAATTTGGCACAAGGGACTATTATTCAAATGTGAACGAGAATTTGGACTGACTGATCTTTTACCATGGTTACGTTCCTATCTGACTGATCGAAAACAGTGTGTATTCATTAACCCGCGCCCCACCGGGGGTCCGGTGCCACCTTCGCCCCACCGGGGGGCCATCGATGGCCCCCCTCTAACTCCGAAAATATTGGCGTTAGCGCAAATCTGCAAAGTGCAATAGAAAGCTCGCGTGAATTCAGCAAGAAATTACTTCGCATGTTTTAGTGCTCAGGTCAATGGTTTGACCTGCAGAGGTCAAATTAGGTCAAGATCGGCTATTTTCACTCAAATATGCAATGATTAAGCAAACTGGGCATAACTCTTATGCCATTAGAGCTATTGAGACCTGGTAAAGTACATTTGATAGCAAATTGCCAGTACTTTTTCCGCTATGTGGAACGTAAAGACCTCCCGCCAGTGGTTTGACCGCCAGAGGTCACCTCGTGACCTAACATGACCTGAGGTCACGAAAGGTCAAAAAGTGACCTTGCCGTATATCAAATGAAAGCCAGTGACAAGACAAACACGATGGTGTTTGTTTCACCGCTCTAGCTCAATTAGGTCAAAAGTTATTGTCAAAATACTGTTTTTGACCTCTGGTGACCTTGGATGACCTTGGAAAAGTCAAAGGGCAAATATGACCCCTGGGATCCGTGAAAGGGTGTCCAAAAACGTTGTTCTGAGCAGTCTGAGTATTTGCAATCATTTTTGTGGCTTTTATATCATGAAATAGCTTTTCCCCATGCTTTTCCAATGGGAGAGGTCGCCTCGTGACCTGACCTCAGGGCACGAAATCAAAAAATCCCGGATATACACCTTGTAGACCCTGGAGGGGTCATGAAGTGTAGGAAGTTTCAAATCGATCGACTTCGAAATGTAGCTCTTACAGAGCTCTAAAATGAAGTGAGGTGACCTTGGTTGACCTCGTCTGGTGACCTGACCTTGGGTGACCCGGGGTAAAAAATTTCAGGGATGATGGGAAAATGATGCAGTGAGAGGTAGAGCCCTCAACCGCGGTGCTGCGCCTCGTCGTTTTTCTGCTATCCCGGAAAAACCTTAGGGGGGCCATCGATGGCCCCCCGGTGGGGCGAGGGTTAATGATTCTAAATCCTCACTGTCATCTTTAAACGGCGGATGTCCACAGGGTTCTGTGCTGGGCCCTTGCTCGCGTTATTATACTTAAATGGCTTATCAGGAAAAACAACAATGAAATGATGTTTTTGCAGACGACACCTGTCTTTTTGGCAGCCACAACATGGAAAATCTTCACATTAGGCAAGAATCTCTCCAAAACGACCTAAATATAATTCAACAATACGGTCAGGATTGGCTTATCACGTTTAACGGCTCAAAAACAATACAACAAACATTTTCCTACCGGATACTGTAATGGGCCCTTTCTTTTTCAAAGAAGCCCATACAACAAACAAATATTTATTTGAGAGTAGAGGCCGTCCCGGCGATGTTAGATCGGCTTGCTCTCTATGAGGCGGGTCAGTTCTGGGTCATCATATAGGTGGTGGGTCTAGCCCCCGCGTGGGTGACTAAATTTTTCGCTTTCATCCCCCTCTGCAATGTCAACATTTCTCTTTTAATTTTTCGGCCAGCTATAGTTTGATCTAAGCATTTGAGCAGTTTTTCTCGTGAAAAAACCATTGGTCCTTAAAGCTACCCTCGTCACTTGAGTCATAAACAGAACAGTCAAAAATTCGTTACATAAAAAGTCACATGTCCCCCTTAAAATCTACTTGAAAAAAAAACACGAGACCCTCCCGTTTAGACTAGCCCTCCCTCCAATGTCGCTCAACTGATTAGAAAACTCTGCATACCGGCTAAGTCCAAAAACATGAAGCATAGAATCACAATTTCCACCCCCCTGTTTTAGGCCAGAAAATTTGAAAAAGATAATAGGGGATTCGAGCGCCCGCCACTCATCAGCCAATTTTGCCCCATCCCTTCCAATAAGCGCAATGTATCATGCGCGATGAGATCATTGGCTGGGTTTTAGGTCGTCAATATGCTGAGCGGAGACGGTTAGATCGGTTTCTTAGGAATCAGTGCCTCTGCCCTCCCTGCGACTCCCGCCTTACGGGATCTGGGCGATCGCTCAAACTAGTGAGGTTCTCCTCGGGTGCACCTCCGGCCTTACCCCGGTATCTTTTCAACTACTCTACTTGAGGCACTAGGCGGGCATAACCCACCCACCTTCAGAACCACATCAACCGCCTCTGCTGAGCAGGGACGCCCTAGAGCCCAGCCCGCGCCTCGGGCTGATTCGGAGTCGGGTGATTAAACATTGGAAAAGAACACGTTTGCGTCCCTTCCAAAGATGGCCCATTCACCGCTGCCCACAGACACGTTGTACACAAGGGTACGGCTCACAGAACGTCAATCCTCATTTCGTTATCATATCTGCCTTCACTGTTCTCCCGGGGGAGGAAAGTTGATGTACAATTTCGAATCTGTATTTGGAAGGACAGGCGAAGCACGGGGTTCAGTGTGAATAATGCACTTTAATAACAAAATAACCACATGTTTTGCTCGGTTTAATACAAAAGGAGAGTTTCACGCTACATTAAATCCTACCCTTAATTTAACAATCTACCTAACCAAACATCCTGACCTGGCCTGTTTCTAATTTCTGACTCATCCGATATCTCCAATTTACGAAAAACACTAGAAGTGGCATTTCAATACTAATATAACTATAATTACTAATGGTCATGATATAATAATCACATATGCTAATAATATAATCACTAATTGCTACGCACAAACTGGTCTGCACTGTTGATTTTTTTTACTGCATTAGAATAAATTTCGAGTTATATTTTTGAACCAGGTGCGTTTGCTCTGGGGAGGTAAAAGGGAGAAGGGAGGGCTGCAGTTACATTAATTTCTCCGGGAGCAGGTGGGAACGGGCTGGCCATGGGCATGGCTGCGGGCGTACTCACGCTGACGTCCCGGTCCGCATTTTGCAGTTCTTTTCCCCTCTGGCAGTTTTGCTTCGATTAATCAAAACGTCTTTTGTAGTTTTTCTTTGCCTCTCGAGTTTCACTTCTTGCTTTTGCACAATGCAACTCTTCCTGTCCGACTTGTCCTTCCTCGTTTCGTTTGTCTTTTTCTGCATCTTGAATTCTTCTCAGGCCTGAATTTTCACTCCCAACTTACTTTTTCGCTCTTGCTATGTGCCCCCTTTTTGCATCTTTTTCATATATTGTCTGTTTCCTGCCTCTTGATTTCTTCCGGCTCCGCTGTCCTTATCTCCAGCCACCTCCGACATTTTCATCCTTCTTCTCTCGGCTGTTTCTTATGTCACCGCTGCTCCTCCTGCCCCGACTGCCATCCTCTTCCTTTTCCTGACTCGACGCACGTCCGACCTTTCCGCCTCTTCCAACGCGACTCCTTGCTTCTCTCGACGGTACCCCCTCCTCTCTTTCTCTTCCGGTCATGCGGCCTGGTCACGGGGTTGTCACGCGCCTCAACCACATGGCTGGTAGGCACGTGACCATCCCTGGCAGTCTGGCTCATATCACGCCACGTGCTCTGGATGCTGATTTTTCTTCGGTCGACGGTGGCGAAGTAGGCCCACAAGGATTTTTTGATAGGATGTTTGGTTTTAAGGTTGGTTTTTTTCTCCAGAACAACCGGGAACTAGTTAAAAATGTAACCCGTTACAATACAAAAAAAAACATTCCAAAACTATTTTTTGACAGTCTAGTCATTCCGGTCGCTGCTAAAAACAAGCATCTGGGAATGACATTTTCCAATGATTTGAGATTCCATGAACATGTTAACGATATAGCTAAAAAAGTCAATATGACGATTGGCCCACTGTACCCAGTTGCCCCCTACTTGTCCCAGTCAACCCTACAACAGATTTACCTTACCTACGTAATGCCCTACTTTGACTACGCAGACATTATTTATGACGGACTATTGACTTTACATGTGTTGAGTCTGTTTGGTACAGCACCACTGATCTTTGTCTCCCTTCCACAGATGCAAAGTTAGAATGAGCAACCTTTCATTTCTGTTTTGTCAAGCTGTGCAATTTTGGCTTATCAGATTTGGGATGCATGAAAGGACATGGCGTGCTAGATGCATGAAGTTGCACGCTCAAGTTCACCACCTTCGCTACCGTGAGGTCGAGACCGTTTCTGGTGGGTTTTTTGGTCGTGTCAGTTTGGCTTTACTTGTATAATGCCTTGGGCATGTAGCATGTATATTGCATCAGCATTCAGGTGTTGGTTTTTGGCTAGGTGTCGTCTGAGCGAGGCTGCAATGGGTTCTGTTTGCTCTGTCTGTGGGTGTCATTGCCTCATCTGACAAATGTGTGCTGTTTATTTCAGTAACCGCTTCTGCATGCACTGCTGCTAGCTCCTTATTTCCACCCAGAGTCACCATCCTTTGTACCTGCGCTGGTTGGATCTGTCATGGGTTGGTCACAAGAATAAATTCAGGCATGCATTAGGGTGTTTTCGACGATCAAGAATCGCGGTGGTGACACATGACAGCCAGAGACTCGAGAGACTACAAAACAGATCAGCACGACTAATACCATCCACTCCCTCCAGAACGCCTACCGGGAAGCTGATGCAGGATTTGGGCTTGAATTCTTTGAAATCTAGAAGATAATTGCATAAAATTAAATTTTTCATCAACTTTACTCAGACAACACTCCCACTTACGTAAGCGCAATATTACCAAACACTAGGGACAACACAGTAAAGAGAATATTACGTACATCGCGCCAAAGAACGGAGATTCCTTTTCGAACGGTAAACTTTAGCCACTCATTCCTACCAAGCGCAATCAAATCATTTAACCCGCGCCCCACCGGGGGTCCGGCGCCACCTTCGCCCCACCGGGGGGCCATCGATGGCCCCCCTCTAACTCCGAAAATATGGGCGTTAGTGCAAATCTGCAAAGTGCAATAGAAAGCTCGCGTGAATTCAGTAAGAAATTACTTCGCATGTTTTAGTGCTCAGGTCAATGGTTTGACCTCCAGAGGTCAAATTAGGTCTAGATCGGCTATTTTCACTCAAATATGCAATGATTAAGCAAACTGGGCATAACTCTTATGTCATTAGAGCTATTGAGACCTGGTAAAGTACATTTGATAGCAAATTGCCAGTACTTTTTCCGCTATGTGGAACGTAAAGACCTCCCGCCAGTGGTTTGACCGCCAGAGGTCACCTCGTGACCTAATATGACCTGAGGTCACGAAAGGTCAAAAAGTGACCTTGCCGTATATCAAATGAAAGCCAGTGACGAGACAAACACGATGGTGTTTGTTTCACCGCTCTAGCTCAATTAGGTCAAAAGTTATTTTCAAAATACTCTTTTTGACCTCTGGTGACCTTGGATGACCTTGGAAAAGTCAAAGGGCAAATATGACCCCTGGGATCCGTGAAAGGGTGTCCAAAAACGTTGTTCTGAGCAGTCTGAGTATTTGCAATCATTTTTGTGGCTTTTATATCATGAAATAGCTTTTCCCCATGCTTTGTCAATGGGAGAGGTCGCCTCGTGACCTGACCTCAGGGCACAAAATCGAAAAATCCCGGATATACACCTTGTAGACCCTGGAGGGGTCATGAAGTGTAGGAAGTTTCAAATCGATCGACTTTGAAATGTAGCTCTTACAGAACTCTAAAGGTGAAGTGAGGTGACCTTGGTTGACCTCGTCTTGTGACCTGACCTTGGGTGACCCGGGGTAAAAAATTTCAGAGATGATGGGAAAATGATGCAGTGAGAGGTAGAGCCCTCAACTGCGGTGCTGCGCCTCGTCGTTTTTCTGCTATCCCGGAAAAACCTTAGGGGGGGCCATCGATGGCCCCCCGGTGGGGCGAGGGTTAACAAGCTCCCGAAGCTAATGAAAGAAATCAACTCTTCTAGGGTCTTCTTGAAACACCTAAGAGATCACTTCAAAGTTAACCAACCACCGTTATACTATTCATTAGGATCCAAAATTCAGGACTCTTGCTTAACACAATTAAGACTTGGGATTTCGAAACTAACTGCTCACGCCTACCAAATTCAAAATTCGGACTCCCCCTCCTGCTTGTGCGGATATCAAAATGAAAATACAGAACATTATTTTCTGCAATGTCCCCGTTTTGATCCTCAAAGAAATCTTATGGAAAACAGCATATCTACGATATTAAATTATTCTTTACAGAAACATGCATCGTAAAAACAAAATTGACATATTAATCCATGGTAGAAATCTTCCTCCAGGCGAGGACAGGGCAGTAGCTCACGCAGTTTTTCAATTTGTTCATGGCACAAAGAGGTTCGTTATTTAACCATAGACATTCAATTAATCATTTTATAGCCAGTGCTCGATGTGGTGTAGTGAGCCGTACTTTCGATGGCGAGTGTCGCGGCGGTGCGGTGGCCTCTGGCGGCGCTGAGATGGCACCATGATTGTGTTTGCGTGGGACGCCTAGATTTAAGCGCTTCGGCGCTTTTGCGTTCCTCGTAGCAGCCTTTGTGTATTTTTTCTGAACCATGAAATAAATATTATGGATGATGGATGTTTACCTTTGTTTGCGTATGTAAAAATGAACACCTCAAAATAAGCGTACTTCCGCACCCCAGGCGCTCAGCCCTACCACCATCTCGGTCACGATTTCCCGACAATCATACTGTTAGCACTCGGTTTAGGGCTGCCATGTCCACCGGAAACTGCATGAGAGCAACTGTGGTAAAACAACACAACTTTTTATTAAGGCATCCCTATACAACCGCTTTAGTGGGGCTAATTTTCAGTAAACTAGAATAATACGTTGTTTTAATTCATAATTATCAGTTCAAATGACTTTACATACATACTATGGGAGTTGCAATCATTGGCCTTAACCATCGTTCCCCGTGGGGGTGCTTAAACATCCCCTTGGGTTTCTCCGGCGGGACGAAATAAACGGCGGTGCGAAGCGCCACCGTACTTAGCGCACCTTATCCTTGATCAATGCCGCAACTTTCCCAAAAATTTTAAGGTTGGATCAGCTCAGGTCAGGTCACCAGTGCAGGTCAAGTGACCTCACCTCCAAATTTTTTTTTAAGGTGGCATAAGTAAGAAATGGGTGAATATATCGAATTGATACTTTTACCACATAATAGGCCCACCGAGTTCTACAACATATACTCCGGGACTTTTCACATCGATGACTTAGGGTCAGGTACGGATCATGATATCTCCATTGGAAATACGTGGGAAAACTGGAAATGGCTGTACTTGTGTAGATACAGCTGAGAATACCTTCGCATTCTCCAAATCGTAGTATCCTGGGCCCCTTTCTAGGTTCATGCTGCAATTTTGGACTTGTAACCTCTGAGGGATCACCTGGAGCTATTTAAGCAGTTTTCAGGCTTGGTTCAATAAATTTGCAGGAAATGATGATACAGCTTATATTTTGATACCATTGCATTTGGATTGCTTTTGCGAGTCGATTAATATGCATATTGACTATGCTAAAATGGAAATTAACCTTGACCTGACGTGAGGTCGCGTCATTTATGTGTTTTGTCCTAGCAGAGTCATATTGTATATCATTCGATTCTCCATGACACGAGGAAGCGAATGGTGCCTAAAAATGGTTCCAGCTCAACTCTGTCAGACGCTAGAGCCGAAAAACTAGGCTCAAAATTCCACATTCTTTCACCTGTCATAGCCTCAATATTGACCTGAGCCAAGAAGTGACCGATGTAGTTTCTTCATTAATTTGTATGAGCTTCCCAACAGCGTCGCGTTTTTTCGCTATTCCGCATATGAGCCTAGTTCGAGGGGCATGTTTGAACCCCCACCAGGGCGAAGGTGGCTAGGAGGCCCACCGGGGCGGGTATTCAGTGAAATGAAGTGTAGAATTTTTCTGATTTTTCGCAAAGTTACGAAACACCGTATTAAATTTGACACGTACATACATGCACTACCAAGTGGATCAGGAAAACCCCGAGTGTGTGTGATATGACTGTGCTTTAGTATTCGTCCCAGCATGGTGGCGTCTAACAGAAGCAGTAACTCTCAGGACTGTAATTTTCCAATATATTTAGGGGTGCTCAGCCCGTGGGAGGCGGCAACCCATAGGGATAGCAGAGCTGCGGGAGTGGCACTCTTCGTTGCGCCAAATCTGCTATGAATCATTTTTTGGGCCTTTTACCGCACAGAGAACATTTTAATTTCATGGTGGGCAGCTATTCTACAGCTTTGCCAAGCCTGTTTTCTTTTTAGGCGTGATCCTAAAGCTGCAT
The DNA here is from genome assembly GCA_034440635.1 of Lepas anatifera. Taxonomy (NCBI): domain Eukaryota; kingdom Metazoa; phylum Arthropoda; class Thecostraca; family Lepadidae; genus Lepas; species Lepas anatifera. The sequence goes on from JAOTON010002137.1 coordinate 50,497, forward strand.
AAAGGTCTTAAATGAATCCAGTTCGAGTTGCAAATTCAACCACGATTGAAGCATATCAGTTTTCTGGGGGGTTAAATTTTACCTTCGGAATGGCAGAGTGCATGGAAAGTGAAACGGAACCAAAAAACTATGGGAAAACTCACCGAGAGCTTTACAAGTAACGTGTGTTTTTTCTGTAAACATGAATGAATATCACAACTTCATCGTACCTGTACATGTCCTGTATTTGTGCGCGAACACCCTTCTTTCCTAACACACAGGGGTGGCAAGAATCAAGGCGGAAGTGATGAGTCAGGGGCGACACGAATCAGGACAGAGTAATAAGTCGAGGACGGCAGTGATGAACCGGGGGCGATAGTTACAGACTAGGGACGGCACAAACCATAGGGTGGAGGTGATAAGCTGGGCGCGACGGTGATTGGCCCCGGCGACAGGAAACAAAACAAAGGTCATAAGCATGGCTGGGGATCTCTTCTCGATCCAGGGGGGTCCTGGGTGGGTTAGCGCTGGGACGGCAATGCAAGCCCTATACAAAGCCAATGGGAGACCCAAAATCCAGGGGGTCCTGAACCCCCAACCCCCGGGATTTCCACCCATGTTCATAAGTTGAGGGCGGCAGTGATGAGCCGGGAGACAATAACTATGTACTATAGGCGGTAAGAATCAGTGTAAAGGTGACGTGAAAATGCTGTGAAGGTGACGTGAAAGAAGGTGAAATGCTCCGGGGGCGGCATGAATCAGCGCCACCGTTGTAAAAGGGGCGGCATGAATCAAGGCAGCAATGCTCAGCTGGGGGTGACACGTATATTGGGGGTGCCCAAAACAGGATTGGGCTGCTCAAATTAGGATTGGGGTGCTCAAATTAGGATTGGAGTGCTCGGAGAGAGAGAGAGAGAGAGAGAGAGAGAGAGAGAGAGAGAGGAGAGAGATTATTACACCCCTGGGATACTTTCGAATGGTGTGTTAAGGTTTGGCCCCATTTGTAGTTATAGATGGATAAGGAGGGGAGGGGGGTTACGAGGGCCTAATAAACACAATGCATAGTTTTCAAATGCACATTTAGCACTGTTCAAATCCACTGCAAGCAAACACAAATTCTGTAATAAAATCAACCAGTCAAATCAAGGAACACTGGATGGGTTATTTGAATGCCACTCGAATAGGTACTTACTTCACACCGGAGGTGCCGTGCACCAGAAGAGCTCGATGTTTGACGAGGGTGGCAACTTCTCGTGTCATGTCTGCACTATATGTTGTCTTAAGTCCTACCTTACACTGTCAATAATCCAATTTCGGCCTCGGACAGGTTTTAGCTATGCAACCGGCAGAACATATTTTCCAATTTACGGGCTCCTCACCACAGTTCCACCTCGACCAGTTTCTACTTGCCACTGACTGCCTCGCTAACACGGGCCTTGGCTAACGCTAATGGAATGCGGCCATACAAAAAGGTCGGGTCCGTCCCCCGCCCAAACGCCCGAGGCGCGGTCGAGCGCGGAGGGGAGGCGCTGGCCCCGGCAGCGCGCCTCCGGTTCGTGACGCGAGAGGGGTGGAAACGCTGCGAGGCAGCGCGTAACCGCGAGCTCTCTCACCTGCTCACATAGCGATTCGCTTCTTCGACAAAGTATGAATTGAGTGCAAACTCATGCTTGCTGAGACGGAGCTTATACTTTCGTTGTGTGCATGGTACCTGTCGGTTCTGTATCTGTGTATGTATTAATCGCCAACAGGCACATACCCAATTATAGGTGGAGTCAATGGAGGATAAAACGCATAATTACTAACAGTCTGCTCCCAAAACGCGCTAAAAAACATTTCAAAACACAACAAGCGCAGACAATCGACCTCGTCACTGACCTATAATAGCTGCTTTAGGTGTCGTAAAAGAGGCGATACACTTCTTAAGTCGTCCAATAGGATCCGTAAAAATATCGCAAGTTGGTGAGAAAGCTAAACAATTGTTTTACAACACGAGGAGCCCGCACAAACACACACGATTGTACCGTGTTCACTCGACCAAAAGGCACATCTAAGAAAGTTGCATTAGCATTCCTGAAAGTTATAGATGGTACATTAGGGTCGGTTAAAAAAAACATTTTTTTTACTTTTCATACTCGAACCCATTTTTTCCCATCATATATTCAATTTTGATTTCAATGAGCCACATTCCAAGCCTCTACGACAACGGGAAACATCACCTCAAAACGGTTAAAGATTTCATGTTTTAGGCGCGATTGGCCGCCCGGCGTTGCAGTCTCCTCCTGTTGAATTGTGATGTAAGGGTGCATAACCTACCAGTAAAGACAGCGTGGCATGTGCGTGCGTATAAGAGCGGTAGATGAGATTTAACATGCAGGCATTTACTTGTCAGCTGTATTTGCAGCGCAATACAAATACATGTTATTCCACAAAACACCTGAAATTAATTTGTTCAGCACCCTAGTACTCTAAATCCCGACAGCACAGGAATGCCTTCCGGAGGCGAACCTTTCTCTGGCAACATTCGTTGGTGAAGGTCGTTAGGGCAGGTGCTTCTCCCTATTCTCCTGCGAACTATTTAAGAGCTCTTATACTGCTAGAAGAAGACCCTGCTGCATATTTTTTACCCTTTGGATGGCTTACGAAATCTTCCACCAGCTTTACACCACGTTCTGTGCGACCGTTCACGACAGTAAGTTCTGGAATAACTTGAAACTGGGCTATACCAGCCACCAGCTTCTCAACGGAGCCATTTCATGTTAGAATCTTTCAGATTAAGGCTCTCGAATACCATGGCCAGCTGTCACGAGTAACAAACTGGCTGAGGATTAGTACCGAGCATTCACCGAGCTCTTCATAGCCTCTATTGGCCTCCTCTATCTTAAGCTTACGCTAGTCAAATGTGAATTGTTTACTGTTTTGGCCAATTGTTGTGCGACTGGCTCCTTACCTCCAAGATGGGTGTTCTCACCAGCGGGACAGAATATAAATTTCTGTGCACAGATACCACAACTGATGGAAAATTGACTTTAGCACATTCAGGGCGATTTCTATATTAACTTAATGAAAGCACTACACTGCATTTTATGTATAGCTTTGAGGCTCATACAAGGCTATAAAGCTGACTATCCGCGATGGAGGAACCCAAATACATTGTTTAGAACCACTTACAAGGAAAGCCGCTAACTCTTTCGGGGTCTGAGTGGCTCAATCGGTTAGCGCTCCCACCCCGGCTCGGCCAATGGCATTAATTATGTGCTGGGTGTCGTGGGTTCGAGCCCACGCAGAGGCAGAATCTGGCGCCCTGCTCTAGCCCAGGTTAATTCTCTCCCTCTCGCCTCTGATGCCATATGACCTGAACAGTTGATGCGTTGTTTAACCCCAAAAATTATACTATTCAGTCTTTAAGTATCTTCTGGAAGGATGAACGGAATCTGACTCAGTAATAGCACGCACTTTGTGCCATAAATGTCCTATATTCCATGAATATGGCTCGCTGGTGGGCTCGGGTCTTCTAAACAGCCATTTGTTGGAGGCAACCTCTCCTGACAGCCACACGTAAACCAGCTTGTGCAATTCGTGATTATCTTCTCAAGGAAAACAGAGCTGGCATGTTTTCCAGAACCAAAACCACTAGTCGGGCCTGATGATCCAGGAACGTTCCATGATAGGTCTTCCAATAAAAATGCTCCGGTATTGTGTAGAGGCGCTGAAGTCAATGTGCAAACGCATCTGTTATCTGTGACCAGAAAGTTATAATCTGCCTCGCAAATAATAATCACAATGCTGGAGGTAAAAGGCAGTGACACAGCGTCTGGCCTAAACAGCAAAACCATCCACCTTTTAGTTGGGTAGGCTAAAGTTTCCGACAGAGGCTATGAAGAGCTCGGCTCGGTACCAAGCCTCTGCCGATTTTTCATTCCTGAAAGCTGGCTGGTATTCGAGCGCCTAAATCTGAAAGATTCTAACATAAAATGGCTCCGTTGAGAAGCTGGTGACTGCTATAGCTTCCCCTGTTTCAGGGTATTCCAGAACTTACTGTCGTGAACGATCCCACAGCATTGTGTGAAGCTAGTGAAAGATTTCGTGAGCCATCAAAAGGGTAAAAATATGCAACAGGGTCTTCTTCTAGCAGTATCAGAGCTCTTAAATAGTTCGCAGGAGAATAGGGAGAAGCACCTGCCCCAACGACGTTCTCCAAAGAATGTTGGCAGACAAAGGTTCGCCTCCGGAAGGCATTCCTGTTCTGTCGGGATTTAGAGTACTAGGGTGCTGAACAATTTAATTTCAGGTCTTTTGTGGAATAACATGTGCTTGTATTGCGCTGCAACTACATCTGACGAGTAATATACCTGCATGTTAAATCCCATCTACCGCTCTTATACGCACGCACATGTCACGCTGTCTTTACTGGTAGGTTATGCACCCCTTTCATGCCAATTAAACAAGGGGAGACTGCAACGCCGGGAGACCAATCGCGCTGGAAACATGAAATGTTTAACCGCTTTGAGGCGACCTTTCCTGTTGAAGATGCTTGGAATATGGCTCATTGAAATCATAATTGAATATATAATGGTAAAAAAGTGGGTTCGAGTCTGAAGAGTAAAAATAGTTTTTAACGACCCTAATGGTACATGAAGCGAGAAATATTCCAAAAGATGAGATGATGCGATGAGAGCTTGAAAAACCTTGCTTGTGAATAAGATGTCATGTTGTACACGCCTTGCCAGTAAAGTACGAACATCACAAAACCTCGTCAATTCCTCGTAATCTAATGGTGGGCTGGGTGGGTCAACATGGTTCGCAAGCCACAGCAAAAACTTGTGCTGGATTTTTCTACACGGTCCAGATGGCATTTTGCGGCTCCAGCCCCAACCAATGAACAATACTCTAATACTGACCGGAAAATAGCATTAAAAGCCGCCACGGCGGCCTTCTAATTCAGCTTACATCTAGCGGAGGCCGTCTGGAAGGTTCTGATTAATAAACCGAGTGATCTGTTTGCTTTGGAAACCATCGAGTTGATATGGTCGGAAAAGGTAAGCTTTTAGTCAAGAATGATTCCCAAATCTTTTATGAAAGAAACGTTCTCCAAAATTTTTCCGTTGATTTTATAAGCCGAATTGATGATATTGCGTTTTAAAGGTTTCGAATTCAGACGCTATTGGTGATGTTACAAAAATCATAGAACTTAATAGCTAAGTTTATTTTCATTGCATAGGCGGATGAAAGTTTATATTCAGCGCATTTTCGACCTGGACCACGACATATGGGGGTGTGCCACTTTTGGGTGGCAGCAAAACATATCGCGGGGGCGCCAAAATTCGAATCCTGGGGAATGGGTGGAAGCGACACTTCAGGGGCATTATCGACCTTTTAGGGCAATACTGCGGTCATTCCATGGGCGCCAAGTGTTGACCGGGGGAGGGGAACATTCCCTTTCCCTGAATGTCCCCTGGATAAACCAACACTCACGGTACATAAAATATTGGTCCGTGACCAATTATGACCAACAATATTAGTTCCTGTTTGGTTCTCGAAATTATAATTATGTCAGAACCATTTTTAGGTCCACAGGTCAACGAGGTCGCTAGATAGAGGCCACGAAAGTTTCGGGGCTAACACAAACATTGAAGCAGGAATAATTTTCTATCTTAAAAGTGGCTGATCTAAATTAGTTTGAATGGATATCGCTGGATACAAGATACAACAGTTCATATAAAAATAAAGCTTTGACATCAGGTCAGGTTTTGACCTCGTGACCTTGTGACCCCTTCTTTAAATTCATAATTAAAAACATATTCTCATTTTTCACTGGGTGCTCCTTAGGCCAGGGCATCTTTTAAAGGAAAAGTCAGTGGGGGGGGGGCATTTCTGGTGCTAGCCATTATGGTGTCTTCAGGGGAGCAAGACCTATTTTGAGGGGGTTTAATAAAGCTTAGACGCGATAGTGTTAAATGTTTCTCAATTTTTGTGCTATTTCGTGTCTAGAGATTATAGATGCTGCCCAGGGCTGACAGTTTTTTTCAACAGAAAAGGTCAAACCGAGTTAGACAAAGGGCCAAAGAGGGGCAATTATATCATTTTCACCAAAATAGCGAATAAACACAAAATGATTTTATCCACATAACCAGAACATTTGTTGGGGATCATCAATCTCCCCTCACCCACTTTTTAAACAACAATTTCATGATCTTAGTCAAAATGAGAGTAAACCGAAAATTTGTATAACCAGCCGCTGCGGAAGGCAACGAGAAGCCCAAATTCTAAAAGTTGTTGGTACTAACGTGGAAAGTTTGCTGTCAGCAAGAGGTTAAAGTTTACCTGGCCCCCTCACTTTTTTGCCGGTGGCGACGCTTATGTATGCTACCACCACAGTAATAAATAAAAAGGCTAAGCACTTCATACCGCCACACGAGCAACCAGTCTTACGCACTTTGACTACACCGTGTCCTGTCTAATCCACGAACGAGCTCTCAGCGCTGACGAGTGCCTGCTTGTGAAATGAGAGCATCATGCAATGTCACGGTACTGGCTGGGATGTGGGCTTCCGGTCGGAAAGAGCAGGATGTTTGATTGGTTGTAGGCCAGCGTTCTTCTCCAGCGTTGTGACTAGTGGATACTGAGGCTGTTCTGCCGGGATTTCCCGTAACTAAGCGCTTTGTTTCGTCTTCGCACGATGGAGTAGACAGCCACGGGTGAAAATTGTATAACACAATTGTTGTGGATTGCCAATTTTGGACCAGAAATGGAACAAAGTAATAATTATCCGGGTGTGTTCTGTCTTATTTTCGTTAGGTGAGTCTGCGTTTGGTCAATTTTAAGTCATCTGTCTATTTCACTGGGGGCCAATTTCTGGGCACTGGGGAGCATTTCGGCCGACTAGGGGGCAAATGCCCCCCAGTTAACATGTTAAAATATGGCCTGCCTCAGGGTATAAGCTAACCAATAGTGGGCGACCTTTGTGTAAATCAGATTTAGTAACAGGTCACAGAGGTCATCACCTAGGGAAAGTTATCGTTTTTGGACCATGAGCGGTTCTCCGGTCACCTCGGAAAAATAGGTGGGGACTGGCCTGCAAGACCCCCTCCAGTGCACGTGTCAAAGAAGTTGTGAAGCGCCTTAAAGAGGTGATCTGCGGTGATGAGTGGTGATGATGCAGTGGTAAGCGGATATGAAACAGGAAAAGTTTGGAAATGTAAAACAGGGAAGCCTTAGGCAAAAACCATAAACTTAGCGATGTTTGTGCAAAGAGGAACTAAATTATTGTAGCGATTGAGGGTCGATTTGAATATTTTTCAAGATTATAAGGCATATTAGAATATTTAGATGATAAGAAGTGATTATGAAAACAAGTGATTTGAACTCTCCGTTGCAGTGTAAGTTTATCAGAGCGTATACCTATTAATCAGCATAATCAGAATAAACTGACCTCAGTCGCTCGATGAGAATAAACTGGGTCGTTTTTTTAATTGGGGTCTCTTCAGGAGCAATGGAATATTGAGCGCGGGTTCATTTTGCACCTTGCAAATATTTTTCTACGCCAGTAATTTCACATTACAATATATTTATACTCCCTCACTTCCAGTTTAGGGGAAGTCCGTGCAAGAGTACGCACTTAACTTTCTGAAGGCTTCCACCTTTCTCCTGTATGTCTAACAGCTAAAATTTGTATATGGTTGTTTAGCCTGAAGAATTGTCTATGTATAGTCCATGTTTCAACTCGATGGCTCTGAAAGGAACTCGCCACGAGCCCATCAAAAATAAAAAGTCACGTGCGTACTCTTGCCGGAGTGGGTCGGTAAGAGTACGCAAAAGAGGGGCTGGAGTACGCATTAATGCCCCGCTGTGCTTTAGGTGCATAGGCCATAGCGCGATTTTTTTGGCCGCAAAACTAAGCGATTGTATGATTTTATATCGTTCTGAATATACAAGAGCTATGTTGCAACGTTTGGTTTTCCAAAAATGAATTACGAACTCTGTCCCGAGCAAAATTTAAATTGTCCTATCTCTTAAGCATGCACACTCTTGCACAACGGTCTACTGCGTACTCCTGCCGGACATGCTCCCTTGGGAAGAAAGTCTTCATAAACATGCTGGCAGGCGTTTTAGCGTCAGTTCGGTCCTACAGCTCAGCTTTCTTACTGATGACAGACCGTAATAGAATACTTTCGATAATAGAACCATGGTCTGCAAGTTTACCTAGTTAAGAAATATTACATCAAGGGTGCCCAGAACCTTATTTTGCTCTGTACTCCCGCGGAAAGAACAGGAACACTTTAATTTTTTTGTGCAACCTAGGCACTGACCTTGCTTGTTTATACCAGGGTATCCACTATCTCAGTGGTTGCTAAGGAACCAAAACAGCTGCTGCGTACTCTTACCTCATGCGTACTCTTACCCGCCCTTACCCTACATTGTTCCGGTTAAGCTGAAAATCTTTTTACTCCAGTGGTATAATAATGATCCCTCAAGACACATTCATTTTTGCATTAAACAGGTGTAAAATGTGTTGTGGAATAATGCCGGAAAGAGGAGTTTGGTACCGTACCTATAAAGATATTTAGTACCGTAGAAAGAATCCTAATGGTTTACTTTTTCGTAGTTGATATTTTCACAAGCCACGGGTTGTGGTCGTATTATTCCTGGTTCATGACATTTTACGCTGCTCAATCTAAAAATATCGGGTGTAAAATACTCACGGAAATAAGAGTAGATTTTGGCACCGTAGAAAAATCCTATTTCTGACATATTTTTTCAGTGTAGCAATAAACACATATTCTCTTACACCCAGAGTGCCAGGGAAATGTTAGTGTATTTCTGGATGTTTAGTGGCGGCTTTTATCTGTTGATGTGAAGTGCTTCTTTTATGAAAAGTCGGTAGTGGTTTGTGCTTGCGTGGTTGATGTTGGTGTTTTCTTTCAAAAGTTTGTGTGGAGGTTTTGACTTGTGTTTGGGTAACCAGTGTTCTGCTGGGCCAGTTTATTTTTGCATGTGCATGGTAAGGCGTCGTGATAGTGTTGTTGTCGTGGCACCAATGTAGTCTTCATGAGGCCTACAATCCTCATGGCGGAAAGTGACACATACAAGGTGACTTATGAAAACTTCCTGCGGTCATATTTTTAGAGAAAAATTGCTGGGAATTTCGAGTACCTTCTAAATTTATTCAGCGTTCTTGAAACCTCTTGCTAACCAAAAACGAAAGGTACCAAGAATGATCGGTTGAACATGATGCATTCACTTTTGGGTCGTCTTATTGTGGTATGCCCCACGAAGCCAAATAAAACCCTGTTTCTGAAAACTGCTAAACTCGAGAGCGCATTAACACGGTGATCTAAGGCAATAGGAATCAACGAAGTTGGAAATGCAAAGACAAGTCGAATCTTCCTTGTCCTTTTCAAACTCCCAACGCGTCGCCTTAGCTCTGATGCGCGACTTCCCAGGGTCGCGCGCCACCAAACGGAACAGGTATGAGCGGGCCGGGCAGTGGAAACATGCTTCCGTGGGTGAAATGGCGCCAAGAAACACAAAGGAGACCCGTACCTGGTCGTGGGGACACCCGTCTGGAAGGTGCGATTCACTCACATCGCGTGTTTGCGCTCCCTGGAGGCCGGGGGAGGAGAGGGGTCAGTGTTGACTCTTTCGACCGCAGACGTGCCAGCCCAGCGTCTCGGCGATCGCCCGGAAGAATGAGGGGGATGAAACTGCGTGCCGGCGAATTCAGCTGAATGCCCAGACTGGTATTTTTCCAACCGCAGATGCAGAAATTGGCTGATGCGCGCGCTTCAGCGCGGCAGTTTCTTGCATATCAGCCAGTGGCGTAACCAGGATTTGAATTTAGGGAGGGAGGAGCAGGTTGGCAAAGTGTGCCTCCATGTGTGCCCCCTCCATATATTTAAAGTTGCAAAAAATGCGTTTACTGTGGGGTGCTTCCCCTTTTGTGTTATACGAGTTTTTAAGATTTAGATTTAAAGCCTATTCATTTTAGCTTAAGCTTTAGAATGCATATTTTAGCTTAAGCTTTAGAACGTATATTTTATCTTGGCAACTGCATCCCAGCTTTAGATGGTCATAGGCTATGACCATCTAAAGCTATGACTCATAGCCGGTCTTCACCTGTACTGTGCTCCCTTTGTTTTGATATATAGGTAAAGCCAGGAGCGCTGCCACCAATTTTGTACTGGGGGGACCAGGGGCGTTGGAAGGGGGGGCAGGGGTGCAGCCAGAGCTTTGGTATGGGGGGACACACCACCTTTAAGGGACACCCTGGGAGAAAAAGGACACCTTTTTAACGCTACTTACGATATCTTAGTTTATATCAATTTTTGGGCACATTTGGTCCAAGAAAAATGCAAATCAAGCATTGATGGAGAAAGAAAACTCGGCTAAAGTCGGAAAAAGGTAATTAATACCACCAAAATCATATGGAAGTAGCCAAACACAAATGTTTTGGGTAGATTTAACACGCGCATTGACGGGGGTGGGTACCCGCCCCCCTCGGGTTTTCCGGAGACAGCAGAAAAATGGCGGCGCGTAGCGCCGCCGTACTTGGCATACCCTTTTCCTCATTATTTTTACAACTTTTGTGAAAATTCTAGGGTTAGGTCATCTCAGGTCAGGTCACTAGTACAGGTCAAGTGACCTGACCTAAAAAAGTTTAAGATAGCATAAGTCGGAGCAGGGTGAACTTATCCTATTGAAACTCATATCACATATTGGGCCCACCGAGTTCTCTAAAATATGTTCCGGTATTTTTGATATCGATGACCTAAGGTCAGGTATGAGGCATGACCTCTCCCTTGGAAATACATGGGAAAAAATGTTTTTACTGCATAATTCAGTAACGGATAGTGATAGAGCGTTTATTTTAGCTGCATTAGACTCGCCTGGGCTTCGTGGTTTTAATGATATGAAATTTATATAATTTGACCCTGACCTGACCTCAGGTCAGGTCAAACCATTGATTTGACCTAGCAAGGTCAAATTATATATCATTCGATTCAGCGTGCTGCGAGGATTCATATGGTTTAAGTCGTTTTGCTCTATCTTTACTTGTTCAGATGTAATGACCAAAAAACTTAATTTACATGTTATCCCTATTACGGCATGCTTTGAGCTCTCGTGACCTTAAATATGACCTGACAAAAAAATGGTCCAAATATTTTCGATGGAGAAGTGGATGGGCTACCCAACGTTTACCGTTTACCGTTTTTCGCTACCTACCGTGGTTCTCGAGATTATAGGGGGCGGGTACCCGTCCCCCCTCGTCAAAGCGAAGGTGGCTCAGACCCCTGTCAATGCGCGTGTTAAGGACAAGTCAGCCATCTCATGAAGTACTTAACATCATAGAAATCAGGGGATCCAGTGATATTTGTCACTATGTGCAAACTAAGACATATTGGGGTCGAAGATTCATTTGTTATGCCCACTGGTTTTGCTCGTACAATTTACCGTAAATTTTTAACGGGAATGTGGCACCTTTATAACGTGATTTTAATTGGGATAGCCAAATTGTAAAGCATGCCGTAAACCCGGTACTCAAAATGTCATTTGTCTTGAACTACATTTACATTTTTTCAGAGAAATCATGGACGTTCCATAATTTTCGGCTAAATATACCCCTAATTCCACTAAGTTCCTGGATTCGACCAAGGTGCCACATTCAATTTAATGCCGAGTGAAGCCTGGTTGAATGCAAATTAAGTGCTGCACCTCTCACAAGGGCCTTGGGAGGAGGAAGAGTGACATCGTGTCATTGAGAGAGAAGAATGGGGAGATGCCTATTTTTAGCGCGTCTATAAAGTTCAATATTTTCAACGATCGCTTAACGAAGGGGCAAATGAAAGGTAAGCAGGCGGACGGTTCGGATGGGGAGGGTGTGACTGGGCTGAAAATAGTTTAAAAACCAGTTTTTATTTATATAACCTCCAATAGTTGTTTTTTATGAAATGAATTGAAAATTCATTTATGGTGACCACTAGTTTTGTCATGACGAGTGAGCTCTGGTCGAACGCGGATTAAGCTCCGCGGCTACCACAAGAGCCATGAAATGAGTGTCCTCGTGACATTGAAAGAGTAAAATTTTTGCTTCCGGAATATTTTGGGATATATATTTCAGCGCGTTTATAAAGTTCCATATTTTCAAGGATCGTTCGGTCTCAGTAAGAGTAAAAACGGTAAACAGGTAGACAGGGCTGAAAATTTTGAGAAACTAGTTATTCATTTATATGAATTAGTATGAATCCTGGTTTAGGGGACTATGCTCTGAGCTTAGGGGCCCGTACCTTTCTATCACCCTCCCCAGAATCCAGCTGAAAAACAGGCAATTCATATAATCAGGGGTGCATAAGCATCACAAGCAGTTTTAGCGATGACTCATTCCTCGTTAGCTCCATTTTTACAAGGGGAGTTTCCATTGCGTTATTATTCCCCATCTACATATCAATAGGGGCCCCCACATATCACCTCATATCATCTCAGACATCATATCCCCTACATATCTACATATCATCTCGATAGGAGCCCCCTCTTGAGGATCAGAGCTCTCCAGAAAAGCTGCCCCCTTCCCCCAGTTGTGTCCCCAGGGACTAGACTAGCTCAGTGTCCCCCACCCCGAGATGATGGGAGTTGGCCTCGTTTTTTATTCTCTGTCTATTCAAGACTAACTCAGGGGACCCCTGATGGGGATCACAGCCCCCCCCCACCCCCAGAGCAGCTCATGTTTCGCCCAGGGACTAGACCAGCTCAGTTTCCCCCAGAGATGGGGTAATCAGAATAGGTCAATAGGTCCCAGATGGCTCATAGGTCTTTGAACCAGCTAAAGGAGCCCTAGACCAATTTAAGGCGCCAAGTCACCTTGGGGGGCCTCAAGCCAACATAAGGAGCTCTCACAAGCTCAGCGCCCAGAAGAGCCCAAGGTGCCCCCAGGGCCCATACCAAGTCAGGGTGCCCCCTCCCCCCAGGGCCCAGATCCGCTCTTGGGCCCCAGATCAGCTCTTCAGTCCCAGATCAGCTCAGGGGCCCGGGGCCAGATCAAGTCAGGGACACTGAATCAGCTCAAGAGTCCTTTATCAGCTCAGATTTCCATCACCAACTTGGGGCTCAATCAGTTCGGGAGCCCTAGAGCTGCCCAGGGCACATCAGAACGGCCCCTAGAGCACCAGATCAGCTTAGGGGACAAGGGATCAGCTCAGTGCTCCACGACCAGCTCGGGGCCCAGTTCAGCTCGGAAATACTAGACCAAGTCATGAGGCACTTAATTAGCTCAGAAGCCCCATACCAGCTCAGAGGCCCTCATTAGCCTCGATGGGCCCAGCTCAGCTCAGGGCCCCAGAGCTGCTCAGGCAATTTCATAATCAACTTAGGAGGCCCAGATCAGGTTACAGTGAACTAGCCCAGCTCAGGGGGCACCAGACTGGCTCAAAGGACATCAGATGGGCTCAAGGCATAATGATGGCTCAGGAGACACCAGATCGACTCAGGGGGCATTAGTTCAACTTAGGGCAACATACCTGCTCAGAGGGGCACCAGATCAATCAGCTCGGGGGCCAGACCAGCTCCTACCCCCCAAACAAGAGCAGGGGCCTAGATCAGCTCAAGGAGCAACATATCAGCTCAGGGAACACAAGATCGGCTCAGAGCTCACCAGACCAGTTAAATGGGCACCAGACCTTCTACGGAGACATCAATAACCAGCTCAAGGGGCACCTGCTCAGCTCAAGAGGTACTATGTTGGCTCAGGGGACATTCGATCAACTCCAGGAAGCAATAGATCAGCTCAGGGGCCCCGGATCAGCTCAAGGTATGTACATACACTAAAACAGCTAATAGGGCACCCGGAAAGCTCGGAGGCATCATATTAACTCAGATAACATTATATAGGTTCAGGAGGCACAATGATCTTCTCAGGGGGGGCACCAGATTGACTAAGAGGGCACCAGATCAGCTCAGAGGGCACGTGGTCAGCTCCAGGGGCCAAGACCAGCGCCCAGGGGGCACCAGATGAGCTCAAGAGGCACCAGATAAACTTCGCCCATTCGGTTTTTGGCGACGATGAGGCATTAGGTGCACACCGATTAGGTGCCCATGCTCTTCCCGGGTGCTTGGAAATGCGACAGAATGCCTTAGCTGACCAAAACAGATACTACATTGTCAAGCAATAGTTTTAATCACTTCATGCAATCCAACTATAGTTGCATCTAGGTTCAAAGGCACAGAACACTAAGTTTCGAGTGGCACAGCCCAATCGGGATATAAGGCCTGGCAATCAAAGAGCACTCCGGCATCGATGGGGGGAAGTGCCCCCTGGGAAGGGGGATTCAAATCCCGATATCCCGGTACTACAGTCCCGGTCTCGATATCCCGGTACTGTTGGATCCGATACTAGTCTCGGCCGGGACTTTGCTGAGATAAGCTTAGTAGGTATGATGGGACCTACGTGGATATGATGATGTGAGAATGGTGGTTTAGGCTTATACCTCATTAAAGAGTATCTGTTTTATTCCAAAAATATATGTACATAAAAACGATGTCAATGAAACAGAACGAAGGCACTTCAACTATTAGCTTGGAAATCCAGCCATTTAGACAATAATGAAAATGAGCCAGCGAAGAAACACACCAGGTCTCGGCTTCAAAATTGTTTACAAGACAATCAAATGAATCTTCATACTTTTTAGACCCTCACCTGGCGCCATTCAGACGCCCTCTCAATCCAGCATACAATCTGTGCTCGCTTAAATATGTATTTTTCTTTAGGACCACTGCCGAGACGAAGGTTGATGGCATCAAGGCCAATCCAACTTGCCGGTGCAGGAATCAAAATTTTGAGAACAGGAGAGCTTTCTCTCCATTTCCCTATAAAAGCTCCTTGCAAATGAGGATTGTGCTGGATGGGAGTGAGCCAAATGAATGTGATCCACAAAATCCATAAAATGTTTTAACCCCGTGGCCGATTCCGCAGAACACCTGGGACCACAGTACCATGAACATTAGTCCGGGCCGAAAATAATATTTTCGTTCAGGATCGCTCCTTTAATCCCCGTAATACCCGGGCAAAGGTACAGAAGCTTGAGACAAGAAAAAAACATAAAATATTATCTTCCACCTCCTATTTTACCTTTTCTACTTACCTTTTCAGTTACGGTAAGCGTTGAAGTCACCATACATTTCAGGATTCAAATAGAAGATTAACATCAAGCTTTTATGTCTCGTTAATTATTGCCCTCAATACGATACTTTTCACGTAAATCTGGATGAAAACACTTGTTTTTGAACGTTTTTATTCACGGCAAGCAAAAGCCATCTCACATCCACCAAAGTGCAATCATTTCACTCAGATGAGGCCCATTTAAAAAGTCGCCCTTCTGCTCAACTCTTGGTAGACATCTCCGAGAGACAGAGCGTGACAATATAAACCGATGGCGACCGTCGTGTCCTGCTTTTTTGGCAGAAGCATGCGTGACCTCCGAAACCCAACGCTCCACCCCTGAGAATGGCACGGCAGATCAGGTGAATCAATAGGGACCATCTTCACCATCTCCAGATCCTTCTGGGTAATTTTGCTCGTGAACGGTGGCTCTCTCACCCCCAGCCAGAAATTTTGCTCTGGCCCAGACCAGGGTGCAGTCTGGCTTACTCTGGCAAAACTGCCCCGGCAAAGCACGGATTTTCTACATTCTTGCTTGGGAGTTGACACAACGGCCCGTAGTGCGGCCAGGTCTGGGCCCGTACTGGGCCAGAGCAGTGGCGCGGCAGATTTTGCCCGTATTAGCCCAAACTACGCGGAGATGACCGTGTTAGCCATAGCTCAGCCAAAGCAATATCAATGCTGAATTACTAGGGCCCAGTGCACGCGTAATACGGGCTGGCTCTGGCAAAAGCTGTGGCTTACTCTGGTGAGGCCCGTCAAAAGTGTAGCGTTTCGGAGCTAGCCCAAGATCAACGTACTTAATTTCTGTGTTGAAATTGTATGGCCCCGATCTGGCACAGCATGGGCGTACTTTGGCCTCTACCCAGCGAAATGCAGTTGTTCCACTACGCGTTTAATGATGATTATGCTATATAAAATTAAGCGGCAATCGCTCGTAATATAATGTAATTGAAAACGCCAAAGAGTAATATACTCTTTGGCGTTTTCAATTACATTATATTACGAGCGATTGCCGGTTAATTTTATATAGCATATTCATCATGACTATCACGCTCAAAACAACACTTCAAACACTTAAGACTTACGCGTTTAATGTAGCAGATTACGGGATCACTGAGAATAATACGGACGTAAAATAAGTATGCATTATTTTCAATTACCTTGTACTGTGATAAATCTAAACACCACGCACGCCCACCTCGGGTCGAAGGTTCAGTATGGTTTTTTCCTAGAAGATTTCATTGCGGCTGTGGGGCCGAGATATAAGTTATCGTCAATTAGAAGCATGAGATACATGGTACATAGAATACACGTCAAAACTAAAAAATTGTTCAGTTTTTAAAGTAGCATCTTAAGTGTCCGTCCTCCACAGTAGCCTCGAGTCTCGGTTAAAGCATAAGTATCTATCACCTTCGACATAAACGTGAGGGCCCAGTAAATCTGCAGCCTGCTGTCCAGCAGAAAATGTCCCGTCTAAAATTAAAAGGAATTTGTGCTCCTTGTTTGGGAGAAACTGGTTAACATATTGTGATAAGCACTGGTGCAAGATTCATTTTGACGTGTAAAAGCTCAAGCGATGATGGTTGGTTTTTTCATACTTTTGAAGAAAGTATTGTCATGCATCGGTAGAGTTTTGGTCTCATCTACGTTAAAACCATTATCAAAAACATCATGGTACATGTGCATGTATTAAACATGGAAAAACCTGGGATTCGGCAAACTAAGCCAACACATCACCCATAACTCACAACTGCGTGTACTGCAGTTGGCACACCTCGTTGGGTTCTTGCACGTCGGCATGGTCTGCTATCGGCATGGTCTGCCTGTCAGACCAGTCCTCTGGCGCACGGTTCCTCATGCGCCGTGCGCGTCCTCCGTTCCGGTCCCGGCTTCCCGAGAGCCATCTTGATACTGCTTTGCAGACTCCGGAGCGCGAAGAGTCGGCTCCGTTTCGCTTCAGGGTCTCTGTGGAGGGCAGATAGAATAAAACTTTAATTTTGGGAGATTTAACTTTGTAATACAGGGATGGGATGGCATGATCTACGACATGGGCCGTGCCACCGGGAGAGGGACAGGGAGACAAGCTGCCAAAGGCGAAGGTTACTGGCCCTGTGGCGTTGACTGCAACAAAATACAATGTCTCGCCCTCAGATACGGACCCTCCACCACCATTGGGTCCAAGGAGGGGCATGGGACCACTTGCCTTCCCGTTCCGACTCGGCTCCCCTGAAATAGCCTCTGCATCCTGAAACGTTCTTGGCTCTCCCTGAAGGGGTGCAGCCCCTCCAAGAATTCGAGTAGCGGCGCAATGGCGATAAGATATCCAACCTGATATACTTCTACCAATTGATTAGTTGCACCGTCAAAAATTGGCGCCCATCTGGTCCAAGCACTCGGCCCCTTTCCCCTTCCGCTAGCGTGGAAACCCCCATGTCGGAAGTCCTGGGTTTGCCAATTGCTAGCCATCCGGAAACTTTGATTGATGCCTTTAAGGGACATCCACGCAAGTAGTGCAAAATCATTTTACCTGTAGGACTCCAGCTATTCAAACGGATCAGATCTTAGTTTCGCTGCCAGTTTATCTGAGTTTCACTCCCCAGGATGGGAATGAAGCTAATATAAACTTGTTTCGGATGATTACATAAATTACAAATAAATGATTAAATAAATGATACATGACCCGCACTAATTGCTCATTACATAAATAAACAAAAGAAAAAGGCTCAGCTAAACCATATATCTACGACTTGAGGCTGGTCACTTTCATTACGCCAGCTCTGATAACATGGAGTTTATCGACACTCTTCTCGAGTTTGTCGAGCTCATTTTGACACAACGCCAATATCATTCCTGGTTTCGATTATGCAAAGCTCACATCAATGATTTCTATGTGAAAATACTGTCTAGTCTCTAAAGATTCCAGTGTTTATCTGAAGCACGTAGCAGGTAATCGCTTTGTATGATGCATGCAGTGTTTCAATCTCGCTTTTACTTACCGAGAATGACGGCAAAGAGCCGGGAACTTGCAAGGCTGTCCTTCCCGTTGCGGCCTTTTAAAGAGAGACGGCTCGCCAGTACGGGCCCGAAGAGCTGTTTGTATAGATAGAGGACGTTCTGCTGGATGGTGGCCGCCGGGTCGCACCACCCACCGAGATATTCAACCTGTGAAAACATTAATTCGAATGTATTCTACGGTTTGGACAGCTATTTATGTGTTTATGTGTGTATGCATCAGTGGATGCAGTGGCAGATTCATGATAATCTTTCGCTGGGGCTAGAGGGTTGAGCCTCCTCTCGGACATCGTCTAAGCATTAACTAGCAGCATAGCTTATAACAATTAAAATAATTATCAACGGCATTGCTTACCTCTTCAGGAGTTTCCAGCCGGATCTGGATCCTTAGAGCGAACCTGTAAAGAAAAACGGCCTATTCAGTTGGAGCAGATTCCATCGAAAGTATTCCAAGAATATAATAGGTATATGCAAAATTACATGCAAAAACATTCCCAGATCTGGCAGAGCAGGAACAAAATTACTACAACGATTTTGGTCGAAGTCTAAATGCTCACCTTTAAACTTTGGAGACAGGTTCACACAACTGAAGAGATGACGCGAAAATCTACAGCCATTTTTTTCTTGCGCGTGTACGTATTCTTCTCGCGCATGTGCAGATCAGATGGTCCTCCAGCCAAAGAAATATTGGACGGCAAGACCAATCCTGAGCTAGCCCAAATCGGCCCGTGCATAAGCCCTAGCTAATATCAGCCCTAATTAGCCAAAGGTAAGCCCAAGTTTTCCAGACTTTCTGGGCTGAGCTAGCCCAAGTCAGTCATGGCTTAGCCAGAGGTTGATAACTGCCGTAGTAAAGTCCGTCTTAGCCCAAACAAAGTGGAACTATTGATTTCGTGATTATTTCCCCGTAACTCTGGCTCAGCATGGGCTAATGCGGTCCGCCAGACGTAGCCAGAGCTCAGCCCGTGCAAATTGCTGGCTGGGCCGGCGGCGTCTTCTTCCAGTCGACCAGATGATCGTAGTCTTTTGCCTGGAAGTGAATGTTTGGTACTCTAAACTCTCGCACCACTCCAGACTCAGAGCACCTCGAGCGGGTCTCCTCAATCTTGCACACTGCCTCTTCTCTGACCTTTGGACGGTCATCAGCTAGCATTGCAAGCAGTACGTTTTCGGGATGAGCCCAGTATTCCCTTCGTTTGTAGTACCGATTGGACGATGGAACGGTCCTCCTTTGGCAGTCTTCTGGATAGCTCGATAAGGTACATAAGGTTTGGGGCGCCGTCTGTTATACGCCAATGGGTCCTGTAGTGGAACCAACCGGGTGCATACTGGTTTAACACGCGCATTGACGGGGGGCGGGTACCGCCCCCCCCTCGGGTTTTTCGGAGATAGCAGAAAAACGGCGGCGCGTAACGCCGCCGTACTTGGCATACCTTTTCCCTCTTCATTTGTACAACTTCTGTTAAAATTCTAAGGTTAGATCATCTCAGGTCAGGTCACCAGTACAGGTCAAGTGACCTGACCTCAAAAAAAGTTTAAGATAGCATAAGTCGGAGCAGGGGGAACTTATCCGATTGCAACTCATATCACATAATGGGCCCACAGAGTTCTCTAAAATATGTTCCGGTATTTTTTATATCGGTAACCTAAGGTCAGGTACGAGGCATGATCTCTCCATTGGAAATACATGGGAAAAATTGTTTTTACTGTATAACTCAGTAACGGATAGTGATAGAACGTTTATTTTAGCTTCATTAGACTCGCCTTGGTTTTGCGGTTCTACTGATATGCATTTTCTATAATTTGACCCTGACCTGACCTCAGGTCAGGTCAAATCCTTGATTTGACCTAGCAAGGTCAAATTATATATCATTCGATTAGGCTTGCTACGGGAATTCATACAATTCAAGTCATTTTGCTCTATCTTTACTTGTTAAGATGTAATGGCCGAAAAACTTAATGTACATGTTATCCTATTACGGCATGTTTTGACCTCTCGTGACCTTAAATTTGATCTGACAAAAAATGGTTCAAATATTTTCGATGGAGAAGTGGATGGGCAACCCAAAGCCGTTTACCGTTTTTCACTACCTATCGTGGTTCTCGAGATCTTGGGGGGGCGGGTACCCGCCCCTCGTCAAAGCGAAGGTGGCTCAGACCCCCGTCAATGCGCGTGTTAAGACGAAGCACACCATACGCTTATGTTCTTTGCTTGGCGAGCGTACTGAAAAGTATGCCCGCAGGATACGGGCTTTACAGTTCTTCACTTTGGTGGCGATGTTGGCTTTCGAAAAAAACGTTCGTTTTCATCAGAACTGGTTCCTCATTTGTTTTGTCTGAGCTTAAGTTCCATTGCACGAAGCCTGCTCTTTCATAAACCTCAGAGATATTATGTGCCACAGTTTTTGCTGCTGACCTTATTGGACGGGTAATATTTGAATCCAGTGAGAGCATCTTCCTTTTGATTTCTAGAAAGTGCCTATAGACATCGAGATCCGTTGGTAGCATTGTTTGTGAGAATTCCCTTGGCGTAAAATTCAGCTGGTCTGCAGCTCCCTTTCTCTTCCGTCTCGTAGAACGGCGTGGTCCAGCCATCTTAAGTTCAAATAAACTTTCTTTAATCACACAACCGTCGCGCTTGCTCCTGCACTTTTCTTTGCACCGATGTCACTTCTCATCCATCAAGACTCGACCACGACTTGTTTGCTGCTGAATTTTTCTTGCACGTTCGTGATATCTTCCTAGCTAAACTGCAATGTGTTTTCTTACTAAACGTCTCTTGCAGTGAGCTGGATCAGAGCATTACGTACGGCCTCTCGTTCCGCCCCGATGTCTCACCTCACACGGACAGGGTCAGTAGAAAACTGGCGGAACAGTTGAAGTCACCAACGCGAAGCTGTGCTTTATCTTCATCGGGCACCCTGGTTCTCAATTAGCAGAGCCAAGCAGACCTTTCATGAGCTGCGCACTGGATATCGGACACCAGGCGCGTGCCGCGGAGGCATTGACGAAACGGCCGAGGTGGAAACCGCCACGATAAACGTAGCTTTATGTACGGTGAAAACCAGCCAAAAGCAGGACCATGACCTGAAGATCCCCATCCCAGCCCTCCTTCCACAGACGTATTCAGGAGGTGGGAAAAGACCGTTTCTCTCTCGAATGCTATTGTGTTACCCTTTTAATTAAACAACACAAACTTTTTTCAGTGATTAACTCTATGACCCTACCGAATCAACAGCCTAGATCCGCCCCGGGACCCCCTTGCAACAACGCAGTAACTCGGCTAAGATATGCTTCGAAGTTCATGACGGTTATCCATGCATTTTTGCCAGTATTTTGTCAACAATGTTTACATTAACGCGATCCAGGGTGTTAGTGCCCTATTCTTACGGCGCTAATAGCTGGGTGACTGCGACGCCGGGAGGTGAAAATGTTGGCTTAGATTTTGATGTTTAAGAGGTGGAAGATGCGACTTCATCCCGTTTTGTTTGTGATTTCCACTCTATTTATGCCTATGCCCGGGTGTTTTGACTATTAATGGAAGCATTTGATATTTTCGTCCCGGCCTAATGAACATACCTACAGCAACTTTGTGCTCCCGTGCCTGGACCCTCAATTCGAATGGTGCTGCCATCTATGCGTTGTTGGCCGAACTAAAGCTCACACCGGAGATTCGTAAGACGATCATTGAGCGCCTCCTACCTCTGACGGTTGGACGACTAACTGCACTCTGGTGGACTGTCGGCGAACTAAAGCTTACTTTGGACCAAAGGCTACAGTACCGATGATGAATTTCTTGACAGCATACCCACTGACATTTTATGTCAGTGGGAGCACCAAATGCCAAGGCTATACAGCGCAACCAGCCTTCACCCTGTTAGGAGGCATTAAGATGATCAGATCAACTTATTCAGAGGCACTGCTGGGACTTGAACCCGGGACCCATGGCTCAGAGACAGGAGCGTTATGCTCTAAGCGACGCATCACTGTGCAGCGCCGAGAGTGTTATGCTATACATACACATGAATTCAAACGCGGAGTTTCCGCCCTTTGAAATCGTATCGCTAGGGTCCCGAAATTTGCGTCCTCAAGGGCGAATAGGTGAGAGGTGACACTCTTTCAGGTACTTGTAACTTACAAGTTGTAAGATTAAAAGCTTTTGTCAGTAATACATGAAAATCACGGAATGATTCTAAATTGGTCTGAATACAGTTTTTAGTCCTTTTCTGGCCCATAGCAATACCATCACAGAGTCACATGGAAACCATGCCGCGGGCCCACCAGCATACCACGTGCATAGATGACAATGGCCCATATAAAAACCACAACCGCCTATATGGATCCCACCTGGCACGCCCACCTCGATACCATCTCCCTTGTGAACATTTGACCCACAAGAATACCAGTTCCAGACCATATGGGTGCCATATGAATGGCCCATCTTGAACCCATGGCCCGTAAGGGCCCACCTAGCCCGTTCAATACCCATATGGTTCCCACTACTGCTTGTTGGCAGGGCCCCGAAAAGGGGATGTCACCCTGACCAGGGGGCTTCATTCGGACCAGGGGCCCCATTTTGGCTGGCAAAACCTATCAGGTGGGCGCCAACCTATCGGCGGCGGTGCTTTCCGCATCCTGTAAGGGAGGGGGTGGGAAGCGGCATTTCAGGTGGCGCCATCGCCTGTCAGGATGGCGCTGTGACCATTTCAGGTGTGACCTCGAGGGCACATCGGAGGACACCCGCCCGGCAATCCTGGATCCGCCTATGTACGAAGGGGGCGCCTAATCGACACAAACTGGCTGGGTATGGGCAAGGGGGTTCGAGCCTCCTCGCCATTGCCTCACATCAGCATCGGCCTATGCATTTACTAGACACTAACATGGGGGGGCTCGAGCCCTAGTCCCCTTGTATCCGCCACTGGCAGTGGGGGAGGTTTGAGTTTTCTAGCCTCCCCAAAATAAGTCCTGGACCCGCGACCGCGCGGTACCTCAAACAATTTGTTCGTCTCGCTAAAAAACCTCCATCGGAAAAACCCGTATTTCGTATTTTCATCTAAGCAACGATGACGTCAAGGATGAAATTGCAATGCTATTACACTGATAATGACTCTTAAGAGCAACGGAACATCACTGCGAGAAAAGCCCCTGAAGTGCCTGCAGGCCGGTCTTAGGGCTGCAGAAACTCTGTACTGGCTAGAAATATGAGCAAACTTGTCAACTAAGTCATTTTTGACGTCTTTCAGTCATTTGCAAGCTTTACTAACCACGTCAAATATACCCAGTTTGCCGATACTTCAAGCCGCAAAACGCCTGCGGCATCGCGGCGATGACGTCACCGCCGCAAAATGCCAGGCAACTTGAACGGGGGCTGATTATTTTTAACCGCGGAGTGCCGCGGAGGGTCGGCACTAGAAACTGGAGTTTTTGCTGAGCGTTTCCCGTCTGGTGGCGCTAGTGGGCTCAGTGCTATGAGCTTTCGCGAGCTTTGCGCCAGAATCTAACAGATAGTGATGGACAGAATGAAGTACGCTTGCAGTGTGTTCATAGTTGTAAAGTGTTCCGAGACTAAAAACATGTATGTTTCTCTTTTGGTCGTTTGAATTGCGCAATAGTATAATATAAGAGGATATAAGGGATGCAACTAGCGACACTCATGCTCAATTTTTTACTTTTAGACCAGATCCACTAATAGGTACTTGTAGTCTGTTCCAAGTGCAGTTTTTCCAGATGGCCATCTCCTGCTAGAAACTGGATAATGAGCACGTTCGGTGTTTGGGGAGATGTGCCGAAACGATTGTTATCTATGTTTTTTTCGATACATATAGAACAATATTGGAAGACAAATATGACGAATATCTCGATAATTTGTTTTTTTGAAATAGCATTTGGTCGCAAGCTTCACATTCAATTTGATTTAAAAATGAGACACAGAGTTACGAACGCAAACACCGAAGCTAGTGACATCTGCTAGCAATTTTTAAACCAGCTAAAGATGCCAGCTTTTAAATTTTCACGAACATTATTTCAGCTCAGCAAGTATCCAGGCTGCCGAGGTGCAAAGTGGAGGTCCACCATGGATGCATTTGACAGATCAAAGCGGAAAGATACTCTCAAACTAATCTTGGCTCCCCCAATCGATTCTTGGGCTCTACAAACGATTCTTGGCTCCCCATAGGCGGATCCAGGGAGCAGAGGTGCAAGTGCCCTCCTTTCGATTAACCCTCGGTGCCCACTGAAATGGTCACGGCGCCCCCTAAAAGGTCGATGGCGCCCCCTGAAATTCCGCTTCCTACCACCCCCTCCCTCCTCGAACGCGAAAATAAGCGCCCCCGGTAGGATTTTGCGCCCATCTGATAGGTTTTGACGGCTCAAAAGTGGCGTTCCTCGGGGAGGTGCCCCCTCCCCAGGTTGGCAATCCTGGATACGCCTATCCTATTGGTCCCCTGAAATGCAACTGATGCTTTTCTAATGTTTATCTTGCCCTCCCCTGCAAACAGGGTAACCCAGGGGCGTAGCCAAGGGGGGCGGAAGGGATAGCCGCTCCTCCCTGAGGGCCCCCTGAGGATACGAGCCGCGCGAAGGGCGGCTCGTCCGCACTATGCTCTGTGGCCAAATTTGGTATTTTATACCAAACAGGGCCCTCTTAAGCCCTCTTCAGCACTCTATTCTGTAACATGAGGAGGGCCCTTTTTACCCATCAGGGCCCTTTTGGGGCTGTCGCAGGGGCCCTTTTCAGGGTGCTACCCCTTCCTGAGCGAAATTCTGGCTACGCCCCTGGGGTAAACGGAGTATATGCCCCCCCCCGATTGAGAACTACTCATCCCTTTTACCCTGCACCCAGTTTCCGACTAGAACCGCCCCAGCGCACCCCCTTCCCCTTGGAGCGTCAGCTTTTTCATTCACTCGACGCAAAACCTGGCGTCTCACTGTTGTCTTGGCAGCCCTGGTTATCAGAGACATCTTATTTACACATATACTTTCTTTCCATTCAGGTTATCGTAATTGGCTTCGTCAGATTAGTACGTGGCACGTCTAAGCAGTGTGGAGAAAGTGTAAATACAACGTGATTGCATTTGTGGACCAGGGGCATTGTTAACTTTATATTCCAGCGCCATGGGTGGAAATCCCGCTGGTGTTGGAAAGTCAGGACCCCTTGGAATTTGGGTCTCCCATAGGCTTTGTATAGGGCTTGTATGGCCGTACCAGCGTTAACTTACCCAGGACCCCCTGTATCGAGAAGAGACTTCCAGCCATGTCCAGCGCAAATATTCTATTATATTTAGTTGTAGCTTGAAAAACTATGTTTCCAAAACTATATGTAATTTCCGTGCTAGATGTATTTTTCTCTTTCAAATTTTCGTGCTAAGGAGCGACAAACACGTATCATGCACTTCTCCTTTGTCCTGTGAAACAAAAGTGCAAAAGGAGATTAAATAGCAGAAGAGGAAAAACGCATGAAAATCCATGTTGGATAAAAATCCAGGCCACACATTCCTTGCAAAATACCATTTACCAGCCGCCACGCATTTGACATGTATCATTCCCGTCGATGAAGATAACACACACTGCAACGTCAGGGAACACATGCCACGTAAACAGATTGGAAACCAGAAAATTTAAGAGCTACAAAGAAGCTCTGAATCGTGACGCCAGCATATTTTGACAATGTGCCCACTCAAAATCACCCTCAGAGGATTAAGCAACTTACAAATGCGACCGCCTTGTAGGCGGTCTCGCCAGCAGCAGCAGGTTAGGACGCTGTTCTAAATGCAGTAAAAGCACGTCACGCGCGTGAAAGAAAATAACTTGCTTAAAATTCGAGTCAATGTTGCGCCTAATTACTGAAAAACGAGATGCGGCTGCTCAATGAAATACGAATCGAGCCAGGTCATTTACGGTTAAAGTGTTGATTTTACTGCCGCAGTCAGTTTCCAGGGAACATCGATATTCAAACACGGAAGAAGAACACTTTTTGGAATTAGACTGTGCAATACCAAAGTGGGTCCGATGGCACTACCTAAGAAAATGTAGATGCCGCCACTGAGACTACGCTGTGGCGACATCTACATTTGGCAAGCAAGCTGTTTTGCTGTCATCGGCACCAGAAGCTCAACCACATTGTGGTGTAAGACTAAGAACTCAGAAATCTATAGATTGGGCAAGTAGGTTCCCAGCTCGGCAGCCACACATACACCAATGGGTAGCCCTGATGGCAGGCCACAAAGAGGAGATCTCTCTTCTCACTCATAACTGGCAAGAAAATAAGATGTGTCTTCTAGCCCAGTGTTTGATCAGCCCCAAGCCCCTTCATTGACTGGTGTTAAAAAGTTATCTCCTGGTTTGTGATGGGATGTACATCCTGAGGTCTTGATGTAGATCTTGCTGAAGTCTTCCAGTGACACCTGATGTTACATTACTGGAAAAGCAAAAGACATGTATTAAAAAGAAAGCAAGCATAAAACATAACACATTCTTCAGCAGCTACCACAGCTTTTCACCTTGCCAGAGTTTGAGGCCAGAGTTCCAAGATCCAAGTCACTCAGATATTTTAAACCGAAATTTCTTATAAGATAGCCAGTGCTGGATATCAAACTTGAAATATTCAAAATTCTCTCCATATGTTGTCCAAAAGGGTGCATTGTTTGAGACAAACATTGTGCATGAACATAATAATCTGAAGCAGTTTCACTGTTCTGAGGCCATGGTAAAAAAATGTGAGATAGTTTGTGCCCATGACACAAAGCACCAAAAAATAATTAGTCAAAATATCTTAAGGAGGCACATCCCTGTTTTCTATACCTGCCCAAGAACATAGGACTAGGCCAGTGTGCAAAGTATAGCAGCAGGCCAGACAAGTCGCACCAGCCACCTATAATTATCACACTAATTCGCACTGCCAGTCACCATAAATTTGCACCAATCTGCAATATAACAGGGAGGAAAAACACACCCATGGCTGAAGAATTCAGTTTTTCCCTTCTCCCACATGATTTTGTTGATTTTTAGTGTTGCCTTCCTCACACCAGACTCACAAATTTGCACCAAGGTGGTAAAATTTGTACCATTCGCTCCTGTCTAAAAGGGCACTCGCACAGACGAGATCTCATCAAAAGTGCCATACTTTGCAAACTGGGGACTAGGAACTGTTACACAAGGCGGTGATTCAACAGTGTTGCTGAGAGCGAGTTTAAATAATATTTCAAAAAGCTTTAAACGTAACAAGACACAAAAATGTACCTTCTTTAAAACAAACATGAGAACAAAAGCCAGAACCATTAAGAAAAGGCATAATGAAACACTCAAACTCCTAAGATAGGGCTCATGAATGCTATGTCTATATAAGCCAATTAGATTAACAGAAGTTGGGTGCAAAATCAAATTTATTTTACATTTGTTTTATCTCTAACTCATGTTCCCTTCATCTGTCATAAGCACTACAAAGCAATACCCTTATCATTCAGTAGAATTTAACCTCTAGTATTGGCCATGCTGCTAAAATATTATTTATGCATGTTTGGGAACATAAATTACTGAAAGACGTCCTAGAAAATCTTGGAATTCAGCCATAAATTGGTCATACATCAAGAAGCTATCCAAAATATCATGTCATTCCCATCCTTTTATGTGTGATGATAATTTAAAGAAGAGCAACAATACCACTATCACAAGCAACTAAAAAGAAAAATAGAGTGAAATAATCGAAGATTCGTGTCTTACACCTGCACAAAACTGTCATGAAAACACACTGGATAACAGACAAATCCGTCGTTGTTCGCGCAAGTGCTTGAAAATGAGGCGCCAGGTTCACCGCAATTTACGCCCAGCAAAACATTTTTTCTTCCTCGCTTGTGTGACATCATACCAGGTGATGAACTCACACCTATGTCACGGATTTTCTCCAGTTTCTAGTGCCGACCCCGCGGAGTGGTACGAAAATAGACTGGCGGCCAAGGCCCTAGCGGCCTTGCGGCAGAGCAAAGCAATAGAGACACTCAGCCCCCTCCAACAGCAAGCGCAGATCATCAGATGTGACGTCACTCCTGTAAGCTTATAACATGGGAAAATTGAATTAACAAATATCCAAATTTTTGCAAAAACAGGCCCAGAATTGAAAGTAAAATGATTATCTATTGCATTTGGGATAAACTTCATTACCGTGGATTCTCACAAATTCGTAAGCGGGAAGTACCATTAGCAGCAGATTAACACACGGCTCAAGGGCAAAGGAATTCCTCTACGCTTTTGTGACGTCACTCAAGCGCAGAGGAATCCCTCTTGATCGTACCTCTTAAGTAAAGGTATCTTGCGGCAGAGCGGCGATTATGCCGTGCAGTGGTTTTGCAAAGTGAGTTCGCAGTTGGAAATTTGTGCAAATCCTTTTGAAATAATGCCAAAATTTTCCAGAATGATTTGGTAAATGACATTTTTAAACAAACATTTGAAAATTGAAATTGAAAATTTACTTTTTGATTGAAACTTGTTTTTCTATTCAGAAACAATTGCATTTTCCTATACAAACTGATCAAATGGGGCCCAAATATCTCAAATCGAACACGGAACACAAGACCCCCTTGAGCGGAGTAAAAATGTGATTTGTATAGACTTTTGACAATATCAGCAGTAGAATCCTTTCCTTTGATTAGGTAATTTTTACATACGCGCTAGATACAGCAAATTGAAGGATAGGAAACTGGCACATAATTCCCTGTAGTCAAAAGCAATTGTTTGACCACCGTGCTCTAAAAAACTTACGATAAAGGGTTCAGGGCCTTTTGTCGTATGTGTACTGTGGTTTGATAATGTTGTTTTATTTTATAATATAAAGTCAATAACATCGTGTTTGCTGGATTAATGATGTCAGTCTTATGAAAAATAATCATTATAATGCTTGCTGAAGACGGATTAGATGTTGTAAAGCAGCTTACAACTTGCTGTCTATTGTCCGTGGCTTTTAAGTTTTCATTGCATTTGAGCTCGGGCTAAAGAGAAAAAACCATGTCATCAAAGGGGTAAGTGTTATTTGTTCAATTTGAATTTTATCGTCAACTTGCATCCTATTTTAGGTTTGAATTATTGCTTGATAAACTGTTTCCCGCTCTTGCAGCATGTTTGGCCTGTATTAACATTATTTATTTATTATTTTCCCTCATTCTTTTATGTATTTTCTGTATCTTTTCTTGACTGCACTGACACTTTTCCCACGATCACCACTGTAATTTACCATTGCTTTTCCTGTGTTGCATGGCACAATGTCTAATACACTGTCCACTGCTTGCCTCACACTGGTCTGTGTGCCTCCTCATGTAGGCCCACTCTGTGGGGCTAGATGGGACAGCATTGCTCTGACAGACAGACAGATAGACAGACAAAAATTTTTCATACATATTACGTATCACATAGCATAAACAGACGATTGGCACAAAAGTGCAATATATGCACCTGTTACAAGGTACCTTTCTCATTGTCTTCTTTATTTATAATCACATGTTCGCTACCGAGGGAGCCCCACACCATCCCAACCAGCAGCGGGATGGTCTGGTCTGGTTTGTCATTTGCTTATCCCTATATGTTTTATGACTTCATGAGTGAAACTGTTTGCTTTATTGCAGGTGTTTGTATATGCATGATGCCTGTGTATGTGGATGTAGTAATACAAAATGTCTTGTATATTAATGTATGTCACAGTTATCAGCTTATTCTTCTGACTAACCCCTGGCTTCATGGCCAAAATTTGGTCCGGATTGGCTGGCAGATCTGTTACGCTGGGGTCGTGGAATTCATAAAGTGCTATTCCCCCAGCACTATGGCACAATCTGTGCTAAAGTGCTGGGAAAATGATACTTGATGGACTCCATGCCTACAATGTGACAGAAATTGGCAGTCCGATTTGAATCACATTTGGTCATGGAAACTAAGCCATTGAAAGGTATCAGGACAGAGAAGGGTTTCATGGGGTTAGACATTTCAGGGACACACTATTTTATACCCTTAGTGGATAGTGTACCTGGATTGTAATAGAGCTTCAGGCTGGCATATCTGGTAACACCATCATTTATTCAATTTAGGCAGCTCAAATCCTTCCCCAAATGGGACAGAACTTAGGTTTATGGAGCAGAATTGCTCCATGGAAAGTTTTCTAATTGTTCCGGATTTTAACACACTCATTGACAGGGGTCTGAGCCACCTTCACTTTGACAGGGGGTGGGTACCCGCTCTCCTAAGATCTAGAGAACCATGCTAGGTAGCAAAAAACGCTAAACAGCGTTGGGCAGCCCATCCACTTTCCATAGAAAATATTTGGACCATTTTTTTGTCAGGTCACATTGAAGGTCACTAGAGGTCAAAACATGCTGTCATAAGGATAACATTAACACGCATATTGAACGGGGGACGGGTACCCGCCCCCTCAGGTTTTTCGGAGATAGTAGAAAAACGACGGCGCCTAGCGCCGCCTTACTTGGTATACCTTTTCCCTCATCATTTTTACAACTTCTGTAAAAAATTTTAAGGTTAGGTCATCTCAGGTCAGGTCACCAGTTCAGGTCAAGTGACCCGACCTCAAAAAAAGTTTAAGATAGCATAAGTTGGAGCAGGGTGAACTTATCCGATTGAAAATCATCACAAAATGGCCCCACCAAGTTCTCTAAAATATGTTCAGGTATTTTTTATATCGATGACCTAAGGTCAGATACGAGGCATGACCTCTCCATTGGAAATAAACTGGAAAAATGGTTTTTATGGAATAACTCAGTAACGGATGGTGATAGAGCATTTATTTTTGCTGCATTAGACTCGCCTGGGCTTTGCGGTTCTAATGATATGCATTTTATATAATTTGACCCTGACCTGATCTCAGGTCAGGTCAAATCCTTGATTTGACCTAGCAAGGTCAAACTATATATCATTCGATTCGGCTTGCTAAGAGGATTCATATAGTTCAAGTCATTTTGCTCAATCCTTACTTGTTCAGATGTAATGGCCGAAAAACTGAATTTACATGTTATCCCTATGACGGGCATGTTTTGACCTGTCGTGACCTTAAATGTGACCTGACAAAAAATGGTTCAAATGTTTTCGATGGAGAAGTGGATGGGCAGCCTAACACTGTTTACCATTTGTCGCTACTTACCGTGGTTTTCGAGATCTTGGGGGCGGGTACCCGCCCGTCAATGCGAAGGTGGCTTAGACCCCGTCAATGCGCATGTTAAATGAGTTAATTTTGGCCATAAAAAGTAAAGATAGAGCAAAACAAGATGACCTACATGAATTCTTGCAGCAAGCTGAATCGAATAATATATAACATGACCTTGCTAGGTCAAATCAAAGATTTTACCTGATGTTAGGTCAAGGTCAAATTATATAAAATTCATATCATTAGAATCGCAAAGATAAGGTGAATCTAATGCCATTAAAACAAACGCTCTATCACCATCCGCTACTAAGTTATTCACTTAAAACCATTTTCCCCATGTATTTCCAATGGAGAGTTCATGGCTCGTAGCTAACCTTAGGTCATCGATATAAAAAATAACGGAAATTATTTTAGAGAACTCGAGGGGTCCATTATGTGATATGAGTTTCAATTGGAAAAGTTCACCCTGTTCCGACTTATGCTATCTTAAACTTTTTTAGGTCAGGTCAACTGACTTGTGCTGGTGACCTGACCTGGAGATGACCTGACCTTAAAATTTTGACTCAAGTTGTAAAAATGATGAGAGAAAAGGTATGCCAAGTACGGCGTCGCTACGCGCCGCCGTTTTTATGCTATTTCCCAAAAACCCGAGGTGGGGGCGGGTACCCGCCCCTGTCAATGCGTGTGTTAAATATAATGACAGAATAAGTTTATCCGATAGGGTTAGCTTTTTGGACGCTATAGCTTTTGTCAAGCTAATGTGTCTGCTACAGTTTCCCTTCCCTATCCCAAATGCTCTCCTATTCCCTGTGCCCAAAATGCTGAGCAAACTGCCCCAAACTAGATAATTTTTCAAATCTTAGCCCCATAATTTGCCGAGTTTTTGTCCAAGTGTGTCATATTTTGCTGACTGAATCCTTACCCTTACAGAAGGAATCTTACTAGCCAAATGACCCATGTGATTGGGAGAAGCATTTAGGCAAAAAAATCTGTGTCTAGTGGTACCCTGAAGACGACTATTTTTCATATGCTCGGGACAATGGTGAGTCCAAGATAAGTGCCATAGTGTCAGTAATTATAATTTATAGTTTAGGGCCGCAATAATTATTTTCTACATTTAAGGAATCCAGAAGATGTCCTCCCAGTCTTTTTTGTTTGTAGTGCCTGATGTTTCAATGGAGAAAAATGTACAGATTCAAATGGCCCAGAAAGGGACCTGCCCCACAGGGAAAAAGGGCAAAGCATGTTGGGTGACTCGGTAAGAATTTTGGTAACAGCTCAAAACGTCCTCAGATAAGGCAGAACCTGTCTTCATTGAGGTTTGAATATCCCCTTGCTAAGGTTTTGATATTACTTTACCACCCTCCTAAAAATACCCCCCAGCAGAATAGTTCTCTTCATGCAGAATAAAAGTCAGACCCAAGTTTCTACATCTACCCCAGACAATGAACAAACTTTTCGAAACCAGTTCTTCTGAAAGGCTACCCAAATGAGATGTTATCGAAATCTGCCACATTTGATGACCTGGTACCCAATGTGTGCCTATTTTACCCAGTGATCCTTATCAGAAGAACTTTACTGTCAGCAAAGGTGCTCGATGGATGTCAGTGCACCAGTAAGGGTTTTGAGTGCCTGACAAGATATCGATTAGGTATCCTGCACCAAGAGTAGTTTCTGCTCCAGGAAAAGTGCCACATGGGTGCCCCTTCTCTGGAAGGAGTTGCCAGTTACATGAAAAGGTGGCCAGATGGTGCCCTGAATTGGGAGAAGTTTATCGTTTCAGGAAAAGTGCGTTTTCGGTGCCGTTGTCCTGGAGAATTCCTGGTGATTGAAAGGTATGTAATTGGTGCCCGTTTATCAGGACGACTTTTCCGTAGTAGGAAAGGTGTCGCACAAGTGTCTTTGCGCTGGCAGGAGTTTGACGCTTCAGAGCAGGTGCTCAATAGGTGCCCATGTGGGAGAACGATTTTTCCGAGACCGGGACGGTGCCGGATGCGTATCCGTCTGCAGAGAGCTCCCAATGTCAGCTATGTTTTTTTCGAAAAAGTACGGACATATATCAGACCCCAATTGGAAGCTTCACCACAGTTATACCCGCAATCGAAAAGTTACCAAAGGTGAATGGGTTTATTTATCTCTTTCATTTCCACTAATGTATATGTCGTAAGCAACGCTCATAGTTTTGTAGCACATCAAGTCTCGTGGTAAAATTGAACACACATGCTCTAAAAAAATGAGAAAAGGCTGCGTAATCGCGATAATATGAGTTAGTGATGCCAAGTATCGGTATTTCGAAACCGACCACCGATGAAATTCCTATTTGGATCTTGCCTCGCTGTCTGAAAAATGGACAGTAGGATTATATGCCTGAGAAATTGCCGGTGGTGTAGAATCCGCACCAGGTTCTTCCCACCAACACCGTTGAATGACTTACTCGGTGACAGTGCAGCTGTAGACATCCGTAGCGTCCTACAGTTTTTAAAAGACATCAAGTTCCAGATCATCTACAACCCACGTTAATCCAGCCTTACATGTAGACATGCTCTACAACTTCATTACACACATTAAGCTATTATTATTATTATTACCCACCCTTAGTCCTAACACACCCAGCAGCGCACTGGAAATGATTTAATTAGATAACGATGGACACATATAGCCTCAGAAGCTGACGTGCCCTAAAACCCCAATCATCATCATCTTCTATTTATTGAAGCCAATCATGAGCTGCCACTAAAGTATCACTGACAGGCAATTTGTGGATTGAAAAGAGACAGAAAACCAACAAATGGAAGAAGATCGGACCTTTTGACAATTTTCCTGTCTGAAAACTACACTGCACTGATTTCTTTTGGTTTTTTTTTTGTATTCAAAAGAAGAATAAGTTTGAATGAGGCTTTTGGAACAGCAACATTGTTGTATAGTTTGACGTGACATATTTACCATGCCACTGATCGAAGGTCATAGTTCTTGCCCGTGTTTTGTCTACACTTGTTTTAAGGCGTCTTGATTTTTTTAACAGGTGCTATTTATTCTTTTAAACGATATGTGTGACGGCATATTTTTCGGAATCGGGAATTCTCGTGGAATCTTGCTCTTCTCTCCTGGTTTGCTGGGAGTCGTCTGTCATCGATTTGTGCTTACCGTCTGAATCCAACATGATATATTATCCTGCCTCCTTGCTAAACATTTTGAACGTTATTTCCCATTTAATAAGTCTTGTAGTTAAACGGAGACTGAGGTAAATAATTTAGGACTAGGATAGGTAATAGTGGCAGCACCATAATTACGGTATCGAGGAAGCTCAGGTGTTTTTCTTCTGTGTTCCAGACGTTTTCCAGCCTCATATTTCCGTACGAAATAGGTTTGAGTCCATTTGAACGCGAGTGAACGATTATCCGCTGATTCTTATTGTGACTTGCTGCTGATGGCTGCCTGTGCTTCCTTGACAATTGTAGTGCATTTTGTTCGTACGCAGCACCTGTTTGGCATTAGCACCGGGAAGCCGTGTTTTGCTATGGCTTTACTGCGGGACAAGCACACAGACATGGAGGGTAACTCCGGTCCGTTCAGACCCATGCGCCGGGCGTGCAGCATCTCCGCTGCTGCCCCCTGTTTTCTCACTGCCGACGGGCCTGGCGCGCGGCACCGGAAACCGGCTGCAAGTTGTCCTATCTTTATCGGATGGGTTTCCGGGCGGCTGGGGGCTGCTAGCATGCGAAGTGGCAGTATCGCAGTGTGGGCGCCGGCCGGGTGATTGTGGTGCTGTCACGCACGTGTCGTAACCGGCGGCACCAACACCTCCGAGATTAGTCTGTGCTGGTGTGACATCTTGTGTCGCGGGCTGTGCTTCAGTGGCCGGGTCATCTCATCCGCCACGTGCGGTTCCGTGCCATAGTTTCCAAAGTGGTGAATGTGATCCCCCGGGCGATTGCCTGACTCGGGTCCAGAGACAGTACCAGCTTTACGGTCGCGCATCCCGGAGCGGCGTTGCAGCGTGCGTGGCATCACGGCTGTCTTCTCCGAGCGTGTGCCAGCACGGATTGGGCACACGCGCGTGCCGGTGGGAAGCTGAGGCGTCAGACGCGTCTGGAGGTAGCCATCACTGACCCGACAGCAGCACTGGGACGCAGGTCAAGCGAGTTGGACGTAATTAGCCCGCCACTGGCCCGGCAGCAGCGCTGTGACTGGCGCGGACCTGAATGGACGGGGGCGTTTTTAAGGTTTCCTGTAGCCCCGAGAGCAGAAATATCCTCTGGTGGCATCAGCCAGCTGATGTCGGAGTTTGCGCTCTCCAGTTAAAGTAATGGCCAGATTCGAACAGGGTGGTATCCTGACGTGTCCTTTTATTTAACTTCTGCTTGTGCTAGGCTTCATATTATTTAAATCTGAGTTAGCCTCATCGTGTGTTCTTGCGTGAGAACTACCGTCACATCAGCTTTCGTTGTTTTTTGTTGCTTGTGCGAAGATACATCCATCCATATGAAAAGTGAGGAATCGAATACCCTGGAGAGAGATATTACGGTGGAAATGAATGTTCTCGCTGCAAGGTGAGATTCCGCTCGGGCGACGTCGCACGGCCGCGGGAGAAGTGCACCACGGCGCGAATCACGGCGGCGGTGAACTGTAGCTCTGGGACGGCGGCGGGCAGTGGCGCCGCTGCGGCGGTGGAGGGTCACGGCGAAGACATGGTGGTGCTCCGTCGCAGCGTGCGCCGCCGGAAGGACAGGCTCGCCGCACAACACCCGGAAGCCTCCGACAGCGGGTGCGTGAGGGCCCTGGTCGCCGCCCGACGGTGATGATCCTATCTGTGTCGTGTTGTGTCGGTGCCTGCGGGAGAGGTAACACGGATGGCGGCCAGTGGCGCGGCCAATAGAGGGGCATTGGGTCATGCCCCCGTCTTCCTTTACCTTTTCTTTGCAAAGATTGACGGGTGCTTTGGAGCTAGCCTGAGTGGCTCATGGTGTCAAAAGGCAAAGGACACCCCGCCACCTTTTGCCCACCTGATGAATTTCAAGATACGCCTCAGATGCCTCCTTTAAATGTGTTTTGCTCTCTGGCCGTATAGAAGCTGTTTGATATCGTCGATCAATAGCGAACATTTCTCCCCGAAATGGGCCTTCTTATCCTGTTAAAGGGGCGGTAGAGTTACACAGCTGTTCAAAGTCTTAATTCCGCAGCGCGGATTAATCCCTCGATAGCCTTACACACGTCCAGAGAGGTGGGAATAACCGTTTTCGATCCATCTTGCTCCGGGCAAAAAGATGGAATCTAGAAAATGGATGAAACAGAAATCGTTGCATAAATATTTTGATGGTGAATTAAATTAATTCAGCCATCTTTTCGGCTGCAAAATGTAAATTTGAGTCAAACTTGAGTTGTGCACAACTCTGGAATTAATACCACACCTTGAATTGAAGTAATTGTGTAAACAACGTTTGTACTTGCACATATGTCTTTCACTTCTATTTTGCTTGGATCATTGACTTGTCTGGATACCTGCCTTATATTTGCTTTTTGTGACTTGAACTTCATAATATTTTATTTGATCTCTCATCGAGCTGTTCAGCAGATGTTATTTAGTTTTATGTTTTATAACACTGCTAGTTTCTAACCCATTAATTTTATCATATTAAAGTCCATAGTTTCGGCTTTTTACCCGATTGCTTCCCGTTTGTGTATCAGGGCTTTGCTTTGTAGGGGTACATCTTTGAATCCCAGTAACGCTAACTAACAGGCTCATGTTGACCGTAAACAGCTGCCTTGCCTGCTGTTCTCGCATCCAGGCGTCTCATCAAAGGGCGGTGGGATGCAGTGCCGCCGAGCACTCCAAATGGATGGCTCATATGTGGGGGCTGGTGACAAGTCTCCTCCCGTTGACAGAGCTGAAGACGCCCTGAGTGACTGGTGGCTCATGTGTGCAGGCTGGTGACAGGTCTCCCCCGTTTCAGGGAGCTGAAGAAGCTCTCGGAGGAGAGCCTGGCCCGGCAGCCGGAGGAGGTGTTCGACATTATCTGCAAACTGGGCGAAGGGTGAGTCGCTGGAAACGG
Source organism: Lepas anatifera (assembly GCA_034440635.1). Taxonomy (NCBI): domain Eukaryota; kingdom Metazoa; phylum Arthropoda; class Thecostraca; family Lepadidae; genus Lepas; species Lepas anatifera. The sequence continues at coordinate 87,821 of JAOTON010002137.1, forward strand.
AGCCGACCACCTGCCGCCGCGGGCATCGCTGGGAGTGGTGTGTAGACGTAAATTAGATGGCACTGTCGGGGAACATGCCCTCTTCAGGCTGCGTTGTCCTTGCATTGTTTGTTTGCAAGGTGTCTCCATCCTGTACATAATAATTGATCGTCATATGCTGAGTCCGTCGCAAATTTTCCACAGGATCAACATCAGAAAAAAAGAAAAAAAAAGAAACAGGCACACTCGCCCATGCGACGCATGCTCGCTTCCGCTGGGCCGGTTTGTTAACTCGCCACTGCTCTCCTTGTACGTTTTCCACAGCGTCTCCTGCGCCTTCACCCGGCGAACAGAGCTGACGCCGGCTTTGTGTTCAGGTCCTATGGCTCTGTGTACAAGGCACTGCACAAGGAGTCGGGCCAGGTGCTGGCCATCAAGCAGGTACCGGTGGACACGGACCTGCAGGAGATCATCAAAGAGATCAGCATCATGCAGCAGTGCGACTCCCCTACGTCGTCAAGTACTACGGCAGCTATTTCAAAAACACCGACCTCTGGGTGAGTGCTGAATGCATGTAGTTCGTTGGGGAAGGGTGGAGGGGGATGTGTGGGCTGTTATTTACGGTTTCCGGGCACCCAGTTCACCCAGAGCTCCCCCAGGGAATCTTGAGCCACATTTGAGCTGTTCCATGGGCGACTCTTAAAGCTGAGTAACATCAGTTTTAGTTCGAATTGTTTGCGTGCAGAAACCATCCGAATAACGTTGAGAGAATCACTGTCATGTACTCATTTGGTTAAAAACGGAGTTTGTAACGTTCTTTCAGTTTCACTTTCTCTCCTTCGTCTGATCACCTTGTCTTGGGTACGTTGGTTGAACGTTCCTGTGGGATTGCCAAAGCTTTATCGATTTTTTCGAATTATGCACATTTTTTGTGGAGGTTTATGAGCCCTAGAGCGTTTCCAAATGGTATACAGTTGTATTGGCGTAAAGTCGCTGAGCTTCTAAAGTTAAATGGCTATCCGCTTATATTCTCTAACTCCGAAAAACGGCTGGATTAGAAGGCGTTATACTTCGTCAATGGCTTCTGACCAGAAAGGCTGAATCAGCATATGCTCTGTCATGAGCCTTTTACTGTAGGCACGAATCATTAGTTTAATGAGAAAATCCAAAAGGACAAGTAAAATCAGTTCTAATAGAAATATTTTTCCGTCAAGTGTTTTTTTCACTGTACCCCATGTTAGTTTCTCGCAATTCAGGCATTCATTTATTGCGACCCGACTTACTGTGCAATTTCGTAGCGTTTGTGTTTGGAAACTACTGAACGATCTAACGAAGTTAAAGCCATTCTTCATTTGATATTTTGAACAGAAACATCACCTCCGTTATCGCAAATTAAGGCTTATGATTGTTCGTATAACACTGATCTTACAATTGTTGTTAATGCTTAAGTGAATATTTTGTAGTGCAGGCATTTCTCGTCACGCCCTGCATACCGGGTCCGTCGGAGTATTTCCAGTTCTGTGCATTCGTTCTGTGATAGCGCCCCTGTAGAGCGGACGCTCACGGATCGGCCCCTGTAGCAGGCCGGGGTGGGACGGGCCATTTACCTGATGTTCGGTCGTGCATCAGGCGCGGCTTGTGATTAGATGGCGTGTCGCGTGCCTGGTGGTGGCGACCGTGACGCCGTCTGGGCCGCGCCTTGTTTAGATTCCGTGTCCCGCGGACTGGGTCGCGTGGAAGTTAGACAACCTTGCCATGCTGTTGTCTCCCTCCCGCTCATCAGTGCCGCTCTCGCTTGGCGTCGTATTAACCATTTAGCGGAGATCATTGCCGAACAGAGATGGGTCGGATTGATCATTTTCTGTGGATGCGTAATTACTAGACATGGTGCCACCGCCATAAGTGGTCGTTAATTAATTCTGATCAGTTAAAGGTTCTGTCGAAAAATATTGCATTTCGTCATGGCCGGATCTGATTTGGTTGTTGCATTTTTCAATATTGTAGATAAGAAGTGAGATTTATCCTGGATGGAATTAAAATGAATTTGCTCCCGCTCTCCGTTATCAATTTCGATGACGCACTTCGGTGTTGTATAACGAAATGACCAAGGGCTCGCTGGTGCTTTGGAGTTATTTGTTTGCACTTGCAGATAGTGGTGGAGTACTCAGGGACTCTGTTGTCTGACAGGTACTTGTGTGAAATTGCAGATAGTGATGGAGTACTGCGGAGCGGGCTCGGTCAGTGACATCATGAAGCTGCGGAAAAAGACGCTGACGGAGGGTGAGATCTCGACCATCCTCTCTGACACGCTGCGTGGTCTCCAGTACCTCCACCTGCGCCGCAAAATACACAGGGACATCAAGGCGGGCAACATACTACTCAACAACGAGGGACACGCCAAGGTGGGCCGGGTGGGGCTGCGGCCATGGCAGTGCTGAACCGCCCTCTGCACTGTTCGCTTTAGGCCTCTCAGTGTTTTCAAAGCTTGCACACTTCTGTATCAATTGTTTCAGCGCGATGCTGGATCATGGGTTATGGATAGCTGGTAAAGTTGAGCGACAGGCGGGCTGAGTTAAATCGAAACGGTACGATTCATGACAGGACCAGGGTCACTTTGCAATACCTCAAGCATTTCTTGCTGAGCTTTCTTCATCGCCTGTTTAAGCAATCTTTTTAAAGCTTGTGTGCTTCAAAAACCCATGTTGAAGCAAATACTTTCGTATCTGTGCATGTCATATCATATTGCGGGTAGGATCAAGTGATCGTTTTGAGATGCAGTTCTGGAAGGGTTTGGACCGGGCGGTGACAGCAGGGTTTGGACCGGGCAGTGACAGCAGGGTTTGGACCGGGCGGTGACGGTAGGGTTTGGACCGGGCGGTGACGGCAGGGTTTGGACCGGGCAGTGACGGTAGGGTTTGGACCGGGCGGTGACGGCAGGGTTTGGACCGGGCGGTGACGGCAGGGTTTGGACCGGGCGGTGACGGCAGGGTTTGGACCGGGCGGTGACGGCAGGGTTTGGACCGGGCGGTGACGGCAGAGTTTGGACCGGGCAGTGACAGCAGGGTTTGGACCGAGCGGTGATGGCAGGGTTTGGACCGGGCGGTGACGGCAGGGTTTGGACCGGGCGGTGACAGCAGGGTTTGGACCGGGCGGTGGTGGCAGGGTTTGGACCGGGCGGTGACGGCAGGGTTTAGACCGGGCGGTGGTGGCAGCGTGTGGGGTAAGGGCAGGGTTTGGCCTGGTCCACCAGTCTCATCTCTGGCGCCTGCCGACAGCTGGCCGACTTCGGCGTAGCGGGCCAATTGACCGACACCATGGCCAAGCGGAACACGGTGATCGGCACACCCTTCTGGATGGCACCCGAGGTCATCCAGGAGATTGGTGAGTACCTCTGCGGAGAGAGAGAGAGAGAGAGAGAGAGAGAGAGAGAGAGAGAGAGAGAGAGAGAGAGAGAGAGAGAGAGAGAGAGAGAGAGAGAGAGAGAGAGAGAGAGAGAGAGAGAGAGAGAGAGAGAGAGAGAGAGAGAGAGAGAGAGAGAGAGAGAGAGAGAGAGAGAGAGAGAGAGAGAGAGAGAGAGAGAGAGAGAGAGAGAGAGAGAGAGAGAGAGAGAGAGAGAGAGAGAGAGAGAGAGAGAGAGAGAGAGAGAGAGAGAGAGAGAGAGAGAGAGAGAGAGAGAGAGAGAGAGAGAGAGAGAGAGAGAGAGAGAGAGAGAGAGAGAGAGAGAGAGAGAGAGAGAGAGAGAGAGAGAGAGAGAGAGAGAGAGAGAGAGAGAGAGAGAGAGAGAGAGAGAGAGAGAGAGAGAGAGAGAGAGAGAGAGAGAGAGAGAGAGAGAGAGAGAGAGAGAGAGAGAGAGAGAGAGAGAGAGAGAGAGAGAGAGAGAGAGAGAGAGAGAGAGAGAGAGAGAGAGAGAGAGAGAGAGAGAGAGAGAGAGAGAGCGAGCGGGAGAGCGGGAGAGCGGGAGAGCGGGAGAGCGGGAGAGCGGGAGAGCGGGAGAGCGGGAGAGCGGGAGAGCGGGAGAGCGGGAGAGCGGGAGAGCGGGAGAGCGGGAGAGCGGGAGAGCGGGAGAGCGGGAGAGCGGGGAGAGCGGGAGAGCGGGAGAGCGGGAGAGCGGGAGAGCGGGAGAGCGGGAGAGCGGGAGAGAGAGAGAGAGAGAGAGAGAGAGAGAGAGAGAGAGAGAGAGAGAGAGAGAGAGAGAGAGAGAGAGAGAGAGAGAGAGAGAGAGGGGGGGCGAGGGCGAGGGCGAGAGAAATACGGTGTTAATGCGGCTGACCCTATGTAAATCTGGTAGTGAGAAGAATCCAATTATCAAACAAATGCAGGTGCCATTTCTGTTGAAGGATCCGTCATCTTCTGTGACCAGCGTTCAGGATTCCTTGTTTTGTTCGCTGCTTTTCGGGGAGGGCGATCACCTTTTACCTGCCATCATGCTTCTCCTGTAATTCGATCAACTGATCGTGTTGAAACCATCTTGATTGCCTGAATGCTGGAGAGTTGCGTAATTTCCCCGTTTGAAAACAGCGGGACGGGTAGTTCCATCAGGTCGAGTCGATATGATTTGTACGGTTGCTAGATGCTTGCACATTCGGTGAGCAATCCTTGTGCAATGTAGAGGATGCCAACGAGACAGCGAGTTTCGGTTCTAACATTCCGACAATGCAAAGTATCAGAACTTCAACACTCTCCATGCGCAATGGGTGTACAATTCGTTCGAGCATAAGGGCAGCCCTCAACAGCAAATACACCACTCTGCAATGGAATCCGTACACATCAGGCTTGGCAGATTTCGGCTCACTTCTGGCGCTCTATGATTACCTGGCCGTGATTTAAAATGCACGTGTGTTTCACTGTAAGGTGTCTGGTAAATACAGGCACTTTGCCAGTATCACATCTTGGAAATGGATTGCAAAGAAACTCAATTGTCTGGGAAGGGCATCGGAAGACATCAAATACAACGTTGCAAAACGGTTGTATTTTTGCATGCAATAAAAAAGCGAGCGGTAAACACACGCCTGATTTTGATGCAAAATTATAGAGGGGGCAATAGTTTGCGAGTAGTGACTCCAAAACCGTTGAGCCAGTGTGCGTGGATTCAATGACCGGGAGCTGTACATCAGTCTGGAGACCACTATGTTTGCTTTTAATGAGTGACTTGTATTTTCATAGGGTTCGTGCCTGGTGTTACTCGGAGAGATGAGAATCGATTCTCGCCGTTCTCTCCCAATGCATGGATCTCCCAATTTTTATCGTGATCTCCCTGTCGTCCTCTGCTGGGCCGCGTGGCCCGGCTGCTGCCGGTGGTGACCTTTGGTGTCGCTGGGTGGCGGACGGTGACCTCTGCCGTCCTCTGCTGGGCCGCGTGGCCCGGCTGCTGCCGGTGGTGACCTCTGGTGTGGCTGGGTGGCGGACGGTGACCTCTGCCGTCCCTCTGCTGGGCCGCGTGGCCCGGCTGCTGCCGGTGGTGACCTCTGGTGTGGCTGGGTGGCGGACGGTGACCTCTGCCGTCCCTCTGCTGGGCCGCGTGGCCCGGCTGCTGCCGGTGGTGACCTCTGGTGTGGCTGGGTGGCGGACGGTGACCTCTGCCGTCCTCTGCTGGGCCGCGTGGCCCGGCTGCTGCCGGTGGTGACCTCTGGTGTGGCTGGGTGGCGGACGGTGACCTGTGCCGTCCTCTGCTGGGCTGCGTGGCCCGGCTGCTGCCGGTGGTGACCTCTGGTGTGGCTGGGTGGCGGACGGTGACCTGTGCCGTCCTCTGCTGGGCTGCGTGGCCCGGCTGCTGCCGGTGGTGACCTCTGGTGTCGCTGGGTGGCGGACGGTGACCTCTGCCGTCCTCTGCTGGGCCGCGTGGCCCGGCTGCTGCCGGTGGTGACCTCTGGTGTGGCTGGGTGGCGGACGGTGACCTGTGCCGTCCTCTGCTGGACTGCGTGGCCCGGCTGCTGCCGGTGGTGACCTCTGGTGTGGCTGGGTGGCGGACGGTGACCTCTGCCGTCCTCTGCTGGGCCGCGTGGCCCGGCTGCTGCCGGTGGTGACCTCTGGTGTCGCTGGGTGGCGGACGGTGACCCCTGCCGTCCTCTGCTGGGCCGCGTGGCCCGGCTGCTGCCGGTGGTGACCTCTGGTGTGGCTGGGTGGCGGACGGTGACCTCTGCCGTCCTCTGCTGGGCCGCGTGGCCCGGCTGCTGCCGGTGGTGACCTCTGGTGTCGCTGGGTGGCGGACGGTGACCCCTGCCGTCCTCTGCTGGGCCGCGTGGCCCGGCTGCTGCCGGTGGTGACCTCTGGTGTGGCTGGGTGGCGGACGGTGACCTGTGCCGTCGCCGCAGGGTACGACTGTGTGGCAGATATCTGGTCGCTGGGTATCACGGCGCTGGAGATGGCAGAGGGCAGGCCGCCCTACGGCGACATCCACCCGATGCGCGCCATCTTCATGATCCCCACCAAGCCGCCACCCAGCTTCCGTGACCTTAACCAGTGGTCGGCCGAGTTCATCGACTTCGTGCAGCGGTGGGTGTTCGCCTGCCCGCTTTGGGGTAGAGACCGGGTGTGGGGTCCTCTCTGAGTGGTCCTGTGCTGGTGTTGGTAGTTTTCAGCGGCTACGAGATTTATCGAGGTGGCAAAAGAATGATCGTATTCGACTGAAAATCGCGATCGAATGAACCAAAATGTAAAGGTATGCTTTTAATGAAAGTGATAGTAACGTAACGTTTTCAGAAATCTTTAACCCTAGGTTCCAGCCGATTTGTGTGTGTGTGTGTGCTTTAATTTAGCTTCGTTTGAACATTTGTTTTAACTTGGCTATTCGGTATGATCTTCAGTCCGAAGAATCATTGTATTCTTGTTCCTGTAGTTTAGGCGTGTTTAATGTTTCGGGATGATAACTGGTCACCGCTATCTCGTAAACGCCTGACCAGCTGCAGCCTCTTCATGGCCGGCGACGGTAGCCTGAGGGCTCCGCGCCCTGAGTGGTGGACGCACGCTGACGTGAGCTGGGCGGGCAGGTGTCTGGTGAAGAATCCTGACGAGCGGGCCACCGCCACCGAGCTGCTGGAGCACCGCTTCATCCGGGCGGCGCAGCCGGCGGCCGTCACCCTCACCCGCATGATCGCCGAGGCCACCGAGGCGCGGGCACAGCAGCAGCTGGCCAAGGCCAACAGCAAGCTGATCCACATCCAGCCGCAGCCGGTGGACAGTAACCAGGTGAGACGGCGAGGGGGGACAGTAACCAGGTGAGACGGCGAGGGGGACAGTAACCAGGTGAGACGGCCGACAGTAACCAGATGAGACGGCCGCCGGTGGACAGTAACCAGGTGAGACGGCGAGGGGGACAGTAATCAGGTGAGACGGCCGACAGTAACCAGGTGAGACGGCCGACAGTAACCAGGTGAGACGGCCGCCGGGGGACAGTAACCAGGTGAGACGGCGAGGGGGACAGTAACCAGGTGAGACGGCCACCGGGGGACAGTAACCAGGTGAGACGGCCGACAGTAACCAGATGAGACGGCCGCCGGGGACAGTAACCAGGTGAGACGGCGAGGGGGACAGTAACCAGGTGAGACGGCCGCCGGGGGGACAGTAACTAGGTGAGACGGCGAGGGGGACAGTAACCAGGTGAGACGGCCGACAGTAACCAGATGAGACGGCCGCCGGGGACAGTAACCAGGTGAGACGGCGAGGGGGACAGTAACCAGGTGAGACGGCGAGGGGGACAGCAACCAGGTGAGACGGCGAGGGGGACAGTAACCAGGTGAGACGGCCACCGGGGGACAGTAACCAGGTGAGATGGCGAGGGGGACAGTAACCAGGTGAGACGGCGAGGGGGGACAGTAACCAGGTGAGACGGCCGACAGTAACCAGGGTGAGACGGCCGCCGGTGGACAGTAACCAGGTGAGACGGCGAGGGGGACAGTAACCAGGTGAGATGGCGAGGGGGACAGTAACCAGGTGAGACGGCCGCCGGGGGGACAGTAACCAGGTGAGACGGCCGACAGTAACCAGGTGAGACGGCCGCCGGGGGACAGTAACCAGGTGAGACGGCGAGGGGGGGACAGTAACCAGGTGAGACGGCCGCCGGGGGACAGTAACCAGGTGAGACGGCGAGGGGGGACAGTAACCAGGTGAGATGGCGAGGGGGACAGTAACCAGGTGAGACGGCGAGGGGGGACAGTAACCAGGTGAGACGGCCGACAGTAACCAGGTGAGACGGCCGCCGGGGGACAGTAACCAGGTGAGACGGCGAGGGGCGACAGTAACCAGGTGAGACGGCCGACAGTAACCAGGTGAGACGGCCGCCGGGGACAGTAACCAGGTGAGACGGCCGCCGGGGGACAGTAACCAGGTGAGACGGCCGACAGTAACCAGATGAGACGGCCGCCGGGGACAGTAACCAGGTGAGACGGCCGCCGGGGGACAGTAACCAGGTGAGATGGCGAGGGGGACAGTAACCAGGTGAGACGGCGAGGGGGACAGTAACCAGGTGAGACGGCCGACGGTAACCAGGTGAGACGGCCGCCGGGGGACAGTAACCAGGTGAGACGGAGAGGGGGACAGTAACCAGGTGAGACGGCGAGGGGGGACAGTAACCAGGTGAGATGGCGAGGGGGACAGTAACCAGGTGAGACGGCCGCCGGGGGACAGTAACCAGGTGAGACGGCGAGGGGGGACAGTAACCAGGTGAGACGGCCGCCGGGGACAGTAACCAGGTGAGACGGCGAGGGGGACAGTAACCAGGTGAGTCGGCCGCCGGGGGACAGTAACCAGGTGAGACGGCCGCCGGGGGACAGTAACCAGGTGAGATGGCGAGGGGCGACAGTAACCAGGTGAGATGGCGAGGGGCGACAGTAACCAGGTGAGACGGCGAGGGGCGACAGTAACCAGGTGAGATGGCGAGGGTGGACAGTAACCAGGTGAGACGGCGAGGGGCGACAGTAACCAGGTGAGACGGCGAGGGGGACAGTAACCAGGTGAGATGGCGAGGGGGGACAGTAACCAGGTGAGACGGCGAGGGGCGACAGTAACCAGGTGAGACGGCGAGGGGCGACAGTAACCAGGTGAGACGGCCGACAGTAACCAGGTGAGACGGCCGCCGGGGACAGTAACCAGGTGAGACGGCGAGGGGGACAGTAACCAGGTGAGTCGGCCGCCGGGGGACAGTAACCAGGTGAGACGGCCGCCGGGGGACAGTAACCAGGTGAGACGGCGAGGGGGACAGTAACCAGGTGAGACGGCCGCCGGTGAGGGTCGCTAGCTTTCTTCTGCAGCTACAGCATGATGTGGGAAATGCGCTCATCCAACACTGATATTTCCCCCTTCGGAGGTACTAGCCGGAAATATTTGGGTTAGTTTTGACATATGTTGATTTTAATTTTAACACCGACTTGCTGGTTTCGGACCGGCATTTGGTTTCTCACTAGAAGGCTAACGCGGGCCCTGTGCTGCTTGCAGCAGGTGGAGACGACATGCCACGACACCATGGTGCCGGCCGACCCTGGTACGTTAGTACCCGGCGACGTGCAGTCGGCAACACTGGTGGAGAGGGACGTGGCCGACGGCACGCTGGTGTCGGTGGCGTCCAGTCTGAACACCATGCTGATCAACTCTGACTCCGAGGAGGACGAGTCCACCATGAAACGTGAGCATGCAAGTGCTGGTACTTCAGGCTCCGGAAGGGCAGAATATTGTTTTTTTGTGTTACGGGGTTTTCAAGTGTCATAATTTATGCTGATTTCAAAACGATCACGGTTACACTTCTGCTGTTGCTGCGGACCTTACTCTCCCTGAGAGAGCGAGGGAACAAAAGGATGTGTGTTGAGCGGCTCACGGTAAACCGTTGTTTGTGCACGTGACGATAGTCCGGGTCAGGCACGCTGTGCTTTTTTCACCTTAATTGCAAGAAATCGAAAACCAAGCCGGCTTAACGTGTTTCTGGCTCGATGGATCATCAATATGCAAGACGATGACTTAAAGGGAGATAAGCGAAATTTTTTATTGGCTATATAAAAAGGTTACAAAAGTTGTTTCAGAAGTCCTATTCTCATTTTTGCGAATTCGGCCTGCAAATGCCTTAAAATTGCTCTCAAAGTCAACATTTCTAGACGACTTTACCGGTACACCTCATATCGATGTATATGACGTACACACGGCTAAGGCTATCAATTTCTCTAAGAATTAGGTAATAGCTATCCTAAATAGTGATGTAGAACTTTGGACTACTACAGAAAAAATTACTTTAGAAAAACAACATTCCAAAACTCTTTTGAAACAGAAATATAGGGCTTAAAAGAAATCACAATTAACCAATCAGAAGCCTAGGAATTCTCAAACCAGGGTCACGTGACCTATCTGACGCAAAAGTTTTGTCATCCTGGGGCTGAAGCAGAAAATGACTCAAGACCCGCGGTACGAAACCGCTGAAGACTTGAGTAATTATTTTTTTCCGTTTTTAGGGCAAACTAATTCATTTTGTAGTTTTTAAAACCTTTTTAGAATTAATTCAAATACAAATACAGGAGAACAGACATTTGTATTTTAAAAAACATTACTTTTTAACTTTAAATAGTTTTCGAAAAGTAAGTGATGGGTATGGGCATGGGTAAGTGATGGGCATTTTATCGAAACTGTTAACCTATTTCGATAATAAGTGAGTGGCCTCCCAAAATTTTGCCGAAGGTACAAAAATAATTGATAGTTTCGTTATCAAGATTTTTCGAATAGCCAGAAACCACAATAATAATTTTTTTCGCGTATCTCCCTTTAATGAATTTTTATGGGCCGAATTATCTGCAACCGCTCCGAAGAGTGTTTAGGACAGCTAATGAATGATCCAAACGTCTGAGGTGGCAGTAAGCATATTGACCTTGAATTTCCAGCCCCCCACCCCGTGTTATCGGTAACAGCCTCCTTCTCCCCTGTGGTATGGGTAACAACCTCATACTCCCCCGTGCTATCGGTAACAGCCTCCTTCCCCTGTGCTATCGGTAACAGCCTCCTCCTTCCCCTGTGCTATCGGTAACAGCCTCCTCCTTCCCCTGTGCTATCGGTAACAGCCTCATACTCCCCTGTGCTATCGGTAACAGCCTCCTCCCCTGTGCTATCGGTAACAACCTCATACTCCCGTGCTATCGGTAACAGGCTCTTACTCCTCTGTGCTATCGGTAACAACCTCATACTCTCGTGCTATCGGTAACAGCCTCTTGCTCCCCTGTGCTATCGGTAACAACCTCATACTCCCGTGCTATCAGTAACAGGCTCTTACTCCCTGTGCTATCGGTAACAACCTCATACTCCCGTGCTATCGGTAACAGCCTCTTACTCACTGTGCTATCGGTAACAGTCTCTTACTCCCCTGTGCTATCGGTGACGGCCTCGTACTCCCCAGTGCTATCAGTGACCGCTTCTTGTGTTGTGCAGCGCCAATTCCGTGACTGGTCTTGTTTTCGACAGGACACGACACGGGCGAGGGCAGCCCGCAGTACCGGCCTCTCTTCCTGGACCATTTCGACAAGAAGGAAGCCGAGCAGCGGGTGAGAGCGCCGCGCCTGCTGGTAACCACAGGCCGCGCCTGCTGGTAACCACAGGCCGCGCCTGCTGGTAATCACAGGCCGCGCCTGTCGGTAACCACAGGTCGCCCCTGCTGGTAACCCTCAGGCCGCGCCTGCTGGTAATCACAGGCCGCGCCTGCTGGTAATCACAGGCCGCGCCTACCGGCAACCTCAGGCCGCGCCTGCTGGTAACCACAGGCCGCGCATGCTGGTAACCTCAGGCCCCGCCTGCTGGTAACCACAGGCCGCGCCTGTCGGTAACCACAGGCCGCGCCGCCGCCGGCGTCTGCTTCACTGCTTTATCGCTTTGCGCGGGCACCGGACAGTAGGCTCATACCAGGGTTTGGATGCTTTTAGATGATTTGAAACCACGACAAAAGAAAATCATTGTAAAATCTAGGACGCACATAGTTCGGCCGTAGTCCGAATTTTTTTGCGTGATTCCTTCGTAATTTCGTAAGGTTTAATTTTTTAAGATCTGCGAGACAGATTTGGTTGCGAGACACGGTGCTGCTCCACGTTCCGTTGTCTTCTAGAGCATACACGCTTGAGCGGAGTCCATGGACCCCACGCTATACCCTGCGCCGTGAGGCCACCTGGCCTATACGGCCGCCGCCGCCCGGCCGTCAGCTCGGCTTCACGTCACACGCGCGCCTGTCCACGGTGTCAAACGTATTCGGCAACCCCGCCTTATGGTTATTTTTTGTAAAACTACGGAATTTCGTCAAAAAAATATCCAAAATTGTATAGAAGCCTGCAAAGCTTGTGGGCGCCCGCCCTTAAAATTGCTCCCTGTGGGGAATAAGTTTGACACCGCTTGACCGCATTAGTGCTTACGGCGGCCGGCCCCCGGCAGCGGCTTCTGCAGCAACAGCAGCAGCAGCAGCAACCCCAGGCGCAGCCGGCAGAGCTGCTGCCGCCGTCGCCGGCGGCGCCGCCCGCGTCGGCAGCGACGGAGCAGCCGGCGTCGCTGCCGGCCATGTCGCCGCCTCCGCCGCCGCCCCTGCCGCTGGCCTCCAACCACTTGCCGGGCAGCGAGTACCACCCGACGCCGCGGCCGCACCAGCTGGCGGGGCCGCCGCCGGCGGAGGCGTCGCCGCTCCCCCAGGTACCGCTGCTGCCCCGTCTGGCGTCGCGCTCGCGTCGCAGGCTCGGGGCAGGTGCTGTCTGCGAGGCGAGTGCGCAATGCAAGCTTGATGCGGTCATTCTGTCCGGAGGGTGATGACTGGGTTGGATGTTTCTATTCTACCAGCAGAATGAAGTATAAAACAGAAGTGTTCCACGTATGGATACTAACCAGTAAAGTTTATAAACAGATATCAACATTTTGATCGTCAAACCCCCGTAAAGGCAGGCACGAGTGGATCCACGCGCCCCTCTGTGGTCGAACACTCGGCGGCCACAGCTGTACCATGACGTCCCCTGAAACACCACTTCCTGCCTCCCCTGTGCCAACGGCTGCTCACCCCGATGCGATTCGCGCCTCCCAGTGGGTCTCACTTCAGCAAGTGGCGACTCGGGGCCAAATTGTGCCCCACTGTAATCATCCTAATCCGCCCATTGGTTATGAAGGTAGCATCACCGATAATGGCCTCTCTCATTTAACAAATGGACCGTATGTCCTTCCAAGCCTTGAAACGCCGCCAGTGACGGCGGCGCCGGGTGACCTGCGCTGTCTCCACCCGCTGCCGCAGGGCCAGTCGCTGGCTGCCAGGGTACCGGGAGCAGGCCTGGCGCCCCCGCCCGCCCCCCAGCCCTTCTCACCGGTGGCGCCCGTGCCGGACCTGGCGCCCAAGCCGGGCCGCACCCAGTTCATGGACACCTCGTTCGAATTCGTGAGTCCCGGCACATGCAACGTGAAGGATGTTTTTGAATGGATTGTGAATTTCACCCGGATTGAAGTGATCCTTACCCGTTGGTGAGAATATGGTCAAGCTGAAGCGTCCGTAACGCCAACCAGAAACCGTTGGAGGTCGTTTGTCACGAGCCACCACTTCGTTTGTGGTTGCCATCAGCGCAAAAATCCGCACCGTAACTTGTTGCTCCTCTTAAGGGGGAAAATGTTTTTTATAGCTCAGAATCTAAATCTTGGGGGTTGCTGGTGCCCACTTGAAACAATCGGCGTTATTTTAGCGCGCACATTGCGTTTGACAGTGCTCTATTTTTAAGGATTTATGTGAAGATATTTCCAAGTCAGGAAAATTGTGACCAGATGGCTCCTGCAGAAAGTGGCCTAGATGCCTGTGCTGGTATTCACTCATTCATAATGTACTCTGTTCAGGCTCCTAGATGTGTTGCATGGCTTAAGTGGTCCAGTTTCAGACGGACGAGGACCGCGGGGCGCCGAGCAGGTGTGACCCCCCGCCCCAGGTGCGCGACTCCTTTAAAGGGAGATAGCGAAAAATTACTGTGGTTTCCTACTATTTGAAAAATCTTGATTACGAAACTGCTAACTATTTTTGTATCTCGGCAAAATATGTTAACGATACCAGTAAAAGACTGGAACCTGCACTTCATCTCTTAGTTTTCAAAAGCTGTTTAAGGTTTAAAAGTAATTATTTTTGTTATAAAAATGTTTGCTCTCCTGTATTTGTATTTAAATTAATTTTACATAGCCTCTAAAACTACAAAATGAGTCAGTCTGCCCTAAAAATGGAACATACAATAATTACTCAAGTCTTCAATCGTTTCGTACCTTGGGTCTTCAGAAGTTTTCTACAAAATTCCCAGAATGACGAAACTTGCGTCAGATAGGTCACGTGACCTCGTATGATAACCCTAGTCTTCTGATTGGTCAATTGTGACTTCTTTAAAGTCCTCTATTTGTTGTAAAAGAGTTTTGGATTGCAGCTTTAAAAAAGCCTAATAGTTCCGAAGTTCTACATCACTGTTTAGGACAGATATGACACTTAATTCTTAGAGAAATTGGTGGTCATAGCCGAGGCTACGTCATTTAACCGACAGTGAGAATTATCGATAATTCGTCTAGAAATGTTTAATTTTTTTTAATTTTTTTTATAAATTTGGTTCAAGTTGTTCCTAGTACGGCTGCCGGAGTCGGAGTCTCACTAAAGTCATCAAGGGACTTGTCACGGAGACCCCGACCCCACCATCCGAACGAGCAACTCACTCAATGGAGGGTCAATTTAGAAGCCAAAGTTTAACGTCCCACAAAGCACAGGGACGGCCGCCCCGCTCAGGTCACCCTCTCATCAGTCAGTTGCCAGCCGACCTGTACGTCGGGTAAACTATTGAGCGCCGGAGCGTCTCAGGGGAACCGATCCCAAGCCTGGACATGCACTGCCACTGCATGCTTCTGAGCAGCGGGCCGGAGCCCAACGCTCTACCAACTGAGCTACCGGGGCGGCATTTGAGAGCGATTTTAAGACATTTGCAGGCCGAATTCGCAAAAATGAGAATAGGACTTCTGAAACAACTTTTGTGACCTTTTGATCCAGAAAATAAATGTTTTTTTTTTGCGTATCTCCCTTTAATGTGAGGCGCCACAACGTTTTGAAATTCATGGGTGTGACCAGCTGAAGCCGGTTCTAATTAACACGCTCAGCGCTAGGAATACTAGTGTAAACAATTGTTTTCTTGTAGACACTCTTCGAAGAAGTAATCATTCGGCACGCGTGTCACGTTGCGAGGGTGTTTGCCACTGTGGAGTCTGTAAGGAGCGGCTTCCCGTGCTTGTCACTGTTTCTCACAGCTGGGCGCTGGCGCTGACCCGGGACCCCGCCGCGCCGACAGATCCGTTTCATGAGCTACGAAGATCTGCAGACCCGCATGAACAGTCTCGACTCGGAGATGGAGCGCGAGATCGACGACCTGCGACGCCGCTACATGGCCAAGCGGCAGCCCATCCTCGACGCCATGGACACCAAACGCAAGCGGCAGCAGAGCAGTCAAAACTTTTAGCGGCGCGGCGCGCAGGCGCGCGCGTTAGGGCAATCATGTGGTGTTAGCTGTGCGGCGGTGCGGCGCGCGCGCGCGCGCTGCCTGGTCGGCGGCCGCCGGTGCTGACGCAATGTTGAACTCCCCGTTACCGGCGAGAGTGCTCTCTGCGCGGTAGGCACCGCCGCCGTGGTCGGGCTGCAGCGGAGTCTCACCCAACTCGCGGCGGGCCGGCGCACGCCCGGCCTAACCCCGGAGCCGGCTCCGCACTAGCTTTGGTGCCATACGGCCGTCTTGTCCGCGGGCGGCATCTTCCAGAGGCAGCCGGCCGGGAGGTGGTACTTAACGGGGCGGGCGTGGCTGCCGCAGCGCCGAATCTCGCCATCGCCTCGACGGACGGGCGACAGTGCAAACTGCTGTGAATACCGGCCGAGTAACTGGTGCGAGTGTCGTGCAGGTGCTAGTGAGGGTGCGTGTGCCATTTCATCCCGTTCTTACTTCTGCCGGCGAGCGAGCTCATTTGTGGGAGACTTTTAGCGAGGACGTGACGCCAGACGCGGGCATTTTATTTGGTGACGTCGCCGCTGACCCAGTGCAAAGGCGTGTGTTGTTGTCGGTTGGTCGCGGAGTTGTGACTGTGACCTGAGGAGAGCCTGGCTGTTTAATCTATCATGAGCGTTTTATACACCCGCAGGTCAATACACTAACCTGGAATACTCGAAACATGCTGCTCCCGATTATCTTTTTCTCTTCTCAGCAGCACACAGACGCTCTCATCAGGTCTCGTATATTTCCCCTCCCCCAGCCCTCCCCTATCACGCGGCGTCGGGCTCCAGGTCGGAGATGTCCGAGTCGTCCTCAGACGCCATGTTGATCTCCCGGTCGGCGGTAGCGGGCAGCGCGCCGGGCCGCGGCGACAGCACCTCCAGCTGGCCGCCGCTGGTCCACACACAGTGCAGCGTCACCCGGAACTCGGCCTGCTGCAGCCCCAGCAGCTTCTGCCGGAGGCGGCGGCCGGCCGGCGTCATCGACGGCACACAGGATGCACGGACACCACCGCGGGGTACAGGGCAGCGGAAGGGATGGATGGACATCATCACAGGGTCCTGGACTGACAGGATAAACGGCGTCGTCACGGGGCCTACCTGAGGATGCACGGAAACCATCACGGAGTCCTGGACAGCAGAAAGGATGGATGGGCATTGTCACGAGCTCCCAAGCGGAGGATGCACGGCGTCGTCACGGGGTTCCGAGCGCAGGGGGTGTATGGGCATCGTCACGGCATCCCAGAACGCAAGAGGATGTTAGGAAGCCCTCTGGTCACAAGCTCACCGGATGTCTTATTATAAGGACCCTGTCGTTCTTCAGGTGTTTATGGTTTGTTTAATGTTTTTACGAAGTCGTGTCAGGTCACACCTGCTGCTTCGCTATATATAATTCCGATGGTGCGGAGAAAGACTAGATTTATGCCATTGCGTGGACCATCACACATTTCCCAACACGATGGACACCAGTTCGAGAAGCTTGCAGAGGAGACGACACATGCCCCTCGGGATGCATTTTAATTGCCAAAACAACAACTTATAAAAAGTTGCGAGTTATTTTCCCTTCCATAATATTTGTTCAATGGTCTCAAATCTGATATATTGCAAGTTCGGAATATCTGACACATTATGCACCGAGAAACAAAATTTCGGTTGTATTCAGGGAACCCTTAGAAGCAGGCGAGACGACGAGGCATGGACAACTGGTATGGTGTTTCAATTCAGTATTCAGTTTCAATTGCGACTAGAACCAAGCGTCACTACAGGCGTATATATTGCTACCCGCATTGGTCAGTGCAGTAACGACACTCACCAGGACGCGACACTGCTCCGGCCGCAGGGTGTCGCCCTCCTCACACACCACGTGGTCCTTCACCAGCGTCACCACACCTGCCGGACACAGCCGTACCGTGAGTTACCGGGGCAGGGTGTCGCCTCCTCCTCACACACCACGTGGTCCTTCACCAGCGTCACCACACCTGCCGGACACAGCCGTACCGTGAGTTACCAGGGCAGGGTGTCGCCTCCTCACACACCACGTGGTCCTTCACCAGCGTCACCACACCTGCCGGACACAGCCGTACCGTGAGTTACCGGGGCAGGGTGTCGCCTCCTCCTCACACACCACGCGGTCCTTCACCAGCGTCACCACACCTGCCGGACACAGCCGTGCCGTGAGTTACCGGGGCAGGGTGTCGCCTCCTCACACACCACGTGGTCCTTCACCAGCGTCACCACACCTGCCGGACACAGCCGTGCCGTGAGTTACCAGGGCAGGGTGTCGCCCTCCTCACACACCACGTGGTCCTTCACCAGCGTCACCACACCTGCCGGACACAGCCGTACCGTGAGTTACCAGGGCAGGGTGTCGCCTCCTCACACACCACGTGGTCCTTCACCAGCGTCACCACACCTGACGGACACAGCCGTGCCGTGAGTTACCGGGGCAGGGTGTCGCCTCCTCACACACCACGTGGTCCTTCACCAGCGTCACCACACCTGCCGGACACAGCCGTACCGTGAGTTACCGGGGCAGGGTGTCGCCTCCTCACACACCACGTGGTCCTTCACCAGCGTCACCACACCTGACGGACACAGCCGTGCCGTGAGTTACCAGGGCAGGGTGTCGCCTCCTCCTCACACACCACGCGGTCCTTCACCAGCGTCACCACACCTGCCGGACACAGCCGTGCCGTGAGTTACCAGGGCAGGGTGTCGCCTCCTCCTCACACACCACGTGGTCCTTCACCAGCGTCACCACACCTGCCGGACACAGCCGTACCGTGAGTTACCGGGGCAGGGTGTCGCCCTCCTCACACACCACGTGGTCCTTCACCAGCGTCACCACACCTGCCGGACACAGCCGTACCGTGAGTTACCGGGGCAGGGTGTCGCCTCCTCCTCACACACCACGCGGTCCTTCACCAGCGTCACCACACCTGCCGGACACAGCCGTGCCGTGAGTTACCGGGGCAGGGTGTCGCCCCCTCACACACCACGTGGTCCTTCACCAGCGTCACCACACCTGACGGACACAGCCGTACCGTGAGTTACCGGGGCAGGGTGTCGCCTCCTCCTCACACACCACGCGGTCCTTCACCAGCGTCACCACACCTGCCGGACACAGCCGTACCGTGAGTTACCGGGGCAGGGTGTCGCCTCCTCCTCACACACCACGCGGTCCTTCACCAGCGTCACCACACCTGCCGGACACAGCCGTGCCGTGAGTTACCGGGGCAGGGTGTCGCCTCCTCCTCACACACCACGCGGTCCTTCACCAGCGTCACCACACCTGCCGGACACAGCCGTACCGTGAGTTACCGGGGCAGGGTGTCGCCCTCCTCACACACCACGTGGTCCTTCACCAGCGTCACCACACCTGACGGACACAGCCGTGCCGTGAGTTACCGGGGCAGGGTGTCGCCTCCTCCTCACACACCACGTGGTCCTTCACCAGCGTCACCACACCTGCCGGACACAGCCGTACCGTGAGTTACCGGGGCAGGGTGTCGCCTCCTCCTCACACACCACGTGGTCCTTCACCAGCGTCACCACACCTGACGGACACAGCCGTGCCGTGAGTTACCGGGGCAGGGTGTCGCCTCCTCACACACCACGTGGTCCTTCACCAGCGTCACCACACCTGCCGGACACAGCCGTACCGTGAGTTACCGGGGCAGGGTGTCGCCTCCTCCTCACACACCACGTGGTCCTTCACCAGCGTCACCACACCTGCCGGACACAGCCGTACCGTGAGTTACCGGGGCAGGGTGTCGCCTCCTCCTCACACACCACGTGGTCCTTCACCAGCGTCACCACACCTGCCGGACACAGCCGTACCGTGAGTTACCGGGGCAGGGTGTCGCCCTCCTCACACACCACGTGGTCCTTCACCAGCGTCACCACACCTGCCGGACACAGCCCCACCTGAGTTAACAGGGGGGGGGGCCCCCCTTCTCCCCCTCACACACCACGTGGTCCTTCACCAGCGTCACCACACCTGCCGGACACAGCCGTACCGTGAGTTACCGGGGCAGGGTGTCGCCTCCTCCTCACACACCACGTGGTCCTTCACCAGCGTCACCACACCTGCCGGACACAGCCGTACCGTGAGTTACCGGGGCAGGGTGTCGCCTCCTCCTCACACACCACGCGGTCCTTCACCAGCGTCACCACACCTGCCGGACACAGCCGTGCCGTGAGTTACCAGGGCAGGGTGTCGCCTCCTCCTCACACACCACGTGGTCCTTCACCAGCGTCACCACACCTGCCGGACACAGCCGTACCGTGAGTTACCGGGGCAGGGTGTCGCCTCCTCCTCACACACCACGCGGTCCTTCACCAGCGTCACCACACCTGCCGGACACAGCCGTACCGTGAGTTACCGGGGCAGGGTGTCGCCTCCTCCTCACACACCACGTGGTCCTTCACCAGCGTCACCACACCTGCCGGACACAGCCGTACCGTGAGTTACCGGGGCAGGGTGTCGCCTCCTCCTCACACACCACGTGGTCCTTCACCAGCGTCACCACACCTGCCGGACACAGCCGTACCGTGAGTTACCAGGGCAGGGTGTCGCCTCCTCCTCACACACCACGTGGTCCTTCACCAGCGTCACCACACCTGCCGGACACAGCCGTACCGTGAGTTACCGGGGCAGGGTGTCGCCTCCTCCTCACACACCACGTGGTCCTTCACCAGCGTCACCACACCTGCCGGACACAGCCGTACCGTGAGTTACCGGGGCAGGGTGTCGCCTCCTCCTCACACACCACGTGGTCCTTCACCAGCGTCACCACACCTGCCGGACACAGCCGTACCGTGAGTTACCAGGGCAGGGTGTCGCCTCCTCCTCACACACCACGTGGTCCTTCACCAGCGTCACCACACCTGCCGGACACAGCCGTACCGTGAGTTACCAGGGCAGGGTGTCGCCTCCTCCTCACACACCACGTGGTCCTTCACCAGCGTCACCACACCTGCCGGACACAGCCGTACCGTGAGTTACCAGGGCAGGGTGTCGCCTCCTCCTCACACACCACGCGGTCCTTCACCAGCGTCACCACACCTGCCGGACACAGCCGTACCGTGAGTTACCAGGGCAGGGTGTCGCCTCCTCCTCACACACCACGCGGTCCTTCACCAGCGTCACCACACCTGCCGGACACAGCCGTACCGTGAGTTACCAGGGCAGGGTGTCGCCTCCTCCTCACACACCACGTGGTCCTTCACCAGCGTCACCACACCTGCCGGACACAGCCGTACCGTGAGTTACCGGGGCAGGGTGTCGCCTCCTCCTCACACACCACGCGGTCCTTCACCAGCGTCACCACACCTGCCGGACACAGCCGTACCGTGAGTTACCGGGGCAGGGTGTCGCCTCCTCCTCACACACCACGCGGTCCTTCACCAGCGTCACCACACCTGCCGGACACAGCCGTACCGTGAGTTACCAGGGCAGGGTGTCGCCTCCTCCTCACACACCACGTGGTCCTTCACCAGCGTCACCACACCTGCCGGACACAGCCGTACCGTGAGTTACCGGGGCAGGGTGTCGCCCTCCTCACACACCACGCGGTCCTTCACCAGCGTCACCACACCTGCCGGACACAGCCGTACCGTGAGTTACCGGGGCAGGGTGTCGCCTCCTCCTCACACACCACGTGGTCCTTCACCAGCGTCACCACACCTGCCGGACACAGCCGTACCGTGAGTTACCAGGGCAGGGTGTCGCCTCCTCCTCACACACCACGTGGTCCTTCACCAGCGTCACCACACCTGCCGGACACAGCCGTGCCGTGAGTTACCAGGGCAGGGTGTCGCCTCCTCCTCACACACCACGCGGTCCTTCACCAGCGTCACCACACCTGCCGGACACAGCCGTACCGTGAGTTACCGGGGCAGGGTGTCGCCTCCTCCTCACACACCACGCGGTCCTTCACCAGCGTCACCACACCTGCCGGACACAGCCGTACCGTGAGTTACCGCAGGGCAGGGTGTCGCCTCCTCCTCACACACCACGTGGTCCTTCACCAGCGTCACCACACCTGCCGGACACAGCCGTACCGTGAGTTACCGGGGCAGGGTGTCGCCCTCCTCACACACCACGCGGTCCTTCACCAGCGTCACCACACCTGCCGGACACAGCCGTACCGTGAGTTACCAGGGCAGGGTGTCGCCTCCTCCTCACACACCACGCGGTCCTTCACCAGCGTCACCACACCTGCCGGACACAGCCGTACCGTGAGTTACCGGGGCAGGGTGTCGCCTCCTCCTCACACACCACGCGGTCCTTCACCAGCGTCACCACACCTGCCGGACACAGCCGTGCCGTGAGTTACCAGGGGCAGGGTGTCGCCTCCTCCTCACACACCACGCGGTCCTTCACCAGCGTCACCACACCTGCCGGACACAGCCGTACCGTGAGTTACCAGGGCAGGGTGTCGCCTCCTCCTCACACACCACGTGGTCCTTCACCAGCGTCACCACACCTGCCGGACACAGCCGTACCGTGAGTTACCAGGGCAGGGTGTCGCCTCCTCCTCACACACCACGTGGTCCTTCACCAGCGTCACCACACCTGCCGGACACAGCCGTACCGTGAGTTACCGGGGGGGGGGGCCCCCCCCCCCCCCCACCCCCCCCCCCCCCACCCCCCAAAAAACCCAAAAGAAAGGGGGGGGAAAAAACAAATAGTCACCACACCTGCCGGACACAGCCGTACCGTGAGTTACCGGGGCAGGGTGTCGCCTCCTCCTCACACACCACGCGGTCCTTCACCAGCGTCACCACACCTGCCGGACACAGCCGTACCGTGAGTTACCGGGGCAGGGTGTCGCCTCCTCCTCACACACCACGCGGTCCTTCACCAGCGTCACCACACCTGACGGACACAGCCGTGCCGTGAGTTACCGGGGCAGGGTGTCGCCCTCCTCACACACCACGCGGTCCTTCACCAGCGTCACCACACCTGCCGGACACAGCCGTACCGTGAGTTACCGGGGCAGGGTGTCGCCCCCTCCTCACACACCACGCGGTCCTTCACCAGCGTCACCACACCTGCCGGACACAGCCGTACCGTGAGTTACCGGGGCAGGGTGTCGCCTCCTCCTCACACACCACGCGGTCCTTCACCAGCGTCACCACACCTGCCGGACACAGCCGTACCGTGAGTTACCGGGGCAGGGTGTCGCCTCCTCCTCACACACCACGTGGTCCTTCACCAGCGTCACCACACCTGACGGACACAGCCGTGCCGTGAGTTACCGGGGCAGGGTGTCGCCCTCCTCACACACCACGTGGTCCTTCACCAGCGTCACCACACCTGCCGGACACAGCCGTGCCGTGAGTTACCAGGGCAGGGTGTCGCCTCCTCCTCACACACCACGTGGTCCTTCACCAGCGTCACCACACCTGCCGGACACAGCCGTGCCGTGAGTTACCGGGGCAGGGTGTCGCCCCCTCCTCACACACCACGTGGTCCTTCACCAGCGTCACCACACCTGCCGGACACAGCCGTGCCGTGAGTTACCAGGGCAGGGTGTCGCCTCCTCCTCACACACCACGTGGTCCTTCACCAGCGTCACCACACCTGCCGGACACAGCCGTACCGTGAGTTACCAGGGCAGGGTGTCGCCTCCTCCTCACACACCACGCGGTCCTTCACCAGCGTCACCACACCTGCCGGACACAGCCGTGCCGTGAGTTACCGGGGCAGGGTGTCGCCCCCTCCTCACACACCACGTGGTCCTTCACCAGCGTCACCACACCTGCCGGACACAGCCGTACCGTGAGTTACCGGGGCAGGGTGTCGCCCCCTCCTCACACACCACGCGGTCCTTCACCAGCGTCACCACACCCGCCTGACACAGCCGTGCCAAAAATAGGTATCGTAAAAGAGGTATAAAAAATAACCAGGTGTTCCGTTTTCGTGACATTTTTGGAAATTACCACATTATAGGTAATTAAAGAGCCGAAACTACATCAAATTTTGGTGTCTGGGAATGATGAAAATATATATCTAGCTCTGGGCAGCCGTTGGTTTGTGCGTGGCTGCGGCTAGCGGGCGGCGCACCTTTTTTGAGAGTGGTGGGCAGGCCGAGCTGCCGGAGGTGTGGCTCCAGACTGTGCGGGAACTGATCCAGCGGGCCGGCCGGCAGCTCCACCGTCTCTGTGGCGGTGTTGCCGGACCGGGCGTACTCGGGACAGCTGAACTCGCCGAACCACCTGGTGAACAGTTTGTGCACGTAAGGGGACCACACATATAACAGTATGGGGACACTCCCCGCACGTCAGGGGACCACACATAACGGTATGAGGACACCACCCGCACGTCAGGGGACCACACATAACGGTATGGGGACACCGCCCGCACGTCAGGGGACCACACATAACGGTATGGGGACACCGCCCGCACGTCAGGGGACCACACATATAACAGTACGGGGACTCTCCCCGCACGTCAGGGGACCACACATAACGGTATGGGGACACTCCCCGCACGTCAGGGGACCACACATATAACAGTACGGGGACACTCCTCGCACGTCAGGGGACCACACACAACGGTATGGGGACACTGCCCGCACGTCAGGGGACCACACATAACGGTATGGGGACACCGCCCGCACGTCAGGGGACCACACATATAACAGTACGGGGACTCTCCCGCACGTCAGGGGACCACACACAACGGTATGGGGACACCGCCCGCACGTCAGGGGACCACACATATAACAGTACGGGGACTCTCCCCGCACGTCAGGGGACCACACACAACGGTATGGGGACACAGCCCGCACGTCAGAGGACCACACATATAACAGTACGGGGACACTCTGCCGTCGTAAACCAAAAAGCCGTATCTCAGGAATTTGTCTATATCAAAATTGTTCAGGAGAGCCGAAAAGGCGCTTCGAGCATTATTTCCGATCTGGTACGTTTTAACCATGAAAATTGCATATCACTTTGATCGTGATGAGATGCTAAATCTGAATATTTTAATATTTTATCATTTTGGCTTAAGGTATAGAAAGAAATCCTCATAAGGCGCAAGGTTTCCACCGAACCGCCTTATATTGTGCAGCAAATTTGTAAAAAAAAGCCGTATGTTGTGAGGCGCAACTTACGGCTTCTTGATGAAACATTAGTCAGCACAGAAGACAACTTAAAATACCTTATCTCTATTTCCTACGTAAATGTATGTGCGGTTAAAGGCTATGACGTTAAAAAATTGTGAGAATTTAAGACCCTATCTTGTTTGAAAAGTTGCTTACTTTACTTGAATTTTACTTAATTTAATTTTACTAACCTATTTTTTATTTTCTGCTATTTTACTTTTACTCTACTTTTTTAATTTTGCTTGTAAAGTTTCCATACTTTCCCATTTCACATTTATCTGTGTATTGTATCTGTGACAATTTTGAGAATATTTGTCAGCACAGCGGGTATTGAACTAACTTCTCTATTTGTAAATTAGAGCACATTGACGTTGATTCGCCGTTTAGAAATGGCACGGTTAAAAATATATTTGAAACAAAGAATTCGCTCATCTTCCAGTATTCAATCACTTGCTCCCCACAGGGTGTCAGAAAGCCTGGTGTAAAACGGAAAGCGGCCGTATAAATAGTTCCAAAAGTTGTAATACAAACGCAGTATTTCATGACAATGCAGGACAAACTGGCAAGTTTCATTCTCATGAAAAACCGATTCCGGATAAAGGTACATTCTCTCAAAGATGCAAGCGATACGTTTACGAGCCAAAACCGCCCAGAGGTCAGTCACACGAACATTCACCCAGCAATATAACTGCCAGGGAAGCCAACAAGGCGGGAGTAAGGTTGCATCATACACATACGTGATCAACACGCTGCGAGGCCAGTCTGTTGTAGTTGGCTCATTAGTTGAGGGAGACCTAGTCGTTTAGCTCGCGGGCTGAAAACGTTCGTATATCCTCCCAGAAGGCCCAGCTTAGAATAACACAAAGTCGGTACTGGCTAAAGCTCATGTTTGAACTTAAAGTTGTTGATCTTCCATAGCCCGTGATGTCTCTACCACCCGAGCAGGGACAAACGCTGGCCGTGTGGAATAAGCCGACTACTACTGTCGATGAAGCTGACAATTGTTTCGTCGTTTGTAGGCGCTGTGACTAATTCAGAGTGATCAGGTGCTATTGTGGCAAGCATCCCAGGACTATTGAGACATCCCGGCATTATCCCAGGAGGAGCTGATGCCTCAGTAGCGTGAACCACCTGCGGGGACGCAGGATACAAGTTTTAGCGAATAAATGCTTGAAACAGTACCTAATTCGCGACACTGATAATGTGTTTTTACTTGAAAATCAAATTAGTTATGGCATTTTCCACGAAACGAAGGTCAGGTGCAGACAAATACAGATGTGTGCAAAAGGCTGAATATTTGATAAATTCTGCGTAAGCTCTTCAATAAATCTAGAGCAGACTGCTAATGTCAAGGCCACCAACTTGTTTCGCCCGGGCAGAGACCACCGGTACCGCAGGAGGCCATTAAATCAGCAAGATAGGCCACCGGCGCCGCAGCTGAGGCCATCGGAGCCGCAGGAGGCCACTGAATCAGCAAGATAGGCCACCGGCGCCGCAGGAGAGGCCATCGGAGCCGCAGGAGGCCACTGAATCAGCAAGATAGGCCACCGGCGCCGCAGGAGAGGCCATCGGAGCCGCAGGAGGCCACTGAATCAGCAAGATAGGCCACCGGCGCCGCAGGAGAGGCGAACGGTATAGTAGTATAGTATAGTATAGAGGCGACTAGCAACGCAAGATAAGCCACCGATACCACAGGATAGGCCACCGGCGCCCCAGGATAGGCTGCCGACAGCGCAGGAGAGGCGCCCGGTATAGCAGGACAGGTCATTTGTGCTAACGCAAAGCCGATCAGCGCCGCAGTAGTGGTCACCGGTACCAACATCGCCTCAGGAGAGGTCACTGATGCCAAAACAGAGCTGGGCGGCGCTGTCACCGATGCTGCGAGGGTATCAGTTCGTCCAGTCCATGACTCGGATGTAGTGCACTGTGCAAATCCGTTTGCATGCGCCCTGAATCTGCGTTTGCTGTACCAGGAAGCTCTGGAAAACGTATATGATGCGTCGACTGGCCACTTGGAATTTCGGGACGGTATGCACTTTCCAAAACTGACTGGAAAAGTAAAACATAAGTTACTCCTGGGAAAAATAAGATATTATGGCTATTCCCGAAACCTCAACTTGTGAGACTTTGTGTGATCGAAACATGTGATCCTTAATTAATCCTTCGCTAATCGGAGCATGACAAGATTTGACCATTTTCACACAGCAACTACCCCCACCCCCACCCCAAAGTATTCTAGACGTTGCCACACGCCTGCATGAACATGTAAAACACAAATCGAGTGGGTGTGCAAAACTGAACTTTTGGAGTTCCACGCCTACAGAAGTGAGCACATTGCAAGTACTCACCAAAGGCGAGCTTGCAAATTTATTTGCGCCTATGGTTCCTGTCCAGATTCTTTCGATGTGCCGAAGGCGCACTCTTCCCCCAGCCTCCAAACAAGAGTCTGACATAATTCTCAAATCTGAGACCGTGACGTAATGCCACTCTCCCACGAAAACGTCCTCCCAATTGACACACACTTTTCGCCCTTTTATCCTCCTTTTTCGTACATGGTCTTGAGATTGAAATTAATATAGCAATGGATTTAGCGTGACCATGAACCTTCTGCTTAAACAGAGGTGGGAGCACGGGTACTTGCCGTACATGCGGTGATTTGCAATATTTTCCTGAAATCTAACTCGTGCACGTGCAGCGTCTGTTGTCACAAATTTGCCGTATTTCTCATTCGTTTAGAGATACGGCTTTCTGGGCGACGACAAAACTGGATTCATAGCATCAGAATGGTCTGGAAAACGCCGTGATGTAAATATTTGCAGATACGGCGTTTTTTGACGGAATGTAGTGAAAATCCTATGTAATGAAAAAGATATGGCTTTTTAAAAAATATATATCTATATTTTTCATATAGTTTCAATGTCCAAATAAAGAAATGAAGACTGTCAATGGATGCGTATTGACGAGAGCTTTCGAATGATATAAAAAACCAAAAATGTCCAAAAATTGAGTTACGGCTTTCCTGTTTACGACGGCAGCACTCCCCGCACGTCAGGGGACCACACACAACGGTATGGGGACACCGCCCGCACGTCAGGGGACCACACACATGTAAAGGAGCGACTCACTTGGCGTGGCTCACGCGTCAAACCAAGAACACGGGAAAGCAACGGGAAAGATACTAAACCCTTGTCAAATTTGTGACTGGCCTTTAGAAGCATGGAGCATAACCCATACGCAGTATAACAAAAATCAACCGGGCAAGCCCTGCAGCTAGCTTCTAGATGTATTGCATCAGTGCAATTCCAGATGTTATGCATGCATGATCAATGCAAAGAGATCCCCCGAACCAGTTTACTGACTCATAACCTAACTTCACCGTCCTTTGGAATGTATGTACGCATAGGACTCACTCGAATACCTCCTCGCGGGACTTATTTGTGAAGAGGAGCCCACATTGGCCTACCAGCTGCTCCGAAACCTTCTCCAGGTTCTTCCTGAAGGCAGTCTCTTCTGTCTTCCCGAGAGCATGCGCCATCACTTTATTCTTGCCGAAGAAGAACCTGGCAAAAATGGTGTTGACGTGAACGAAAAAGACTTCAGGCGATGCTTCCAAATACAGTGGCGGCGCTTGAACATTATGACAGCCTAGGCACGATTGGCTTAGAGGTAAGGACGTCGCCCAGCCTTTTTACCTGATATTAGTCAGGGGCGATTCCAGCAGGTCGGCTGGAGAAGGGGCAAGCTCAAGTCGATGAGCAAAAATAATATTTATGTTTAAATGTTTAATATCATACAAATTTAAAAAATATAAAAGCATAGGTCGGTGGATTGTGGAATCGGTTATGCGGCAGTATATTGAGGTACAAGGCAAAATTCAAGAAGGAAAGGTAGGTAGGTAGGTAAGTAAGCCGGGAAGGACAAGGTACTCACCAGAGCTTCAAATTTCAAGGACAGCTTCTGCACGTCATTGTTTATGACGTCCAATTTCTCGCTGTACGATCGATTTGCGAACGGATTTCTTAAATTTCATCCGCCAGATTTTGTGTCATGACTCACGTTCTTCATAAGGGTTTCACAAATTAAATACCTCGCTAATAATTGCCAAACAACTGTTCCGCACTAGGGAAGGCTAGAAATCTGCAAATAAAAGAATGTCAAACGAATCCGCTGTAATCAAGGTCCTAATACGCGGCAACGCACGTGCTAGCGTCCCAGGCAAGCCTGGGTTGGTGATTTAACGAGCCGGTACTCGCGTCCGAATGAATGAGGTATTAGAGATGTCAATCAGAAAGCACATGTTAGGTTTGCCACGGTGTTAGGCAGATTCAGCGAAATCGCGAAGTGCCTAATATCACATTTGTTGACGGTAAGAGCTCCGATCATGGATTCTCAGAGATGCAAATTATCGGCTCTTTAACCCAGTGATCCGAAAAATACATATTCTCTGTAACTTAAACATCGAGTCAAATTAGATTTAATCCACATAAAGTACATACCTACTTCGACATTTAAAAGCGGTTAGGCAGTGCCTAATGTGCCTCTATGGCAGCGCTGCCACTGTCCAAATAACAAGTTATCCCATCCTATTTCGTTGATTTCTTCCAATAAAGGAAGGAAAATTGGGTCAAATCAGTGATTATATACTCCGGCTATTTCATATCACTTTTTAAAATCTTGGTGTAACAGTAATTTGTAAAAATACTAGGTGGTCATCCTCTAGCTATCTACCTCGAATGCATTCAATACATTCAAATCCTAGAACTGCAATGACTTGAGCTAAAACTCAAGATCACCGAGCATACGACACATGAGGGATTATCTTTGCAAGGAACTGCTACGTCGAGATTCACATTACGGATCGTGCCCGGACAATAGTCATTGATTTTATTGAATTTTTCATCTCGGGTTCGAGTAGATGGACAAATGGAATCTTGGCAACATATTGCACGGTACTTGCAGCAGCATTAGAGAATCTTCCAACCTTCGAATAACACTTGGAGATGAAGATAAGCTACTTATGAGCTTGATTTCTGGCCAAAAATATAACCTCGATTGCCATTCCATTGTAAACTCTTTTTGATATCTGGGAATTAAATCAGAGGCTGTTCACAAATGGTCACTCGTCGTGAGGGGGGTTGGTCGAAAAGTGACGTACCATGACGTTGTCGTAGGGGGGAGAGGTTTTCCAGTGGCTATTTTTCACTGTTGAGTTCTTATTGAGTTTTTTAAAGTGGAGCTGCCTAGAAGTAGGACAGACCTGAACGCATGCATTCTCCTTTAGGGGGCAGTAGTGGCTTGGAATGCCTGGCCGAAAGCCTTGTCACCGAATGTAACACGTAGTTTGTTTGATAGTTATATAATTTTTAGCGTCTACAATATCATATATTAAATTATACTGATTGATAGAAATTGCAGGTCGGCCTAAAAAAGACGCCATGACGAGGGAGGAGGGTGTGTGGAGCCCCCCGAAAGCGACTTCATTAATGAGCAGCCCCTAGGAGCTTAATACAACTCTCCTTGTTCTATACTTCATTTCAGCTCTTACATGGAGAACATTCATAAATGCACCATTAAAATACTTATATACATATGAATAAGGGAAAGAGGAAAAGCCTAAAAGTTGTACTCATATCCTCCTCACTGAATACAATCAAACAAGAAACTTCAAAGATATTGCTAAATATCTGAGTCCTCTGTCTGGTACCTGCTGTGCTTCCATTCGGCGCGCAAGTCCTTCCACCGTTCGTTCCGCATGTTCTGCACCGAGAAGACGAAGAGGCGGGCGTACTCGTCGATGCACTGCTGCACGTCATCTTTCAACGTTGCCTTTGAGTCTCTTGTCTTGCGACTCGTGATTTTTGTGAGAGCAACTGAAAAATAAAAATGACGTAAACCGTCAGTAACACGCCTTTCTACAAATTAAAATCGTTTAGACTTTCCAATAAAAGTTTTGAAGTTATCACTTGTGATTGACTTTGATGTCGCCACTCCAACTGAACAAAGCTTGACAGAATATCCACACGCAATGACCTGGAGTAACGAAGATTATCAATTAATTGAGCATTTCATTTACTGCCTTAAAAAGGCAAGACCAATCCCTCAATCGAAGCTCAGAAAAAATTATATTGACAAGGTATACACTGGTCTGTCACGTAGATATATAATCCAGGTGTATCTTACATCCAGAATTCAGAATCCAGGAGACAGGCTAGTATACAGCATGTCAACTTATAATCATGCTCCTCGCATCAGCACATCAAGACCTATCACAAAAACTAATAATTTCATTGAATATCACAGAACTTTATTAAAAGCTTCACGGAATATCACTCACGTCAATTGTCTCGATAACTACTTCTTTTGTACATGCAGACTAAGTTTTCCACGATACAACAAATATCATTTTATCAGAATCTCTATAACTCCTGAAACTCCTTCCAAACATGGCGTGACTCAAAGCTAAAAAACAGCAATTTCAGCCACGATTTTTTTCACAAATAAAGTCAATCATTCCTGTACTCACCTGTTCTGTCCCGACGTGACTTTGGCATTGTAACGTCTTGGAGTAATACAAATATCTAACACAAGGAATATGCCTTTTGGATATATATTATCCTCTCTCCCTGAAAAAGCAATACAAGTCATCAGAAGATGATGAAAGACAGAATTACTGACATTTCTGAAGCGTTAGAGTTTGATCAGGTATCTATTCAGACAAAAGAAACCATTTCTGAAGTGCAATTATATACATCAATAGCCTAAACCGCAGTATGTTTTGGAGTTCACCGTCCTATGGACATTAACCTGTGAAATCAAGAATCGAAATCCAACTTGGTCAAAAGAACCAACAGTTCCCGAAAGCCGGTAGAATGTGACAAGGAACCGTGACGAGTCACATCTGGAAACTGGACTTCAGAGTTTTGGCTTCTTGTCTCAAAGGCGTTTCAATCCGCGCCATAGGCAGCAGCCAAAGTGGTAGAGAAGCAGCCTTGGAGCATTACGGCTCACCAACTGCCAGCAAACCACGTCACATGATGTCGCCACCAAAGAGACCAAACCTCCATAACAATATAGATAAACATTTACGAAATTAAATCAAATACGCAGGGGCAATACAGTTCCAAAATTTAACTAAAGGAGGAGGGTATATAGCCGGTCATTTCGGCTTTCAGACGCACGATCCTGCTAAGAGCATAAACGCCCGTAACAGTTCTATCCATACCATTTTAGGAACAGTGTTTTGTACAATAACGCATAAACATATCATCTGGGAATGAAACAGATCGGTAGGTAGGCATATGTAAGCTGTGAAATTTCCTATGTATGTCCAGGATCATGAAGAAAATGAGTTTAAGGAGCCAAATGTAGCTTGACAGAAACCATCCAGCCCAAATCCATGGAATAAGGGGAACGGGCAGTGCCTCACTTCTCATCCCACCGTCCCGATGTCAGGCAAATTGGAAGGATACTGGAAGCAGTTTTGACCCAGTGAAGAGTTTTCTGGCTTCAAAAAGTAGCGTTCAGTCAGAGTTTAGTCTGTGGAAATGAAGAGATTATGTAAGAAGAATATAAAATGAGAGTGCTGTAATCAGTGAAAAAGCAAGGGAGTAAGGTATAAGCCATTCCATAAACCATACTGCGCTCTTTTTCACCTTTTATTTACTTTTTCCTCTTTCGTCACCAAAAACAAGATCATGTTGTTAAAACTCATTGGACTGGCTATACTGCACAAAAAGAAATAGGTGAAAAAGAGGGAATCATGTGGTTGAAAACTGAAGGAGCACCCACCAAAAAGGAAAAAACCTAAAAAGTGGAAATTAGACATACAAAACGAAAACCCTTATGAGTAATTATATGAATTTAATTGATTTATTTTCTTTATGATCACCGATTACGAGTGTGGCTTAGCTATTGCAGTCATCGGGCACAGAGGTGGTAGCAGTAGTGCACAGTAGTTTGACTGAAAATTCACGCCATCTTGATTTGGACATTTGGACAAGTGGTAGCAGTGGTGCACGGTAATTTGACTGAAAATTCAAGCCATCTTGATTTGGACATTAATCAGCAAGACCTAAAAGTGGTATTTGGCATGTTACATCTACATGAACTATCCAAAAGTAAAACAATCTTGGGGATCTATTGGACCCAGATGGCACCATTGCATGTTTGGATGTGATCACATCGCAAGTGCCCCCGACTCTCGCATCCTGTGGAAATAACGTTCAAGGTGCACTGGACACGCCTCAGGGGGCGCTGAGCATGGGCACTTCCAGAATTTACGATCAGGGGAGGGGGATTGTGGGCTGGCCTCCTTCATCCTCATCTTTCCTGTCTCCTTCCATAGTATTTTCAATACCCTCATTCTCATCCCAACATTTTAAAAGCCACCTCATCGAGTGGAAGTTGAACAAATGGGGAGCCATTTCTGAACAGCTCAACCTATTCCCAGGCTCCCAGCGGAGATGGGAGGAGGTGTTTCAGAAATTGCAGGGATGGTTTCATGAAGGCAGAGTTCTGGATCAAGGTGGGCTTGGGCATAGCCAGATGCGGGTAGTGTGTGCCTCTCCCAATTGAACCTCAGAGCCCCCGAAACGTCATTGGTAATGCTCTGTAAATTGCCTTCCACCCATCTCCCCCAGAATATGAATATTCACTCCTGGAAATAAGAATTGGCACTCTCCAAGAGGTTGCGCTATCCAAAACTGGCACACCTTTTGGTCTGAACCCCCCCTCTTTCTCTATTTGGACATTCCAGGGCTGTCCATGCTCACAGGGCGAGCAGATTGGTGATACACCAAGGCCCCATTTAATAAAAGTTGTACAAATGTGCGTGTTTTACATCACATTCACCTGCAAAGTTACGCCGTACTCAGAATCACGTTTCACAAAGAGCGGTGACATTCACCCGAAAGCGGCGTAGATATGAAATGCAGCGTGAATTACGCCCAATTCCAGAATGAAATTACCCCTTTCAAATATAAGATATAACTGCTTTATTAACATTAAAACGGGCATATATATTTGTTTTAATAAATTAGTAGAAAGAAAATTAGTATACTTTTTCGCTCTTATTCGGTTATTAAGTTTCTCATTAACTTTTAGAAATACTGCGGAGAAAGACATGGTAACAGCAGATGCAATAAATATACGACGCATTTGTTTATTATGGCAGTATCCCGTTTTTCAGGTAGTTGCTGTCAAGAATGCCCTAAAAGGTTATTGTATTGTTGTGCAAGTGTACTTCAGTGGAATTCAAGTTGAAGTGTGTTTACTAATCGTGAGTGAACTGTGAAAGGTCCGTGAACCTTATATTTCGTGAAACTGGGAAAGGAATAGTGAGTCAACATCTTTGAAGAATAAATAGATGCCGCTACTTAGGTACCTAGGTATATCATCATTTTCGACAGAGACCTCAGTAGAGATACCTGGATTTTGTTGGTGACAAGCACCTTAAATTGAATTTTTAACCTCCATAGACTCCATATAACACCGTGTCAGTGTCACCCTATCTAGGGTTCTGTACTCCCCTAGACTGTAAAATAACAGTAACGGCAGAAAGTCAAAGGAAAAAAATCAATGTCAGCTTTCCTGTGTATTTGCATCAATAGCTATCATCATTTTTGGCATACCAAATGGCCATAGAACTCTACATATCAGCTCAATTTGGCATGAGTAACTTGCACTTCAAACCTGTGCAAGGAAGAACTTACACACCTTTTTTATTACAGTTTATTTAACATTCATGACTTTTTGTCCTTCACTACACTACCTAACTTTGCCTGAGATTCAGAATTTCAGAAGAAATTATATATTTTTCATGTTTTGCTTCATTGTCTGATGAATGTTACGCTGCTATTTCTTGCATAGTTTTTCAGGGGCGTTTTACATATTCAACGTATATGTTGTCTGCTATATGAAACAAGATGGGGAATATTCTACGCTGCATTCCAGTACAGCGTAGTGTAGAGCAGCGTAACCGTGCAAGAAGTTGTATTTTTAAGCTGCATTTTTGTGAAACAAGATTGTGGTGTATTATTCACTTTCTACGCTGCATTATGCTACTTCTACGCTATAAGCGTAGGTTACGCCTTTTATGAGATGGGGCCCAGGTTAGTTACGGGGGGTGAGATGAGGGGAGGCACCCGCCACACCAGCATTCCCTCAGCCTGTCCATAAGCCCCATGGTCATGCTCATCTTGCTGGCAGACTGGTGGCCATAAAGTCCCGCAATACATAATCTTTGCCAAATAGGTCCCGCAAGAACATGATGGGCCGCCGAGAGGCGAGATTAAAAACAGCTCACCTACATACACAAATAAATAGCTGGGAGACTATCGAAATGCGGATCCGTGCATCGCGTGTGAGTTGCCCCTCCCCCTTCGGCAGCTCCAGGCGGCCGAAACTAACTCCTTTCGTCATCCCCCTCGGTCGCCCCGCCGCCTCCGTGCGCGGTTCTGAGCCGTCCCCCTCACCCCGCTATCCACGCCTTCGCGCTCCGCCGATCCGAGGGGGGAATAGGATCCCCGCGCGTGATGCCCGTGTGTACGCTGCCTAAAGAAATCTCACTCGGGTTCGCTCGCCGCCTCGCGCCCTCCCCTCGAGTCGTCCGGCTCTGACCCCCGTCCTCCATCACTGAAACTCCTATCTGCCGGGGTATACTTTGTCGGAGCTTCAGGCCATGGTCGGTCCTCCGTCAGGTCAAGTCTGAGGCGGCGAGGCAAAGTATGCAATCCTTAGCTCTTTTAAATGAGTAGGGTCATGCTTTTTTCCCCACTCGTTTGTCATATGTTGTTTTTTATGTATTCTCTGGTGATAATAAATGTGTACGGTATCAAAATACTAAAACAAAGAAAAGAGCATAAAAACTTTAAGTGAAAAAGAAACAGTAAAACATTGCAAAAAGAAGTACAAACATGATTACTCAACGATTGAACAGGGAAAATATGTCACAGTCCTGCTTAGCTTTAACAAGCATGGATTTTCACGGGATAAACTTTGAAACCATTGTAATGCATTGTTATTTGCTGCTGCATGCAATGACTTCTATCTTGGAGGCATAAATAGTTACTAGACTGGCACAAACAGAGACATGCCAGTAAACCGGTGGGGTCCCGAGCTCCCTGCGGCTGAAGCTTAACCAATGGGGACGATGGATCCGCCAGTCGCCGCGGTTTCCCGGGCCCGCAGGGTGATAACGTTGGTGCTGCCAGTCGGGGTCCCAAGCTCTCGTGTTGCCTGCCGAGGTTTTTACCTGACCAAACATTAACTTACATGACTGCAAACCTTGTCAGCCAATCCATTACTCCCCCCAGCCTCAACTGCCAATTTGTGCAAAACATGACCTCATGATAGGATGGAATCACCTTTGGCTTGTGTGTGTCACACGTTTGCGAACAATGTACAGTTTCAGGTGAATGAGACTGTCCCTTGTACCTTGTGGTTATCAGACAAAGGGAGGCTACTGAACGCCTGTGAAGTCTGGTCCCGACGAGCTCTTTACCAAGGTTATCAAGGCTTAGTCTGTGTCTGGAATCGTGAATTTAAGGTCTGGCCAGTGAGAGTCCAGCCTGGCCTTGAAGGCTCCGGTCGATGGTGCGGTGACGGCGTTGGCCGGAAGACTATTCCAGTCGTTGATGACTCTGACCGCAAATGCCTCGCGTCGGATCCCTGTGGGTGCTATGGGTTTAATAAGCTTGTGTGGGTGACCTCTACTCTGCGAACTCCAGTCACGCTCGAAGATCTCCGGGGCAAGATCGAGGTGCGAGTGTAAGATCTGGAAGACGCGGATCATGTCACCGTGTTTACGTCTGTAATAAAGTGAGGGTAGGTCTAAGTCTTGAAAGCACTCACAGTACGGCTTGTCTCTAATTTCCTGGACGATTCGGGTAGCATGCCTCTGAACTTGTTCTATTCTCCTCTGGTCAGCCCGGTTGAAGGTACTCCAGGTCAGACTCCCAAACCCCAAGTGAGGTCTCACAAGCCTCTTGAACAGGAGTGGCAGAAATATCAATTTTCCTGAACGATCTGCGTATCACCGCAAGAATTTGATTCCCCGTGGAGGCAGCTGTGGCTGCATGCTTCCGGAATTTGAGCTCCCTGTTGATGTATACTCCGAGGTCCTTTGCGGTGTTAGAGCTATTGTAGTATTCTGGTTCTCATTGAATAGTCTAGTTGCAGGTTGGCTTGACCCACATGAATGACAGTGCACTTGGTCTCGTTGAAGAGGAGCTGCAATCTGTCAGACCACTCAGTAGCTTTGTTTATGTCCTCTTGCAGCTGAGTTACAGATGGTCTGTGTAGTGACTACTAACTACAAATTACCGTAGCCGATGGAAAGCAGTTGTACTCTTCGGAACTTATATTTGGCTAGTTCCACGCCACCCTATTCTATCCACACGTTACACACCGGAAGACTGACTCGGGGGCCGATACAACCACCAGTCCCTAACTGCGCCGCTAGATGGCCTAGGCTTACCGATACGCCAGTGCTATAAAGAAAACACAACCTTTCCCTCTCTCAAAAGAAAAGGGGTGCGATGCGGCAGTAGCAAAGACACTGGAACCAGGCATAACGGAGCAGCACGCTATCAGGTACTGCACATAACAAAACTTACGCACAGGCGGAAGGGTAGAGGTCGGCGGCGAGGAAACGGTGGTTAGGCAGGTCAGACGCTCTAGGACGAGACGAAGTCGGAGATTCCAGGAGGTGGAGGGAGCGGCAGCACCAGGAGGTCAGGCGGTCAGGTCCGGGAATGGCACTGAAACAATGCAGGTAAGATCAGACTATGAGATTAACCAATGCTTGCAATCATAGCCTGAAGCACCAACTGCTTTTAGGTAACCACAGACTTTAACGTTACAAAAGTCAAAACCACTTCTTGTGGCATGAATACTAAACTAATGACATACGATATTTGCTTGAACACTGCTTTCACGTAGGTAAAAGGAGAGCCACTTCTAATGGCAAAATCACAACAATGGCACTCACAATTTAACAACGTCGGGCGCAAACGTTATCACAGTGCTCGGTAACGGTTACTCGCACAAATAGTCCTCATAACGTTTGGGTGGTCGGCGCTCGCGGCGACGATGAACGCGGCGGCGACTGAACACGCTGCGGTACGGTAGGGGACGGCACTATGTCACGTGAGGGCGGTACCCGGCCGCTCGGCGGTGACGTCACAGTACGCGGAGACGCGGCGGCCGAGGCACGTCCATGCTCGCCTCCGCTCAGTGGAAGCGGCAGCGGTAGCGCGGCTGACTGCTGTGCTGGAGAGGTCACTGAACAGCTCATCCGCGACGCGTTCCAAACTTTCCCGTCTGAACAGAGAAAAGTCCAACGTCCCTTACGCTTCACCATTTGGAGTGGCATGGACCACTTGCCGGCCCGGCGCACACGCACATTGTCGCCAACAGTCACCCCCGACGGACGAGCGCGACGACGGCTGTCGGCGTACGCCTTCATTTTCTGCTGTCCAGTTTCTACCGACTGGCGCAGGTGGGCGTCCTCTGGCGACTTGGGCGGCAGGATGTTCAGCTTCGTCACGATTTTACGTCCATGTAGAAGCTCTGCAGGCGACTTCCCTGTCGTGGCGTGAGGCGTGGCGCGGTAGTGCTGTAAGACTTCGATGATGGTGGCCTTCCGCGGCCGTCCACTGAGGTCGGCGGACCTCACAGCTCCCTTCAGCACCTGGTTCCAACGCTCGACAGAGCCGTTGGCCTGGGGGTAGTTATTACTGACCCGTAGATGCTTTATTCCACGCCCTGCCAGGAATTCGGCGAACTCTCGCGAGACAAACTGCAGGCCGTTATCAGTCACGACCTCTTGTGGGAAGCCTTCGCGAGCGAACACTGAGGTCAGGAATGACAGCACTCCAGCGGTGGTGACCTCTTCGGTAAAAGCTACTTCTGGCCACTTGCTGTAATAGTCGTGTAATACGACTGCAAACCTTTGCTGCCTGGAGCCAGTCATTGGCCCCACTAGGTCCAAGCCCAGCTTGAACCATGGGCTCGGAGGCAGCTCGACCGGCTATAGTGGCACGGGAGCACTCTTCACGGTCTTCTCATTCAGTTGGCAGACAGGGCACTGGCGCACCTCCTGCTCCACTGCAGCGTCGAGCTTAGGCCAGCAGTACCACTGCCGCAGGAGCTGTTTCGTGCGCACCATTCTCTGGTGGTGCTCGTGGGCCAGCTGCACCATCTGGTTCTGGAGACTTCCACGCAGGATCAGACGGTCGCCTCTGAACACCAGCTCGTCCTGGGTGCACAGCTCCTGGCGGATTGGATAGAAGGGCTTCAGCTGCTCTGGCAGCTGGCTCTTCCCTGGCCAGCCGGTGTGTAGCACCTCACGCAGCATGGCCAGGGTGCTGTCCTTCTCAGACTCTTCTCGCAGAGTCGGCTCTGGGATGGCAGATGAGGTGACTGCTGCCACAACGAAGTCGTCATCTTCTTCAGCTACTGGTGCAGCATCACTTAAGTTGAGACGGCTCAGGCCGTCACACACAGTATTGTCCTTGCCCTTGATGTGAACAACATCAAACTGGTACACCAGCAGGCGAGCGCACCACCTCGCTATCCTCATGCCGGCACGGCCATGGGATGTAGGCGACAGCAGCGTCACCAGCAGCGTCACCAGCGGTGTCACAGCAGCTCCAGGTCGGTGTGGAGCTTGAACCTGAAGCCACAGAAGAAAGTTCGCCGATGTTCGACAGCCCACACTGCAGCGAGAGCTTCCCTCTCCACGGACGCGTACTTGCTCCTGCTTGAGAAAGTGTACGGGAAGCGGATGCAACCACTCTCTCTTCAGGTCCCTGGCTGGTATGATGGGTCTGGGACAAGCAAGCTCCCAGCCCTGTACCACTCGCGTCTGTTGTCACAGTGGTAGGCAGCGTTGGGTCGAAGCATGCCAGCGGACCGCTCTGCACCACCAGACGCTTCACTGCCTCGAAGGCAGCACTGGCCTCCTCACTCCACTCAAAGGGCTGACCTGAGCGGAGGAGGGCACAGAGGGGCTCCACAACGGTGGAGAATCCCTTCACAAACTTGGCATAATAACCAACCACTCCGAGGAATGACTGCAGTTCCTCCTTGGAGGACGGCGGCACTGCCTCCGACACAGACTTGATCCTGTCCGGCTCAACACATACACCATCCTTGTCGACAATCATGCCGAGGTAGGACACGCTGGTCCTCTTCCGCTGGCACTTGTCTTCGTTGAGCTGGATGTTGGCTGCCTGAAGACGCTCCTTCACTGCATTCAGGGCGAGGTCATGCTCCTTCCCATCATCTGTTGTTGTTTATTCCCTCTGGGTCCTTCGCGGACCATAGCCCAGCGGCTCCCTGTGGCAGAGGTAGCCGCCGGCCAAGGTCGCCACCAGGTCGCCGTCCCGCAGCTGCTCCGGGTCGATGTGGATGCTGCCTCGATGGCGCAGGCGGGTGCCGGCGAGGGACGGGCAGCGCAGGAGCACATGCTCCGGCGTATCGGCCTCCTCGCGGCAAACGGCGCAAAGCGCCGCTGGGAACCTCTTGTCGGCGCCCTGCGAACACGCCAGAGGGGTGGCGGCCGATGCGATGCAGGTATTGGAGTGACCGGCCCCAGTGGCCGGCCCTCAGCTGGTGCACGTCTACGGCCGTCTCTCTGTCCTCGCCGGTGACGGGGGGCGGCAGGTGACCCCCATGATGCGCTTGTGTAGGCTGTCCGGCCAACCCGCGATCCATCTCTTGGTAGTGTCGCGGGCCAGAGCCTTAGTTGCTGTCCTGACATCTACTGGCACTTCTGCTTGTGGCAGGCCAGATGCCTCCTTCGCCAGAGTGTCGGCGCGTTCGTTTCTGTCGAGGCCGCAGTGGGCCGGGACCCACTGCAGGTATACATTCTGGCCTCTTGTCGTGATGGCGGAGAGGAGATGCCAGATATCTGAGCCCAACGGCGCCGTCTGCCCCGCGGCTCCTCTCGCCAGGGTGGAGAGAGCCGCCTAAGAGTCGAGGCAGACGACCAGCGGGAGCCTCACCTGGACGCCCTCCAGGCTGGTGAAGGCTTCCAGCGCGGCCCTCAACGCGCACAGTTCCGCGCGGGTGCTGGAGCACAGTCGCCCGGCCACTTCCCGCACCTCTCTGGTCTCGCCGGACGGGAGAAAAATGAGGGCTCCCCGCCGCCCAGGGATGTGCCACCAACGGCGGAACCGTCGGACCAGATCCAGGTTGCCTTTTGTGGCAGCTCAGTGAGGTGCTCCTCCGCTGCGGAGCGGCGCACCGCGTCATGGGCGTTCCGGCGGCCCCGCGGGCCAACATCCAGCGAGATGTTAACACATTCCTTAGTGGTCCATGGTGGGGCAGTGACGGTGAGGCGCTCCTCCACTCTGACCCCCGACAGTCCGGCCTCTTCCATTGCCTCCCGGCCGGAATCTCGCCAGCCGGACGTGGCCAGGCGCCTGGGTGCGGCGGCCTCGGCAACCTCCCGGAGGGGGTCGCCCTCGGGAAGCGACGTCGCTCGGCACAGCATACGCGCCGACAGTACTCGACGTCTTGAGCGAGCCGTAGGTAGGCCTGCCTCGGCCATGAGGGGGTCTATCGGGGTGGACTGCGGACAACCCGTGACTGCGCGAGCCGCCGCGCGTAGCTCGCGGTCGATCACCTCGACGTGGGAGTCAGAGGCCGCGGGGAGCCAGGCTGCTGCCGCGAACTCCAGCGCTCCACAGACGTAGCCGTTGGCTATTGTTCTAAGCTGCTGTTCACGCAGGCCCCAGAACCTCCCCGTCAGCTTGCGGAGCTGCGCCGTCCGCGGCTTGACTTTCCTCCTCAGACTGGCGCA
This sequence comes from Lepas anatifera, assembly GCA_034440635.1. Classification (NCBI taxonomy): domain Eukaryota; kingdom Metazoa; phylum Arthropoda; class Thecostraca; family Lepadidae; genus Lepas; species Lepas anatifera. Next base: position 129,192 of record JAOTON010002137.1, read on the forward strand.
GTGCTCGCCGAAGTGGAGGAGGCGGTCAAGCGTCACGCCGAGGAGTTTCAGGTTATGTCTTCCATCCACAGGTGAACCTGCGACCTTAATGGCGAGGTCTTTGGAGTCCTCTATAAGGTCTGCGGACCACAGGGTGTAGAGTGTCGGTGCCAGCACCGAGCCCTGTGGGAGGCCAGCGCGGAATATCCTCTCCGAGCTGCGGCGTTCCATTGATTTCTGCGCGCGCCCTTCGGTCCCGAAGGAAGTGGTGAATCCAGTAGACCATGCATTTGGGCAGATTCTTCCTGAGTAGCTTCAGCTGCAGCATGCGATGGTCAATTTTATCGTAGGCTCGAGAAAAATCAAAGGCGAGGAGTACGAACTTGTCCGCTGTGCGGCCATCGACAGGCCGGCCCCTTGGCTTGGGCCGACTCCAGTCGTCCTGGACCGTCTGGACGAGGCGCGCCAGGTTGTCCTCGGCCGATCGGCCCCGACGAAAGCCGGCCTGTTCGGCGGGGATGAGGTCGTCGCGCTCGATCACGTAGGTCAGTTGGGCCGCCACCATGCGCTCTGCCAGTTTAGCAACATGGCTGGTCAGCGCGATGGGGCGGTAACTTCCGACCTCCTGTTGGTCTTTTCCTGCCTTTGGGATGGGAATGATGGTGGCCCGACGCCACGCGGAGGGGACGCCAGTGTCTCGACAGAGGAGTCCAGGGGGAGCTCCGTTGCGGCTGCTTCGCAGTTCGCCGTGAAGGCGGGCCAATCTGCTTTATTGAAAGCCCAGCGCGGCTTGCGGATCCGCCGCGGGCGGCTGCTGTCAACTACGGTGGTAACAACCTGTGGTAGGTGGTCGCTGCCCAGGTCTTCGCCAGTCGACCAGCTGCATCGCCTCGCGAGGTGTCTGTGGGCCAGCGCGATGTCTGGTGCCGACAGCCTTGTGCGTTCCCGTATCCTGTACAGGTGGGTGCGCCTGTGTTGAGAGCAGTCCAATTGTTGGAGGAGGTCCAGTCACTGACCATGTTGCCCACCTCGTCTGGATCCAAACAATTAACACTCCAGTCGGGGTGGTGGCCATTGATATCGCCGATAATTACTGTGCGGGCGTCCGTGGGGAATCCGGCGGCGTGAAACGGTCAACGCGTTCATCTTCCTCCGAGTTGCGGATTGGAGGCGGTAGACGATCAGCCCATCAGCTCCGGCATACCGATCAGGTCATCAAAGATCAGGTCATCACACGATCAGGTCATCAAAGTAGCTGGACACCTGACCCAGCCCCTTCAGAACCTTGCCCATCATCTTCTGAAATGCTGCAGGCACAGAAGAAAGTCCTAGAGGGCAGCGTGTGTACCTAAACACTCCCTCTGAAGTGGCAAAACTGGTCAAGTCTCTCCACCCAGGATGTTCAAAATGATATTGACATCCTGCATCGTACTGCTCTCTCATGGGGCCTACATATGAATTCCAAGAAATGTGCAGTAATGCGATTTTCTAGTCCACGGAATGGCTTCCTCAATCCTGCATACATCCTAAATGGGTCTCCGATACCGACAGTATCTTCCCACATGGACCTTGGTGTCACTGTGGACAATGATCTCAAATTTTACACCCATATTCACACCGTGACTCACAAGGCCGGTGGCCTGGCTCAGAGTTTCTTAAAGTCAACAGTTTGCCGTACTAAGGATCTCATGCTTTTTCTGTTGACCTCTCATATCCGCCCCATAATTGAGTATTGCTCATGTGTATGGTACTCAGGTTACACCACCGACATGCGCTTGCTAGAAAACATTCAGAGCCATTGGACGAAACAGATAGATGGACTTGGACTGTTAAGCTATAGTGAACGCCTGCATGCCCTTGACTTGTATTCTGTGCAAGGCCGACTTCTACATGCCGATATGATAGTGCTGGAAAATGTTTAACGGGAAGTCTTGCTTGTCGTCCAATGAGATCTTCAGGCCTCTGCCTGTCAAATCTAGGACCAGGGGCCAACGTCATCGAATATTCGTGCAGAGACCCAATACTGATGCTAGAAAATGTTAGTTTTCCATGAGATGTGTACAGATTTGGAACTCCCTGCCTGAAGAAGTGGTTTCTGCACATGATCTACATACTTTCAAGGGCCTATTGGCCAGGTTCATTGGAGATAAGCTTTATGAGTTTTTTTCTTCTTACAACTATACATGTATCCTGTAGCATCGGCTCCCGGGTGGTCGGCTGGTGCTAGCGATCACCTCTGCACTAAACTCTCGCGTCCTCCGTCCGCCGCCGTGCCTGGGTACAAAAAAATAACGTAAAAATATATGCGCCGATCGTTGGCCTTGAATTGGTCAATCGGGGTCCAGGCTCCCCTCCGTCGTTCTCGCTCCGTCCGCCACAGTGGCCGGGTGGCGCTCCCGCCCGTGATTCGTTGCGCTGCAGCAGAGCTTCCGTCGCAGGGGTCCCGGTGTCTCAGGGTGAGGGGTTGGGGTTGTTCGTGAGCTGCACCGCTAGCGTTCTCTCCCTCATGTGTGGGACAACTCCTCGGTAACTTCATCACCTCCTCTCTGTCCCTTCATCAAGTACTGTTACGCTTTTACCATTATGTAGAGTACCTGTGTCTGTCATGTGATGCTGCTGAATAAACGTGTCATGGTTTCAAATGCGTTGCTATGACCTCTTGGACTGGCACCCCTACAAAGGTGGTTTCCTTTGTCCTTCTGTTACTCCTTTGTCATTCCTTTCTCTGTGCCAGAAGGACACCAATCAGGTAAGAAATCAGGTAAGAAAAAGTGACTGGAAATGCCAGTCCCACCCTCCTCCAGTATTTCAATTGTAACAAGCAAAGTTTAAATTTGTTTCGATAGACCAATTCAATTCAAATTTTAAATTGTTTATTTCCAAGGCCAATTCAGTCTAAAGAAATTGAAATCCCTAGACATGAATACAGCTACTCGAAAAATTAAGCAGGCTCCTATCTCAATCATCATCATCTTTTTTTAATTTCATTTTACATACTGATAGGGAACAGAAGTAAGGGAACAGAACAGCAAAAGAAGACATGAGCAGAGCGAAGCAATAAAGAGCAACAAAAGGAAGACATGGGTATACAGCATCGAACAAAAGGAAGCAGCCGAGCACATAGTTAGATTATTGCAGATGATCAACATAGGTACAAAAGAAAAACCGCCAACAAAGAAGCAACACTCATAGAAACAGCAAAAGGACAAAGGAAAAAACGAAAACACAATAACAAACAAAGACTGACAGAACATAACAAAAACGAGAAGAGCTGATACAAAAACAAACGAAACAGAACAAAAAAAACTGAGCAGAAAATATACAGCCAAAACACACTTGCAAGCAAATGAACATTAAAAGCAAACAAAGCAGACATGAACAAATACAAACCAACACAGTTAATTAATAGATAAGTACAGTAGATTAGCAGTGGACCCACGTGTTGAGTTGTTTAGTCTAACAAAACCAAAACCATTGAACAAAATCATTGACCAAACATTTAAAGCGGTGAACTGACTCAAAAACAGATTTCAAGTTTCTCAAAAGAGCTACTCTTCAACAATATTTAATATTACTTCTTCACTTCAACCGCCCCCTCACGCACGCACACACCACGTGTTGCCGTCGTTGTGAATGGAGTAAACACCACAGAAACAAGTGTGCGCCATTAGTGTCTTTGAAGAAAATATTCGACCGAGAAGAAGCTCCAATCTTAGCAGCCCCAAGGTAAATAAGTGTGATTGCTCACGTGATAATTCATCAAGAGTTGTATCTTTTTTCAATCAATCAATCAATCAATTTTTATTTCATTTTCCAATTTTTTTTAATTTTGTTCAAGTTGTTCCTAGTACGGCTGCCGGAGTGGGAGTCTCACTAAAGTCATCAAGGGAGTTGTCATGGAGACCCCGACCCCACCACCCGAACGAACAACTCCCTCAATGGAGGGTCAATTTAGAAGCCAAAGTTTAACGTCCCACAAAGCACAGGGACGGCCTCCCCGCTCAGGTCACCCTCTCATCAGTCAGTTGCCAGCCGACCTGTACGTCGGGTAAACTATTGAGCGCCGGAGCGTCTCAGGGGAACCGATCCCAAGCCTGGACATGCACTGCCACTGCATGCTTCTGAGCAGCGGGCCGGAGCCCAACGCTCTACCAACTGAGCTACCGGGGCGGCGATTTCCATATAGACAGGACAAGTGAAGCAAAGGACATGAACAGCAGGTAAGAAACATGAGAGAGGCAAGCAATAGTCATACAGTACAGCACAAGGTGAGTATGTTGCAAGTATGTTGTGATATTAGTATATTATGAGATTAGGACAAATAATAATGGCCTCGGTCATCGAAAGTGCTGGCTCCTGGCGGATTTTTTGGAAACGCCAGTAGAGGGACTGACGTCTGGCGCGGCTGCTTCATATCCGGCGCATTTCTAAACAAACTCCTTGGTTCCTACACGGTTCCTATGGTAACGGATTTTCAGTCGTGGTAAACTCGTGAAAGAGCGTGGTTATACGTGACGTTGGGTGGACGTGAATATTGAAGACTGGCGTTATTTTCTTGTTTGTTATAATCTTGGAAATTTCAAAGAAAATGGAGAAGAGACGAATAACCATTAGATCCAATCAGAAATGCTGCGTTCCTCAGTGTGTATCCTTCCGAAGAAAGTGTCGAAGTCCCAGCTTTCACAAGTTTCCTCAGGATAAGGTGCTGTCCAAGCAGTGGAAGTTGAAACTGAGAATTGGGAAGAAGATAGGCTCAAATGCTGCTGTCTGTTGCAGACATTTTCAGCCATCTGACTTCCATTGACATCCACCTGGTAAGCGGCTGTGAGGCCAGTGTACAAAGTATGGCATTTTCGACGAGATCTCGTTGGCGCGAGTGCCCTTGGAGACAGGACCGAGTGGTGCGAATTTTATTAACCTGGTGCGAATTTGCGAGGTTAGTGACACTTAAAATAAACAAATAATGGCTGAATGGCTATTAAGACACAGGAGGGGCCTTATAAAAAGCCCTGAATTAACTGACTAATGATTGAGGTAGCATTGCATTGCAGGGGTAGGAATAGGTGCATTTTCCCTGCTATGGGGCATATTGGTGCGAATTTTTGGAGAATGGTGTTGCGAGAATTTTAGATGCCTGGTGCGACTCGTCTGGCCTGCTGCCATACTTTGCAGACTGGCTGTGGGGCAATCTCCAGTTCCGCTTATGCCTCCTTCCACCCCTTGAGCCTGCTTCTAGCAGGAGTAGGCCTTTATCCTTGGGCCGTCATCAAAGGCGGATCCAGGATTGCCGATCAGGGGCACCTTCCCGGGGGGGCGAGGCGCCATTCTTGACCGAGAAACCCTATCGGATGGGAGCAAAACCCTATCGGTGGGAGCCGACTTTCGCATCCTGGGGTGGAGGGGGTGGGAAGCGAAATTTCAGGGGGCGTGGCCATTTCAGGGGACGCCGAGGGTCAATGGCGGGGGCACATACTCCCTTTGCCCCCTGGATCTGCCTATGGGGCACATGCCCACTTTGCTGTCCCCTTGGATCCGCCTATGGCTGTATTCCTTTTTAGCCTGGGAAACTGACATCTTGAAATAATTCGGTAGATGTACGCCTTTATTCGTTTCAAGCTGTCTGAAATTCCAGTTTGAATGTACGATGGAAAATGCGTTTTCAAACATAAGCGTTGCCATCGGGAAAAAAGTGGGGGGGGGTGCAGCAAACTTTAACCTGATCCGGACTACAAACTTTGCTACTCGTCGAATTTGGGCTCCTCACTGCCTTCTGCAGCGGCTGGTTATAAGCCACTGCCACATACCAGGCGTAAAACACGTATAATTCACCGCTTACCATGCTATTCCCAGGCCCACTAACGTTGTTTACCTTTCGGAGTCCCTCTTTCGCGGCCATCTTGTTGTGTTGACGTGATGTGGAGATGTATTGATGTGTTGAGAGAGGGAGGCAGGCGCACTGACAGATGGAGGTTTGCACCTCTAGTCGGGCGCAGCACCCTGCCGAGTGTGCTGCCAGTAAATGTCGTAATACATTCGTGCAGAGGTCTCCGTGGCGTGTGGGTCTGAGTGAGGGAGGATAGCAAGCGGCAACGTAAACCTTGAACATGGCGCGGTCGGTATTTTGGTGTGCGGGGATTTACCTTAGAGTGGAGAACAAGTGATTTCTGTTACTTTCCTGGAAGCTACCTCAGTTTGTGTAGTTATTGCACCGCCCACCCGAATCTACAAAGATGTCTGACGCAGATGAAAGCAAACCAGTGGCTGCGACCTCAAACTCCGAGTCAACTACAGAAGCGTTAACGGCCATGCTGAAGCAGCAGTTGGATCTCGCGGCCCGCAGGGACGAGCAGCTCACTGCCCTGCTTCAGCGGTTCTGCCTGAACCCCACCGGCAGCCCGTCCCTGACGGACGGCAGCCGCACACAGGACGCTACAACCGACACCACCGGACCCTCCCGACCTCGTGTCACGATGCCCGCGGCGGGCACACCCATTCCTCGGCTACACTCGACAGCCTCGCTGATGGACTTTGAGGCATGGAAGAAGAAGTTCGAAGGCTACTGCCTCCTCACGCACATGCGGGAATTGAGTCACGGCGAGCAGAAGGCAGCTCTGTTAGCTGTCCTAGATGATGATTGGGCGCGTGTTGTGCGTTTTGGTTTGCCTATCTCCGAGGACGCCGGAATGGACACCGTAATCGACGCCATGCATGCGTACCTCCGTCGGCAACGGAATGTGGTGATTGACCGGCGTGATTTTAGCACTCGGATGCAACAAGAAGGGGAAACCGTCGACGAGTATGTCTGTGCTTTGAAGGAACTGGCCGCCTGCTGTGATTTTTGCCAGCACTGCATTGAGGACAGGTATCGAGATCACCTGGTGGTTGGCATCAGTGATAGCAACGCACGCCGCCGTATGCTGGAAACACCGGACTTAACTTTCGAGAAGGCTCTAGACCTATGCCGAGCGTCCGAATGTGCATTTAAGGACGACACAGCGATCTGCGAGCCAACCAGTATCGCCCGCGTATCCACATACAGAAGGGCCCAGGCTCGCCGCGGCCGTACCGGCGCTGACGCTTTTGCGGCGGGCCAGTGCGGAAGGTGCGGGGCGGCCCAGCATCGCAGCTCGAGGGAGTGTCCGGCCCTGCACCGCACATGTCACGCGTGTCAGGCCCCCGGGCACTTCTCCACCATGTGCCGCAGCCGGCCCGTGGGCGGAGCCAGCCCTCCGCGTGGCAGTAGTTTGGGCGGCGGCCACCAGGCGACCGCAGACAGAAGCGCCTCAGCGGGGCGCGGCCGCCGTGGGAGATCAGCTTATGGATCGCGCCGCCAGATTTCAGCACTTTCCTCGGAGGAACACTGCTGTGAAGGCGCAGACGAAGATGAGGCAGCTGCGATGAATAACTTGTATGTGTGGGACGTGAAAATTCAGAGAATACACGCCAAAAGATCACCACAGGTCCGCTTACGCCTGCTTCACCATGATGGTGGCATCGAGGAAACACTCTGGACTCCTGACACCGGGGCTGAGACGTCCGCAATCTCACAGGAGCACGCAGCGGCCATGGGTGTGAAGCACAGTCAGATGACACCATCGTCTGCAACTTTGTGGACAGCAGATGGACGGAAAATGCGATGTCTGGGAACGTGCGTGCTCACGCTCCAGCTCGGAGAGGTAACGCACCCCGTCGATGTTTCCGTGTTGGAGTCCCTCCACTCCCCCTGCTGTCCTGGCATGACTGTGTGAAGCTAAACATATTGCCAGAAAACTTTCCTCAGCAGATCCATCGATTAGAAGCCGGCAGACCGACACAGGGGTCGCCAGCCGCATCCCTGGAACCACGCACCCGCCACGTCCGCGAGACCCGGCCGGTGGAGGCGTCGGGCGTGGACGACGACGGGCTGGATACAGCACCATCCATCAGCTCAGCGCATACTTTGCGGCACCTCTCAAACAACGCCAGCAGGGCACCACCGGATTGGATATCAGACCTCAGAGGCTGTGTCACCCCACCCGCCCCGCAGCGTCAGCAGCATTTTGATGCGTTGAAAGCCGAGTTTCCGCGCGTGTTTGACACGAACTCGGCCCTGCGGCAGATGGTGGGGGAGCCCATGAAGATAGAGCTGACGGACGACGCAGTTCCACACGCTCTAACCACGGCACGGCAGATACCATTCTGCTGGAGGGATGAGGTCCGAAAGCAGCTGGATTCAATCGTGAAGGACAATATCATAGAGCCTATCGATCATCCGACGGCATGGTGTCACGGGCTCGTCCCCGTGCCCAAGGTCGGTTCAGACGGTACGGTTACCGGCTGCCGCTTAACAGTCGACTTCACAAAGCTGAACCGATACGTGAAACGGCCGCCCCATCCCGCCAGAACCCCACAAGTCGCAGTATCATCAATCCCACCTGATGCGCAGCTGTTTACGAAGTTAGACTGCAAGGCTGGATATTTCCAAGTACGAATTCGAGACCAGGATAGAGATCTCACATCCTTTATCAGCCCGTGGGGAAGATTCCGGTTCCTGCGAATGCCGATGGGCATTGTTCACTCTGGCGACATCTACAACAAGCGCGGTGACGAGGCACTCGGGGACGTACCTAACACCGTGAAGGTAGTGGACGACATGCTGTGCTGGGATGCTGACTACGCCACGCACCGGCTACACGTCTGGGAAATATTACACCGATGTGACAGGTTCGGTATCACTCTGAACCCAGACAAGTGCATGTTCGGAGAGGAGAGAGTGGACTTCTGCGGCTTTGCTGTGAGCTCTACTGGCTACACAGTCGACGAAAAGAAAGTCCGCGCGATCAGGGACTTCCCGCAGCCCAGTAATATCACCGACCTGCGGTCATTCCTGGGACTAGTGAATCAGCTGGGCGCCTTCTCGTCGGAAATTGCACAGGCTGCCGAACCACTGCGTCAGCTGTTGCCACCATGCAACACCTGGATGTGGACCTCAGTACACACAGCTGCATTTGACAAGGTCAAAGAAGCACTGATGTCACCGCCGCTGCTAGACTTCTTCAACCCTCACCGCCGCACAGTGCTGGAAACCGACGCGTCGCGGGTCGGTGGCCTCGGGTTCTGCCTGCGTCAGCAGGACAAGGCCGGAAGGTGGCGCCTCATCCAATGCGGGTCACCTTCCTCACTGACGCTGAAACGCGGTATGCAGTGATAGAACTGGAGATGCTGGCCCTGGCCTGGGCATGCAAAAAAGCGGCCGTATACCTCAAAGGAATGCAGCAGTTCGAGGTAATGACAGACCACCGGCCACTCATACCGATCCTCAACTCTAAAAGTCTGGCGGAGATTGAGAACCCGCGGCTGCAGCGTCTCCGGGAGCGATTGATCCCATATAACTTCATCGCCAGCTGGAGAGAAGGAAAGCTCCACGCCATTCCCGACGCACTCTCTCGGGCACCGGTGGAAGACCCCACGCCAGAAGACGAGGAAGCGGAACAGTCCCTCAGACTTGAAACCTGCTGTGTGCTATCCCACCTGACCACTGATGTCACAGAAGATGACGTCAGCCCCTTCCGCGACGCCGCCCTGGACGAAGTACGGGCAGCGGCCGCGAAAGATCCAGAAATCATCGCACTCACGGAAATAATATTGGCCGGGTTTCCAAACCATCGCAGCCAGCTCGACCCGCTTCTGCAGCCATACTGGGGCTGTAGGGAGCGCCTTTCTGTGGCTGACGGCCTAGTACTGTGTGGACAGCGCCTGCTCATTCCACGGAGCCTCCGGCGGACAACGCTCGAGCGACTCCACGCCAGCCATCAGGGAATAGAACGGACCAAGCGGCGAGCTCGGCAGGTGATATTCTGGCCACACTTGGACCAGCACATCACCGACTTTGTTGGCGGCTGTCAGGCATGCCAGCACCATCTGCCCAGCCTCCAAAAGGAGCCCCTGATGCCAGAGAAGACACCAACCAGGGTATTCCAGGCGGTCTCAGCGGATTACTCCTCGTGGGCAGGACGCACGTTTCTGGTCTACGTCGATAGATTACCTGGCTGGCCCTTTGTCTATCGCGTTAAGGGAGAGGCCTCCGCCCAGGACCTGACAAGAAACCTCCGCCGCGTCTTCTCCATGACAGGCGTACCACAAACCCTACGGACAGATGGTGGCGGACAGTTTTCTGCAAAGCACACGAGAGATTTCCTCCGCCGTTGGGGGTGGCACACCAGCAGTCCACGCCGCACTACCCCCAATCGAACGGACACAGTGAGGCGGCTGTCAAAAGCGTAAAACGCCTGGTCAAGAAAGTGTCACAGAACGGAGACATCGACATCGACGCCTTTGCTCACGGTCTGCTGGAGCTGCGGAATACGCCACGTGCAGACGGGCGCTCGCCGGCGCAAATTCTGTACGGCCATCCGCTCCGCTCCGCGGTGCCCGCCCACCACCGTGCATTCGCCGCCAGGTGGCAGAGTGCAGCCGATGCGTGCGATGAGAAAGCGGCTCAGCTGCAGCAGCAGGCTGAGGGCCGCTACAACTGCTTGGCGCGCACTCACAGACCCCTGCGGATTGGCCAGCAGGTGCTGGTCCAGGACCCACACAGCAAGGCATGGAACCGCACTGGCACCATCACGGCCGTTGGCGCCAGGCGCGACTATCTAGTGAAGCTGCCCAGTGGGCGGCTCCTCTGGCGCAACCGCCGGTACCTAAGGCCCCAGCGTGCTTTTGTTTGGAAGACAGCACTGCACGCTCACCCGCTGCCAGCCGCAGAGAACGCAGGTTCGCGGATGCCGTCCCCAGCACCACAGATGGCGCCTCCTGCCACCCAAACTGCCACATCCGCCTCACCTGTCGCCCTGGAAGCTCCACCTGGACTGCGGCGCAGCAACAGGAACAAACGGGAGACACAGAAGCTGGCGGTGCACTGGGGTACCAAGACATATTCCTGAGGGGGATAGGGAGGGAGATGTGTTGACGTGATGTGGAGATGTATTGATGTGTTGAGAGAGGGAGGCAGGCGCACTGACAGATGGAGGTTTGCACCTCTAGTCGGGCGCCGCACCCTGCCGAGTGTGCTGCCAGTAAAGGTCGTAATACATTCGTGCAGAGGTCTCCGTGGCGTGTGGGTCTGAGTGAGGGAGAATAGCAAGCGGCAACGTAAACCTTGAACACTTGTATGGCACACTAGCGCCTCTGGTGAGCGTGACCGGGGTCAAATGCTGATCAGTAGAAATAACACAAAAACAAAGCAGAAAAACAAAAAGAGAAGCAATACAAAATAAAATGAGCAGACAGATCATCCAAAACGTGCCTAACGAAACAAATAAAATGACGGAAAAACTAACCAATTATAATTATATGTTTGATTGAAGTTGTGCGCCCACATATGTTTTTTTGTCCATGTATGATTATTATGCTAGAATGATTGATGAGACCCTATGCTTCACCATCAACCAAGCACCAGCCTAGCCCGACGCCGGACTCGCCTCAGTCGGCCGGCGTGTGACCCGCCAACACGCTACACTCCAAACAGACAACGTGTTAAACACGGGCCCACCTCGGCTCTCGCTGGCTGCTGCGGTATGAGGTGCTTTTCTTGGCTGCTGTGATAAGCGGTGCTAGTGGGGCGGCTCACGACCAGGCAGGAGAGCTGCCTCAGAACTTGCCCACCAGCTGCAGTATCCTCTGTTGTTCTGCCAGCCGCTGCTCCGAGCTCTCCCCCTCGCCCAGGTTACCCGCGTACTCTCTCATGATGTTCCGGATCGTCTTGACGGAAGCGTTCCTGATGTTCAGCATCTGCATGACCCGCTGTTTGATGGAGGTGGGGCCGGCGGCGCAGACCTCCACGATGATGAAGTCGACCAGCTGGAGGGTGAAGAGGCCGCCCTCCAGTCGACGCACGTACACCTCGCCATCGGTCAGGTCCGGCTCCCGCTCCAGTACGGCGTCAGTGGCGTACACCTTATCCAGGTACTTGAAGTGCAGCTCACATTAGCCTGTCGACTTTCTCGCAGTCGTTCTCGGTGAATTTGGAGATGATCCGCTGTCGCAGCTGGCCACGACAGTGACGCAGAAGACCACACAGGATCGACACCACGTGTTCTTCGTGCTCTTCAACGCTGAGACCTTTCCGCTTGTGCTTGCGCGGAGTGTGCATAAACAGGAGGAAGAGAGTGCGCAGGCCGAGGATCTCCACCAGCTTGTTGCAGTTGTCGGCACCCGAGGGGCCGGAGGTGGCGTAGTTCAACACCTTTAACGCCCCGTTCCGCGATAGCTTCTTTTCTCTGAGCATGATGTTCATCAGCTGGAGCCCCTCGCCCCTCAGGAAGCGCTCCTTGTTCTCCGCCACCAGCAGCACCGAGCGGAGCGCGTCGAACATGTTCTCCATGCACTCCTGCTCCTCCGAGGAGCTCGGGTCATGGCGTTTGTAGTAGGCCAGCTGCTGCAGCAGGACGTCGATCCCCTCCAACTCCCCCAGCATCGTCCTGTTCTCCTCATTACTCTGCACCAGTACGGACAGCATCTCGCTGGCGTACAGCTTGTTGGCGTCGAAGGGCGCCTTCCTCTGCAGCCCGGTCAGCAGTCACTGCAGCAGGCCCTGCTGGGCGGCCGGCAGGCAGGCCGCCGGCCGCAGCTCCGTCACGTTCTCTACTATGGCCAGCGCGCTGTGGACGCCCGCCGACTCCTCGGCCACGGCCTCGTCCAGCCGCTCCATGGTGTGAACCAGCACGGCGACCGCCTGCTGCTCCAGCAGCTCCGCCACCAGACGCTCGGCGCCCCGCTCAGCCTCGTCCGAGTCTGTGTCGACGTCAGTCAGCTCCTGCAGCAGGTCGATGACAGCTATGGTGACGTCAGTGTTGTCGTGGGCCAGCAGCGCCAGCAGCGAGCTCACCGCGCCCAACTCCACCAGCCGCGGGAACAGCTCCGGGCCCGTGGCCACCGCGTGCAGCGCCTGTATGGCCTCGTGGAAGGCCAGTTCAGAGTCGAGGAACCTCTCCGGGGCGTCGGCGTGCTTGGTCCGCATCTCCTGGTTCTTGAGGATACGCTTCTCCAGCTGTAGTACCAGCCGCTTCAGCAGGTTCTCGTCCATCGGCTCCACCTCCGGCCCCTCCACCATGCGCAGTATGTCATCAGTAGAGGGCTCCTCGCCCTCTCCGACCCCCGGAGGCGCTCGCTTCCGAGCCGGCTCCTCTTCGTCATCGTCGCCCTCCTGCTGTCGCTTCGTGTTCTGGTCCGGCTTGCAGGAGAGCAGCTCCGAAACGTCCATAGCTGGACGTCACGCTGAAGCTAACAAATAGGTCAGCTGCCAAGACCTCACTACATTTAGAGCTTCCCCTGAATAGGAGAGCGTAATACTCTATAGCGACTTCGTTTCGTTTGCAAGAGTAGTACAACGCCGCACATGCGCCAGAGTCGTATGCAGCCTGTACTTTTTTTAAAGAATGAGCCTCGCACAAAAAAAGGAAGATGCTCCGACATGCTCGCATATGTGGGCCATAATATTTAGTGAGAGAAGAATGAAAATGGAGGTAGAGAGAGAGAAAAGAGGGAGATAGAGGAGTCATAAGAGAGGTGTTCGACGAATATTTGAATAGGAGTTTCAGACGGGAGAAGGAGCAGGTAAGGTAGACCTTGGCATAGCTCCTTGACATGCAATTCGCTTTGAGAAAGACAAAAGAGTTCAAATGCTCTCAATATTTTTACATACATGGGACAAAATACAGTAGATTTATAGACATAACTTTGAACTTTGAACTAGCTCCAAGTCAATTGCGGAGCAGAACGGTACCCTCAAGAACACCCTGAGCATCCACAGCGGCGCAGCGCAGAAAAAGAGGACGAAAAGAAAGAGGAGCACAAATCCCAGTCCCCCCAAAAAACGACCAGCGGCGCACCGTCCCCGAAGGACGGCAGAGTAGCCCCAGATACGAAGTCCAGGGCCCACAGGGGGCAGGGGAGGGGAAGCCGGCCCGGCGCCACGCAGTTCCCCGCGCAGCACCATTCAAAGGACCAAGATTGAAATATGCGGCCAAAGCATTGAACACACCAAGGTACATGGTACCAAAGGAAAACCCAGCAGCATCCCCCGGTGCCGCCACGCTGAGAGCGCGCGGGGCGCCAACCATGGCGCCCGCTCCACACCCACCAACCAGGAGATCCGGAAGCCCCGAGTCCCCCCGGACGCCAGGCAACCGCCCAGCGCCAAAGCAGACCCCCTCTGACGGATGTGAAGCGCAAAGTTCATACCCAAATGCGACCAGCGGCACAACCTCCCCGAAGGACAAGAGTGGTCCAGACATGGGGCCAGCAAAAGTTCATCAACATTTAAAATGTCTTGCATTCAAACAGTGTGTGAACAACTCAGAGCGCAGTAATCCTTTTTGTGTGCTTGATGAATGTGTTATAACGGCGTTTATTTTAGGCATACTTACCAAGTAATCATTCCTCACAATTACCGTGAGGTCATCTGACGCAGTCTGCATAAGGGTAATCAATATGATGTAATCATGAAAATATATGTTATGTTATTTCATCTGGCTACTTTGAGATCATCCCAAGCAGTGACAACATGGTCATCCCACACGTTTACTTCATGGTCACCCTACATGGTTACCATACGGTTATCACACACGGTTACAAAATGGTTATCCCACGCGGTTACCATACGGTTATCCCACAAGGTTACCTCGCGGTCATCCCACGTGGTTTGACCCACGCGGGCCCCACGCGGAAATATCTTCCAAAACCGCGTGTTCCCCTCGCGGTCACCCCACGAGGGCACCACGCGGAAAGTGATGGGGAGCCCATATGGTTACCATGCAGTAACCACGAGGGTGTGCTAGCTGGGAAATTAGATGGATTAAAGCTATTTTTTATTAGGGAGCAATATTGCTATTTCCAAATATGATAACGTCGTTTGAGCCTACAGATCCTCTTTCTCCGAATCCTCACATTGTGAACCCAGGGTGGAATAAATTTTTGGTTTACCCCATGAGTTTCCGGCAAAAATAGGAAAGGTTCATTTTCAGGAAATACTGGAGAGATCAACTTGGAAATCCCCAAACCGTGTATTATTACTCCAACCTTGACCATAAAGTTGAGGTTTTGACCATCTAGCCTCTCAAAGGTCATGTGAGGTCACAGTAGCATACAGTGATTATATTGCCAATAACTTCTCACTGAATTGAGCTAAGGCTTCCATCTTTTTTGGGGGGATGTATATATATATATATATATATATATATATATATATATATATATATATATATATATATATATATATATATATATATATATATATATATATATATATACATTTTTTTCAATACAAACACGCATGTTCATATGCCGACACATATGCGCACCACCATCTCATTGAGGAGCCATCATAATATGCATTCGATAAACGGAGTCGGGCCTAATTTACATATAATTTTTCCGACAGGATCAGTGTTTATGCTCCCTAGGTTACATCTAAAGTCGACAACCGACACAAGACTGGCACTCAACGCGAGGGTCTTGCTCGCATTGCGCTTATCTTGTCACGGGGAGTCGATTGATTTGCAGCATGACCATACCAGGTCACCCTGTGACCCTGCCCTAGGTCGTTGTTAGGCTATTATCACTTGGCCTGGCAATATCATATTAACTATACATCTTTCGGTTTTCCGCTGTGAGAGAAATCCAGTGATGTATAAAGATTTGCTCTAGCTTCGCTGAGTAAAAGTCTAAAGAGGGAAACGTAGGGGAGACCGGGGCTAGTTGCAGCCAGGGGCATGTTGAGCCACTCGCGATAACTCCGCTGTTTCTGGAGAGATAACGCTGTAATCACAGCAGTACATGCGCGTAACCGCTTTCCATCTTTCAGCCGGAAACCGTCGTGGTATCTGGTCGGTAGCAGTTTGGAGACAGAAAAACCTGTTTTTTCATTGCAAAAGTAAATTTAAATTTTGCCAAACATTTTGTAATAACACCGTTGATATTAGAGAGAAAGGTTAGTCCTACTAAATGAGCTGAATGCAGGTATTTACGTCTTATTTAGGCCGAAAGCTATGAGAACTGATCACTCACTTTCTGCGTCAGCTGCCTCCGGAGTGGCGGCGGGGTCTCGGGGTAAGTTGAGCCACCAGGGTGTTGGGGTATGTTGAGCCATGATCAACGCGCCCCGGAGGAAAACAACAAGGGATGCCTCAACATGCTCCCGAAACTAAAAGGGCAGATGTTGTAGTGGATAGCACGCACACTTTCCATGCGGCCGACCCGTGTTCAAGACCGGGCAGCTTCCCTGATCAAAGAGCAAGCTGGCTGCCGAGAAACCTTCCAACAGGGAAATAGTTGGCGACGCTAGTTATATGGCCCTGACAGTTGTCACGTAAAATTTCTGCTATCGGGTCAACTCAGTTGCCAAGGGAGAAAGGCATTACCACCTGTTTCTGATTTTCCCGTTTATTTTCAAAGCACTAAAGCGACTTAATGTCTCATTGCCTGCCCTCTGACTTGCTACTGGGCCCACCAATTATGGAGAAGAGCTTCCAGCGCTGGTCTTGGGTCCTCCTCTTCCATTAAAGCCCCTCCAAATCTAGGGGATGCAGAGGCCTTGGCCTTTCCCCCAAAACGTTCAAATTGTACCCACTATTGGCCGATTTTTTCCTTTTCTTAAATAAAAACGGCTCCACCCAGACTTCCAGCAGGGCCCAACCACTGGCGGACGCAGAAGCGCCGTTTGGGGCAGGCAACTCGGAAACAATAGTAAAAGCAGTATTTTTTAAAGAAAATCGACCAAAAATTTTGCCATTTGAGGGCAAGGCCCCTTGTCCCCCCCTCCCCTTGATCTGTTAGTGGGCCCAGCATGACGTCAGGTGGTCCCTCTGGGCCTATACCCGATCTCCAGTGGACACCGGCCCAACTGACAGATCGACTTGCGCAGAGCCCTCAGGAGGTTCTTGAAATGTCAGGAAGTCCGCTGAACATCTCAGTGCCTGAAAATCCATCAGGGTCCAGCACGCCTGGATTGTCAACGAGAGCCCCTAGTCCTGGACCGGATCTTCAGCAGAGCCTCCCTGCACCATCGGTAGCAGAGTTGGACCTCCTCGCAGATGGCCTGAGCCGTACACTCAGCAGAATCTCCCCGGACTATCCATGAGCAGCAGTCTACCCTGATCCTGACGGTAATGCTGATCCTGCCCTACCATCCTGATACGTTCTCGCCTGTAGCAGTCGGCCCGTTGCCTAAAGTGTAGAGGCATAGGAAGAGAGCCTCGAGTCAGAGGAAAGCAACAGTGTTGACGGATGCACAAAAGAACAGCTTCTGGGAGAGAAGGCGGAAAAGAAGTAAAAAGAGGTACAACAGATGGCAAAGGCGGGAAGCAAGGAAAGACCGATGCAAAAACAACACAAGGAAGCGTAGAAATGTTAAGAGGAAGCTTTACAAAGATGTCGAGGAGTCCAGCGATGAAAATGAAACAATATGCCTGGTGTGCTGCGACAATTTCTAAAACAGCCGCCCGGGTGAGGGCAGGATACAGTACCAGGAGTGCCGTGGATGGGCCCACCGTTTTTGTACAGGTGATTCCCCAACGTTTGAGCGTAAAAACCGTGACAGTGATTGAAAGTCAGAAATATGTTGGGTGTTTGGGTAATAAACATGGAAAATGAGGCCATACCCAGGTTAAGCGGTTCAACGTACCCCGGAGCGCGGCTCAACTTACCCAGACACGGGGCGAGTTGAGCCATTTAACTTTGACCTATTCATGATCTAATATCTCACACAGCGAGAACATTTAACCATTGGACACACACATCACTTGGAAGCCAAAAGAATAGGCTTTCCAGCAATGGCAAAACAAAGTCTATACCTTTAGCAATCTCTGAGATATGCGACCAAAACAAAAATCATGTTCAACTAGCCCCGGTCTCCCCTACACGGCGCAGTTGTAAGCCTATGGGAGCCTTCTTTGACCTATACTGGCTTCAACATTGACCTGAAATGAAATAATTCTGATAATTTCTCTTTGTTTCGAGCACACTTTTCGCTGGCCGTCCGTAATTTTTCTCTAGCTTTCCTGGGAAATAAGATACGGAAGAAGGGCGAAATGTACGTCTCCCCAGCAAGGCGCGTCGTGCCGAGGACCCCAGTGGGGCACATGTTGATGTGGCTTAGAAATAATAGGGCTAATCTATGGACAATCCGGGATTTTTTTGTAGAGACGACTGTAGGTCAGGTACGAGCCATGGCCTCTCCGTTGGAAATGTATGGGCAAGATAATTTAAACTAAAAAACATCGGTGGGAATGAAGATAAAGTCTGCTTTTATTTTTGGACTTACCCTCCGATTCAAATGATTTGCGTTCTGACCCAATCTATAATTGGCCTGATCCTTTTAATCGGGCTTCACATTTGAACGTGCTGCACGTTTGAACGGGCTGTAATTTTGATCGTGCTGCACTTTTGAATGCGCTGCAGTTTTGAACATGCTGCACTTTTGAACGTGCTGCACTTATGACGGGGACGGTTCATTTTTGCCACAGTTCATAAGTGCAGCACGCTCATAAGTGCCGCACGATCAAAAGTGCAGCATGTTCAAAAGTGCAGCAGTTCAAAAGTGCAGCAAGGTCAAGGAAGGGATGTTCAAAACGCCCGCAGTTCAAAAGTGCAGCACGATCAAAAGTGCAGCATGTTCAAAAGTGCCACTGCTCATAACTGCCGCAGCTCAAAAGTGCAGCACCATTAAGGAAGCGATGTTCAAAACGCCCGCAGTTCATAAGTGCCGCACGATCAAAAGTGCAGCACGATCAAAAGCCCCACAGTTCAAAAGTGCAGCGCGTTCAAAACCCCCGCAGTTCATAAGTGCAGCAGACTCGATTATCAAGCACGTTCAAAACACCCACAGTTCATAAGTGCAGCACGTTAAAAAATGCAGCAAGGTCAGAGAAGCGGTATTCAAAAGGTCAGCGGTTCATAAGTGCAGAAAGATATTTTGCGTAGAGTTCAAAACGTCCGCGGTTCATAAGTGCAGCAAGATAATTGTGCACTGTTAAAAACTCCCACAGTTCATAAGTGCAGCACGTTCAAAAGTGCAGCATGTTCAAAACTGCAGCGCATTCAAAAGTGCAGCACGATCAAAATTACAGCCCGTTCAAGCGTGCAGCACGTTCAAATGTGAAGCCCGATTAAAAGGATCAGGCCAATCATAGATTGGGTCAGAACGCAAATCATTAGAATCGGAGGGTAAGTCCAAAAATAAAAGCAAAGACTGTATCTTCATTCCCACCGATGTTTTTTTAGTTTAAATTATCTTGCCCATACATTTCCAACGGAGAGGCCATGGCTCGTACCTGACCTACAGTTGTCTCTACAAAAAAATCCCGGATTGTCCATAGATTAGCCCTATTATTTCTAAGCCATATCAACATGTGCCCCACCGGGGTCCTTGGCACGACGCGCCTTGCTGGGGAGACGTACATTTCGCCCTTCTTCCGTATCTTATTTCCCAGGAAAGCTAGAGAAAAATTACGGACGGCCGGCGAAAAGTGTGCTCGAAACAAAGAGAAATTATCAGAATTATTTCATTTCAGGTCAATGTTGAAGCCAGCATAGGTCAAAGAAGGCTCCCATAGGCTTACAACAGCGCCGTGTACGCTTCCCTCTTTAGACTTTTACTCAGCGAAGCTAGAGCAAATCTTTATACATCACTGGATTCCTCTCACAACGGAAAACCGAAAGATATATAGTTAATATGATATTGCTAGGCCAAGTGATAATAGCCTAACAACGACCTAGGGCAGGGTCACAGGGTGACCCGGTATGGTCATGTTGCAAATCAATCGACTCCCCGTGACAAGATAAGCGCAATGCGATTAAGACCCTCGCGTTGAGTGCCAGTCTTGTGTCGGTTGTCGACTTTAGATGTAACCTAGGGGCGCATGAACACTGATCCTGTCGGAAAAATTATATGTAAATTAGGCCCGAATCTGTTTATCGAATGCATATTATGATGGCTCCTCAATGGGATGGTGGTGCGCATATGTGTCGGCATATGAACATGCGTGTTTGTATTGAAAAAATGTATATATATATATATATATATATATATATATATATATATATATATATATATATATATATATAGGGGAGAGTGGGATAAGATACCCAGGGTTTAGGGAAATCCGGATTATGAAAAAACCGTGGTACCAACAGTGCTGCTTTAGATTTCAAGTCGTAGCATGATCATTTATCTTCCTTATAGAGTCGATGAAATCGCTGATAATTATCATATTTTCTAACTATGATGATTTTACCAGAGGCTAGCAAAGGGGCGTCTTACCCCATCGGGTGGGTAAGACGCCCCTGGGGTTTGGTAAGATGCCCCACTCCTGGGCATCTTACCCCATTTTGGTCTATCGTTGATGAAGTAGCTTTTTCGTAGTTCTTAGCTTCATTGGTAATCATTTAAGTATTATTCAGAAGTCAGAATGTATCTAGAAGCGTCCACGCACATTAATAAAACATGTAGGTGGTTTTTCACGTTCCCACGTCTAATAAACTAAGTTACGTAAAACTAACGATAAAACCAAGCATAAAGGCATACCATAAAAGTAATATAAAATGAAACACACGCGTTAGGTAACGAAACGCTCATTGGCCTTGACACCAGCGGCGCAAGCCACCTGGTGGCAGGCTACCGAAGCAGCTGAGCAACTGCGACGCTAGTTCAGCAACTGACCGCTAGAGGAGAAGCCGGCTGTTTTAGCCGTGCCAGGAGTACTGGCTTAGAATTATGGGATAATTCTGGCTATTTTTACGTGTGAAACCTAGCCACACATTACCAAATTCGCTACGAGTTTCGTCTGGAAGGAGGTAGAAGGCGTGGAGGTATGGAATCCATTACATCTAGCTGAGGATGTGTGCTATTTCAAACTAAGACTCTTCGATTCGGGTTCGTATTAGCCTCTGATGTGGTAAAATCAAAACTTCACATGTTCTCTCTTTGGATTGTATTTTTGTAGCCCTTATCTTTCGCTTTTGTGTGTGCTCGTCACGCTCCCTTGAATTCTGTTCTGATAAGTTCAGTTCCGTCATTCAAGTTCTACTTCCGTTACCTCTGTTAGTGACACTATTCCGCCTGTTTTGCGTTGCACCTGTAAATGCTCGTTTTGTTCCCTGCTTGATTTTGCCCTGCCATTTCGTATTTTGTGCTTATTTATAGAAACTAATGGAAGGATTCGTGCAATGGTGATTAACTAGAGAAAACGTATTTTCTCGCTATTACTATCTATTATTGCTACCCAACACTTAGATTGCGCCTAAGCACGCAACTGCACCGTAAAATTAATATTTTAACAGAGGATTGAGCCATTGCTAAAACGATTTGTGATGCCTAGACACCGTTGATTATATAAATATATCATTATACTGGTGGATTCTAGGGAGGGGTGATGAAAAGGCATGTACCCTGAGCTCAGGGCACCGTCCCCTAAACCAGGATTTCTACTGATTCATTTAAAAGAAGAACTAGTTTTTCACAATTTCAGCCCTGTCACTCTATACACATCCAAACCACCGGCCCCTTTACCTTTTCCTTACTCCAACTGGGATCCTTGGAAATATGGATCTTTATAAACGCGTTAAAAGGTATCTCCTAAATTATTCCGGCAGCAAATATTTTACTCTTCTAATGTCATGATGCCACTTCTCCTTCTACGGCCCTTGTGGGAGCCGCGGAACTTTATCCGCGTTCAGCCAGGGCTCACTCGTCGCGACAAAACCAGTGGGCATAAGAAATGAAGTTTAGACTCCAATATGTCTTCACTTGCACATAGTGAGATATCACAGGCTCCACTTATTTCTCTGATGTTAAGTACTTCCATGAGTTGGCTTAAGGTGGCATAAGTAAGAAATGGGTGAATCTATCGGATTGACAATTATACCACATCATGGGCCCACCAAATGCTACAAGATATATTCCGGGATTTTTCATATTGATGACCTAAGGTCAAGTACGGACCATTACCTCTCCATTAGAAATACATGGGAAGACAGAAATTGGGCTGTATTTGTGTAGATACTGCTGAGAATACCTTCATATTCTGTAAATCTTAGTATCATGGGCCCCTTTCCAGGTTCATGTTGCAAGTTTTGACCTGTGACCTCTGAGAGATTATCTGGGGCAATTTAAGCAGCTTTCAGACATAGGTCTTTAACCTTGCATGAAATAATGATGCAGCTATTATTTAGATACTATTGCGTTCGGATTGCTATTGCAAGTCGATTGATATGCATATTGACTATGCTAGGTTAAAAAGTGACCTTGACCTGAGGTCAGATCATTTTTGTTTTTAGACCTAGTATGGTCATATTATGTATCATTCGATTTGCTGTGACGAGAGAAAGCAAATGGTGCCTAAAAATGATTTTAACTCAACTCTGTCAGACGCTAGAGCCCAAAACTGTACTCAAATCTACTTTCTTTGGCCTATCATGACCTCAATATTGACCTGAGTCAAAAAGTGACTGATATAGTTTCTTCATGAATTTTTATGAGCTATCCACCAGCTTTCACGTTTTTCACGCCATCCCGCATAGGTGCCGAGTTTGAGGGGTGTTCAAACACCCTCCTCCCACCAGGGTGAAGGTGGCTCGGAGACCCACCGGGGCGTGGGTTAATCAAATTTCCCTTCTCTGTCAATGCTTGATTTTCCTTTTTCTTGGACCAAAGGTACCCAAAAGTTAATATAGCTAGGATATAGCAAGTTTCTCACGTTACGTTAAACAGTGCCCTTTTTCTCCCCGGGGTGCCTTTCCCTCCACACCAAGCCTCTGGCTGCGTCCCTGCTTGTCATCAAATAGTCCTGACGGACCCAGGCCCAAAGTTCGGAACGGTTGGGGGGGACGGGGCAGCTAGGTCAGTACTCTGAAGATAAAGCGTGTCGCGGCTGCCCTGGGAGAATCTCCGTTGGTCGACGAGGACGTGCTTCTTTGAGGAGTGGGACTTAAAGGGAATGTGGCACCTTGGTCGAATCCTGGAATTTAGTGCCATTTGGGATACTTTTAGCCGAAAATCATGGAATCGTCCAGGATTTCTCTGAGAAATGTAAAATAAGCTCAATATTTTTATTTTTAAAATACTCCTCTAGAGAAAATAAGAAATATCTGCCTGTGGATGATGTCATGATTTGGCAACCACTACCATATTCCGTAGGCTTCCAGGGTTTCGATTGGCTGATACTCACTGTGACGTCAACATATGTCGTCACACCAACAGCCTGAAAACTGTGGCCTGCTGCTTGAAGTACATGAGAGGTACATTTCAGGTAGGTTTTAACTTTTCTCTGCGAAAATTTTGAGTTTCAAGACAAATGATATATGGAGTACCGGATTTTCCGGCATACTTTATAACTTGGCTACCTCAGCTAAAATCACGTTAAAAGGTACCACATTTCATTTAAGGTATATTTCCTCCAATGCCTGAGGCAGTGGCCACGGTCTCGAGTCACGGTCAGAGTTCAACCACCTCCCAAAATGGTATTGTATTAAACTAAACTCACATATGCCCTGGGGCCCTCGCATAAAGTGGGGAAAACAGATTATTCCTGTCCATACCTTGAATGAAAATGTAAGGAATGAACACGGGGAAATAACATCTTGGTATAACTCTTTTTATGCCATGGAGTGTAGGCGTTACTAAACAGAACTATTATATTTTACAAGCTGATAGGAGGGGGATTAGGAGGGATGGTGAAACCTCTGAGATTAAGATACAATACGTTTCTTTACTCAATTTAATACTTGTTTTCAGATCAGGTATTTTGTGGCGTACGCATTTGATCCCAGGGTCTACCAGTGCAGTGGTGTATTTCCTCTGGTTCATTGCTGATTTCTCTCATGGCTAGGTAGCGCTTCCAGCCCGACCTCAACAAAACAGGAAGGCACACCCAGTCATCCATCAATTACGCCCGTCGCGACATACCGCTGTGCGAGGCGCGAGAGGGGAATCCACGTCATATCTTCTACGATAAACTCTGCTACAGTCACTTCTGCTACGTCTTTTCTTCTACTGGAATTTCTTCTACAGGACAACACTCCTACCAGACACTTCCACTATTCCGAGTACTTCTACGCGACAGTTCTTCTATAGCAAATACTTCTAAAGTCAAAACTTCTAGAGGACATATCTTCCACTGCCGCAACTTCTACAGGACATTTCTTCTACGCGATATTTATTCTACTGAAAAATCTTCTATGCGTCCTTCCTTCTACTGAAACCACTTCTACAGCCTCAGTGTTACATAACTTTCTTCTACGGCTATCATAGGCGGAACCAAGGGGTAAGGGGGGTGGGGGGGCACGTGCCCCCGATCGACCCTCGGCACCCCCTGAAATGGTCACGGCGCCCCCTGAAAAGTCAATGGCGCCCCCTGAAATTTCGCTTCCCACCCTCCCCCCATGATGCAAAAATCGGCACCCACCGATGAGATTTTGTGACCATCTGATACGTTTTTCGGGTCAAAAGTGGCGCCCCCGGACCAGATGGCGCCCCCGGGAAGGTGCCCCCGCCCCCCGATCGGAAATTCTGGGTCCGCCTATGACTGCTATTACTTCAAAAGCCACAACTTCCACGTGACAGTGCGTGTACTGCAAATACTTCTGTCAATACTTCTAAATGACGAATCTTCCACTGCCGGAACTTCTAAATGACATTTCTTCTACGCGACATTTCTTCTACTGGCTTCGGGGGCATTCCAGGACAGATCGACCAAGGCTTGACACCACCATGTCTAGAAAAAATCTGAAACTTTGTCTCCGGGGTAGTTTTGGGCCAGAAACACGCCTGTGAGAATCTCAGCCCCCTCCGACCAACGGTGACCGAGTTATAGCCCGAGGCACTTTCGGGAGGTCACGTTGTAGACTCATCTTTGATGCTTCATAACTCAAAAACGCATCACCTGATTAACAAGTTTTGTATATCATTGAACTCGTCTTGAATTATAGCTTATTTTGAAAAAGAAAATTTGAAAATTTGAAAAATTTTGACTTTTAATTTGTTTGACCTTTTCTTTTTGACCTAGCTTGACCTTTTTCAGTTGAAATTGCCCTTTTAGACAGCTCAAAAAATTGTCCTCAAAATATCTTTCGATAGAAAAAATAAAAAATGCGTTCTTGCTATAAGTTCCAAATTTTTAGCACCTAAGGTAGGTACGCAGACGGTTTTCGACCACCGCGGTAGTACAGTCTTATGTTTAACGCCGCAAACAAAGCGATTGCTTTTGTAATTGGTTGCTTGTAATCATATGGCATTGTCTTTACGAAATTTTCCTTGTGCAAGTGTCAAAATAAATGAGAATTAACACGCACCCACACAGGGGGGGGTGGGCAACCGGCCTCTTCAGGTTTCCACAGGTAGTAAAAAAACACCTTCGCGCAGCGCCACCGTACTTCATGTACCTCTAACTCGAAATTTTTGCAGCTTCTGGCAAAATTTTAGGTCTGGGTCATACCAGGTCAGACCGCCAACCCAGGTCAAGAGACCTAACCTCAAAAAAAAAACTTTGGGAGGTGCATAAATCATGTCAAATTTAGCCTATCGTGGTTAGAATCGCATTACATAGTAAGATCGCTTAGCAAGATAATTTTTCGTAGCAGGATTTCTATATCGATAACCGGGAGCAGGGCAAAGGCCATGATCTTTCCATTAGAAATGCATGGGGCGATTGGTAAATTTTGATAACTTGCGAGAATTGAGAATTGTCGAGAATTGCGATGGAGGTTTTATTTTTACATTGTCGTGTCTGACTTGCCACTGCAGTTTGATTAATATTCTTTTTACCATACAGACCTAAGCCTGGCTCTAGGTCAAAGCAGGTTAATTTTGACATTTGACTAGGCAATATTATAAGATATTGATGATATTTATTTTTTTTATAAGATACATAATCCGTTTGGGCTCAACAAGAGTGTTCCAATGGTGCTGAACTTTTCTTTCTACGGCTCTCCTCTGTCACCTATTATGCCACAAAATTTAGGTTTCCACTTAGTTCCCGTAAGAAATACTGTGACATTGAGCAACCTCAAAGGTGACACGACCAAACGATTGTATGTAACATATTCGGTAGTGATTAAAACTGGCTATTTAGCGGCATCACTCCCAGTGCACTGTGTCATTATTTATCTGGGGATTCTCGGATCCGTGTCAGCTATGAAATGATCACCTTGTAAAAATATCATGAGGCAACCTGTTCAAGCGACCAAGTCGAATGCGTTACAATTTCAGGGCATTTTGTCGAATATATGAGCAGATTCAAATTACTTTTTGGGAATGAAAGCCTTTCAGACACGTTTGTTTACATTGTGTAGCCGCCTCGGCCGCCGAAAACAGTTGGAACTGCCACGTTGGGTGTATTAACACCGTGGTGTCGTTACTGACAAGAGAGCAAGTGCGTCAGACAAGGTAGCAGAGAATTGGACGGACAAGAAATTCGGTTTTTACCAAAAACACTTCCTCTGCCACATTAGCATTACCAATCCAGCTTATCCAGAAGCAATAGACTTGTCCAGCGCCAAAAAACCAAGCCAGTCACTAAAACGCCACAAGCCTAGCACAACTTGACATCACAATAACAGACGGATCCGAAATTACAATAGATTGGGGCTACAATACTGGCTGCAAAAATGAAAGAATATGAGATGTTTCCATACCAACACGTTGCGCCTCTGCGGCCTGGCGACTTCGATAGGGTAGATCCGTACAGTCCGTGGCAGCGCTACCAGCGCCCACCCCCAGGAGCGGCACGACGCTTCGGCCTCGAAATATCGACGGCCTCGACCAGGGACGGCGGATTCCAGGGTGCAAGTGGTGCAGTTGCACCACTCGATTTTTTTCAAGTGGTGCAAAAGTATCTTTTGCACCACTTGTTTTGGCTTTGTCCAGGGAGGCGCCCCCCCAGGCCTCAGCCGGCGCCCCCGGCCGGTCAGAGAAAATCAAGCCTAATTACCGCCTACCTGAAGAGGTAGGATCCTCTGTGAAAAAGACATTTTCATACATGAATGACGCACCTTGACATCAAAGCTGCGCCCTGGAAAGCAAAAGGCGCCCCCGTTGAGTAAAGGCGCCCCTCTGGATAGCATAGGCGCCCTTGAAAAGCGTAGGCGCCTCCTGGACAGCTGAGGCGCCTCCGAAGAAGAGAAACGGCGCCCCTAGATATCACATGCGCCCCCTGGTTAGCACAGGCACCCCTTGACAGCAAAAGGCGTCCCCCCGCAGAGAAAAGGCGCCCCCTGGACAACATACGCGCCCTTTGATAAGAAAGGCGCCCCCTGGAGAGATAAGAGAGAAACCCCCCCCCTCCCGAGAACAACGGCGGCAGGGACGGCGGATTCCGCAGGACAGGGTGTGCAGTTGCACACCTTGAAAAAATGATGGTGTACAATAGTATATTTTTGCACACCTGGTTTTGACCTCGTACGGGGAGGCCCTCACGGATTTGGGTGGCACCCCAGGATTTTG
Organism: Lepas anatifera; assembly: GCA_034440635.1. Classification (NCBI taxonomy): domain Eukaryota; kingdom Metazoa; phylum Arthropoda; class Thecostraca; family Lepadidae; genus Lepas; species Lepas anatifera. The sequence continues at coordinate 156,643 of JAOTON010002137.1, forward strand.
CCGGCGCCCCCGGCCGGTCAAGAGAAAATCAGACACATCGCCTGTCTGAAGGGGTAGTACCCTCTGTGTAAAATAAAATACACTTTCAAATATGAATAGCGCCCCCTGACATCAAAGCTGCACCCTGGACAGCAAAAGGTGCCCACCCCCTTGAGTAAAAGCGCCCCTCTGGATAGCAAAGGCGACCTCTAGACAGTAGAGGCGCCCCTGGACAGAAAAAGGCACCCCCAATTGAGGAGTAACGACGCCCCTGAATAACATAGGCGCCCTCTGGTTAGCACAGGCACTCCTGTACACTAAGAGGCGCCCCCTCCCCCATAGAGCAAAGGCACCCCTCTGGATATCATAAGCTCCCTTTAATAGCAATCGCGCTCCCTGGACAGCAGGGGCGCCCTCTGGATAGGATAGGCGCCCCCAAAACAGCAAATACGCCCTTTGATACCAAAAGCGCCCCATGGACAGAACACACCCTCTGGATAGCATAGGCACCCCTGGACGGCAGAGACGCCCCTAAAGAAGAGCAACGGCACCCCGGGATAGCATATGCGCCCCTGGTTAGCACAGGCACCCCTGGACAGCAAAAGGCGGCCCCCGCCCCCTGAGTAAAGGATCCGGGTCTCTGGATAGCATAGGTGCCCCTGGATAGCGCAGGCGCCTCCTGGACAGCAGAGACGCCTCCGAAGAAGATCAACGGCGCCCCTTGATATCATATGCACACCCTGGTTAGCACAGGCATCCCTGGATAGCAAAAGGCGCCCCCCCCCGAGAGCAAAGGCGCCCCCTCTGGAAAGAATAAGCACCCATGGATAGGAAAGGCGCCCCCTGGAAAGGACAGCAGAACATTTTTTAAGGAAAACTCAGTGGAGGGGGGGGCGGTGGAGATTTTCTTGTGCTGGCCATTATAATGTCTTCGGGGGATCAAACCCCCATTTGGAGGGGGCGTTAATAAAATTTAGACGTGCTAGTGTTTAAAAAATGTCTCCTAATTTGTGTTATTCCATATTCTAAAGATTAGAGATGCTGCCCAGGACTGCGGGTTTTTTCAACGGAAAAAGGCCAAACCGGGTTTGCGAAAAGGCCAAAAGGTTCAAATTGTATTTGCACTAAAAATCTTGTTTTTTTATAAATTTCGTCCAAGTTCTTCCTAGTACGGCTGTTGGAGTCTGAGTCTCATTAAAGCCCTCAAGGGACTTGTCACGGAGACCCCGACCCCACCACCCGAACGAGTAACGCCCACAATGAAGGGTTGATTTAGAAGCCAAAGTTTAACCTCCCACAAAGCACAGGGATGGCCGCCTCGCTCAGGTCACCCTCTCATCAGTCAGTTGCCAGCCGACCTACGTCGGGCAAACGATTGAGCGCCGGAGCGTCTCAGGGGAACCGATCTCAAGCCTGGACATGCACTGCCACTGCATGCTTCTCAGCAGCGGGCCGGAGCCCGACTCTCTACCAACCGAGCAACCGGGGCGGCCAAATGGCCAAATAAATACCACAAAAGCCATATTTGAGGCTAAAACGAACCCTACCGGGTGTCATAAACCCACAGGAAAAGGACAGAGCACTCTTGTATCACTGCAGTGAACAGTGCACTGTATAAAACTAAATGTTGATAATTTGATATTGACTTGACGATATATTTTTAGCACACTGCCCATCTCATAAGAAGGCAGGAGTCCCCTTCCAATTCCGTGTGTCGACCCAATTATATTATCCACATAACTAAACAATTTGTTAGCATCATCAATTATCTTGGCCGCACCACTCCCCGCTAACATTTGATATCTTCCTGCTTTTTCTGTGAATTGTTTGCTCTTGAACAGTGACGGATCCATAGGCAGATCCAGGATTGCCAATCGGAGGGGAGCACCTTCCCGGGGGGCGCCATCCGGAGCAGGGGGCGCCACTTTTGACCGGAAAAACCTACCAGGTGGGCGTAAAATCCTATCGGTGAGCACCGATTTTCGCACCCTGGGGGAGAGTGGGAAGCGCCACTTCAGGCGAGTGCCATCGACCTTTCAGGGGGCGCCGTGACCATTTCAGGGGGCGCCGAGGATCAATCGGGGGCTGCATCTGCCCCTCCCCTTTGCCCCCTGGATCCGCGTATGGGCGGATCTAGAATTTTAGTAAGGTGGGGGGAGGGGGAACGCGGAGCCTCAAAGTGGGCACTTTACCATCAACTTTTCACCCAAAGGGCGCCTATGGTATTCGGTTTTCGGTTGCCGTCATTTTGGTGGATCGTATTTTTAACAACGTCCTATCCCACCCTCTCCCAGCCATAACAGTTTGTACCAGCCAAGCAAGATGCCTATTTGGCGTGATATTTGAAACAATGAATTGCTAAACAGTTCAGTCCACACTTTTTTCATCATCATCATCATCATATATTTTCATGTCCTCCATACAAAATGGCTCTTCCGTCATGAATTACAAACCATACACTCTTCAGCTCCACACTAGTTAGCTCCTATTCTCTACCTGACGTCTATCATTAATCCAGCGGTTAGCTAGCCTACGACATTTTGCCGGTTTGCGCTCGTTCCTAACTTCAGCAGGAGCGAGGTTCCACAGTGATGTGGCCCGATATCTGAAAAATCGCCGGGCGTGCTCGGTTCGCACACGCGGTAGGTGAAGGTCACCCGCGTGCGTGGCTCTGGTCTGCCTACTCGAGACTTCCTCGCGGTGTGTGAACCGATCACGCAGGCTGGATGGGGCATTTTTTGAGTACAGAACATAACACATGGTAGTCAGGTCATGCTCCTGTAAGAATTCATCGAATCTAGGCCATTTTAAGTCTTTTAGTATGGGAGTCACATGGTCATGCTTTCTGGCTCCTTTCACGACTCGCGCGCAATGATTAATGACTTTTGAATGCGGTTGTGCTGACTTTTGTTGCATCCTGACCAGATTGACAAACAATAGGTAATATGTGGGAATATAAGAGTTTCTACTATCATCTTCTTTACCGCTTCTGGAAGTCTGTACGAAAATTTTGCTAAGCCACCTAGAGTAGAGTAGCACCGTTTGATCACTGTTGTTACATGAGCATCAAAATGTAATCCATCATCGACAGTGAGACCCAAAATCTTGGCAGTTGACGACGGTTTAACATTAACATCTCCAAACTGCACAGAGAACTGCAGTGATGACCGCCTATGGCGTGGTCTAACAAGCATAAGATCAGTTTTTGTTGGGTTGATTTTTAAACTATTCTGGGTAAACCATGTGTGGGCTTGCTTGAATGTAGCTTCTACTTTTCCCTGAAGTTCAAGCGGGTTTTGACTAAGGCCTCGATGCAAGAATTGTGCGTCATCGGCGTACATGACAATTTTGGATTCTACGTGAGACATCAGATCATTTGTGAAGAGTAAAAACAAGACTGGGCCGAGAAGTGAACCCTGAACCACACCATGTGTAATAGGAAGCATTTTATCCCCTCCCTTGACTTTTTGTCTACGCTCACTTAACCAGCGCTCAAACCAATGGCTATCTATACCATACCATCCTAATTTTTCTATCAGTCGGGAGTGTTCCACGGAATCGAAGGCTTTGGACGTGTCCGCGGTTGTGACGGACCCTAAAAAGCCTTGGTCCATGCCTTCCATCAGCCATCCAACTGCGTCTAGCATAGCTGATTCTGTGGATCGTCCTGTTCTGAATCCATGCTGGATATCACTGAGAATTGCATGCGACTCCATGTAGTTAACCAGCTGCACGCACACAACGCTCTCTGCTACTTTTGCGACTGTGCTGATAATAGACACGGGACGGTAGTTACCAGGCTCAGTTACACTTCCCGATTTATGGAGTGGGACAACTGTAGCCAGCTTCCATTCCGTTGGTAGCTCTCCGGAGATCAGCGAAGAGTTGATAACTTCGAGCAGATGAGGACCGATGACCGGGAAAGTCATTCGCAGCATGCTGATGGTGATGCCGTCTTCTCCGCTAGATTTGGACGTTGACATACGATTGATGGCATATGATAGTTCAGGTAGTGTTGCTGGGCGCACGCGAAAGGCCCCACTGACCACAATTGGGGGACGGGGAGGCAAAGGCTCTGTGTCCCGTCGGGCCTCCTCCAGCGCCGCTGCTACGCGTGAGCCAACGGTTGCAAAGTGCTCATTTAACTTATCTGCCCATTGAGCAGACGGTTCATTGACTGCAGCGACGGGGTCACCTCCCTTAGGTAATATAAGAAATCGTCTTATATCCTTCCACGTGGTGTGGCGCCTCTGTTGGTAAGTAGAGAGGAAGTAGTTCGATCGCTCTTTGTTTTGTGCACTCTTCACTTCGTTTCTGCATTTGCGAAACTGTTCTTTGACCACGTCCGAGTTGGGATTATCACATTTAGCTTTATAAAGCCTGTCTCTTTCCCTCATGAGGGAACGGAGTGCCTCGTTGTTATGAAGCCACGGAGCTGGGGCTCTTTTCGTCCGGATGGTTTTTAACGGCATATGCTTATCTATAATTGGTGACCACACAGTAAGCCAGGCTCTCCATTTATCGCCTGAGCTCATTGACTCGTGCACAGCATTCCAGTCAGCTAATAGTAAGTCCAAGCATAGGGCGTCTGGCACCAAACCTTTGGTCGATCGGATGGTGATCTCTGCTGCACAGGGGCGCTCCCGCTTCAGCTGGGTGTCCGCAACCACCAGATCGTGGTCACTCCAACTGATTGGGATGACTTGAGATGACGTCTTTTCATCAGAGGATCTCACTATGATGTGGTCTATCAGGGATCCAGACTCAGGGCGAGTAGTTGTTGCCACTATTTGTTTCATGTTCAGATCTTCGATTGTTTGAGCGTATCTCCTTGTTTCTGAGCTAGATGGTTTAAGCATGTCTATGTTGATATCGCCCAGAAGAAATGTAGGTCTTGCTCTGCAGTTAACATAAATCAGCTGTCCCTGTAGATCGTCTAAAACCGCTGAAATTGGTGCTTTTGGTGGCCGGTAGCACACTCCAATTGTCACAGTTTGTTTGCTATACAAGCTGACCCACAGCGCCTCCAGGGGCGAGCCAGCCGTTGGCACTGATAATGTCTCCACGCGCAGTGCGTTGCGATATAGAATACATATTCCTCCTCCCCTCCCACGACTTATGTGAGGCGGACGGTCTTTTCTGAATATTTTGTAGCCTGGAAATATCAAAAAGCTGTTGTCAATATTTTCATTTAGCCAGGTTTCGGCACCTCTTGAAAAATCTGTAACTGCCACTAGGTCATGGAGAAATTCAAGACACTTGGGAAGATGCAACAGCTGAACATAAAGGTATATATCTGAGGATTTTTCTATTAGTGAAGAGGGGTTAAGTTTATTTTAATATCAAATATGATAAGCATCATTTTGCCTTTCCACGTGGCCAAGATTCGTAAGATAATGGTGAGAGGACATTGAAAATAATCGCAGCGAATGTGAACCTGGCCTGTGCGCTGTCCAAGAAAATTATCTCAGCGGAAAAGCTTTTAAGTTGTAGGAAACACAAACCGGACTTTAACTCACATTATTAATTGCTCCTAAAAAATAATGTTTGAACCAGATGGCAGACTCAAGGAGATATAAGGGAAGTTGAAACGTTAAGATAAACACAGAATGAAGTATGTGGGCATTTTCCATCGACCTTTATCTATATTCTTCAATTCATCAGCATGTGAGAATTGCTCTTGTGCGTGAAATTTCGGAGGTGTTAAGAGAATTTCGGTAGCCATGTGATTGAATGCTGAAATAGATCATGCCATAGGCATGTGTGATTTGTGACATAAATGGGCCCTACTAGAATAAAAGAAAACAGTTTCAACGTGTCCAAGTACTCTCTGGATACATTGATAACTTTTTTCGTTTATTGACTGTAATTTGCGCGTTTAATGATCATGTGCAGTGTTCAGATCGAAGTGAAAAGACCATTCAGATTGATAAAACGAGTATATTTTGTCACTGACCATCCACTTATACCATCAACCATCGCCTTCAGGTCAAGTTCAGGACTCATTTAAGAGAAGAGGTGAGCGTGCACTGTGCATGCCCAAATCGAGACACAGCCGCCCTCCCGATGGACAGACCGCACAGAAATACGTCCTCGTCGCGTTTGATTTCGCGCACGCGTAAGACGTAGTGGACCACCACCTGCTACGCGTTCGCCTGCTGGAGATGGGGCTGTCAAATTGCACGGTGGCCTGGATTTGGTAGTGACTCCGGGACCGAAGAGTCCAGGTGGAACTAAATGGTGTGCTTTCCAGTGAGCGCATTTTCCGAACTGGCCTGCCGTAAGGAAGTGTTTTATCGCCAGTTTTATTTGTATGGGCGGCTCGGCTGGTAGACGCACTCTGCGCGGTTCCCAGATGCTCCCCTACATGTACGCCGATGATACGGCGGCTCTCTGCACGGGCAACAACATCCAAGTCGCCAAGGACCGGGCGCAATAAAGCTGCTGCTGGCACCCTCATGAAGTGGACCCGACAGCACAAAATGGTGGTATCAGGAGCCAAGATCCAAGTACTGGTGATGTCCCAGTGGGCCAGAGACGCCCATCCCTTCAATTTTAAGGTCGACGGGAAGTCTGTCACTGCTGGAGACACCCTACAGCTACTTGGCGTCACCATCGATCGGCTCCTCCATTTCGGTCCACACTGTGAGAGACTGTGGGAGAAGGTCCACCCCCGCATCTCCCACCTACGTCAACTGTCCGGCTGCAACTGGGGGCTGCACGAACAGCACCTCCGAACCGTCGCTACTGGCTACGTGAGAGGAGCGATGGAGTAAGCGGCCGCAGCGTGGCTCCACGCCACACCGCCATTTCATGTCGAGCTGCTGGAACGCAAAATGAGAGCGTCGGCGCGTATCATCACAGGATGCATCCACTCCACTCCCAGCCGAGTTAAGACTCCCCGCGTAGCGGCCAGAAGGAGGGTACTCGCGACCCGACTGCTGGTGAAATTCCATACCCTGCCGCCTGAAGACCCTCTGTGAAGACGTGCGGAGGCGACAGCGCCCGCTCGACTCTCCTCGGTGACCGGGTGGCGGCAGGTGGGCAAAGACATGTGGGATCAAGCAGGCATCTCCCTCCCCATCGAGTCTTTCCTTCCTCGACGTCTTCCACTGTGGGTATCAGGAGAGTGAGTCACATTTCAACTAGACGTGGACCCACTGATATCAGGAGCGCCACCTGTCCGGAAGAAGCGAGTAGCTCTCCCCCCACCTCGCTTCCCTGACTCAATGTGCCACATGGGTGTGGACCGACGGGTCAGTGCACGGAGGGGTCACGAGCGGGGGAGCTGGGTCTTCATCGAGTCACCAGACAGAGCCCAGCATGAGCTCAGGCGACCAGCAGGCTCGCTCTGCTCGAGTTTTCAGGCTGAGATGGCAGCCATCCAAACTGCCTGTGTCTTCCTACTGGACTAATCAGTGCACACAGAAAATCCAGTCATCTTCAGCATGGCCTGCCAAGGTGACGACGCATTATAGAAATAAAATGGCTTCAATGTCTGCAGATAAGACAACGAATCGGTAAAAATCGCAAACTTCCTCACCATCAGCTTAGACACCTGGTCCAAACAGCAAAAAAAGGAGTACAGCTCTGAAGTAAAAATGGATCCTTCGTAAGGCAAACTAGAAAACTTCTCAACATCGTCACCAACAAATGCACGCCCTGTGCCATTGTCACTTTCTTTTGCAACCGTCTATATAGAAACAGACATGGTTTTCGAACGGCTCCGCAAGCAAGTTCATAAATTACTGGCGCGTCGGTTCAGGAGGCAAATTTTTGCTTTGTTGGCGTAGGTTGTGTTCGTGTTAACTGTCGAGATGAGCTATGGTTCAATAACAGCTGCTTCATGTGGTTCGACGAGATTGCTGTCGATACCAGCCTGTGCCAGCCAGGCACAGACTCTCACTCCCTGGTGACGGGTTGCAAAACGCGAGCCACTGTCTATCTGACTGAGGTAGGCGTCGCCAAAAAAAATGTTTGGTATGTGGGGCGTGTTGGTGACTTATTTTAAAGGGAACGTGGCACCTTGGTAAAATCCTGGAATTTTGTGTAATTAGGCGAACTTTTAGCCGAAAATAATGAAACCACTCATGATTTCTCTGAAAAATGTACAACAAGCTCAATGCTTTTATTTTTAAAATACTCCTCTAGAAAAATGAATAAATATCTGCCTCTGGATGATGTCATGATCTGGCAACCACTACCATACTCGAAACACTTCAAGGGCTTCGATTGGCTGATGCTCATCGTGATGTCAGCATATGTAGTCACACCAGCAGCTCACAACAATGGCCGCCTGGCGAGAGGTACATGAGAGGTACATTTCGGGTATGTTTTAGTTTTTTTCTACGGAAAAATCGAGTTCCAAGACAAATGATATATAGAGCACCTGGTTTTCCGATTTGCTTTACAACTTGGCTATCTCAGTTAAAATCACGTTCTAAAGGTGCCACATTCCTTTTAATGGCTTAATGCAAAGCGAGTATCTTACTGCGCATTTGTAGCGGTATTTCACTAATTTCTACTGGCATGCTTATTATGGGTGAAGCTTGGAACACTCTTGTTACTATTCTGATAGCGAGATGACGGACATATCGATAATCTTTTTCGCGGACTAAGGAGTGGCCTCATACGCAACCCCGGTCTGCGACCTGGGATAACCCCCCACCGGCGCAGGAGAGCCGCATGACAATGTGCTGAAATCAACCATATTTCATTCTCAATGTATCTCTTCATAAGCCTGTAGGTCAGTGCCATCATTCTTTTCTTTGAAATAAATAGTAAATATCCCGCAGTCAACCCCGGATTCGACCCGCGCACCCCTCATCACGAGACAGGACCTCCTAACCACTAGACCACTGCGCCACACTGTACCGACTCCCACTAACCCTACACCTGTGACCCGTCAGGAGGTCACTGGCCGGTATCACGCAATCAAAACGATGCCGTGATCGTGGCGCCGGGTGTTGTGCTCGTACAGAAAAGGCATGGTATAAAGCTGCTTCTAGAAGACGAACCAAACATTAGATTCGCCTAGAATCACTTGTATCGGCGACCCAGGACCCTAAGCTAGCTTTATGCCAAATTGCATCCACTTCCATTCATTTTGAGGACTTGAAACCATGGTGAAAAGCAAACATGTTCCGAGAAATTTAGCTCCTTGAAATACCCCTTCGGATGAATTACTCGAAAGCCGTTGGAGATAAGTGGGTAGTGTAAATGAATTGAATGACTGCAATTAATTTTCCTATTCAGCCATGTCAATTCTGAGCTTGTGAATGACATGTGCTCTGAACCGAAAAGCTGCAAATAAAAGGTTTTATACTCAAATTATATTTATACATATAAGACAATGAATTTTATTATCACGATATCCATCTCCGAATATAATCAGGCGGAAGCAATGTTCTTTCATTATTTGAAATGAAAAGTCAAATCGGCGCATTAGATCGCGAGAGATTAAGATTTAAATGAAATGAGCAAAAATGTAGTCCTCCGGCAAAATGGCAAAAACTAGGTCAGAATTTTACGTTTTCCACTGGAAACTATGCCTAAGCACAAGAAAATTGACGTAGCTGCCTCCACGTGGCTGTCTTTAAACTAACTGAAGCGTGCCTTCTGACATTTCGAGCTTACAAGTCGGCTGTCAAATTTCAATATCTTTTTGCTTGTACTAGAAATACTGCGTTTTGGCGTAATAAATATTGTCGGACCAGTTCGAACTTTTTTTCTTAGGTGGCCTTGTTGCTTATTCAAAAGGAGGCAAATTTCAAGTTCGTCGCTTAAGAAATAAAAATGATAAAATGCAAAATTGAAAACATTTGTTCCAAAATTTCTCAAAAACTATTTTGAATTTAAATTCGGGGCCTTAGTTTGGGCGTCTAGCGTAAAAGGGCAATCACCCTACACAATTGCAGAGCCCTGGTATCAACTGTCAGAACCACCAAACGGCCAGAATAGAGCCTCTTGAGAAATCTCAATCCGCTTCGCTCCATGGATTTCGTCATGCGGCTCTGACACAGCCGTACTCGATCTTCGGACGAATAAGTGATCTATACAGCATAAGAAGCTTATAACGTAGCGTATGTCTTTGAACTTGAAAATTTCAGTCCATTGCGTGTGATCCATTGCTGCAATATGTCAAGGCCAAGCTGCAGCCGCCTCTGCGCAGCTGCTGTAGTAGACACTGTCACACATATTGTGAAGTCTTCAACGAAAAACACGTGACGTATGTTTGCGGGAAGTGTCTGCAATATCATTGGTCATAACTGCAAACAAGGCTATGAATATCGCAGAATCCTGGGCTATGCTACTCTGTTGCTGATGCCAATCCGATACGACTGAGTTTACGCGAAATCTAAAATACCTATTTTTCGGAATATTAGAAATAAACCACCCCAAGTGGCCTCGCACGCCGAGTCCAAAGAGTTTCTGCAGAACGCCATTGGATAGCAAAGGCGCCCCCCAAGAGATGATGGCGCCCCTGGGGAGGAAGGCGCCCCTCCAGAAAATCTTGCACCACTTCTCGAAAATGGAATCCGCCGTCTCTGGCCTCGACCTATGATGCATAATGTACTAATATTACGAGAAGGCCTATAGAAAAGTGTATGAATTTACGTAGCAAACCAAACCAATTCCAACATTAAATCGGCCCAAAAGTAATATTCATAGACACATGAGAATGGAGCTAATCCTTGCAAATACTGTAATAAGTCACAACTCAGATGCTCCAACTCACCAGGGTTGATAGTCCAACAAGTCCAACAGCGAACATTCCACCAATCAATCCGGCACCAGAATGACCCGCGCCCCCGAGACTGTGCCGGGGTCGGCCCGGCCCACCGGCTCGCCAAATTTAGTGCAACGCCAAATTTAAATCACACGTCAGCCCAACAAAACGCAACATATAATGATCTTCATGCCACTCAGACCTTCAAATGTAACGCAGTAGTTTGTACCGATGCGATCTATATACGTACATTTCCGAATAAACGCCACAGATCTCAAATTTCACAACATTTCGCTATATCACGCCAAACCAGGTTAAGTCACGTGATCAGTGACCTCAGTGTCGCTGCCATCTATCGGGAAACATAGCAACCCGCTCAACACAGAAGACCGACCCTCTCCAAGGAATTATTAACCAAATCCAGGTCGTGTGAGCTAAGGTCAATGGCCATAAGCAGCCATGGGCGAAGGAAGGATCTGGAGAAGGGAGAAAACACGTCTCAAATTAGCAACCGAATTCCTCCAATATTAGCTTACCCTAGAACAGTAGACCCCCACACCGACAAAATTAAGCCCCGTTAAAGTAAGCTCAGAAGTTTGTGCCGCGGCGCCAACACCCCGCCCCTTGAACCCACGCCGGTTCAACACTTACCCATTCAAATACAGCGCCGCGCTCCATGCGACATCTATACGGGGGCACAACAACCAGTGAGCCCATCGGCGACATCTGGTCCGACCCAGGTAGGGTACGGCTCAGGCGGCCAGCAGGGCCGCCGGTGTTACACATCACAATCTAGTGACGCACTAAGCCCAGAAATAGAGTCTCGCGGCACACACTTACCTAAGCCCAATATCCATAGATTCCATGTCCATAGACCCAATGTCCTGGTCGAATATTCCAAATTCAGCCCTAGGCTGGTGGATACAGACTCAAATTCTTACCTGTACAAGACAAATAACATCTGGAAATGTGGAGACCAGACGAACACTACGCGAATACCTTCAAACGGCTAAGCTTGGAAACACTAACGTAGAAAAACAACGAATGCAAGACCCCACCGACCGAAGGCCCAAATCTACATTCCCAGTCGGGAAACACTCAATTCTCAGCCTCCAGAACAAGCACCAGCTTAGACAGTGGCCGCTCGATCACCGAAGAAGCAGTTCTGACTACTGCAGACCTGACATAACCCTTCCTGTCGGTATAAATCTCTGTGACACGAGCCAACGGCCAATTACAGCGAGCTGTATTCATGTCAACAACAAGGACTACGTCGTTAACAGCTAAATTCCTCTCTACTTTATTCCACTTGTGCCTTATTTGCAACAAGGGCAGATACTCTCTGAGCCACCGCCGCCAGAATACATCGGCCAAATACTGTACTTGCCTCCATCTGCGCCCAGCGTAACCATCCTTCTTAGAAAACACGCTGTCCGGTGCTGGGCCGCCTCGCAGCAGCAATAAGTCGTTTGGAGTGAGTGGGTGCAGGTCCGTTGGGTCACTGGATACCGTGGTCAGTGGAGTGGAGTTCAGAATCGCTTCCACTTCACAGAAAAGTGTGGAAAGCGATTCGTGTGTCAGTGTCTGCTCTCTCATAAGCGCATTAAGCACCTTCCTTATACTACGAATTTGTCTCTCCCACACTCCCCCCATGAGAAGACGCCCCTGGTGGGTTAAATACCCACGTGATCCCATGCTTTAAGAGAGAGTCGTGTATTCTATCTTGTTGCAGCGCTTTTAGTCCCTCACGGAGCTCCCTCTCAGCGGCCACAAAATTTGACCCATTGTCTGATCGGATATACTTCACCTGACCTCTACGAGCCCGAAAACGACGCAGTGCGTTGATAAATGAACTAGTGTCTAAGCTCTCGCATATCTCAATATGCACGGCGCGAGTTACCAAACAACTGAATAGTACCCCATACCTTTTCAGCTGTTTTCTGCCTAGTTTTACGTAGAAGGGACCGAACATGTCCGTACCTACGTGACTGAAAACCCCAGTGTGGGCGATTGTCCTCTCAGGTGGCAAATCTGCCATTATCTGCGTGACGACTGGGGCCTGCCGCTTCCTACAGTGAACACACTTCGAAAGAACTCGGCGAACGGCTGCGTTTCCATCTATCACCCAATACTTGCAGCGCATAGCTGCGAGCACGTGCTCCCTGCCTGAGTGACCTCTCCGATCATGAATATCTCGGATAATTAAATCCGTGACGTGACCTCTTTTGGGCAAAATCAGCTGATGTTTGGACGCGTCTGGGATTTGAGCGTTTTCTAGGCGGCCACCAACCCTGAGAACCCCTTCTACCAGACAAGGGTTGAGGCGATAGATAGGACTGGACCTTTTGGCTGAGCTTAGCTCCAGTTCCTCAGAAAATGACACCCGCTGTACATACTTAATTATTGATGTTTCTGCTCTGTTCAGCTCATCTAGGTTCAGGCGCGTAGCAATGTGTTTCTCGATTGGCTCCCTAAGCGCAGTTCCCCTTTTCTGGGCTACTTTAGCGAACAGAAATTCCTTGAAACGCAGCATCCAGGCCACCCTTCGCTTCAGCTTGTGCCAATCCGAAGCACTATGAATGAAGCGAATAGTGTGGTCCTCCTCGGTAGTTACAGCATTAACATGACCCTTCTTTATTTCCAACGGTTCGTCGTCGGTACTGGACGGGCTAATGTCTGGTTGTTCAGGCCACTGAGTCTCCGGCCGCGCCAAAAGGCCGGCCCTGAAGTCCAAAACGAATCGAGCAGAGCACCTGCAGAGAGCCCACGTGAAAGGGCGTCTGCTGGGTTTAGCGCAGAGGGGACGTATCTCCACTGCTCTGGAACAGAGCCATCGTGAATGACGGCTAGTCTGTTGGCGACAAATGTCTGAAATCGCGACGTTCTGTTGTGGATATACCTCATTGTCGACACACTGTCTGTCCAGAAGTGTACCTTTTCTATAGGCAATTCCAGCTCGGACAGAATCTGCGTGCTCAGCTGTACCGCCAGTGCGGCAGCGGAGAGCTCTAAACGTGGAATGGAGCACGTTTTCAATGGGGCTACTCTGGCTTTACTCATTAACAGTGACGTAGTAACTGTCCCTAATTCGTCCACCGCTCTAATGTATCCAACTGAGCCATAGCCAGACTCACTGGCATCAGAAAACATGTGCATTTGACAGCTGACCTGACCTTGTACGGGAGTGAGACTTCGAGGCACACGAAATGCAGACAGCTCCTCCAGCTGCTGGCACCACTGATTCCACCTTTTTAAGTGGGTGTCTGGAATCCCATCGTCCCAGCCAAGCCCAAGTCTGCACAAATCCTGCAAGATAATTTTCGCTGGCAAAATGAACGGGGACCCGAGACCGAGTGGGTCGTACACTGAGCTTGCGGTGCCTAATATGCCTCTCCTGGTGGACGGACCCCTCTGGACATTAATACGGAATGAAAGCGTGTCTCTCAACACATCCCACTGAACACCAAGCGCCCTCTGGGAAGAAAGTTTGTCTCCTGTCAGATCGATTTCATTAGAGAATGCGCGATCGGATTCCGGAAAACCATCCATCACGACTGGGCTGTTGCTCACAAACCCAGTCAGCCTGAAGCCCCCTTTTGCACAGCATCTCTGACCCCTTGTGCAACTTCACGCACCTCCTCTGCTGTTGAACCGGAATGCAGATAGTCATCTACATAAAATGACCGCTCAATTCTGCGTTTTACATCTGGATCAAACATGTGACCAAAGTCCTGTGCAGACCTACGCAGAGCAAAATTTGCACAAGAGGGAGAGCTGACAGCCCCGAATAAGTGCACGTTCACGTGGTACTCCTGCAAGTCTTTGGTGACGTCTCCGTCAGGCCACCACATGAAGCGGAGCAGATCTCTCTGCCGACGTGGAACTGTGACCTGGTAGAACATTTTCTCAATGTCCGCCATGACCGCAATCGGCCGTTCCCGAAACCTGAGCAAAACTCCCAGCAGTGAGCTGGTCAGGTTGGGCCCCTGCAATAGCCGGTCATTCAGAGAAACGCCCCGATAACTAGCAGAACAATCATACACCACTCTCATCTTATCGGGTTTCATGGGGTGATAAATCCCATGGTGTGGAATGTACCAGATTCCAGCAGAGTCCAGGTCCTCCCCTTTTACCATTTCTGCGTGATTTCGCTCGATTAGATTGTTCACAAATTTTTTGTAGTCACTCAGGTACTTGTCATTCCTGCTCATTTTCCTCTTTAGGTTTTCTGCCCTACGGATGGCCTGTTGCCTGTTGTTGGGAAATGGGTCGTCACTCTTGAGTGGCAAAGGGATCTCGTAGCGCCCATCCCTGAAACATGTCCCGTTTTCTACCATTTTTAGCCACGTGCGGTCATCCACCGATAAACCAAGTTCTGTGGCACTGCTATCGTGTCCAAAGTCCTGATTGTACAGTGCGACAAACTTCTCATGAATATCCAAGTCCATGTTCTCCTTAACGTGAACCCTGTTCACTCTGGCTGTGTGATTCGTGGCAAAGTTTAGTCCCCTGGGTCCATATATAACCCAGCCCAACTGAGACCGGAATGCAAAGGGCGCCCCCTCCTCCCCTTTCTTAATCTCGAGAGGGCACAACGCCTCTGGGCAGTTAGCGCCAATCATGAGGCCGACCTCAGCCTTAACCTCAGGGAAATGTATTCCCTCCAAGTGTGCCCATCGATGGACATCAGACGGCGTCGCGATGTCCTCCCGTTTCACAGGGATCCTATCCAGCGTGTAAGTAGGGGGCAGATGAATAACAGACTTTCCCCCAAGATCCGATATATGCAGCCCATTTACGACCCTGCTTCTAACCAGTTTATCCTCCGAAGCTGCTGTAGTCATCTTAAGTTCTGTGATTTGTCCCCCCACACCAAGACTGTCAAGTAATGATTCGGTACAAAATGTGGCACTCGAACCCATATCCAAGAAGGCATGGGTTACGATTGCTCGTGACCCGTCTGGGGAGCTTACCCTCACCGGGATAACCGCCATCATGGGACCCGAATCGGTGCCCAAGCCTGCCAACACCTCCGTACCCCCCACATCTACCCTGCCGTTTCTGACTGGCGTGGGCTGGCCCGTGCCGCCAGCAGTGGCGGCGCCAGCTGACCTAAAATCTGTCGGCGTCGCATCCCTATGCATGACAGTTGGGTGAAGGCGCCCACATACGCCACACGTCAGTTTTCTGCGACATGAATTGAAGCGATGGCCTTTGCGCAGACATCCAAAGCAAAGCTCCTTTTCCCACACCACTTTTTCCTGTCCTCCCAAGAAAGTGCTTTCATCGCATCACACTGATCAGTAAAGTGTTGCTCCGTGCAGTACTCGCACGTAGGCACCCGGTACCGCCCGCTGGGCTGCACAGTCGTGGCCGACACTGTGTGAGACTGTCTTTTCCCTCGGTCCATTTTTTGTTTGCCAAAGGTAGGGTCTGTTATTTTCCTAACCTCTCGATCTACAAATGAGACTATGTCCTCAAATGAGACCTTTCTATGCAGCTCCTCCTGAATGTGGATAACTTTACTGCGCCACGAATCCTGACAGTGAAAGGGAAGTTTTTCCACGATTTTCCGCATGGTTCGAGGGTGGTCAGTTTCCCTCGCGCCCGCCGGTATGTCCTGCATTACATTGAGGCATGACGTGAGAGCAATGGAAAATTTATCGAGACCTTCCACATCCCCCGGCTTAACCTGTGGCCAGTCAGTCAGCATGTCAACGAAGGCGCCCGAAATAGAGTCAGCATCTCCATAACGTCGCTCCAGCAAGCGCCTGGCCTCTAAATATCCAGCGCCCAGGGGCATGTGCATGCATCCCTTAATAATGTCCTTTGGTTTTCCAGTAGTATACTGCTCGAGGTAGTACAACCTCTCCTCATCGTCATCAGTTTTACTGGCTATTCTGCTATCAAATGCTCTGATGAATGAGCGGTAGTGGGTCACGTCACCATGGAAAACTGGAATATCCGGCTTCGGCAAGAGACTTTTCTGGAGCTGAGTCAGAATAACCTGGGAGCAGTCTCCGCCCTGCTGCCGAGTCCGATCTGAATTTGGGGAATCTGAACCCCCGGTGGCGCCGCACTGGCTACCACTGCCTTCCCCAGCCCCAGTGACAGGCTCAGACAAGGCCAGAGCCCCCACATTGTGATCGATCGCTTCTGTTCTCTTAGGCCTGGTTGGCTGGATTAAAGTTCCCTGGTCATGCGACTCATTTACACCCTTAGAAACCATAGATGTAAAGTTTGCCCCTGGCTCTGCAAACCCTGGGTCCTCGCAACCCAACAAGGCCCTTTCCCGAGCCTCCGCCTCTGCCAGCTCCGCCTTAATGTCAAATTCTTCCTTGCGCATTTTCATCTCAACTTCATCAAGTTCTATTTTCCGTTTCATCTGAACTTCATCAAGTTCCAGTTTCCGTTTCATCTGAACTTCATCAAGTTCCAGTTTCCGTTTCTCTTTCAAGAAAGAAGCTCTAGCCAACAATCCTGCCTTCCTAGCTGACTCAGCAGCACGCAAAGACTTTACAGAAGCCTGAGAGGCAGAGCTTCGGGCGGATACCACAGATCCGGGCCTTGTGGGCTGACTACAAACATCAGAAGCTTCCGCTGCGCCGTCCTGGCTCATTACACCCTCGTTATCCATACCCAATTTCCCCGCTACAAATGATTCTATGTCTACTCCCTCCTTTTCCAACAGTGATTCCAACCGAGCAACCAAATTAGCCTTGGAACCCTTAGTCTCGGCACCTCTTTCCCTTAACTCTGCCTTCAGTTGTGAAACCTTCAGGCTTTCCAAAGTGTCCATGTTACTTTAATTGCGATATCAAACACTGGTTAACTAACTGGTGTTACCGAGCAGGACAAAATATGCAAACTAAATGCAAATAGTGTGCTTCAAATCCAAATAATCTCAAAGCAATACGACTTGGAACAATGGGCGAGGAGGGACCCAGAAAGTGAGCCAATTAATTCAGATCCAATGAAACTTGCAGTGAGGTGACAGCAGAAAAATAGCCAAAGAAGTCACGAATCACAATTTGGGGTGGAACAATACTGAAATAATTCAACTCCACCAGGACAGGAATCAAAACAAATTCCAACCGACGAGAAATGACTGACACCGCCTATGACCAATGGCCGACTATGTCAATGCCAAACGACACCCTCCGGGCCAGACAGTCGACCGAAGCAAGAATGAAGCCAACGACGGAAGCTGAGCCACGCTCAGGTGCTCAGTAGAATAGTTACCTGAATTGCATGAGCACGGAACTTACCAAGCCTTTACGCCAAATATCCGACGCTATCGGGCCCAATGCACATCTGGCTTACTTACCATTTAGCAGAATCATATCAGCATCCATGCCAATGTTAGTTATCTTATCCTGCCACAAGAACTAAGCCCAATACCTACACTAGAATGTAAACCAGATCATTCCAGCCACAGGAGAACCCAGCCCCAGGGCTCCCAGAAACAACCAGAAATGCTAAGGCAATTAAACCAAATAATGTATGCTTAATCTAGTCAACAAGTTACCCCAAAAGACCAACAAGGCGTGCTCTGGATCCAAGGATATATACCCGGTAACGGAAAGCAGGAGACATTCTATGGCTTGACGTACATACATCTACAAACACCCACAGTAATGCATCACGTCAGTAACACCATCCCGACAAGTTCAACTCCAATGGAAGCACTCACAAGGACCGCCCGTGTACTTGTGATCACGGTTGTCTTGATTCGGCAGAACTGCTGCAGAACTCCACTTAGTGTGCAGAACGTCCCATCAAACTGCGAACCTTTACTGCTGTGGCCCACCAGACGGCCAATGCACCGCAAACACCACTGCGCACGCACATACCGTTGTAGCATGCGCCGCTCCTCACTGGCTCCGCTGTCCCAGCTGTTGCAGAGGAGCCGATTGTCTCCGATCACCTCCGATGAAAGGCGTGTTGTAACTGTAGCCGCCTCGGCCGCCGAAAACAGTTGGAACGGGCACGTTGGGTGTATTAACACCGTGGTGTCGTTACTGACAAGAGAGCAAGTGCGTCAGACAAGGTAGCAGAGAATTGGACGGACAAGAAATTCGGTTTTTACCAAAAACACTTCCTCTGCCACATTAGCATTACCAATCCAGCTTATCCAGAAGCAATAGACTTGTCCAGCGCCAAAAAACCAAGCCAGTCACTAAAACGCCACAAGCCTAGCACAACTTGACATCACAATAACAGACGGATCCGAAATTACAATAGATTGGGGCTACAATACTGGCTGCAAAAATGAAAGAATATGAGATGTTTCCATACCAACACGTTGCGCCTCTGCGGCCTGGCGACTTCGATAGGGTAGATCCGTACAGTCCGTGGCAGCGCTACCAGCGCCCACCCCCAGGAGCGGCACGACGCTTCGGCCTCGAAATATCGACGGCCTCGACCTATGATGCATAATGTACTAATATTACGAGAAGGCCTACAGAAAGGTGTATGAATTTACGTAGCAAACCAAATCAATTCCAACATTAAATCGGCCCAAAAGTAATATTCATAGACACATGAGAATGGAGCTAATCCTTGCAAATACTGTAATAAGTCACAACTCAGATGCTCCAACTCACCAGGGTTGATAGTCCAACAAGTCCAACAGCGAACATTCCACCAATCAATCCGGCACCAGAATGACCCGCGCCCCCGAGACTGTGCCGGGGTCGGCCCGGCCCACCGGCTCGCCAAATTTAGTGCAACGCCAAATTTAAATCACACGTCAGCCCAACAAAACGCAACATATAATGATCTTCATGCCACTCAGACCTTCAAATGTAACGCAGTAGTTTGTACCGATGCGATCTATATACGTACATTTCCGAATAAACGCCACAGATCTCAAATTTCACAACATTTCGCTATATCACGCCAAACCAGGTTAAGTCACGTGATCAGTGACCTCAGTGTCGCTGCCATCTATCGGGAAACATAGCAACCCGCTCAACACAGAAGACCGACCCTCTCCAAGGAATTATTAACCAAATCCAGGTCGTGTGGGCTAAGGTCAATGGCCATAAGCAGCCATGGGCGAAGGAAGGATCTGGAGAAGGGAGAAAACACGTCTCAAATTAGCAACCGAATTCCTCCAATATTAGCTTACCCTAGAACAGTAGACCCCCACACCGACAAAATTAAGCCCCGTTAAAGTAAGCTCAGAAGTTTATGCCGCGGCGCCAACACCATCTGAATGGTTTTCGTCAAGACCAGTGTGCCTCATTTTATTTATCAATCACTTTCCAGATATATTGTTCTATGTGCATTATGCACTGTTGCGTTGTACTCGGTGTAGTGTCTGGACCCCGCCACGCCAGCGCGTTCCTGTCCCACCCCAGACTGTTGGATAACTCCCACCCCGCCGCCGGCAGTGGTGCACGAGGACGAGGGCCTGCTGGGCCACATCTACTGCGACTTCTACCAGCGCGCCAACAAGCCGGGTCAGGACTGCCACTTCACCATCAGAGGAGGTCGCCAGCTGCCGGACGGCTCCTACCAGGTAGTTCCGCCGCAGCCCAGGGTCAGGCCACTCCACCGAACCCCAGGGTCAGGCCACTCCACCGAACCCCAGGGTCAGGCCACTCCACCGAACCCCAGGGTCAGGCCACTCCACCGAACCCCAGGGTCAGGCCACTCCACCGAACCCCAGGGTCAGGCCACTCCACCGAACCCCAGGGTCAGGCCACTCCACCGAACCCCAGGGTCAGGCCACTCCACCGAACCCCAGGGTCAGGCCACTCCACCCAAACCCCAGGGCCTGGCTACTCCACCGAACCCCAGGGTCAGGCCACTCCACCCAAAACCCCAGGGTCAGGGCACTCCACCGAACCCCAGGGTCAGGCCACTCCACCGAACCCCAGGGTCAGGCCACTCCACCCAAACCCCAGGGCCTGGCTACTCCACCGAACCCCAGGGTCAGGCCACTCCACCCAAACCCCAGGGCCTGGCTACTCCACCGAACCACAGGGCCAGGCTACTCCACCGAACTCCAGGGTCAGGCCACTCCACCGAACCCCAGGGCCTGGCTACTCCACCGAACCCCAGGGCCAGGCCACTCCACCGAACTCCAGGGTCAGGCCACTCCACCGAACCCCAGGGTCAGGCCACTCCACCGAACCCCAGGGTCAGGCCACTCCACCCAAACCCCAGGGCCTGGCTACTCCACCGAACCCCAGGGTCAGGCCACTCCACCGAACCCCAGGGCCAGGCCACTCCACCGAACTCCAGGGTCAGGCCACTCCACCGAACCCCAGGGTCAGGCCACTCCACCGAACCCCAGGGTCAGGCCACTCCACCCAAACCCCAGGGTCAGGCCACTCCACCCAAACCCCAGGGTCAGGCCACTCCACCGAACCCCAGGGTCAGGCCACTCCACCCAAACCCCAGGGCCTGGCTACTCCACCGAACCACAGGGCCAGGCTACTCCACCGAACTCCAGGGTCAGGCCACTCCACCGAACCCCAGGGCCTGGCTACTCCACCGAACCCCAGGGTCAGGCCACTCCACCGAACCCCAGGGTCAGGCCACTCCACCGAACCCCAGGGTCAGGCCACTCCACCCAAACCCCAGGGCCTGGCTACTCCACCGAACCCCAGGGTCAGGCCACTCCACCGAACCCCAGGGTCAGGCCACTCCACCGAACGCGGCTGGTACCAGGCAATCCTCTCCGGCCGCTCAGTAGTTCTGACAAATAACGCCCAGGATCACGATCTCCACTGCAACTTCTTCCATTTTGGAATGACAAATTTTAATCTTTCGACGCAAAAACCATTGGCTGTGTTTCAGTTTTAGAAACTTAACACGCGCATTGACGGGGGTCTGAGCCACCTTCGCATTGACGGGGAGGGGGGAGCGGGGCGGATACCCGCCCCCTAAGATCTCGAGAACCGCGGTAGGTAGCGAAAAACAGTAAACGGTGTTGGGCTGCCCGTCCACTTCTCCATCGAAAACATTTGAACCTTTTTTTGTCAGGTCACATTTAAGGTCATGAGAGGTCAAAACATGCCGTCATAGGGATAACATGTAAATTCAGTTTTTCGGCTATTACATCTGAACAAGTAAAGATAGAGCAAAACGACTTGAACCATATGAATCCTCCCAGCAAGCCGAATCGAATGATATATAATTTGACCTTGCTAGGTCAAATCAAGGATTTAACCTGACCTGAGGTCAGGTCAGGGTCAAATTATATAAAATGCATATCATTAGAACCGCAAAGCCCAGGCGAGTCTAATGCTGCTAAAATAAACGTTCTATCACTATCCGTTACTGAGTTATACAGTAAAAAACATTTTCCCATGTATTTCCAATGGAGAGGTCATGCCTCGTACCTGACCTTAGGTCATCGATATAAAAATACCGGAACATATTTTAGAGAACTCGGTGGGGCCATTATGTGATGTGAGTTTCAATCGGATAAGTTCACCCTGCTCCGACTTATGCTATCTTAAACTTTTTTGAGGTCGGGTCACTTGACCTGTACTGGTGACCTGACCTGAGATGACCTAACCTTAAAATTTTCACAGAAGTTATAAAGATGATGAGGGAAAAGGTATGCCAAGTACGGCGGCGCTACGCGCCGCCGTTTTTCTGCTATCTCCGAAAAACCCGAGGGGGCGGACCCGCCCCCGTCAATGCGCGTGTTAAAGAGGCTAGCTTTTGGAAATCACGGAATGCTTCCCCAGAAAGCCATCTTAAAATAAAATCATTGGTTTGTTTTGGCGTCATTCTATGTTGTTTAACCCGTGCAATTTTCTGCTCTGCATTTTTTCCAGAGCCATACAAAGAAAAATGGGATTTCATGGCCCCTAAATTATTATTTTTGCTGAATGTTGTGGTATTTTTACCCTCGTCATTGACATCGGCCCGCCTCCTCGGCTGCCAGGGCGGCGTCTCGTTGTGTTATGTCCAGTGCTGGTGGCTGCTGACCCCGCCGGTGGCCGGCAGCGGCCTGTGGTGGTGCTGATGCTGACCCCGCCGGTGGCCGGCAGCGGCCTGTGGTGGTGCTGATGCTGAGCCTACCGCCGCCCGGCTGGTCTCGGCCCTCGCTTCTCTCCCACGGCCAGCTGGAGAACCTGTTCCACGAGATGGGCCACGCGCTGCACTCGATGCTGGGCCGCACGCGCTACCAGCACGTGACCGGCACCCGCTGCAGCACCGACTTCGCCGAGGTGCCGTCGGTGCTGATGGAGTACTTCGCCAGCGACGCCCGCGTGCTGGCCACCCTGGCGCGCCACTACAGGACCGGAGAGCGCGCGCCGCAGTCGGCTCTGAGACTACTGTGCGCCCAACGCGCGCCGTTCCCGGCGGCGGACGCCCAGCTGCAGGTGAGATCCTCCGTCCCCCGCACCTGCTGTAGGTGAACTCCTCCGTTCTCGCTCGTGCGCGGGTCAACAATGTCAGTGAGTATATGGCGGCGCATGTCGGATCCAGCTAAGATAACGACACGGTCTTTATTCAGGTTTGCGGTTCCTGCCAACCTCTTGAATGTTCACATTTAGCCTTCCGAATCAGGTCTTTTTCGCGTAGCTTTCTGCCCGTGTCAATTAGAACGCAGTGCATCGACCAA
Source organism: Lepas anatifera (assembly GCA_034440635.1). Lineage (NCBI taxonomy): Eukaryota > Metazoa > Arthropoda > Thecostraca > Lepadidae > Lepas > Lepas anatifera. The sequence goes on from JAOTON010002137.1 coordinate 179,946, forward strand.
CTGTTAGAGAGTTAGGCCTTAGTTGCTCAAATACTGCAGGGAAAGCTTGGGGTCGGGGCTACAAAATTTGCATTAATATGCTCGTAATTAACTAGTTCTCGTATAGCATGGTTCGTTTTTCACATATCTGGAATAGCCTAACAGTCCTTGACATCGGGTACCCGTGTTAGTCTGTGACATGGCTCCCCGTGACAGCCTGTGACATGGATCCCCTGTGCCAGCCCGTGACATGGCTCCCCGTGCTGGACAGCTGTTCTACTCGGCGCTGGACCAGCGGTACCACGGGCCGCGCGGCCTGGACGCCCCCGACACCACCTCCGTCCTAGCAGAGAGCCAGGCCAGCTTCTACGGCCTGGCGCACGTGCCCGGCACCGCCTGGCAGTTGCGGTTCGGCCACCTGGTGGGGTACGGGGCGCGCTACTACTCCTACCTGATGGCGCGCGCCGTCGCCTCTGCAGTCTGGCGCGACCTCTTCGCCGAGGATCCCTTCAACCGGTGCGCACACGTGACGGGAGGAGGAACGAGCTGTTTAGACCGCATCGGTATTGGGCGATTTTTCTACATTTCTCGGGCTGGGATATTGACTTCCTACTCCATTCTCTTCGGGATATTCCGTAGTGATATAGGGTCGTGCTGAAGTCTGAAATAAAAAGCGGTCATTTTTTGGGGGGGGTCCATCATAACTCGGAGCTATCGGCAATGCTGTTTAAAACATCCAGTTATACTAAAGCTAGGAAAGAGTACCGACTCAACTTGCGTCTGTCTTTGGGGCGTCGGTGCCCTGCGAACTATCTCTGTTTCGTGTATTCAGAGGGGGGGCGGCCGCGTTACTCTCTGACCTGTACCGTCTCTGGGCAACGGTGTCCTCTGACCCGTGTCTCCGCGCCGGCGCCCTCTGACATGACTCTGGTTCGTGTATTCAGGGGCGGGGGCGGCCGCGTTACCCTCTGATCTGTACTGTCTCTGGGCAGCGTTTTCTGAGCCGTGTCCCCGCGCCGGCAGGGATACCCTCTGACCGTGTCCCCGCGCCGGCAGGGATACCCTTTGACCGTGTCCCCGCGCCGGCAGGGATACCCTCTGACCGTGTCCCCGCGCCGGCAGGGATACCCTCTGACCGTGTCCCCGCGCCGGCAGGGATGCCCTCTGACCGTGTCCCCGCGCCGGCAGGGGATACCCTCTGACCGTGTCCCCGCGCCGGCAGGGATACCCTCTGACCGTGTCCCCGCGCCGGCAGGGATGCCCTCTGACCGTGTCCCCGCGCCGGCAGGGATGCCCTCTGACCGTGTCCCGGCGCCGGCAGGGATGCCCTCTGACCGTGTCCCCGCGCCGGCAGGGATGCCCTCTGACCGTGTCCCCGCGCCGGCAGGGATGCCCTCTGACCGTGTCCCCGCGCCGGCAGGGGATGCCCTCTGACCGTGTCCCCGCGCCGGCAGGGATACCCTCTGACCGTGTCCCCGCGCCGGCAGGGATACCCTCTGACCGTGTCCCCGCGCCGGCAGGGGATGCCCTCTGACCGTGTCCCCGCGCCGGCAGGGATGCCCTCTGACCGTGTCCCCGCGCCGGCAGGGATACCCTCTGACCGTGTCCCCGCGCCGGCAGGGGATGCCCTCTGACCGTGTCCCCGCGCCGGCAGGGATGCCCTCTGACCGTGTCCCCGCGCCGGCAGGGATGCCCTCTGACCGTGTCCCCGCGCCGGCAGGGATGCCCTCTGACCGTCTCCCCGCGCCGGCAGGGATGCCCTCTGACCGTGTCCCCGCGCCGGCAGGGATGCCCTCTGACCGTGTCCCCGCGCCGGCAGGGATGCCCTCTGACCGTGTCCCCGCGCCGGCAGGGGATGCCCTCTGACCGTGTCCCCGCGCCGGCAGGGATACCCTCTGATCGTGTCCCCGCGCCGGCAGGGATACCCTCTGACCGTGTCCCCGCGCCGGCAGGGATGCCCTCTGACCGTGTCCCCGCGCCGGCAGGGATACCCTCTGACCGTGTCCCCGCGCCGGCAGGGGATGCCCTCTGACCGTGTCCCCGCGCCGGCAGGGATACCCTCTGACCGTGTCCCCGCGCCGGCAGGGATGCCCTCTGACCGTGTCCCCGCGCCGGCAGGGATGCCCTCTGACCGTGTCCCCGCGCCGGCAGGGGATGCCCTCTGACCGTGTCCCCGCGCCGGCAGGGATGCCCTCTGACCGTGTCCCCGCGCCGGCAGGGATGCCCTCTGATCGTGTCCCCGCGCCGGCAGGGATACCCTCTGACCGTGTCCCCGCGCCGGCAGGGATGCCCTCTGACCGTGTCCCCGCGCCGGCAGGGATACCCTCTGACCGTGTCCCCGCGCCGGCAGGGATGCCCTCTGACCGTGTCCCCGCGCCGGCAGGGGATGCCCTCTGATCGTGTCCCCGCGCCGGCAGGGGATACCCTCTGACCGTGTCCCCGCGCCGGCAGGGATGCCCTCTGACCGTGTCCCCGCGCCGGCAGGGGATGCCCTCTGACCGTGTCCCCGCGCCGGCAGGGGATACCCTCTGACCGTGTCCCCGCGCCGGCAGGGATGCCCTCTGACCGTGTCCCCGCGCCGGCAGGGATGCCCTCTGACCGTGTCCCCGCGCCGGCAGGGATACCCTCTGACCGTGTCCCCGCGCCGGCAGGGGATGCCCTCTGACCGTGTCCCCGCGCCGGCAGGGATGCCCTCTGACCGTGTCCCCGCGCCGGCAGGGATGCCCCTCTGACCGTGTCCCCGCGCCGGCAGGGATGCCCTCTGATCGTGTCCCCGCGCCGGCAGGGATGCCCTCTGACCGTGTCCCCGCGCCGGCAGGGATGCCCTCTGACCGTGTCCCCGCGCCGGCAGGGATGCCCTCTGACCGTGTCCCCGCGCCGGCAGGGATGCCCTCTGACCGTGTCCCCGCGCCGGCAGGGGTGCCGGAGAGCGGTATCGGCGCGAGTGTCTGGCCCACGGCGGCGGTCTGCCCGCCGACCAGATCGTCTCTGGCCTGCTGCGGCGGCCCGTCACGCCTGCCCAGCTGGCCGACTCGGTAGTGACGGACGTGGCGTCACAGGCCGGCTCGTGATCCCCGCCCCACTCGGTTGAGCACCTCTGCCGCGCCGCCACGGCCGTCTGGTGACGTACGACGGGTCAAGCTGCGTTATTGTTGAGGGCGCATGGAGACAATCAAGTGTCACTGTAAGAACTGTTACGGATATTTAAGCTGAAAGGTCTGCATCGCAGGCGAAGCACTGATCCTCCGTTGAATTCTACTCTGACACCTCACACTCCCTCCTTTGTGCGATACTGTGCACGACCGGCTGTGACGAGGAGTTGTTGACGAGGGGAATGTTGTCAGGGACACGCACCGAACTGTAAGAAAACGAACGGCTGTATCCGTGTTAAAGTTTTACCAATTTGGATTCATCGAGTCTCGATTAGGATTTATCCGAGTCCTCACACACGGTCATGTTATAATGAGCTATTTTTTCAGGCGCCATACATACTAGTTCCTAGAGGAATCCGTTGTTTACTTTAATGAGCCGAGTCTTACTTTGCGATATCGTTGAAATATCCATTAACCTTTCAGTGACCCTTTTTGACTTCTTGTCAAGGGTGAATCTTTTGTATGTCCGGGACGACGCTTGAGCATCGCGAAGAGAATCCATTTTAAAGCGTTGTTTCCCCGGTCTGTGCAATATCACCACACTGTTCGTTACGGTAGCAGGGATTGCGGATTGTGGTCTGACGTACGCCGGAACATTGCAGTACACTCCTGTATTTGTTAGCATTTGTAGCAGAGTTTAGAAACATTTGAAGTGTTTGTCGTTTTAGTGGAGATCGCTCTTATGAATGCCTGAAGATTTAAACAAACAAAAAATAGGAGAGCATCTCAGTCTACATTGCGATTCATTCATTCGGTTTTGTATTCAATAGCTGATAATCCTGGAACTGAGCATATACTATGAGTGCTAGGATAAAACAAGTGGTTTTGATCGCTCACGGGGCCGCTACCAGGGGAACATGAAACCATGTATACCGATAAGTCCTAGACCACTTGGGTCCTTATGGACGCGTAGAGAGATCCCACACAGGGGTCGAGACCGCCGGGTAGTATTATTCCAGCATTCAAACTTTATACGCATCGGGCTCAGGTAGATGCCCTTTGAATCATCTTTATTGATAGCTAACAACGATATCCATAAAAGACGCAGCTCATTCTACACAGAATCATGAGGTGGGCACTGACTAAGGCGGCGCACGGCCGAGGAGGACCTGGAGCTGTCGTCCTCGTAGTATTCAGCGGCGTCGTCCGGGTCCGCCACGTCGAATTCTCCCTCTTCCTGCCCTCTATTTCGCAGGCTCTCCCACTCAGCAAGACTTACCGTTTTCCCTCCTGGAACAGAGACGCGCCCACGTCACAATTCCAACCTCTACATCCACCGGGACTGCTGGTCACACCACCACCCTCCCGCTCAGCAAAGCGAACCATTTCTCCCTGGAGGAGTGGTTCACACCACCGCGCTCCCGCTCAACTTAAATGGTCGTCTGACTCCCTGGACACTTGGGTGAAGAGCAGGACTTGCAGGCCGGATAGGATGCGCAGGGTGGTGATGATGGTCCCGTGCATGTCAAAGAGTGCTATAGGACTAGTCACAGCTAAAAAGGCACCACCGGACAGGTACAGCAAGACGAAAACAAATGCCCGCTGCCAAACTCAAGCGTCCGTCCATACTAACGGGAGTGGATGGGGCGACTAGGTATCGACAGCGTACCGCGCAGGGACATATCTGAGAGCATCTCCCGTCACTTACCTCTCTTCTTGAAGCGTTCCCACTTTCTCCGCTGGGCGAACCGCTCGAAGTTGTGTTCGGCGTCTGCGGCGGTCCGCGGTGGGGATCGGGGGTCACTGCCTCGGGGAACTCTGCCACCTCACCCTGGCGGTGTGGCGCTGCCGCCCTCCTGACCCGCTGCTGCACCTGCGCGCCAGCCACACTCACGTCAGTGGTGCCTCACATCGACGTCAGAGGCGCCTTCACATCGACGTCAGAGGCGCCTCACATCGACGTCAGAGGCGCCTCACATCGACGTCTGAGGCGCCTCACATCGACGTCAGAGGCGCGTCACATCGACGTCAGTGGCGCGTCACGTCGACGTCAGAGGCGGCCACGTCAGCAGCGGTTACTGCGCACGCCAGCACTAAATAAAAACGAATTCCGATATAATATTATACAATACAAAATAATATAAAATCGCTCAAGCTATATCACGGCGTAATGTGGACTGCATGGCTATTGATCTTTCCGCGGACCAATGTTCCTGTAAATTCGTCTCCATCGGCGGCAAGGGGTGCAGGACCTCGAGTAGAAGAGGACTACACCAGTGCTCCATTCTACTCCACTTTAACCCTTGCCCTGGTGGCGGGTAAGAGCCACCTTCGCCCTGATGGGGGGGGCTAAAAAGACCCCCACGATCTAAAAAAAACTAAGAGAGCTAGAAAAAAGCGCAAAAAGGCAATCGAAAGCTCTTTAAAAATGATATCGAAAACGCTTCGGTCATTTTTCTTGTCAGGTCAATATCAAGGTCACCAGAGGTCAAAATAGGTCAAAATCGCTAATATGAGGTGTACTAAGAAAACCTCATATATCTCAGAAAACTATGATAGAAACATTTTCCCCCACATCAGTCGAACGCTCTTGAGTTTCTTTTTCATTACAGTGGCATTCATTTTCGTGTCAGGTCAAATCCTAGCGAGCTACAGGTCACTGAATATTGGGCATATTCTTGGGAATGTCCATAGCAACCCATGCATAAGGGCGTTTTCTTTTTCGCTAACAACTTCCAAACCAAGCTAGATACAGCCATAGTTGATGCACCATTGCAATCCTCTCGTCAATACGAATCGAATGATATATAATATTGCTATCCCAGATCAAATTTAAGAATTTGACGTGATCCAGGTCAACGGTCTGACCCAACTTGACCTGGTATAGTCATAATGTATATAATTTCACTTGCAGTGACTATACAAACACTTTTGTGACAAAATAAAAGTTATATCTTAGTTTATCAAGATTTATAGAGTAAAAACAACAACAAATGCTTATTTGACCTAAGGTGACCTTTTAAAGGTCACAAGTCAAAATGTTTGGCATCAACTTCAGAAATGGGCTAAGAGCAAGTCGTAACCGATGTTTGAAGTTGATTCCATCCATACTTATTGAGGAAAAGCTCATTTCGTGATTTTCCCCATGTATTGACAATGGGGAGGTCATGCTCTGCACATGACCTTAGGTCACCAATATCAAAAATTCCGGAACAATTGTTGTAGCTCCTGGTGGGCCCAATATGTGGTATGAGTTTCAACTTGATCGATTATCCCTTCTTTTAGTTATGCGGTTCTGAGCATTTTTTGAGGTGAGGTCACTTCACCTGGCCTGGTGACCTGACCTGATATGACCTTGAGCTAAAATTGTTGGGAAAGATGTTAAAAATGATGAAGGAAAAGCTAGACCAAGTTTGGCGGCGCTGCGCGCCGCCGTTTTGTGGTCACTTTGAAGCCGAGGGGGTCTAAAAAGACCCCCACCCAGGCGAAGGTTAAAGCCTTCGCGGTCCTGAATATGTAGAGTTTCGTGACGTTTTGAGAAATTAGGTGTTCGGAAAGTTTTGTAATAATTATTATTTTTTGGTCCCCCGGGGCCCTATGGCGCCGCGGGCGCGGGGTCACTCAGGATTGTGCCGTCACTAAACTAACAACCACTCTTCCAAAGCCTTTAGTCATGTTTGCGCCGCAACCCCGCTCCCACACGCCCGACTCTCCCGCCGGGCTGTGAGTGGCAGTCTCACCTCCTCCAGGATGGCGGCGCGATTGAGGCCGGCGCTGTTGTAGGGCAGCTGGGGTCCCGAGTCCGGCTCCGGCTCCTCCCGCCCCAGCAGCGACTCCTGCCGACCACGAACACAGCCATTACCACACATCCGGCGGCTACAACCCACTCAACGCCGCAGACACGCAGCGGCGACCCCAGTCAACCAGGGTGGCGCTCAGCACGTCACACGGACCACGGCAGCGACCTCTACCGGGCTAGATGACGCTCGGCTCCCGCCAATACCCCACGCACGCAGCCGGGCGGTAAAAATGGCTGCTGGAATGGTCGGCATCACTGGAACCCTTTCGAGGATGATTTGTTTGGGCCACGCCTTCATCCCGTTAGTTATTATTCTTAGTGTTTTCGTTTCTCATTGTTGATGTAAGTGCCTCACTCAAAAGAGAGAACTCGGGTCTGCGACCTGGGCTAACGCCCCACCGGCGCAGGAGAGCCGCATGACAATGTGCTGAAAGCAAACCATATTTCGTTCTTAATGTATCTCTTCATAGGCCTGCAAGTCAGTTTTATCATTCTTTTCTTTGAAATAACCAACAAATAGTACGTGGTCACCCCCAGATTCCACCCGGACCTACCTGATCAAGAGACAGGGCCTCTAACCACTAGACCACCGTGCCACACTACTCGCCCTCCCACTAGCTGAACACCTGTGACCCGTCAGGATGTCACTGGATGGTACAACTCCGCCGAATATGCCGGGCCGCTGGCGCCGTGTGCTGTGCTTGTCCCGAAAAGGCACGATATAAAGGTGCTTCTAGAAGACGAAGCAAGCATTCTTTTGGGCTGAAATTACTTGTATCGTCGAGCTAGGATCCTAAGCTAGCTTCATGCCAAATTTCTACCACTTCCGTCCATTTTAAGGACTTGAAACCATGGTGAGAAGCAAAGGTGGTCCGAGAAATTTAGCATCTTGTAATACATTTTGGACTAATTACTCGAAAGCCATTAGAGATAGGTGGGTAGTATGAGTGAGCGAAATGACCGCAAGTAACTTTCCTATTCAGCCATGTCAGTTCTGAGTTTGTGAGTGACATGAGCTTGGAACCAGGAAGATGCAAATAAAAAGTTTTATGACTCAATTTCTATTTATGCCTATAAAACAAAGAATTTCACATTCACAATTTCCATCTCCAAACATTATCAGGCGGAAGCAATGTTCTTTCATTATTTGAAATGAGAACTCAAATCGGTCAATTCGATTGTGAGATATTAACGTTGAAATGAAATGATCCAAAATTCAGTCTTCCGGAAGAACTGTAAAAAGTAGGTCAAAATTTTACGTTTTGCACTCAAAACTATGTCTAAGCACTACAAAATTTGCCTAGCTACCCCTAGGTGACTGCCTTTCGGCTAACTGAGGCCAGTCTTCTGACATTTCGAGCGGACAAGTCGGCCCTCAACTTTTAGCAGGTTTTTTTGCTCGCGTGAGAAATGCCGCGTTTTCGCGCAATAAATATTGTAGGATCAGCTCAATTTTTCCCCTAGCTGGCCCTTGTTATCCATTGAAAAGGACATAAATTTCAAGTCCGTAGCTAAGAAGTAAAAATTGGAAAAATATAAAACAGAAAAGTTTGAGCCAAAATTTCTCAAAAACTATTTTGGATTTCAACTCGGGGCTTCAGTTTGGGTGTCTGGAGCAGAAGGGCCCTTAACATATGTTTACTCCCTAAACAAAGATAACAAGTGGAGAGTTCGGCGCTGAAGCAGCGCGGTACGTATTTTTGTCAGCGCTGGTGCTGTCACTGTCCATCCCCCTACAGGTAAACAATCCACAATCAACAAAAAACATGACACGGGCCAGCCGCAGTGCGGTGTGCCGAGTTAGCCGGTGGCGGCGGGGTTCACCGTGTGCTGCTCGGAGATGGGTCGCCCCAGTAGGGCCTGGCGCTTAATGAAGTGAGTGGGGTCAGCAGGCGAGAAGTCCGGTCCGTAGTCCAGCTCCGCCAGCCGCCGCTCCACCTCCACCAGCGTCTCCTTCTGCGAGTCTGCCCACACAGAACAGCGTTCCCTGTGGGCCTGACGACATGACAGTGTACACTGCAAGTCTGACGGGACAGAACAGCGTGCCCTGCGAGTCTGCCGAAGGGCAGGATCGCTTCTTCACAGCGAGTCTGACGAGTTTCCTCCCACATGTCCGCCAAAACACAGGATGACGTTTTGATGTGCACTGCAAGCCAGCCAGAGTAAAACAACGCCTCCTGCCATTCCCCAGAGCCGCTAGACAACGCGATTTCTCTAAAACACATCTAGCCCCAAGCCCCAAAGTTGCGTTACGTCACCAGCGCACTACAAGTCATGTAGTATTGTGTGAGCGCTCTAGCTTTGCCGAGATTACTAGACCGTCTATCATCTGGTGCTGATGGACACAGAGCGCCGTCAAAACTATGATGCACACTTGTGTCTACACACTTCACGCGTTCACTCGGCTGTGATGAGCCACTGTGCCTTCAGCAGCGGCGTACCTCGGACGAACTTGATGGCGGGCACGTGGCCCGTGACGCGCTGCTGGGTCAGCATGGTGCGCAGGGGTGCGGCCGCCCGCTCCAGCTGGGCCGCCAGGTGGCGCTGCTGGGCGGCGTCGGTACCGGCCGGCACCGCCCAGAACACGTACACCTGCCGCATGTTCCCGGAGAGCTGCACCTGTCGACGCAGGGGTACATGAACCGTTACCCACCCGGCCGCGTCTTCCGCTGCACGTGCGGGAAAAACGCCTGGCGGAAAAGTATTGTCAGATTAAAGTTCATAAGCAGAGTTTCGGGGCGCACCAAATGCTATGGTTTTTTTTAAGCTAACTACTAACCGGAAAAATGAGTAGGCTGAAAATATTGTTGCGTTCAGGAGAATATCAAGTAAAATTTAGCCATGATTCAGCGTGTCTCTATAGGCAAAGACGTTTCTTAAGCTTCTCAACTTCTCAAAGAAGAGAACAGTGCTTACGATAGGCAGCTATGCCTCTTATACATCTTAAGCATGATGGTCAAGAAATGGGGGAAGGATGCCCACAAAGTAGAGATTTGAAACATGTCCCATCGTTACTTGGTTCTGCCAGCTCATTCAAAATGCCTCCAGGCATTGCAGTCACAGGAATTATATTTTAAAAGACGCCAACCGTAAAGGTTCTCTAATACAAAGTCCGCTCGCGTGCAAGTGAAAAGGGGTCTAGACGTTCCTTACCTCAAAACGCGTCCATCTATTTTAGGCGTCGTTAAATTGCTCAGGACATGAGCCGGTAGAAAAACTTACGAACAAGATCAAAGATTTCGAAACTTTCAAAGTGCAAAACAATCGCTTGTTTTGTTTTGTGAGAAACAAAGAAGGTCTTGTTTTGATATTGGAGCGTATTCATATCTAAAAGATTACAACGTTAGTTTTTTTAATTCGTCAGTCTTAACAATTGTAGAAGGCCGTACTTTAGTGCGTTAACGAATCAATGGTACCCAATGGTACGCGCCTGGGCATTTCTTTTCGCTTCAGCACACGTCTGGCGTCTGGGGTCGCGATGATTCAGCCCCGACATCACCAGAACATGGCACTGGCCCCATTCAATCGAGTTCAGCTGCATTGTAAGTGACCGCTAGAACATGCCGGAACCCATATATGACGACATAGCCTTAAAAACTGAAGCATTCTAAAACACCTGCTGGCATTAATCTACAGGTAATTTCCCCGCTTCTGCAGAATTGCTGGTCAGCTAAAGATGTAAGTTCCCCCACTTTTGTTGAGTTCAAGGAAAAGATACGATTGGTCGGAAACATTCAAAATAGACAACTCGAAAAACTAATTATCTAGGAATGTGGAAAATTGCATGATAGAAGAAACGTTGAAATAAATTGATTTTTGCCGAAGGGAAACAAAATTAAGCAAAACATCAAAATAATGTTTATATATCCATATCAATTACGAATGTGCTCTAACGAGCTCTAAAAATCCTGGTTGCATCTATTTAGACTCATTTCCCTAACATTTTTAATTAGCAATCTCGAAGCTATTCCAAACGAAGGAAACCTTTTCAAATATTGCTCGTGCGATAGCAGACGAAGGTGGCATGTTATGAGCCTTCAGTTTTGCACAGTTTTGCATTAAATGGGGAGCCGCAATATTGAGAAAATGGTAGTTTTATTTCGGTCCTATTTTTATCTTACTTCTAGCGGGATGTTAATGCCTAGACAGTTCTGTAAAAGTTGTTCCAAAATTCAACTTTAGAAAAAGGGCATCTGCGCGTAAGGTGGTCGCGATTATTTTGTGAGGTATCTGACAAGACAGGTAAAAATGTCGTGTCAAAATGCAATTATCTACAAGCCATCGGCAAGATATCAAATACCTGACTGGTTCAGGCATAACTGCAGTGTTGCAGATACATCAAGTCGTGAAATGACCGTCAGTCATGACACTAGGCAAGGAACTAGTCAGACCTTAAATGAATCAGAAATTAAAACGAAATGGGATTATCACGACACGAACAATCGTCTTTGTGACCGCATCAGAGACGTCGAGGGGTGGAAACTTGTGCTAGAGCAGACACTTGCCGAAACCGACAACGAAATAAAGAATCTTTCGAACGCAAAAACGGCAGCTGAAGATGAACTGGAACAAAAACATTTTGATTTAGAAACTGCCTTGGAAACTCTAGCCATTCGCGAGGGACGGCGCACAGTTGACGTTGTGAAGGATCACGTCGAGATGAAACTTAATGAAGAAGTGCAGGCGATCAAGGACTACAGAAGTGAGCTTCAGCAACGATGCAACCAAGCATTTGAGCAGCTGAGCCGTCTGGAGGAGGCTCGCCAGCAGTTACAAAATGATATTACTGACAAGTATAAGGCTCTTGATATCGACGGTCTATGTCTTTCCATGACCCCTCAGAGTCCCAACATCAGCTTCAAGTCGCACTGCATGTGCATGCCGAAGGACACCATCACCGTCCAGCAGTGGCAGGACCACTCGCGCCACAACAAGGAGAGCGCCGACTACCAGATGTGCCAGTCACGCCGGCTGCGCGACGCCATCATGGCCACGATCGCACAGGGACGCAACAAGCTGGACGCAGAGCACACGGCTGTCCAGTTTGCGCTCCGCCAGCGGCTTCACGAGCTTCACCAGACACATGACGATCTGGTCTGGCAACGCACTAATCTTGAACAGGAGATGGCCACCGTCGAAGCCGACATCCGCCGGCTGGAGGCGGCCATCCGCGACAAGGACCCGTATCGCAAGCTGGCCGAGACGAGACTCGAGTACCGCATGGATCGTCCTAACATGGAGCTTGCGTACGACCCTCCGTGGCACGGCCTGCGTGAGGAGCGGCTCAGCATCCAGGCGACGCAGGAGCTGCTGCAGGCGCGGCTGCAGCAGATGTGGGACGTGCTAGACAGACTGCGTCGGCAGCTGGCGCGCGTCAACGAGGACATCTCGGTGAAGGCCAACTCGGTACGTCTGGACCGTCTCAGTCTTGAGACGCACGGTCGCACGCACCCGCCGCCGCCGCTAAAGGACCGTAATTATCTTGACAAGGTGCTGCTGCTGCGACCGGAGAAGACCATCTGCGAGCGAGGCGTGCACTACCTGCCGCGGCCTGAGATTCTGCCGGGCTACCAGACCGAGCAGGACTGCTCGTACACGGCCGGCTGCTCCGGTAACAACTACCGCCGGCCCTGCGGAAACGACCGCGTGCTCGGCTGCTGAAGGGAAGGATTTTTCGCTCGATAGTTCACGATGTCCTGGTTGTCCAATTTCTCGTTGTGATACGTTTCGTCCCAAAATACAGCGTCCTGGTTTGTCCTTGTAGCCTGATTGTATAAAGGCTGATATAACACAAAATTTTAGTTAAACGCGTGAAACAAAAACAAAATATGTACGGCCATATGAGATAGTTAAACGTGTCAGTGACTAAATTGCCCTCATATCTGAAAATAATATACTCGATGCTTTCAAGCCCACGCAAAACTTTTGCATATGTAACCTGAATAGAGGGGCATTGCAGTGCGGACGTTCGCAGAAAAAAGTTATTACTAACAGTGCTTCTATTAAAATATTCGCGGCGCCAGAAATAGCATCCAAAAAAGCTTCGACGCAAAGCCCAACAAGTAGAAGTACTGAAGTGCAGCATCGAGATGGAAGGTATATCACCCCTTAATCTCGAAAAAGCAAAAGTCGTTCAGCGATTATGTTTAATCGGATTATTTAAGAAAATGAAAATGCTTATTTAAGAAAACAAAAGACTTCAAGAAAATGTTTTCGGAGCATTTTCTTAAAGTCCGGTGTGAGCCGATGTCATTACCAAAACGTTTCTGAAATCAATGATAAACATTAAGCAAAGCAGACTAAATTAAACACAAATTAAATACGAAGCAGACATTTCAGCCTCACCACTCGTTCTCATTGATTGATGCACCACGCTGTCCCGTGATCTAAAGCTCGATAACCTTGATAATATTTTTTCTCAGGGAAAAGACAACACTTTCATAACGCCACGGAGAAAAGGATGACTTGCCCCTCTTCCTGTTGCGTTCCCGGCTACCTCTATTTCTGTCGGGGGCCTCACTCCTCTCTAAGCTTGGACGGCTCGATCTGACCTCCAGATCGAGCCGTCTGATTTCGAAAATTCAAGGTGGGATCGATTCATATTTTCTGGCCTCCATTCTCAACCAAAAATCCAAACTGTTGGCAGGGGCGTGCAAAATATACTTGTTTTCTCCGTTTTTAGATTACTGATACTCTCCGCCCTTTAATTTGATTTTCACGAACATGGTTGGTATTAGCAGATTATTCATGCACAATTTCAATTTCTTTCAGTTAAGTAAAATTCTAAATTCAGTGGCAGATCCGAGGCCGGGATTAGATGGTAGAGTACATATATACGTATATATTACCACTCTTTGTTACCTGAATTGCCAAACATCAGACACTGCGTGACATCTTCCACATGTGAAAAAATGGTATAATGGTAAAAAAATCATCAGAGAGGGATGCAGGCAAGCAGAATGGTGTTGTAAGATGCATAATGCCAATGTCTAGAATACGCATACATTTTCTCGGCTACTGATACTTTTCATTTCGCCTAAGCTTTATCCGCCCTGGCCAAACTCGGGAGGAGGCGATTCTGAATGGCATAGTCATCTTGATCCGTCTGTGGAGGATTTTTTTGTACTAAATTCGGTCTTGGACGTTTAGCCCATTCACTGCAATTAGTATACTAAACTGCGCTTGCACATGCGTGAAACCCCTGAATTCCAATACCTGGGCACGCCTATGGAATCATATTATCATACAATAGAGCTGGGAGCATGCTATCGGCTGTCCCGTAAATCCTCAAAACTGCGAGAGTGTAAAATCTAATTACATTGAAGCGCCCATTTCGACTTCGACTTCATATTGTTACGGACAGCTTTGTTGTGCGAAGAACGCACCGTACATGATAATACTCTGTTTGCGAACAAATCCTCCGAATAGATTAAAAAACTTCAGGGAACCTGCCTAATTTGGTTTCAAGAAAATTATAGGTATCAAAGGGCTATCGCGAACCGTTAAGAAATATCGGGAAAGAGCATAAGGCGTCGACATAATCCGCCCCCCCCGGGAATAGGGAATTAAAAGGAGCACTCCACTTATATTGGGTTTTCAACTAATAACAGTTTTTCAGAGCGTGTCGAGAAACCACTCCTGGCATATTTCATTTCACCCAAAGCTCTCTATGATAAATTTCCGTACATTGACCGGCGTCGGGCCGATTTAGCCTGCCCGCCACTGACCCGCGTCAGGCTGAGTCAGCCTGCCCGCCACTGACCCGCGCCAGGCTGAGGAGTCCGCCTGCCCGCCACTGACCCGCGTCAGGCTGAGGAGTCAGCCTGCCCGCCACTGACCCGCGTCAGGCTGAGTCAGCCTGCCCCGCCCTGACCCGCGCCAGGCTGAGTCAGCCTGCCCACCACTGACCCGCGCCAGGCTGAGGAGTCCGCCTGCCCACCACTGACCCGCGTCAGGCTGAGGAGTCAGCCTGCCCACCACTGACCCGCGTCAGGCTGAGACCGGAGCCGGACAGTCCAGGCAGCAGCTCCCCCATGCTCAGCACCTCCGCCACACGGCTCAGGTAGATGGTGCTGAGCGTCTCCAGTCTATGCCTGTGTTTGGAGGAGGTGGGGCGCAGGGCCCGGACCCGCGCCTGTGCCGGCCTTGGCTCCGGCTCTGGATCCGTCTCCGTCTGCAAGGGCATCAGCAGCTGCCTGCCGACACCGCACGTGCTGTCGTCAGCTGAACCCAGCAGGACTGGAGACCGGACAGACAGAGCCGGTTGCAAATGGGGCTGAAAATCGTTAGTTTTATACCTCTGCTTGCTACCAATGGGAAGCTCGATACGATCAAATCTGACAGTTAAACAGTTTAAACTTAAGAAGCTTAGGCTTGAATTAGCTCAAGCAGCCATCAATGTAGAAAAAGTCAGTACGGTGTGGTAACGTGAGAATAAAAACCGCACATTCTGGATCCCTGGGAAAAAGTAAGCTCCTAAATGAGCAGAGCCCGTTCTTTCTCCTTCGTCCTGGTTTACGTCTAGCTTCAAATACGGGTTGGCGTTGATTGTGTGGCACCAGACGGCCAGAAACTGTGCCGGAGCCAATCCAAGAGTTCTCCATCATCAAACTTCCAAGCCGCGGAGCTGCCACAGGCCCAAAGTAGTCGGCTAACTTCCACAATCACGACACAAGTGTAGGCCCACTGCCGTGATACTGCCTTTCGGCGAGCGAAGGAATGCCAATAAAGGCAGCTAATAGGCCAGAGCTGCGAAAACTGCACATACCCTGGGCCCCAGGGATTTGGAGGAAGTCTGCTTGGACAGAATTGGTTTCCCTACATGAGGATCTATCGCAAACGAGGGGATTGTAAAACAATTTTATGGGGTCTTGCTGCAGAAACTTCGTGCTAGCAGGCTACACTGCTGTGTGCAATACCAACACGATAGGTGAGACGGTGTCAAAACGCTTTGGAAGGAGGCGAAAATATGAAAATGTTTGCTCATCAAAGTCGAGAGGGCATCAGGAAAGTATACACGATAATAGAAAACAGTTTTACCGAGGATTACATTTATGTTTGCATTAGTCTTTGACCACTGTTCCACACATAACTACAGTTTTTCCTCCTTTCGGGTTTTCTGTTTCATAATGTTCATTTGGTTGCACCAATTGTTTTATTTTCTTGGTTTCCGTTTCATCTTTCCTTTGGGGTAATATTAAATTTTCCTTACCACTTCAATTTCCCAAAAGAAACAATTCAGCATATTCAAAATCGTTCCGTCATAATGTGCACGTGGCGAACAAGTCAGAATCCTGACAGGACTACTGCAGCTCTACTGCAAGTAAAACCTAAGCGTTTATATTTTTTGTAAACTAATAGCCAAACTAATTTGTAAACTAACTAAACCAATAGCCAAACAAAACTCGCGGCTACAGACCCTTGACTAATCCGAAACTATTATTAGAGGGGCTTTTAGAAAATGTAACAAATGAATCGTATATAACGGTCAGCTTAAACATCAGACGTGATAAATTGGGGTAATAGTAATAATCCTTCTGAAATGTTATGGCGGAAAATCCTAGAACAAGAATACGATGTTACGTGTATGAAGGCAGATCATGGACATTAACGATACAAACTGCAAGATGCACAAAGTACGAAAAGACCACCAACAACACAGTTTATTTCAGCGTTGACAAATAACAGGTCAAGCAAAACATCCCAAAAATTGGAGACAATCATTTCAAGTGTTTTGTCTAAAACTCAAGCTTCGGCGATGTTGCTTACCTCTCTTTCTTCCTGGACATCTCCAAAGCTTTTTTCATAAGCTTTGCTTGCTGATTTGCCGATACCACTTTGAAAACCTTGCTTCTGTGCAAGACTGAGGTCACCAAACACCGGCATATCACACTCGCACCACTCCGAGAGAGAATCATGTCTGAAATTAAAGCGAATCTAGATGCTTCAACATTCAGCAGTTGTACTTAGGGCATCATATGACACATTCTCTTATTGGTCTCAACTGTTATACAGCTTGAGAAGCCTAAATTAGTGCGCTTTCATACTATGCAACTTCCTTGTCAACCAAAGATGCTTCCTGGGATTTCTGAAAAAGGTTGAGGCTGGTTACTCCATAATAGCGAAATGTATAAGTGCTGCAGCAAACAAAAAACAATCTTGTTTCACCAAGATCCAGAAAAAACAAGAATGGAGCCTGCACCAGGTAGCGGGCCTCCAAGCCCCAAACTACCCCACCCGCACTTTCACCCCGTTCACAAGCCACCGCGCCCTTCACGGCCGCCTCCGTTATCAGGCATTAGCCATGGAAGGGATGGAATCATTATTGAGTGTAAGGTGGTCATAGTATAGGCTATTTATTTCAAGGTGTCTCAAAGGCTATTTAACTCCGTAAAAATGATTTACCTATGGCAACATCCTCTATAAAATGGTTAGTGTTGATATGCCTCATTTTCTGGGGGCTATCGATGATCCAGATTAAGTCTGGGATGACTATTTTGCTGCACAATCGATTATCCTAAAGCTGAAGTCGACATAATATCAGGGTGAAGTGGCCGACCAATCTATGAATGCAGTTTACACCTGAATGTCATTTGAGCAGTTGCTTCACACTAAATGGTCAGACTTGAGATGCCCTAGGACAGATCAGAAGACACATTAATGTATTCATTTATCTTACATTTTAACACGTGCATTGGCGGGGGTCTGAGCCACTTTCGCTTTGACGGGGATACCCGCCGCACCCCCCCAGATCTCGAAGAATCACGGGAGATAGCGAAAAAGGTAAACGGCATTGGATAGCCCATCCAGTTCTCTATACAAAATATTTGAATGATTTCTTGTCAAGTCTCATTTGAGGTCACTAAAGCTCTAAATGCCACACATGAATGCCACCATCGGGATACCATGTAAACAAGGGTTTTCGGTCATTTCATCTTAACTAGTAAAGATAGGGAAAAACAATACAAACCATTGGAATCCTCGCAGCAAGCGGAATCGAATGCTATATCAAATGACCTTGATGGGTCAAACAAGGTGAAATATAGGATTTGACCTGACCTGAGGTCAGGTCAAAATAAAATTAGGTCAAAATGCATATAATTTGAACTGCAAGTATGAGGCAGACCAAATTGCGTTAAAATAAATGCTCTTCCACCATCCATTACTATATTATTCAATTTAAACCATTTTACCCATGTATTTCCAGTTGAGAAACCATGGCTCGGACCTGACCTTAGGCCATCAATATACAAAAATACAGGAACATATTTTTAAGAAATCAGTGGGGCCGTTATGCGATGAGTTTCAATTGGATAAGTCTAACCTACTCTGACTTATGCTATCTTAAACTTTTTTTGGAGGTCAGGTCACTTGACCTGCACTGGTAACCTGTCCTGAGATGACCCAATCTTAATTTTTTTCCGAAAATGTAAAAATGATCAGGGCAAATGTATGCCAAGTACAGCAGTGCTACACGCCACAGTTTTTATTCTATCTTTAAAAAATCCGAAGGAGAGGTGGGCACCCGTCCTCTGTCAATGCATGTGCTAATAAAATGTTACACAAATATCCTAATCTGACCTTCAATAATGCGTTCATTTGGTATCCGTTGTGCTACTGTATGGAATAGCCTTCCGGATAATGTAGTAAAACTTGAAACAGAATGACTGAAAACCAAAGCAGCCAACAGAGATTGGAAAAGGTAGGGCACAATCTTTTGGTCATAGAGTATGTTCAGATGATAGGACAAGAGCGCAGAGACAGTGACTCCTGAGAGCCCTAAAATACACTTTTTAACAAGCAGAGATTGCAAGAACACCATCCCCAACTCGTCGCAAAAAGCAAACAAAGCGTACATCTTCCCCGAAGCTGCGCGCAATGTTTTGTCTCAACCAGCGGGCCGTCGGATGCGTGGTAATGAGACTTCAGTGAAGAACAGTGTTGGTGTTTCTTCCTCAACCGGGATTGAACCTGACCAATGTAAGGAGCAGGAAACCAATCTCCAGTCCCCTTCACCTTCTCAAAATTCAATGAAAGAATCGGAACATGTAGGGTCTAAAGAGAATACGGATTGCATGCCATCACAGGGACAGGACCCACAGTCGCAGGTTTTGGGGGACACACTCAAAGTTGATATGGACTACACTGCACACGGAGAAACTGCGAGCGACCCAGCAAGCAGGCAAGTTGGTAGGCTTGATGTGAGTGTTTTCAAGCCCTTTGGCACTCCATCTCGCTCTTCCAGTGACGCCAGCAGTGACGGAAATTTCTGTCCTGGGGGACCCCGAAAGACCTGTGGTAACCCAGTGGCAGCTGACGAGGATGGTGTACGCTGTGAAATTTGTGGTAGCTGGTACCATGCTAAGTGTCAGTCCCTGCAGGTACCGGCTCTCCGTGCTCTTGAGAAGCACAATGATCTATTTTGGATTTGCCTCAAATACCGAGACTCTCTGCCGAATGCAGGAGCTCGAGCAATCTGTAAGGAACTGGATCAAAAGATTGCAGAACTCCAGAATATGACCTCAAAACACGAGGAAACACTTCAGGCCATAGCTTTTGATCAGAAGCAGTATCTGGATAGGGTTTCTTCCCATCAGAAGGAACTCACCCAAACACTAAAAGTCCATCTGTCAGCAGTGAGAACGACTACAGAAGGTCACGAAGCAAGTAAGCTATCTTTTGCAGACATAGTCAAGGGGTCATGCAAGGTGATATCCACCCTTAGCACCAAAATTCAGTCCATCCCTCAGGAGTCAGGTTTAGAAATACTGGAAAAGGAGAAGCGTAAGTGCAATATTGTTGTACATAACCTACCAGAATCTGAGGGCACAAACCATCATGACTGTTCAGAAAAAGATGCAGCAACCCTGAGTAAAATCTTTAAAGAAGAGATGCGTGTAGTTTCTCATGCAAGGCTTTTGATGTAGTTTTTCATGATATTCTTCTGGCCAAATTGCGTTGTCTGGGCATTGAGGGACAATTACTCTGCTTGATATCATCCTTCCTTTGTAATAGGCAGATGAAAGTCAGTGTGGGAGGTATCACAAGCAGGACGCGAGAGGTCCTAAGTGGAGTCCCACAGGGTTCGGTGCCAGGCCCCTTGCTCTTTCTGATTATATATATATATATATATATATATATATATATATATATATATATATATATATATATATATATATATATATATATATATATATATATATATATATATATATATATATATATATCAATAGTATTGCTCACAGATTAACTTCATCGCACAAGATCTTTGCTGACGATTTGAAAATGTATGCTTGTGTGAAATACCGCTCCAATGAGCAGCAACCTCCTGCAACACCCAACCTGCAAAGTGATATTGACGCCCTCTATGTCACAGCAGGCTCCTGGGGTCTTCTCATGAACATAAAAAATGCGCCGCGCTACGCTTTTCTCGTCTGTCAAGACGTAAGATCCCGGCCAGGTATCACTTGGATGGAAACACCATTACCTGTGCTGACTCTCATTCGGATCTAGGCGTACTCATTGACACAGAGCTTAAATTTCATTCTCACATACGTGCAGTGGCCAGCAAAGCGGGGGCCTGGCACAGAGCTTCTTGAAATCGACTGTCTGCCGTTCGCCTAAATTCATGTTTTTCCTCCTTGCCACGCATATCAGGCCTGTCATTGAGTATTGTTCATGTTTATGGAACACAGACTACCGTGAAGACATTCGTCTACTTGAGAATGTCCAAAAAGGTGGACTAAACGTGTCAACGGACCCGGGTCTCAGCTATGACAATCGCCTCCGAGCACTGCAATTGTACTCTATACAAGGCAGGTTGATGAGAGCGGATCTAATCCAATGCTGGAAAATATTCCATGGAGAGTCCTGTCTAGATCCCGAAACCCTATTTAGCAGGAGTCATCAGAACCGCACCAGAGGCCATCAACACAAAATATTCGTACCTCCCGTCAATACTGATGTTAGGAAACGTTTCTTTACTGTTCGATCTGTGTCCGCGTGGAACTCTTTACCCCACGAAGCTGTGTGTGCCCCTGACTTGGCCAGTTTCAAGGGCTTGCTAGAAAAACATATTTTGGATAAACTGTATGCATATACGTGATTATTTCCTGAGAAATCTGGTGGACTGTATGATGTACTCGCCTGTATTAAGCCTGTATCTTACGAATATTAAGCCGCCCCGGTAGCTCAGTTGGTAGAGCGTTGGGCTCCGGCCCGCTGCTCAGAAGCATGCAGTGGCAGTGCATGTCCAGGCTTGGGATCGGTTCCCCTGAGACGCTCCGGCGCTCAATAGTTTACCCGACGTACAGGTCGGCTGGCAACTGACTGATGAGAGGGTGACCTGAGCGGGGCGGCCGTCCCTGTGCTTTGTGGGACGTTAAACTTTGGCTTCTAAATTGACCCTCCATTGAGGGAGTTGCTCGTTCGGGTGGTGGGGTCGGGGTCTCCCGTGACAAGTCCCTTGATGACTTTAGTGATACTCCGACTCCAGCAGCCGTACTAGGAACAACTTGAACAAAATTTATAAAAAAATATTGTATGTTGGAAGACGCACAACACCAGTTAGGTGCTGATCATGCCGTTTGTAGAAAGTGCTGCTAGGAACTGGCGCGTCTTTTCTTTAAAAGGTTCCCTCCATCCTTCAATGCCCTTTTTCTATCCAGACGGTCGCTGACGCGGAAGGTAACCAACCAGGTAAGTAAACCAGGTAAATTTCCATGTAAGGGTAGTAAAATCATACCGAGCTGGCAAAAGGGGCGGAGATCATCCTCGTCTTCTTATTGCCACACTGGAATCAGAGGCAGCCAAGTGGGACATAATTAGGGGAGCTCCTGAACTGAAGCATAACATTCTATGGAAGAATCTATATGTAAACCTAGACCTCACCAAAAGTGAGAGAGAGGAAACTAAGCTGCTTCGTGACCAGCTCAGACAGAGGAGGGCTAGTGGAGAAAATGACCTAATCATCCGCAAAAGGAAGATAGTCTCCATCCTTGGTGCTGATAGCCGGTACCACAACAGAAGACAAGGTAGACAAGAGCCATCATCTCAGCACATGAGGGCAGGTGGAACACAACCTGGAGCTGGTGGCAGGGAACCCAGGGCATCAGCCCCCACTCAGGAGGGGCAGGTGGAAGAAGCTTCCAATGCATGCAATCCTGCAACTGGGCCAGCCATTATCCGGGCAGACAGCTCCTCCCCCTCCCTCCCAGGTCCAGTATTGACAGAATGGTGTGGGCGACTTGTTCGTACTGTACACAAATGCAGATCCGTTTATGAACAAGCGGGATGAGCTATCACTGCTGATTAGGGAAAAGGAACCTGATATAATACTCATCATTGAAGTGATCCCTAAGGCCCAAGTCCTGCCTATCAGTTTAGCATGTCTAGCTCTAGCTAACTATAATATGCATCTCGGTTTCGACCCCTCTCAGCCACGACTAGGAGCCAGTGGCATTCGTGGAGTGATGGTGTATAGTAAGGTAAGCTTGATCTGCCAGAAAGTATCTTTCCCCACTGAAGAATTTTCCGAGCAGATGTTGTCAAGATTGAGACAGCTGGTAGGGGGGAACTACTGGTCGGTTGCAAGTACATGAGCCAAGCCAGCAATCACGAGAACAACTATGCCCTCTTAAACTTTTGGAGGCAGTCTCCCAGTCTAGACCGCATCACTTACTCATCATAGGCGACTTCAATCTTCCAGGCATTGACTGGGACATCTATCTGACTTCTGATGCTCCAAATCATTTTTCCCAGGCATTCCTGGAGTCGGTAAAGGATTGCTTCCTTTACCAACATATTTTAAGGCCCACTAGATACCGTCATGGAGAAACTCCTCACACCCTCGACCTGGCGTTCACACTGGATGAACAGATGGTTAAAAAATTAGACTACCTCCCAGGACTTGGATCAAGTGACCATATTTGCATTTCTATGGAGCTGGCCCTCCTCAAGAAGTCCAGGGAATCTGTGTCCTGTCCAAAACTAACTCTCAACAGAGGCAACTACGACAAGTTACGAGATCTGGCAACTGAAGTGGATTGGCAGTCATACTATGGTTTGGACTTGGAACAAGAGTACAACTTCTTTGTTTCCAAGGTGCACACTATGATTAGTGAATGCATTCCCATCAAGCCTCCTTGCTGAAAGAGAAGGAAGCTTTACATAAACAGGGAGGCCCTTCAGCAAATCAAGCATAAACAGAAGGCTTGGCATAAATATGACACGGCCAGTCAAAGTGCGGACAAGGATATCCACTGGGAACAGTTTAAAAGAGAGAGGAGCAACCTGAGGAAGCTAACTCGGAAACTAAGGAAATGATACCAAAGGAAGCTGGCTAGTGAGGTAAAAGAGAATCCCAAAGGCTTTTGGTCATACTCTCGCTCCCAGGTTACTGATCAGCAGAGAGGGGACGGAACTGTTGCTACCCACGATTTGGAAAAGGCAGCCATTCTCTCTTCGTTTTTCTCTAGTGTGTTCACCAGGGAGCCAGACTCAGATGCAGTTCCCACTCTCCAGAGACCTGGGAATGAGCACATTCTGGACAACATTGACCTCACCCCGGCCATGGTGGAGAAAAAACTAAGAGCACTGAAGCAGTCTTCATCTGCCGGACCTGACCGACTCCACCCGCATGTTCTCAGGGAAGCTGCTACCCCCTTAGTGTTCCACTGTGCTCAGTTTTCCGGAAGTTTCTGGCTCTTGGACTCCTACCAGCTGACTGGAATGTCACCGAGGTGATACCTATCTACAAGAAGGGGAAAATGAACAGCCCACCGAACTATAGGCCTGTTAGCCTTACTTCGGTTCCCTCCAAGGTACTTGAGTCCATCATAAGGGAGGCGCTGCTGGCCCACCTGACTGACTCTGGATCCCTGAATGGTGCACAGAATGGCTTTCTCCCTAAGCGATCATGCTCCACACAACTTCTTAGCTGTATGGAGGCCTGGACCAGCACGTTGGAAGAAGGTCGTCCAGTCAATATCGCATACCTCGATTTTGATAAGGCCTTTGATTCGGTGTCCCATAAACGCCTCATCGCAAAGCTGAGAGACCTGGGAGTGAGAGGAAACCTCCTCCTTTGGATTCAGGCCTTCCTCACCAACAGAAAACAAAGGGTACGTGTAAATGGAGCCACCTCGGATTGGGCCCCTATCACTAGTGGGATCTCACAGGGGTCAGTTTTAGGCCCAACCCTTTTCATCGTCTTCGTAAATGACCTTCCTGACAACTTGCAGTGCAAGGTCCGACTATTTGCAGATGATGCCAAGGTGTTTGCTGATGTGGGGGATCTTGAGGGTCAGAAAAAACTGCAGGATGACCTTCACAAGCTGGAAGCCTGGTTGGAGAAATGGCTCCTGCCATTCAATGTGACCAAATGCAGCACCCTCCACCTGGGAACATCGAACACCCGCCAAACCTACTGTATGGGAGTAAACGAGCTGTTTCAGCCTGCGCATGAGAAGGACCTTGGCGTGCTTGTGGACGAGGATCTGAAGTTCCGAAGACACGC
This sequence comes from Lepas anatifera, assembly GCA_034440635.1. Lineage (NCBI taxonomy): Eukaryota > Metazoa > Arthropoda > Thecostraca > Lepadidae > Lepas > Lepas anatifera. The sequence continues at coordinate 204,331 of JAOTON010002137.1, forward strand.
TGCCGCAGCAGTCCTAAAGGCCAACAGAATCCTCGGGACTATCAGGAGGTCTTTTCTCCACATGGACGATCAGGTGTTGAAGCTTTTGTACAACGCTTTAGTAAGACCCCACCTCGAATATGCCAATGTAGTAAGGGGACCATTCAATAAGGCCAATCAAGCTCTGGTCGAGAGTTCAGCGTAGGGCAACAAGATTAGTGCCATCTCTACGAGCCCTTGACTGTGAACAACGCCTCCGCAGGCTGAATCTCCCATCCCTTTGGTATCGACGCAAAAGGAGGACATGATCCTCATGTATAAGCTCATGCACGGACAGCTGGGGTTATCGAAGCACAAGTTCTTCCAAGATCCTCCCGTCGGCACCACAAGAGGGCACCGATTTAAGGTGAGAAAGCCTCGGGCAATTTAAAGAGCAATGAGAAACCACTTCGCCGTTCGCACAGTGTCCGAATGGAACAGCCTTCCCTCAAGGGTGGTCGAGTCAACATCTACTTACTGTTTCAAAAGCAACAACGATAAGCACTGGTGCAAACTTTTGTTCAGATTCCTGACATGATCCTAGTACTAGTACCTGTACCGAGCTCGATGAGAACGGGCAAGACAGGTGCTCCTCGGCGCCTTATAAATACCCGATCAACTAAGGAACTAAGGTAAGGAGATCATGTCAAGTCTAAAAATTCAAACAGAGCTGAGTGCCTCCCACTGGTACTGTTGTGGGCATGTGTGTGTGTGTGTGAGCGTGCAGGTGCGCTGGCGGGAAGTGTAATTGTAAGTGCTCAGCACTGTAACAGAGGCCAAGATAACAGTATACTGAGGGTTAAATTTTACTTGCAGATTAACAACATATTAATATTTCTACCCTGGCATCCTTCATGCATTTCATAATACTAAGCTGCAGGTGGTCTGCGGTCAACTCCACATCTAGGCACACCCTAATGCAATACTCATTGAACAGTGGGTTCCTGCACCTGTGTCTGGCATCAACTATGGGCTCATTGAGCTACAGCCTGATAATATGCTGACTCTCCCTATGAAAAAGACTGACCAGCCCAGCACAGGGCACTATCAATGTGACATAACATTTTTGACATGGAATCACCCTGAAGGCCTGTGTAGGATGAGTGGCAAAACCAGGGTACTTTCACTACGGGTACAACCAAGTTTCCTACTAAATATAGTCCTCCCATGATGATGTCACTGCCCTTTCCTACTAAGTTCTAGGAGATTCTACTAAGTTTTTGGAAGGATCAGCTGGAAGATACCAAGTTTGGGCATATTTGGCAGCAATCTAGTATAAATTGAAATCAACTTGTTTCACCCATTTGACAGTAACCTTGATCTCAACGGCGAGCAGCGTATTTTACATAAATCTAATGAAAAATCATAACACTTCAAAGAATTTTTGAAAGGGCATGCATCTATTTGATCAACTCAGGCCTACTTAATAGCCAAGAAAAATAAGTTTACCCTCGCTCAAGAGATCACAGTGTTTATTGTCTTCTGCTGCAGGTGCCACCAACAGCCAATCAAAGGTCAGAAATCAACAGCCAATCAAAATCGAGATTAGTATTACTGTAAACAGGTGCTAGTGCTTGAACTTGAACTTGAAGGATACAGACTTAATGAGGCTCTAGGCCTGTAGGTGTCTGGTCTTAGTGAGCTCATATAAGTGTGGTTTCACTACCTGATCTGTGTCAGGTATAGTATAACAATAGTCCTCCCAGTGTTTGTCAAGCCTGGTCTTGAATGTGTTGACAGTGGGTGCAGTGACAACATGACAGGGGACACAATCCAGTTGTTAACAACTCTAATGCCGAATGCAGCCCAGCCTCCGGCACTCTCCAGCGCAGCCTCTTCATCCGTGTGGCCGTCACATGTAACAGTTTCTTCAACGCATTTCGTAATGTTGATTTCTTCGCAGACTCAGGCTACACATTTAAAACTAATGCTATCAAATTCTCGGAAACCTTAGGAACTTTCTCAGGTTAGGCATTTGTGCAAATGTTGAGCGTTATGGATGTTCGAGGAATGCTTCCATTGCTGTATGTATTTATTATCTGACTTTACTGTTTTAAATCACATGATTGCATCAGTAATTGCGCAATGCCTGTTGATGTTTTTTACCAATACACAATACACTACACTACACTATCACCACCTGCATCGCTTTCAACATCTCCACACATATCAATATCCCTATCCCTAGCTCTATGACCATGTGCCGCTGTCCTTACCATGTGTGCTGAACCTGTCCTTATTTTGACATGCTCTGGAAAATTTGTAAAACAATATTCTTCACTGGAGTTTTTGCAAAATGTCTGATGGTTTCATAAATAAAAATCTTTTAGCTTTCTGTTCAACCATATAAGTTTTGTTGATACAGTTCTAAAATAGGTTATTTAGAGCTTCAATAAAGTGCAATTTCTCCTATGCCCTGCATAGTAACTGTTGTGCCTCTCCAGCCATGATGACATAATGCTGCCAAACAACTTGAACAGGGTCTGGGCAAAACGTTCCTTGCCCCGGGCCCAGTGGCTACTAAAAAAGGAGCATATCCAAGTGCTCCTCAGCAACTGTCCACCCTGCCATGCAACCACAAGGGAAGTCCACTTTGAAGCTATTTTAAAGAAATGCTTTTTAAATGTGTAATTTGAATTTGAAAACAAAGATATCCATGACATGAGTTATCAAAATGAGGGGCAAGCCAGTTGCTCCCATGAAATGAATCATCAAAAATAAATAAGCATAATTATTTGGATCACCATTCTTTCAGAAGAGATCAGAAGTATTTTGCATTATTCTATTGCATGGGCTCCACGAGAATGACGCAGGAACTGCGAGATTGATTGAACGGAGGGGGCAGATAGGATGCAAATTCCTTAGGTGACAGGTTGTGCTCAATCATAAAGTAAAATACTGGGAGCTGCAAAGAGTTTTGAAAAAAATTTCCCGTCCATTTTTTTGGAAAATTAACTAATTAATGATGCAGGAACTGCGCGATTGACTCAACGGAGTGGGGCAGATAGGATGCGAATTCCTTCGGTGACAGGTTGCGCTCAATCATAAAGTAAAATACTGGGAGCTGCAAAGGGTTTGAAAAAATTCCCGTCCATTTTTTGAAAATTAACTTCTTGTCTTCTACTTATTACTTTTCAAGCGGTAATGTACCTAGCGTGTGTAGTTATTTTCTTCGAGTGAATTTTTTCCATATTTTTCCCCTTCCAATGCTGCCTATTATTTTGCCTTTGACGCGCCACTCATGCCCTATTTTTTTCCTAAAGCTGCCAGATCTAGGCTTTTACAAAAGATAATCCCCTAGAAATATTGAATGGGTATTTTGAAGAGCTCCAAAATTTCCTTTGCCAGGTTGAAATGTTGTTATAATATTCCTCTAGGGGCGGACATTTCTTATTATCCCGGCACCGCAAGGGCTCTTTTCGTACACATCACTACCTGGGGGCTGATTGGATCCCCCTACGATCTCGGAAACCGGAGGTGGTAACAAAAAATGAAAACGCCCTAGTCAAAAAGTCCTATAGGATTTTCAGAATCGTATAGGATTGCATAGGATTGCTATACGAATACAAATCGCACAGGACTAGATGCATAGGATTTACAAGTCGCATAGGATTCATCGTATGGGACCGAGGTGCATAGGATTGTCTAGTCCTATGCAAGTGACATAATATTTGCTATTCAAATGAAAGTGGAAAGGGTTAGTTGGTTCTAAGCAAGTTTTAGGGATTTTATAATCACGTACTGATCATCGCCGCGGCGATGCCCTTGTACTTCTTCTCGTTGACCACAGCTCATGTGCGGAACGAAGCTGGGGTCAGCGGGAGCGCGCAGGTGGTGGAGTGGCCACCGACTAGCTACATGCGCTCGGAGCTAGCTGGAAGGCCAGGAGGGGTGGGAGGCTCAAAAGGAATGCGTAGGAGGCCAGAAGGCAGGAGCTCACAGCACAAATATTTTCGGGGTTTCATTACCCAACAGCTAAAAGTCCAAAGCATGTCAAGTGACAACTCGTTTGATTCCTCCCGATAAGACAAATCGACCGAGATACATTTTGGGATTGTTAGGTGATAAGTTTCCTACAAAATTGATCCAATGAATTTGAAATTAACCACTGAAATTTGCTCATACATCGTTAACACGCGCATTGACGGGGTCTGAGCCACCTTCGCTTTGACGGAGGGGGGTGGGTACCCGCCTCCCCTAAGATCTCGAGAGCACCACGCTAGGTAGCGAAAAACGGTGAGCGGCGTTGGGCAGCCCATCCACTTCTCCATCGAAAATATTTGGACCATTTTTTGTCAGGTCACATTTAAAGTCACGAGAGGTCAAAACATGCCGTCATAGGGATAACATATAAATTAAGTTTTTCAGCCATTATATCTGAACAAGTAAAAATAGAGCAAAACGACTTAAAGTGTATGAATCCTTGCAGCAAGCCGAATCGAATGACATATAATTTGACCTTGCTAGGTCAAATCAAGGATTTGGCCTGACCTGAGGTCAGGTCAGGGTCAAATTATATAAAATGCATATCATTAGAACTGCAAAGCCAAGGCGAGTCTAATGCAGCTAAAATACACGCTCTATCACCATCCGTTACTGAGTTATTCAGTAAAACAATTTTCCCATGTATTTCCAATGGAGAGTTCATGCCTCGTACTTGATCTTAGGTCATTGATATAAAAATATCGGAATATATTTTAGAGAGCTCGGTAAGCCCATTACGTGATATGAGTTTCAACCGGATAAGTTCACCCTGCTCCGACTTATGCTATCTTAAACTTTTTTGAGGTTAGGTCACTTGACCTGTACTGGTGACCTGACCTGAGATGACCTAACATTGAAATTTAAAAAAAGTTGTAAAAATGATGAGGGAAAGGTATGCTAAGTACGGCGGCGCTACACGCCGCCGTTTTTCTGCTTTCTCCGAAAAACCCGAGGGGGGGCGGGTACCCGCCCACCCCGTCATGCTCGTGTTAAAACCATTTTCCCTATTTATTTTCAATGGAGAGGTCATGATTCGTACCTGACCTTAGGTCATCGATATAGAAAAATACCGGAACATATTCTAGAGAAATCGGTGGGCCCATTATGTGATATGAGTTTTATAACATTTGTTGAAATCTTATTCTTGCCTTTCGTCATATTCAGGACTATGCCTGCGCCGCCGCACTTGTATCTGCCTGTGTGTGAGTGTGTGCGTTGTGTGCGGATCGTCGTGGAGAGGCAGCTGCCCTGGCCATTTCACAGGCGTCGGACACGACTGCAGGCACTTGGGTTTGCTTGGGCCGGATGCATCACCCCTTTCCCCTCTTTGCGCCGGCGAAAATGGAGATGTCAATCTCCTTGGGAAAGTTGCCAGAAGCGCTCTAAGCAAAAAACAAGCCGAAAAAGAGGACAAAAAAGATGCGTTAGAATGCAGCGATAAATTTTGTTTCCTTTCATTAACCCTTGCCCCGGTGGCGGGTACAAGTCACCTTCGCCCTGGTGGAGGGGGGCTAAAAAAGACCCCCACGATCTCAAAAACTAAGATAGCTAGAAAAAGCGTAAAATGGCAATCGAAAGCTCTTCAAAAATGATATCGAAAATACTTCGGTCATTTTTCTTATCAGGTCAATATCAAGGTCACCAGAGGTCAAAATAGGTCAAAATCGCTAATATGAAGTGTACTAAGAAAACCTCATATATCTCAGAAACCATGATAGCCAGAAACATTTTCCTAACACCATTCGAAAGCTCTTGAGTTTTTCTTTCATTGCATGACATTCATTTTTGTGTCATATCAAAGCCTAGGGAGCTACAGGTCACTGAATATTGGGCATATTCTTAGGAATGTTCACAGTCACCCCATGCATAAGAACGCTTCCGTTTTCACTAATAACTTCCAAACCAAACTAGATACAGCCATAATTGATGTACCAATGCAATCCTCTCATCAATACAAATCGAATGATATATAATATTGCTATGCCAGGTCAAATTTAAGAATTTGACCTGACACAAGTCAACGGTCTGACCCAACCTGACCTGCTATAGTCATGATAACTATATATATCATTTGACTTGCAGTGATTATAAAACACTTTGGTGACAAAATAAAAGTTATATCTTAGTTTATACAAAATGTTTAGATTAAAACACAAAAAATGCTTATTTGACCTAAGGTGACCTTTTAAAGGTCACAAGTCAAAATGTTTGGCATCAACTTCAGAAATGGGCTAAGAGCAGGTCGTAACCGATGTTCGAAGTCGTTTCTATCCATACTTACTGAGAAAAGCTCATTTCGTCATTTTCCCCATTTAGGTATTGACAATGGGGAGGTCATGCTCTGCACATGACCTTAGGTCTCCAATATAAAAAATCTCGGAACAAATTTCGTACCTCCTGGTAGGCCCAATATGTGGTATGAGTTTCAACCTGATCGATTAACCCTTCTTTTAGTTATGCGGTCCTAAACATTTTTGAGTTGAGGTCACTTCACCTGGCCTGGTGACCTGACCTGATATGACCTTGCGCTAAAATTTTCAGGGAAGATGTAAAAATGATGAAGGAACAGCTACACCAAGTTTGGCCGCGCTGCACGGCGCCGTTTTTTGGTCACTTTGGAAAAACCCGAGGGGGGTCTAAAAGACCCCCCACCCGGGCGAAGGTTAAAAACAACACTTCAGTCTGTGCTCCCCTTTTGCGCGTAACCTTTTGGCCGCAGTCCGTACTAGAACGCACTCTTAGGAACACCACGGCGACGTGGCCATACTCAGTATGAGGGGGAAAGCTGGACACCTGGCGTTGAAAAACAACGCCAGCGACAGAGGGAACTCTGGTCTGAGCCCCAATGGAGAGAGGACGTTGTGCCGAGCTCCGGGAGGGACACAGCGGGGGCTTCTCTTACCGCGCAGCCATAAGCGAGAAAAGTGGAGGAGCGCTCTTTGAGAGCTGTTAAGTTGCCCCCGAGGCAGGCAGTTGCACTGGCCCGCAGGAGTACAGTTGCAGGAGAGGGTGCCTGGTTGACGGATCCGCCGGTGAGTACGCAAAAAGGGAGCCACATATATAAATAATCCCTAGTTTGGCTTTATTATCCATTTTGCCACGTGCCTGCAGGATGTCCTCATCATTTTAGTACCGATTTTTAAGATTGCATTGACTTTTCGATTTTGTATTTTTTTCTTTGGAAACACACGTTGCGAAATGTTAACTGTTTGTTCTCGAGCTCTTCGACTCGGAAGGGTGAGCCGTTTTCCAACGAGGGGCGGGGGCATGAAAATATCAGGCTAACATTGCACGGTGCCGTGCGCAACAGTGGTTACGTGTCACCTGGGTATGTTCGTATATTATTTTAGAAGACTTTTGACTTATTTCTGGCAAAATTTGGCGGAGGCTCGTGTTTTTTTGTAAAAAGTGAGGATTGAGGAATTTATTGTATCCAGCTCTTTGTAAAACCATCGGCGCAGGATAATTGTGATGAAAAAGAACAACGATCTAAACTGGAATTGGCGTATTCCGGAACATCTGGAGAACATGCTCACAATATTTTGAATTCAATAGGGATTATATTGTATCACTTAAAAAAACAGACTTCGTTATTCCGTTTCAGTAGGTATGCTTTGGCCCTGGGCTGGGCGGATGCAGCTTTCACACTACCAATCACCGAGTCCGTGGTCGGTGGGGGTCGGGTGACGCTGCACCCCTCCAGCCGCCCAGCCGCGCTAATAACAACGAGGGGGGATTAACACGCGCATTGACGGGGGGGGCGGGTACCCGCCCCTCGGGTTTTTCGAAGATAGCAGAAAAACGGCGGTGCGTAGCGCCGGCGTACTTGGTATACCTTTTCCGTCATCATTTTTACAACTTCTGTGAAAATTTTAAGGTTAGGTCATCTCAGGTCAAGTCACCAGTACAGGTCAAGTGACCCGACCTCAAAAAAAGATAGCATAAGTCGGAGCAGGGTGAACTTATCCGATTGAAACTCATATCACATAATGGCCCCACCGAGTTCTCTAAAATATGTTCCGGTATTTTTGATATCGATGACCTAAGGTCAGGTACGAGGCATGACCTCTGCATTGGAAATACATGGGAAAAATGTTTTTTTACTGCATAACTCAGTAACGGATGGTGATAGAGCATTTATTTTAGCTGCATTAGACTCGCCTGGGCTTTGCGGTTCTAATGATATGCATTTTATATAATTTGACCCTGACCTGACCTCAGGTCAGGCCAAATCCTTGATTTTACCTAGCAAATTCCAATTATATATCATTCGATTCGGCTTGCTAAGGGGATTCATATAGTTCAAGTCGTTTTGCTCTATCTTTACTTGTTCAGATGTAATGGCCAAAAAACTGAATTTACATGTTATCCCTATGACGGGCATGTTTTGACCTCTCGTGACCTCAAATGTGACCTGACAAAAAATGTTTCAAATGTTTTCGATGGAGAAGTGGATGGGCAGCCCAACGCCGTTTACCGTTTTTCGCTACCTACCGTGGTTCTCGAGATCTTAGGGGGGCGGGTACCCGCCCCCGTCAATGCGAAGGTGGCTCAGACCCCCGTCAATGCGCGTGTTAAAATACTGAAGGGGCTACCGTAACACTGGGTCTCATGGCCTCAGCGTATAGGACAAAAACTATGTTGCACGCCGGAGATGTCGAGTCTGGACATTATATACATCGAAGAAGCTGATGAGGACGACGTTCTGTGAGCCGTTACCCTGTGTACAGCATGTCTGTGGGCAATGGTGAATGGGTCATTCTGGGAAGATGCAGAACGGCGTCTTTCCCGCATTGGGTGCTTGCCTCTCAATCAGCCGAGACGTAGGTTGAGTTCCAGGACGCCCCTGCTCAGCAAAGGTAGTTGATCTGATTCCGGAAGCAAGTGCCCTGAGTAGTTAACTGTTGGGATAAGTCCGGAGGCGGCGCCCAGAATAAAACCCGAGGTTGGGTCAGATGTGCGCTAACAGGCGATTGAATAGTTTGCCCAGACTCCATAAGGGTCGAGGCGCAGGAGGGGCCAGTGCACTTGACGGAAGGAATCAATCGAGCTCAATGACCACCCTTGCTGAGCATATCGACAGCATAGAACCCAACCAATGATCTCAGTCGCGCATGATACATTGTGCTTATTGGAGGGATAGGGCAAAATTGGCTGGTTAGTGGCGGGTGTTCGAATCCCCCATTATCTTTTTTTAATTCTCTGGCCTACACGTGGGGGGGGTGGTGGTGATTGTAATTGTGTGCGTTATTTTTTGGGCTTACCGGTAAGCAGTGTATTCTTGTCAGTTGAGCAACATTGGAGGGAGGCCTAGTCAAAACGGGAGGGTCTCGTGCTTTTTCAAGTAGATTTCAAGGGGACATGTGACTTTTGTAAGGAATTTTTGACTGTTCCGTTTTTCATGACTCAAGTGACGAGGGTAGCTTTAAGGACCAATGGGTTTTTTCACGCGAAAAACTGCTCAAGTGCTTAGAACACACTATATTCGGCCAAAAAATTAAAAGAGAAATGCTAACATTGCAGAGGGCGATGAAAGCAAGCGGAAAAAATTAGCCGCCCACGCGGAGGCAAGACCCACTCACCTATATGATGAGTCAAATTGACCCGCCTCATAGAGAGCAAGCTGTATTTAACATCACCGGGACAGCCTGTGCTCTCATTATAAATATTTGTTTGTCGCTCCTACTGAAAAAGGTCCTCTCACCTGTGGAGATATTTTGGACGGCGGCCGGGAGCCGCAGCAGCGAACTCCGTCGCCCTAGATTATGTTGGGCGGTAGAGGCGGCGGCGATGGAGCGACCTTTGTCACAGTCCGCCGTCCTATATTTCAAGGTTGTAACCCCCGCTATCAACTGATTACACCCCAAACGTCTGGTATAAAAAGTGAGTCCCGGTTCGTCGGCGGAGGGGTGATCGTCGGTGACACGGGGAGGTAAGCATCTGTGACACGTCGCCACTCTTCTCATCATGTAGGTGTACGAGCACAGTAGCCGGCTTTTCTGCGTACCGGCTGCCGAGTGACGAGGCAATGTAAGTGAATTGAGCAGAAGGCTGAGTGTGGTTTAACCTATTGGTGAGGTACGATTGTATCCCTATGTTTCTTCCAACTTTAAATCAATAAGCGATGTATACCACATACTATTGTCCACGTATAAGCTCATTTCAATACAATACTACCATTCTCAGCGAGTAAATCCTCTGCTATATGTTCACCTGGTTCCCTGCTCAATTCTCTGTCTTTATACACTTTTTATACGCAGTATCTGCGTTCAACACTCGACGGCGGAAATCCACCAAACCTTAGCAAAATGCTCGCATACTCATAAGATATTGCCCCACTCCTACTAAATCCCATATAGGAAAAAAATTGACCATTTCCTGCTCTCCACGTTCCTCTTTTTCTGAACTGAACTCTCATATTTTAGTTTGTGCTCGATACGATGCTATTTTGCAAAGATGATCCCAGATACCACCTTTTGGGGTCAATTGGTCAAAATAAAATAAAATAATTTCAAGAAATTTAAATTTAAGTCTTAGTCAAGCTTCGAGAAAGGACTCAAGGCTGTGATTTCACCTGAATGGTTGAATTTCACAGAGCTATTGCTTGGCCCCTTGGCTTGCCCAGATTTTCTTGTCCTGTCTCGGGGTCTTGGTTAGACCTCGAGAAAGAATACGCATAAAATATAATATTAACGAAAGTTGAATATTTTAAGCTTGACAATCGCACTTTGTAATGAAAGCTTAGTTTAAAAAGAGATCCTTAACGTCCTGGCTTATTGGAAACCATATCAACTTCATCTCTAAGATCTGGAGGTTTCAAACGATAGTGCCTTCTCGTCATATCTCGGTTTGACTCAAACAGACCATAAATTAAGCGCTGAGATCCTTCTATAGATTCCGGAAATAAGCGAGTTTTTTATGTTGCAATTCTGCGCTTCAAGCTGCCGGTGTTCTGTCCAATATCAGGGCAAAATCAAGCACCGAAATCAAGGATAGAAAAAGACAATCCTATGGATGGTATTTGTACACATAGAACCTACATTTAGGAACATGTCACAAGGCTTCAACCTTTTTTACCTATTTTCATCCTTTGGGGACAAACATTCTGATCAAAGACATTGCGACAACGTTTGTGGTTAACGGTGAATGGCCTTATATGGTGTTTTAATTCTTTTTTTTGTCTACCAAATATCGACCGGATTATTCCGTAGTACGAGCAGAGCTTAAAAATCTTCCGACCTTAACTAACTCCCGATCAAGCTGTCAGGAGTTTGCAGGTCGGCCAAATCCATACGATGATCCAATTTATTAGTTCAGAGCAAGACGTCAACGATCCACGAAGTGATAACGAGAGGATGTCATTGTTTGTCATTGCATTGTCGTGATAGAAATGTATTTAGACAGGGACGGCGGATTCCAGGAGGCAGGATGTGCAGTCGCACACCCTGAAAAACTGAAACTGTGCAAAAGTATCTTTTGCACACCCGGTGTTGGCTGGGTCCGGGGAGTCCCCCCTCCCCGGTCTTAGCCGGCGCCCTCGGCCGATGAAGCGAAAACCAGGCCTAAACACCGCCTTCCTGAAGAGGTAGGACCCTCTGTGTGAAATAAAGATATTTTCATATATGAATGGCGGCCCTTGACATCAAAGCTACCCCATGGAGAGAAAATAGGCGCCGCTCCCCTCCCAGGGGAAAAGGCGCCCCTCTGGATAGCCTGAGTGGGCTATCCAGAGGGGGCCTGGGGGCTTGTCTTTCACGGATGAGTATGGTTTCTAAAATAGCGAGTCTGCGAGGAGTGTTTACCTTTGCTAGAGTGTTTGTGTTGTTTACCAGTCTTCTTCGTGTTAGTGGCTCATAGAGATATAATATATATATATATATATATATATATATATATATATATATATATATATATATATATATACGCTACCCCTGTATAAACAATCTGCCGGGTCAGCATTGACAGTGCGCTTAGGTTTGGGAGATCGAGATAGGTATCGAAGAGAAACGGCGAGAAATTTTTCAGAACATTCAATTTTATGTATTTCATTTCGCTCATTTACATCATTTGCTGAGAAAATGACGAAAATTTCCAGGAGATCGAGCAGCAGCCAATTAGAATAATTAAACATACAAATTTTCATATTTATTTCTCCTTCATTTGATTACACAGGCTCACAAACATTCCGTATATGCTTCGTAACACAACACTGATCACGAACAAAGTGCAAAACAACAAATTCTGAGGATTGTTTGCTGATGAGCTTATACAAAACATGAATATGTTTTGCCCCGGTAGCTCAGTTGGTAGAGCGTTGGGCTCCGGCCCGCTGCTCAGAAAAAAGCAGTGGCAATGCATGTCCAGGCTTGGGATCGGTTCCTCTGAGACGCTCCGGTACTCAATAGTTTACCCGACGTAGGTCGGCTGACAACTGACTGGTGAGAGGGTGACCTGAGCTGGGCAGCCGTCCCTGTGCTTTGTGGGACGTTAAACTTTGACTTCTAAATTACCCATTCGTTGTGGGAGTTGCTCGTTTGGGTGGTGTGGTCGTGGTCTCCGAGACAAGTCCCTTGATGACTTTAGTGAGGCTCCGACTCCAACAGCCGTACTAAGAACAACTTGAACAAAAAATATCAGTACGGGAATTCGACCCAAATGCCACTCACTTAGCCATCGACCACAGACAACCTGAACATCGCTTGGCCAGAGATTAATAGCTCTGTCTACCTGTAACTAGCTGCTTCAAGCATATTATGGCGCTTGCCAGCCCATGTGCGAACTAAGCCTGACCAACAGTGCATTTTCTCATCAGCGTCCTATTCTCACAAGAAGCCTCGGTAGCCCCAGCAGCGAGTTGATGAGTTCTGAATTGCGCTTTGCCGGGCGAGGTCGGGTTTCGTCCTGCGGGAAGCGTCGAGATGATGGCGCCAGATGGCGCTGTTTAAAACTGTACCGATGAAGGCTTGGGCGAGAGGGCTGTTCCGGGTTTTTCACCTTCCTCAAATAGGAGAGGCGAGGAATTATCCACGAAAGATCATCCGTCGTCTGTGAAGAGAGAGAGAGAGAAGAGAGAGAGAGAGAGAGAGTGTGTATGAGTGATTGTTTGTGAAAACATTCAAAAGTACGACTCGCCGTCATTGTGCTTCTAACCTGCATTGGAAGATTATAGTTTTGCTGTATTTAACTTGAATTGCATGACACATGGGCTTTAGATAAATATATGCGGTGTGTTTTATCAACAGAGCGACTATGTACATACTTGTAGATGGACCCGCAAGAGGGCAACGGAGCAGAAAATCGTTTATTCGTTGATCCCCTCGCAGGTTTTTAGACGTGATCGAAGTTCAGCGATCTAAATTCTATCCAGGCTGATGCATTGAAGATATGCAATAGATGGTATTTCCTTGCACGAAGTGTTATCCCTGTTCCTTTCACGGGTTGCAAATTCCGTCTAGCCATGTTTTTCCAGGATATTTCCGTAACAGTTTGCGAAAGGCTTTTGAAAATTTTAAGCTTTTCTAAATCTAATTTGACAGATTTTTGGAAAATTTTTAGATAATATGGTCACCATCGGTGGAGCTATGGCTCGGTATTTAGGGACGATGTGTTCGCCGAGTATTATCGTGTACAGTGCGTTGTTGGTATAGCAGTGGCGTCCGAAAAAACATTGAGAGCATTTAGGATGTTTTAATCTGATAACTTATATGTTGAATGGTAGATCATTTGCATATTTGTATGTCGACAGAGCCTACTGATCAGCTCGAGGGTGAAGTTAAAAAAATATAGTTTTAAAAATTACAGTGTGAATAATTCACCTGAATATGCATAAATAACCAGCAGTTTCAGACGGAAAATTGTCCATGTATATTTCAGAACATGATATTTGGCAAATATATATATATATATATATTATATATATATTTTTTCATATATATATATATATATATATATATATATATATATATATATATATATATATATATATATATATTTATATATATATATGGGTATGGGTATATATTTACATATATATATATATATGGGTTCTGTCAACCCTTTATGTTATCCGGAATATCTCCTTAACAGTTCGCAAAAGGCTTTTCTAAAACTAAATTGGGAAATTTCCTAAACATTTCGAAATAGCATCCTTATCAGGGGCAAAGCTATGGCTTGGTATTTAAGAATGATGTATTCGCAAACCAATTATTATCGTGTACGGTGCGTTGTTCGAATAATAGAGCCAATTTTGTAATAATGTCAGCCAATTCAATTTATCAATGTAAGCAGTATGCAAGCAGCATCCAGTGAAAACATATTCTTTCCGGTCACCAGCACCATAGATGATATCGTAACCACGGACAACAGTGCAGGTCTACCACTACCGTTCGACTCACCTCGGTCCGGCAGCAGCCGAACTCCTTAGTTTTCCCCAGCGGCCACAGGGCGGCGCTGCTGCTGTTTATGGCGAGGGCCACCACCAGCGCACACAGCAGCACACCCCCAACCTCAGCCTGCATGGCTCTGCCGAGGGACAGGAGATTTTGCAATTTAGAGTGTTTGTGCTCTTTGACGGATACCCACACAATTATGGTTGAACTGGTGAATGATTGTGAAAAAAACGCTTCATTGCCCGATAAAAACATGAGTTATGAAATGCTTTCAAGCCTGCGTGTTTTCATTAATAGGTTTAGGTTTCTGGCATACCGGTAAAATTATTGATTTTGCCAGCACTATGGGAGAAAGGTTGCAGCACAATTCATATTTTGAGTGGGTGGGCACGAAAGAGGTAGAAAACTCAACAAGGTACTTCTAACACGCGCATCGACGGGGGGTGGGTATCCACCCCCTCGGGTTTTTCGAAAACAGCATAAAAATGGTGGCGGGTAGCACCACCGTAGTTAGCATACCTTTTCTCTCATAAATTTACAACTTTTGGGAAATTTTAAGGTCAGGTCATCTCAGGTCAGGTCACCAGTACAGATCAAGTGACCTGACCTCAAAAACATTTTAACCCTCGCCCCCGGGGGGCCATCGATCCCCTAAGATTTTCGGGATAGCAGAAAAACGACGAGGCGCACACCGCGGTTGAGAGCTCTACCTCTCACTGCATCATTTTCCCATCATTCCTGAAATTTTTACCCCGGTCACCCAAGGTCATGGGTAAGGTCCTCTTCTTTGGCTCTGTAGGCTAATTTATCGATCGATTTGAAACCCTACTTCTGACCCTCCGGGTCTAGGTGTTATCGGGATTTTCGATTTCGTGCCTGGTGTCGGCAACCCTCCCATTGGAAAGCATGGGGAAAAGCTATTTCTGATATAAAAGCCACAAAATGATTGCAATGGCTCGACTGCTCGAACAACGTTTTTGGACACCTTTCACGGATCTCGGGGTCATATTTGCCTTTGACTTTTCAAGGTCATCCAGGTCACCGGAGGTCAAAAACAGTATTTTGACAATAACTTTTGACCTAATTGAGCTAGGCGGTGAAACAAACACCATCGTGTTTGTCTTGTCACTGGCTTTCATTTGATATAGGCAAGGTTGCTTGTTGACCTTTCGTGACCTCAGGTATATTAGGTCCGGGTGACCTCTGGAGGTCAAACCACTGGCTGGAGTCTTTACGTTCACATGCGGAAAAGTACTGGAAATTTGCTATAATGTACTTTACCAGGCCTCAATAGCTCTAATGACAAGAGTTATGCCCAGTTTGCTTAATCATTGCATATTTGAGTGAAATAGCCGATCTTGACCTAATTTGACTCTGGAGGTCAAACCATTGACCTGAGCACTAAAACATGCGAAGTATTCTTACTGAATTCCGCGAGCTTTCATTGACTTTGAGATTTGCGCTAACGCCTATTTTCGGAGTTAGAGGGGGCCATTGGCCCCCGGTGGCAGTGGCGCCCCCGTGGTTAAGATAGCATAAGTCGGAGCAGGGTGAACTGATCCGATTGACACTCATATCACATAATGGGCCCACCAAGTTCTCTAAAAAATGTTCCGGTATTTTTGATATCGATGTCTTAAGGTCAGGTACGAGCCATGACCTCTCCATTGGAAATACATGGGGAAAATGGTTTTAAGCGAATAACTTAGTAACAGATGACGATAGAGCGTTGGTTTTAGCTGCATTAGATTTGCCTTGGATTTGCAGTTCCAATGATATGCATTTTTATATAATTTGACCTTGACCTGGCCTCAGGTCAGGTCAAATCAAAGATTTGAACTAGCAAGGTCATATTATATACCATTCGATTTGACTTGCTGCGAGTATTCCAATGGTCTAAATTGTTTTGCTCCATCTTTACTTGTTCAGATGTAATGACCGAAAACCTTCATTTACATGTTATCCCTATGACGGTATGTTGTGACCTCTAGTGACCTTAAATTTGACCTGACAAGAAATGGTTCAAGCATTTTCGATGGAGAAGTGGATGGGCTACCCAACGCCGTTTACTGTGTTTCGCTACCTACAGTGGTTCTCGAGATCTTAGGGGGGGCGGGTAACCGCCCCTGCCAAAGCGAAGGTGGCTCAGACCCCCGTCAATGCGCGTGTTAATGTCAGTTCTTTTACCAAGTCCCTGCTATGTTCACAAGCACTCTACCAAGCCAGAGCGTCACCAGGCATTCGACACTTGACTGAACAAATTCACACCAAACGAATGTCGGGAAGGCTCCTCTGTAGCTGCCACTGTCTGATCATTCTGCGCCGTTTTTTCCGTTGTTGTTCAGTGTGTAACACACAACTTCTGAGCCTCCGCTCCGGCTGGTTTCGGACATACTGATATACTGTGCCGCATAACACCTGGAACATGGACTGTGCCGCAATTCCTACCTGCGATTAAACTGCACCGCATAGCAGCGGAATGCGATGCTGCACCGCATTTCAAGCCTGAAGTTATGCTGCGCCGCATCGCACAACACGTCTGGAACTGTACATACGTATCTAAGTACTGATCAGGGGCGGACGCAGACCCGAGTTTTGGGGAAGGGGCCCAAACCCATGTCTGCCTCTCCTTCAGGGAGGGGGGTGGGACGTGCGATTCGGGTGCTTGACAGACCTGGCTAGCTACCAAGCTACCTCTCCAAGTACATGATCGCTCTCCTGGGGGGGGGAGGGAGCGAAGATTTAATTGCTCGACAGACCTAGTTTAAACACCTTTTTTCATAAATTCATCCGGCATGAGAGGGGTGACGTGTCCCTAACCCTCTCCGAACAACCCATTGGGGCCCCCACATCGTGTCCCTTGAAAAGTCGTTTCTATCCATTGGCGCCCCTACAATGCATAATAGTTGGGCTTTAACGACGCACCCATGGCGAAGGTTGTACGGCGTCTCCAACTCTCACCCTGTTGGAAAGGATTTGAGGGATGCGATCAGCTTATTCAGAGGCTCTGCTGGAACTTGAATCCGGGATTCATAACTTAGGAAACTTTGATTCTGTCCACTGAGCCACTCATCCCTCGCCCCTAAGATACAATTTGGTACTCCAGGTCACACCTTAAGAATTTACATATCTGGCCTAAGCTGTTCCCCCCACAAGGTCCAGGTGGCACCTTCTTTGGCTCCAAATGGCACCCCCTGACCAAAGTTCCATCGGGAACCCTGGATCCACCCGTGCTGATTACTGTACATACCCTACAACCCCTAGGTCTAGGTACGGTACACCTCTAGGCATTGGCGGGCGCAGGGGGGGGGCATTCCGGCCATGGCTCCCCCAAAGCGCTGGAAGGGGGGGCAAACTATCTTTTGCCCCCCAAACGCCGGAATTTTTTAAAAAAGGTGTTTACACTAGGTCTGTAGAGCAAAAAAATCTTCGCTCCCAACCCCCCCCAGGAGGAGAGGCAGACATGGATTTGGCCCCCCAAAAACTCGGGTCTGCGTCTGCCTTTGCCTCTAGGTGCACTCAGGTAGTGGCGACTCTACACTGGTTGTTTGAGGGAGGGGCGTGGCAACGGCGTCCAAAATAGTGAAAGCAAAGTGTTTTAAAGAGCAAAAATTGGGAGGTTTTTGGGGGCAGATGCATTATCAGTCCCACCCACTGCATCCGCCAGTGCATCCAGGTATGAGTGTCGAAAGCAAGCAAGGGATGGGGACGAGTCCCCCGAACTGGTAAACACACAAGTTTTGGAATTCTCCCTAAGCTTTTTGCCTATCAAAATGCAAGGAGTCAAGACCCCTGGATTTCTATTCTTTCATAGAGTTTCTATTATAGGGTCCACAAGAGCCCATCCGGAGTCCCGTAAATCGAGGCGATGTCCTCTCAGCCACGGCGCTGAAAGCGGTAGAAACTCTGAAAATTGAAGACCGACGTGTTTTATTTTGATGCTTCTTAACGGCTGCAGCTATTCTTTATATAATAAAGTTTTCTGCTGCACTCTCTGGCTGGCTTGCTGGAACTACGGATAAGTATACATAAGCTTCTGCTTTTGGGTCTGGCACCCACGCTACAAATCCGTGGCAAGTCCTAATGAATGTATAGCAATTCATGATATTCACCACGTTTTAGTTTCACTATTGCCCTATATTTAAAGTTCTTTTTTGCAAAATATCAGGATCAACAGAAGTCTGATGCTGCCCAACTGTTCTAATTTTTCGAACATATTTTCACGATGTTGGGCGTTTGCTCTCTATCCCCCCGCCCACAGGGGCGGAAATTGGAGAAATATCGGCCTGCCTCAATAAATCGAACTTCACTTATTCAGAAACCATTCAAAAGTATAACTCCAATTCTGCGTTCAGAAAACCTGCCCAGTATGAGAGCTACCAGCGCCCCACCCCACTAAGTCTACAGAACTGTTCAGCAAAGTTTGCACTCAAAGAGATAAAAAGTCAAGCACACACCCGAGCCGTTCCGGCCGTACCCACTTACATTGCGCTGGTTGCTGCTGGCCTGCCACGTGTGCTGCAGCAGTGGTGGAAGAGCAGACAATGCTGCAGCGGTCCAGCACCTCTGATCTGTGGAGCCGTGGCGTTTGAAATCCCAGCTCCCCGTCACGCTGCAGTTCTGACAGCGAGACTCAGAAGGTGGCTGGCCTCAGACTTGTCCGGTTCTGCTGCTAATTGTTGGTTAAGCTTACAATGCTGTAGCAATTAAAATCTCAATAACAATATTTGAGCTAATACGTAGTTGTAGCCGCGGTGTAGTAACCAGCTCTCAGTTTGTGCTGCTGCAGAGTGGCGGTCTAGCAGTTTGAGCTGCAGAGGTGGGACGGCTGGTAATCTCAGCTGCAGCATGCGCCCCCAGTTTGGCTGCAGCAGTGCAGCAGACGGTGTGTAGCGGCGCGGCGCTGCGGCGTTCCACCCCGGACGTCTCACAGCTGGGCGCCCACGGCGCCGGCTTTATACGTTGACGACGACGGTGACGCTCTGTCGACGCAGGGCAGAACGGCCGACCGCTACTGGTCCATTACGCAATATGACTTCGATCTTGTTGGTTGACTTAGGTCCTATAAAGATCGTGTTTCATGATTTTTGGTGTTCATTTTACAATGTGGAGAAAATGAAACTTATAAAGAATAAACTCGCAACAAAATACAAAACATCATAGCTAAAACAATATTTAGATTCAAAATCTAAGTTTCTTCAAACGCAAGAGTTTTGAGCTTTGAGCATATAGTCTGGTTATATCAATAACCTCTCTGGTTTGATTCATATTGTGCATAGATGGGATTTTCCGACCGATTTTTGATTTTTCACTCCACCTATGTTTCTACTCAAAGCTATCAGCCCCAATGCCTCCACGGACAAGGGAATCGCTATGGATGCTTGAGTAAGGGCTTTGAAAATGTACCTGCGTGTGTGGTAAATATGGGGTAGGGCTGAGCCCCTAGACCCTCTTCAAAATGAAAGTGTGGACCCAGCACTGTCTCAATGTATTTCCAATGGAGAGTTCATAACCCACACCTGTCCCCAGGTCATTGGTATAAGAAACATCATTTCCAAAACTTACTGTACTTGGTGGGTCTATTATGTAATATTAATTATAGATAAAAAGACTAAACCTGTTCTCACTGTTAAAACTTACACAATTTTTGGAATTTGAGACTACTTGACAAGACAAGACAAGATAATATGTTTATTTCATCAATCATACACAACAGATTATTTCAGTATTATGCGATTGGCACATAAGCACCCTAATTTAGGGCGCCTCTCGTGTCGCACAAAAGTTGACTTCGCATGCCACAAATCCCGCCACACGTCCGCCAATCGCAATCCGCTTCCTGCCTCCTTAATACACATCGTGCTACTGCAAAATACTTATAATTGTTCAAATCCGCCCCATGCAGAATAATTTTGAGTTTGTCGCTACCGCTCATGAGATGTGTATTTCGATCGATTATTTTGGTGAGAACGTCTAACATCATTCCTCGTTCACGGCGATACCTCGGACAGTGAAGTATGTAGTGGGCAGTATCCTCTCAACTACTCCCACAGGAGTATTTTGAGGAGTCGTTAGCTTGTATTCGAAACCGATGTGAATTTAGATGGCTCATCTTAACCCTGAGTCTAGTAAGGAGAGAGTTTCATTTTTTTTACCTAGCCTGGTGGCCTAGCCTGAGATAATGTTAAATTATAATTTTCGTAAAAACTTCACAATTGACCAAGGATATTTAGGAACACCACTGAGTAGTTCCTTTCATCCCTGACATATATTTTAAACAGCAACATCATTACGGTATCAGTTTGGGTATAAGCTCCTATTATAAAGGACTATAATAGCCTAACCACAGATATGTTGCACCCGCTTCGAGGTAAGATATCCAGACCCCTGTGGTACAGTTAGACAAGGAGACATTTCCCTTCATGAACCTAGAGATTGCACGGAGTGACGGCCTCTAAATTACTGATACTTTTGTGTTACTTATAAGTGACAACGAGATAAAATGTACAATTTTCGTTCCATGTGCTGCATGTGCCATGTCGTCTATCCTCGTATGAGCTCCTCCTATTCGGGGTTTTGTCAGGGTCCTGATCATAGTTTCAAAGAGCTTACACGCGCATTAACGGGGGTCTGAGCCCCCTTCGCTTTGACGGTGGGGGGATGGCAGGTACCCCCTCTAAGATCTCGATAATCACACTAGGTAGCAAAAAAGGTAACGGCTTTGGAAAGTCTATCAAATTTTCTATAGAAAACATTCGTGCCATATTTCTCAGGTCAAATTTAAGGTCACTGGACGTCAAGGCATACCACCTTTTAGTTTAAACCATTTTCCTATGTATTTACAATGGAGAGGTCATGGCTCGTACCTGACCTTAAGTCATCGATATAAAGAATACTGGAGCATATTTTGTAGAACTTGGTGGGCCCATTATGTGATATGAGCTTCAATCGGATAGGTTCACCCTGTTCTAACTTGCGCTATCTTAAACGTTTGAGGTGAGGTTACTTGACCGGCACTGGTGACCTGACTTGAGATGACCCTGCCTTAACATTTTTCATTAAGTTGTTAAAATGATCAAAAAAGGTATGTACAAAATAAAGCGGTGCTGCACGCCACCGTTTTTATTCTATCCCAAAAAACCGAGGGGCGGTTACCCGCCTCCCGTAAATGCACGTGTTAACATAAAAACAGGGAAAAGCAGCACGCTTTTCTGTTAAAATGTTATTTCACTTTAACTCTTTTAATACAAGAGTAGAAATGAAAGGCTGCGTGTTGAAAGGCGTTGATGAATGGAGGTGAGCTGCGAATGCTCCCACTTACCAGATGTGTACTCTTTTCCACAAAGAAACTTCGGTATTCCAAAATTTGGAAATGGGTTGACAATCATCTATAAAATAAATATAATTTGAAACTCAATCTTTACAGCAGTCCAACCTTCCTGATCGCCTTTGAAACTTTTCAGCAGAAAAATTTAGAACATGAGAAGATTTAAACAATATCTCGGCATTGTTTTATAGCTACCTGCACACCACCAAAGCTATGCTAATCCACATCGTTGTCCCTTAAACTTTGATTGGACAAACTAAACTACAGATTTAGCTCAGGTAAACTAACTACTTTCTCTGCTCAGAAGCCATAAGCAATCATGTTACTTATTGGTGACATTTGTTTTTTAGTTGTATGTGATTTCGCTTTTTTGAATTTAGTAAATTTTTAGTTTTTTTACTGAAGAGGAAAAGCGCCAATGTAAGCGAACATGCCGGCCCATTTCGCCCGGACATGTATGTATCCTTTCGTGGTCATGTTTGCTTTACCTATTGCTTCTGAGCCTTTCTAAGATAGACCGAGTAGACAAAGACAATAGTCTATGCTCTGCTGAAATGCTTCAGCCTCCTTACTTAGTAGCATGTCTCAGTAGTATATGGGCGTGAGTCACTATCTTTTTATGAGACTTTGGGAAGCCAAAATAAAACGCTAGAATGGTGTTGAAAGATGAACTCGACTTTGTCTCCTATAAGAATCTACAAATTCGTTAAACGATGGTTGTGTTGAACTTAAAATGGCGCTGAACTGTTTTACATACTTATTTGTCTTCGGTTAAAGGGGGCACCTGCAGTTGTTTAAAAAATTGACGCCCCTGCACAGCGAATCGGGTTCATGACTCCCTGGTTTTGAAAGCAATATCCGCCCCTGATTCATAGTACTCAGCTCAGCTGTCAGTCGGGCTATAGGGAAACAATTAAAATTGAGCTAAGTGGAGTGTGTCATAGTCGATTGTTCGAATTGAGTCCCGCAAAATCGATGGGTCGGTTTGGACAACTGGTCTTTTCCACCCAAAAATACCCCGTCTCGAGTGAATGTGGATCTCATTGAAAACCAGAGACAGACTGTCAGGTACGGAAAAATGCAGAAAATAAACGCACATGAAATTTTTTAAAAGCGTTCCGTAGATGTGTAAGGATGTCTCCGCTATACAAAAATAAGTGAAGGACCCTGAGTATTTGGCTACATTTTAGAAACATTCCTCAGCGATAAGTTAGAGTTCAAAGATTCTAACTTAACACTGACGAAGGTTTGTCAAATATAGTCGAAAGCTCCGATTTTTTCTAGAGGGAGAAGTCCTAACACATCTACGTAATCTTACACGCCCCCACTAATGGCATGCCGTGCATATTTTAAACGTGTTGGATTCGCCACATGATTCTGGTTTCCGAATGAAAACCCTTTGCAATTTCCTGGCCATATCATAATATAGACCATGGTACTTGAATGAATTTCGAAATTCCTCAAACGTAGCCCAGCTATCTGAAGCCGAGCCACCGATGCATAATATATCACACAGGCAGCGATATGTAAACACAAGGGGTAGACAGAACATTTCGGTGCATGTCAGCAAATGAAAGGGAAAATTCCCCATTCCGGAGAGATGAAACTGCCATGCCTGTCTTTTCTTTATAACAACATCTTGGCGTATAATTAAAAGTAAATCCTGAGCCGGGTAAAAGAAAATCATTCCATCTGCATTTAGGAAATTTTCTAACACAAGAAAACTGAGGACATTAACACCACCACTAGAAAGTTGAGGAAGCCGGCACAGAACGGGGTTTAGGGGGATGTATGATTGACGACCAGGGCGAGCAATGCCACCAGTCACCGTCCTAGAAAACGGCCCATGGCAGACCATAAGCCGACTAATTGCTTCTGTTCTTTATTTAACCCGCGCCCCACCGGGGAGTCCGGCGCCACCTTCGCCCCACCGGGGGCCATCGATGGCCCCCCTCTAACTCCGAAAATATGGGCGTTAGCGCAAATCTGCAAAGTGCAATAGAAGGCTCGCGTGAATTCAGTAGGAAATTACTTCGCATGTTTTAGTGCTCAGGTCAATGGTTTGACCTCCAGAGGTCAAATTAGGTCAAGATCGGCTATTTTACTCAAATATGCAATGATTAAGCAAACTGGGCATAACTCTTATGTCATTAGAGCTATTGAGGCCTGGTAAAGTATATTTGATAGCAAATTGCCAGTACTTTTTCCGCTATGTGGAACGTAAAGACCTCCCGCCAGTGGTTTGACCGCCAGAGGTCGCCTCGTGACCTAATATGACCTGAGGTCACGAAAGGTCAAAAAGTGACCTTGCTGTATATCAAATGAAAGCCAGGGACGAGACAAACACGATGGTGTTTGTTTCACCGCTCTAGCTTAATTAGGTCAAAAGTTATTGTCAAAATACAGTTTTTTACCTCTGGTGACCTTGGATGACCTTGGAAAAGTCAAAGGGCAAATATGACCCCTGGGATCCGTGAAAGGGTGTCTAAAAACGTTGTTCTGAGCAGTCTGAGTATTTGCAATCATTTTTGTGGCTTTTATATCATGAAATAGCTTTTCCCCATGCTTTGTCAATGGGAGAGGTCGCCTCGTGACCTGACCTCAGGGCACGAAATCGAAAAAATCCCGGATATACACCTTGTAGACCCTGGAGGGGTCATGAAGTGTAGGAAGTTTCAAATCGATCGACTTTGAAATGTAGCTCTTACAGAGCTCTAAAGGTGAAGTGAGGTGACCTTGGTTGACCTCGTCTTGTGACCTGACCTTGGGTGACCCGGGGTAAAAAATTTCAGGGATGATGGGAAAATGATGCAGTGAGAGGTAGAGCCCTCAACTGCGGTGCTGCGCCTCGTCGTTTTTCTGCTATCCCGGAAAAACCTTAGGGGAGGCCATCGATGGCCCCCCGGTGGGGCGAGGGTTAACATTAAGCTGATCTTGTTTCACCACAATAATTCAATACTCAAAGCCGTGATTGATCTGAAAGTCGAGGAAGATTAGGTACAAGAGCGATCTAGGAGATTTTCTAAAACTAATCCTAGTTGTATAATACAAAGGTGTCACCTTCGTTATCTGCTGGTCCACACCAGGGGCGGTCACAGACCCGAGTATTGGAGGGGGGCAAACCCATGTCTGCCTCTCCTCCTGGGGGGGTGGGACGTGTAGTTTGCGTGCTCGACAGACCTAGTATGTATAAGCTACATCTCCAAGTACCTACATGATCGCTCTCCTGGGGGGGGGGGTGAGAGCGAATATTTTTTTGCTCGACAGACCTAGTATAAACACCTTTTTCCAAACATTTTCCGACCTTTGGGGGCCAAAATATATTTTCGCCCCCTCCAGCGCTGGGGGGGGGCTATGGCCGGAATGGTCCCCCTGCGTCCGCCAATGGTTCATACAGCTTTGTCTGACTCACTGACTGAGCGTGAATGGGCAAAGCACAGAAAATGTCACTTTACACATACACCTCCCACGTGGGACTCATGAACCCGGAAGTTTTCTTCTTTTTCACCCGATTTCAGCTATATCTAAAAGTTTCAGGCGACAATGCGCGTAATAAGGCGAAAACTATCCAGCTGCCAGCGTCCAGATAGCTTCTGCTGTCACTCCGGAACAAGGCGCAAAGTTTATCTAATTCGACGTCGGAAGCAGGCCTTCCCACACTCGGCTTAGAGTCAAACGCAGGAGACAGCTCCGCGGTGACATTTCTAGTATCTCTGCGGTGTCGCACGTGGAGGCTTCACAGAAATGTCAACTTCCAGTGGTGGTATTAAGTATAACCCACAATCACACTGCTGTGATTGCTCTAAAATCGACGTGCCGAAAACTTTTCCGTATTTGTATCCGTGTGGTTTAGGAAGACCTGTATCTAAATTCATGTGCACCGAATACACGCCCCAGCTTACTTTAAGAATCCAGAGCGAGAAAACGAGACATTTTGTCGCGGCTGCATTAACCGGCTCGAGACATACAAACATGTGCTGTCTTGAAACAGGTCTAGGTATTGTTTAATATGGCAAACATATGGTACAATTTGAGTCGATCTGATCCCCCAAATCCCTCAACAGGGTGAGGGAGCAGGTGAGCTGGCAACGCCGTATAGCCTTGGCAGTCGGCGCGTCGTTAAACATAAAAATTATCACAGCAGATACTGACCGCTGAAGTGCTGTGGCTAGTGAACAAGCAGAGCTTAAAAACATAGGAACGATTGTAAAATATTTTTGGATCGGGTTTCAAGGGGAAATCCTGAGACTCTTATCCGGCCATGCCCCCCACTAAAGCGGGTGATTTATCCACTTTAAATAATTTTTATTGATCAATCAATTTTTTTTTACGATTTCATCTGGATTATTCCTCCCAAATTTTGGTTCAAGTTCAAGGGCGGACGCAGACCCGAGTTTTGGGGGCCAAACCCATGTCTGCCTCTCTTCCTGGAGGGGGAGGGGGGTGGGATCGAATATTTGTTTGCTCTACAGACCTAGTGTAAACACCTTTTTTCAGTGCTCGGCAGACCTAGTATAAGCTACCTCTCCAAGTAGATAATCGCTCTCTCGGGGGGGGGTGGGAACGATGTTTTTTGCTCTACAGACCTGGTGTAAACACCTTTTTTCGAAAAATTTTCCGGCGTTTGGGGGCCTTTGATTTTTTTCGGGCGTTTGAACGGCCAAAAGATAGTTTGGCCCCCTCCGGCGCTTGGGGGGCATGGCCGGAATGCCCCCCTGCGTCCGCCAATGTTTAAGTTCACCTCTGTCGAGCATGGTCTTTAGTTCGGATCCGGTTTTTAGTGCTCTCGCAAACAAGGCTGGCTTTACAGTTGCAACAATATCTAGTGTTCGAGAGTTACCATTTTAGCTATATGTTTTGAAACATTATTGTCAATTGTGAAATTTCACCATGCCTTTAAAAACTGTAAAATTGTCGAAGGATTTCGATCCATTTTTCTCTGCAAATGTAGCCATTTATCTACAATAGGTCTTGCACTGAGATTGTACCAGATTAACTGGGACCCTTGCAGAGCATATCGACAAACTCTTGGTTTCATACTTCATTTGTCACGAACCGTACCAATCGTGCATAGATAAGCGCGTGTTCACACCGAAACCGGTCAGAACCACCGAAACCGCTGGGTCGCAGGGCCGGGGGTGGGGGGGATGGTGTGGGAGGGTACGTAGTAGCACGCTCGTAAAAGGGTTTTCCAGTCTGCTGTACAGGGCTGAAAACTGTCGACAGACAAGAGTCCCAAAGTCGGCAGACGGGGCCGAAGAGGCCTTCTGAAGATGTATGAGCCCGAACGAACACGTGGGGTCACACAAATGTCTGATGATCCCTGCAATGCACTCTCACCTATTGCGGTTTCCCCGCATGATTCTCCGAGTAAGGGCGTATGACTGGCTGGCTCTGAGATGGAGAAATGAGAAAAATTCACAAACTGCAGAGGACAGAGCAATAGCTGTGGTCTCTTATCTCTGTCGACATTTGAGGTGTCCCCAACATCAAAAGCTGTTTCGGAAAGAAAAGCTTCTCAAGGAAAGTAAGGAAAGAATAAGTGACTAAGAAACATTAAAAATATGCCAAGTTGTGGTATAAGCTTAAACCTAGGATTGACCTCAGACCAGGTCGGGTCAAGTTTAGCATAGGTCACAGTGCATTCTTTGGAACTGCAGTCGCAAGCAAACCACAACAACGTCAAAATAAACGTTCTATCACCGTTTTTCATTATCGAGCTTAAACCAATTTCCCAACGCATTTAGACTGGAGAGGTCATGGTCCTGACCTGATCCTAGGTCGTCGATATACAAACACCATTACGATCAATTGTTGTACTCAGCAAACTTGCAATTTATTTTTAATCTCAGATTGGAAGCCTACCTGAGTCTGCTTTAATTGCTGAACCTTGAAACAATTTAGGTTAACTATTAATAATTTAGGTTAATTAGGTTAACCCTTGCCCCGGTGGCGGGTACGAGCCACCTTCGCCCTGGTAGGGAGGGGGGCTAAAA
This sequence comes from Lepas anatifera, assembly GCA_034440635.1. Classification (NCBI taxonomy): domain Eukaryota; kingdom Metazoa; phylum Arthropoda; class Thecostraca; family Lepadidae; genus Lepas; species Lepas anatifera. The sequence goes on from JAOTON010002137.1 coordinate 232,044, forward strand.
AAGACCCCCCACGATCTCAAAAACTAAGAGAGCTAGAAAAAAGCGCAAAACGGAAATAGAAAGCTCTTCAAAAATGATATCGAAAATACTTCAGTCATTTTTCTTGTCAGGTCAATATCAAGGTCACCAGAGGTCAAAATAGGCAAAAATCGCTAATATGAGGTGTACTAAGAAAACTTCATATATCTCAGAAGCTAGAAACATTTTTATAACACCATTCGAAAGCTCTTGAGATACTCTTTCATTGCAGAACCATTCATTTTCGTGTCAGATCAAAGCCTAGGGAGCTACAGGTCGCTGAATATTGGGCATATTCTTGGGAATGTCCATAGCAACCCATGCATAAGGGCGTTTCCTTTTTCGCCAACAACTTCCAAACCAAGCTAGATACAGCCATAGTTGATGCCCCATTGCAATCCTCTCGTCAATACAAATCGAATGATATATAATATTGCTATCCCAGATCAAATTTAAGAATTTGACGTGATCCAGGTCAACGGTCTGACCCAACTTGACCTGGTATAGTCATAATGTATATAATTTCACTTGCAGTGACTATACAAACACTTTTGTGACAAAATAAAAGTTATATCTTAGTTTATCAAGATTTATAGAGTAAAACAACAACAAATGCTTATTTGACCTAAGGTGACCTTTTAAAGGTCACAAGTCAAAATGTTTGGCATCAACTTCAGAAATGGGCTAAGAGCAAGTCGTAACCGATGTTTGAAGTTGATTCCATCCATACTTACTGAGAAAAGCTCATTTCGTAATTTTCCCCATGTATTTACAATGGGGAGGTCATGCTCTGCACATGACCTTAGGTCTCCAATATCAAAAATCTCGGAACAAATTTTGTAACTCCTGGTGGGCTCAATATGTGGTATGAGTTTGAACTTGATCGATTAACCCTTCTTTTAGTTATGCGATCCTAAGAATTTTTGAGGTGAGGTCACTTCACCTGGCCTGGTGACCTGACCTGATATGACCTTGAGCTAAAATTTTCAGGAAAGATGTAAAAATGATGAAGGAACAGCTAGACCAAGTTTGGCGGCGCTGCGCGCCGCCGTTTTTTGGTCGCTTCGGAAAAACCCGAGGGGGTCTAAAAAGACCCCCCACCCGGGCGAATGTTAATTCACTTGACCTAGACTGGTGACTTGACCTGATATAAAATCCTAAAACGTTTTCAAAAGCTGCCAAACAGACAAGCAGATAGGTATGCCAAAGTTAGCTATCCCAGATAACTTTGGAGGGGGAGGGGGTGCCTTCGTTACCTGCCCTTCGTACCGGCGCGTGTTAAACGCTGGATTGCAAACTAGCCTGTCATTGCGGGAGTCGCTCGTCCGAATGGTGGAATCCGGGCCTCTGAGAAAAGTCCCCTGATTTTGAGGACTTGGGGCCCATCTGATAGATTTCTCCGTCTTAAAGTGAGACCCCCAGCCATGTGCCTCCCTTTTCTCCATGATTGGAGACTCTGGATCCCCTGTTATTGGCCTATGCCTATGTTTGTTTTTTAGCTTAAAGAGCTTTTATGTATAAGCTCCACATAGTTGATTCCAACAGCATTGACGCGTTGAGATCTTTATTTACCTCTCATGGAGTTTGCGCTTGTAATTGAAGTGGGGCTTGAATCCTGGTGTCTATCCAGGCTGCACAGATACACTTCTCGTCAGGTTTCACCCATGCTTTCGACAGAATGACCGAAATTGGTACTAATGGACCCGAAGATACGAACTCCGGCAACGAGTGCGCAGCCAGCACATATACACCGCCAAGGGGCACCCGCTTTGGCCTGATAAAAAACACGAAGTGTAGAATGCTGACAAAAAATCTGCATATATTTTACCTGCCTCTATTCAAGCTCGTAGCAAATCCCACCATTCAAAAGACCAATGGTCGGAATAAGACCGTGAGCATTCATTCTGGGATTAGAAAATAAAAGACATTTTCATAAGTCTACAATAACCTTTCCAGTCCTTTCATTTCCCGCTGCGTCTCTCGGAATGTCGCTGGTGTGGCCCACGGAATACCTTTCCGAAACAGCTCGGCTGGAAAGGCTCAGTAATTGCATTCCGACCGTCGCAAGTCCGCTGACTTCCGGAGAGAGTACAGCCACCAGACCTGCCACCAGTGTGCCGGCAGCAGCATTATCCATCCGTCATCTGCACTATTCCGCCATTTCACAGAGTCTCCGGCCTTTCATGGCTCCGAAATTGGCGTTTTCTGAGGACGCCACGCTTTCACAGCCGCGCTCATCTCTTCCGGACTGATAATTACCTGACTTTGACGGGGGTACCCGCCCTCGGGTTTGTCAGAGATGGCATAAAAACGGCAGCGGGTAGTGCAGCCGTACTTGGTATATCTTTTATCTGATCATTCTTACACCTTTTTCAAAACTTTGGGTCCACGTCATTACAGGTCAGGCCACCATTGCGGTTAAGTGACCCCACCTCTAAAAAGTTTTAGATAGTATAAGTAAGAACAAGACTAATCGTTGGATCTGAAACGCATATCACATAATGGACCTACCGAGTAAATGTTTTTTTCGATATTTTTATATAGATGACCTAAGGTCAGGTACGAGCCGTGATCTCTCCATTGGAAATTCATGGGAAAAATGATTTAATCTAAATAGCTTAGTAATGAATGACAGTTAAGTGTTTATTTTAAGGGCATTGGGTTTGTCTTATCCTTGCGGTTATGGTATGCATTGTGACCTAATTTGACCTTAAACTGACCTCTGATCAGGTCAAATCCTATATTTGACCCAGCAAGGTCAAATTATGTCATTCGATTCGGCTTGCAGCGAGGATTCCAATTGCCCAGATTTGTTTGCTCCATCTCCAGTAGTTCAGATGTAGTGACGAAATACCTTCATTTCCATGTTATCCTTACGGTGACGTGCCTTGATCTGCAGTGACCTTGAATTTGATCTTCCAAAAAATGTTTTCGAGAGATTTGAAGGGGCTATCTAGCGCCATTTACCGTTTGTCGCTATCTAGCGTGGTTCTCAAGATCTGGGGAGGGGGGGCGGCGGGTACCAATCCCCGTCAAAGCGAAGGAGGCTCAAATCCCGTCAACGCGCATGTTAACCAGGCTGAGACTGAGAATTAACACGCGCTTTGACGGGGTCTGAGCCACCTCCGCTTTGACGAGGGGAAGCGGGTACCCGCCCCCTAAGATCTCAAGAACCACGGTAGGTAGTGAAAAACGGTAAACGGCGTTGGGTAGCCCATCCACTTCTCCATCGAAAATATTGGAACCATTTTTTGTCAGGTCACATTTAAGGTCACGAGAGGTCAAAGCATGCCGTAATAGGGATAATATATAAATAAATTTTTTGGCCATTACATTTGAACAAGTAAAGATAGAGCAAAACGACTTGAAGTATATCACCATCCGTTACTGAGTTAATCCGTAAAAAACATTTTTCCCATGTATTTGAAATGGAGAGGTCATGCCTCGTACCTGACCTTAGGTCACCGATATCAAAAATACCGGAACAAATTTTAGAGAACTCGGTGGGGCCATTATGTGATTTGAGTTTCAATCGGATAAGTTCACCCTGCTCCGACTTATGCTATCAACTTTTTTTTAGGTCCGTTCACTTGACCTGTACTGGTGACCTGACCTGAGATGACCTAACCTTAAAATTTTCACAGAAGTTGTAAAAATGATGAGGGAAAAGGTATGCTAAGTACGGCGGCGCTAAGTGCCGCCGTTTTTCTGCTATCTTCTCCGAAAAACCCGAGGGGGCGGGTACCCGCCCCCGTCAATGCGCGTTAAGCATTGCATATTGAGCAGGAATAGCCGATCTTGACCTCTGGAGGTCAAGCCATTGACCTGAGCGCTTAAACATGCCAAATAATATCTTGCTGAATTCACGCGAGCTTTCTAATGCACTTTACAGATTTAAGCTAGCCCTCATATTTTCGGAGTTAGAGGGGGGTGGGCATCGATGGCACCGGTGGTGGGGCGAAGGTGGCGCCGGACCCCGGTGGGGGCGGGTTAAGAAAATGTATATCTATTCTAATTCAAAGTGGCAGTTTCGGGTCGTCCGTCTCGGATGGAGCTATCGATTGCGCTATTGATAGAGAAAATCGATTGAGTAGCCCTCCAATTAGAAGGGGGCGGGGGCAACCCCCTGAGCATGGTACGTTAGTTTTGACCTGTGCAGGGGACGGGTTGACGTGGTAGGATCTGCAGGCACCGCCAGACGATACCAGGCATGGTCTATTCAAGTGGCGGATACAAGGGGGGCTAGTGGGGCTCAAGCCGCCCCCCCAATGTTTGAGTGTCTTTAACTAATGCATAGGTTGACGCTGACCCGAGGCGATAATGGGTGGGGCTCGAGCCCCTAGCTCCCGCAATGAAGTCCTGGATCCGCTACTGGACTATATACACCATGACCTGGAGTTCCCCAGATAAGATTAGAGACATTTCAACAGGGAAACAACTGAAATCTTAGTGCACTATAACTTTCATTTGCAGTTTCTGCGACTGAAGTCTAAGTATTATTGTGGGTAAACTTCGTATCCGAGCACGGATGTTGACTTGGTTAAATCGGGCGTCCTTCCAAAGTCAAGTTTCTTTCAGCCACAATCAGCACTGGTGGGAGGTTGCGTGGCAGTTTAAGGACCTTTACAGAACCATCGTCTGGAGGTGTGATTTCCCTTCTCCATTGTTCTTATAAGAGGAACACAGCTACCCACCGAGAGCTGGCGTCGGCCCAAATCCGGCTGCGCGGCGCCCTCGCTTGAAGCCCAATAAGTCGGTACTTAGCTGAGCACAGCTGAGGCTAAACAGTATTGAGCTCCGAAGTAGTGAGCAGGATTTACTTCAAGTACATACGTAATTTAAGGTAATTCGGCTGGTAAGAAACTCGGTATCATCAACATTTGTAATCTAAGTTAAACAGAGTCCCGGAGTAAACCTATGCAAGTACTGTTTCGGTATGTAGTGTGTGATTTCATCGTTGCTAGCCGCGTCCGTGATACCATGTTTCGACTACTCAGTGCGCCTGTTATATTGGTGTTATTTTGGCGTCCGAGTGTTGCAGCACTTTGCGTGGCAGGAACGATATAGACCAGTAACTCACGGTTCACCCGCACCGCATCCCCACTTCTGTACACTGGAGCGCTGTGCGGCGGCAACATTGTAAACGAAGGTGCAACATCGCTGGGTGTGGACTCAGAGATCATTGAATGTGCCTCAAGATGCGCTCACTTGATGTGTACTATTCCGGTGATTCGGAAATTTACATATGTGCCCGACAGTCCTAAATGGTGAGTAAACTTAGACCCAACAGCGATGTACTGATTCTAATCTCACGTACATATCCTTCTTTGCCAGTCTCCGTAGTTCAACGTAACAAAAACGAATTCTAGAAAACAGTGCATTCACAGCGTTTTGTACAGGTCACTTCTACAGCTACAGCAGCGAAGGGGGCTGCCACTCAGCGGGATAACTACGTCACCAATTCTGTCAGTGCACGCCAACGGAGGTCCCAAACTTGGGACTGACAGAAGGGCGCCACTTCTATAAGCAATGGAAACCAAACCACATCACAAAAACCTGTCAGACAGTCTGAAACCTTGCCGAGAAACTATTCGCGGTTTACTTGGCAGTAGAGCAGACAGAAACCCGTATAAAGAGTCAAATTTATACCTAAATTTACCAATGACCAGGATACCTAACCGGCCAAATTCCGTCCATCCTGACCTCACCGACAGCTTTAAATTTGGGCTTAGCTGAATCACGAGCCTGAAGGTAGCCTAGGGATACGAGCGGTAGCACCAACGTTGAGTACAGCGAAATAAGTTTAGGCGCCAATGTATGGGGCAGTGATCAGCCAAAAAAACTTAAATGAAGCAGCTCTTGCAAAAAAAAAAACTAGACAAAAGTGTATCACAATTTAGCCCACCATACGCGCGGCCGGAATATCTAGCGAATCCAGCGGGGCCAGACACTGAAGCCAGAGGCGGGGGTCCGTTCACGCCACAATGGTCAGAGGCCGGCCCGGAGGCGGCCTCTGAGGAGGTGTCGACGTGGGCGGCGTTAGCTGGTGCCAGAGGAGCCGAACCCGCCGGCGCCACGCTCCGTGTCGCTCAGCTCCTTCACCTCCTCCACCTCCGGGTAGAAGATACGCTCCAGGATCAGCTGCGCTACCCGGTCGCCGCGCAGCACCTGCCGACACGCACGCATACACAACGGTGATGCACAGAGACACGCCGGTGGTGCACAGAGACACAACAGTGATGCACAGAGACACAACGGTGATGTAAAGAGACACGACGGTGATGCAAAGACACACCGGTGATGCACAGATACACCGGTGATGCACAGATACACCGGTGATGCACAGACACAACAGTGATGTACAGAGACAACGATGATGCACAGAGACACACCAGTGATGCACAGAGACACAGCGGTGATGCACAGAGACACAGCGGTGATGCACAGAGACACACCAGTGATGCACAGATACACAACAGTGATGTAAAGAGACACAACGGTGATGTAAAGAGACACAACGGTGATGCACAGAGACACAACAGTGATGCACAGAGACAACGATGATGCACAGAGACACACCAGTGATGCATAGAGACACCAATTGGGCACCTTTGTATGGAGGCGGTGGTGTGAAGAAAAGGTCAGGAATTCACCCCCTGTCAACCCCGTCCTCCCCAATTTGACACGTTACCACAGCTAGACATCGCGTGAGGTAATGCTGACGTCACGCCGGATACACCCGGTTTTTCCTGGACCTGTCCAAAAACTATGCGCTGAACACGACTTTAGTTAAGGGCTTTTTATAAGGCGTTCTGTGCAAGGCACCTTTGCCCGCCTCTAAAGATCTGAACACGACTTTGAAACTGGCGATTAGAAATGCCTGTAACTTGCTTTATTGACTAGGGTCAAACGTGGAATATGTTTAAATATATTGAGGAGAATAGCAGAAATTTATCAGCGTACTTTGGGGCCTAACAACCATAACATATTTGAATACTTTAACTCAAAGGACAATTAAATAAAACGAAATATTAGGCTTAATAGCTTTTTTGGTAAAAATAAGATCTAATCCATTATTTTCAGTAACTATTGCCCTGTAAACTACTTAACACTGTACTTGCACAAAGGTGCCACATTTCCTTTAAATATTGGACCGATTTTATAAGACTTTCAAACTCGGACTCAGGGCCCATGAAGACCCTGCCCACGTTTGGGACAAAATTCAAGACATACTACAGAGATTTGCCATTTTCCTGGTTGATTTGTGCTCGAACTGCCCTCGAATTTAAGCAAAGGCTAAGAGTGCTACGCTCAGACCAAAAAAATGCAAACATAGACCACCAAGTCTGCGGGTACATTGAAATGTGTATGAAGACGTTTATAAAGCAATGCCATTCCTGGTACCCATCGTTGCCGTACCAATACAGCCACCTATCGGCCAACCATGATACTTCTAGTACCGAGGGAAAGCCGTTAGTAGCTCATGCGCAATAGAGCCATCAATCATATACCGTTAGGCTGGACATCAAAATAACAAAATCTTGTCAAATCTTAAGTGGTGTTGGTCAAGGAGATCTCAGAGCTGTCATTTAAGCACAGGTGGCGCGGTACGTATCGTACTAACGAATAAATTCGAAGTCACATGACCAGCAGTGGCCACAGCTGCACCAACAGACACCAACCGTGCAAAAGACAGTCATGCCCAGACACACAAACAGCGGACGTCAGTCGTACCTTGAGGTCGCTGTCGCCGTGGTTGAACATGACGACGCCCACGTTGCCGCGGTAGTCCCGGTCAATGACCCCCGCGCCGATGTCGATGTGTTGTTTCCAGGCCAGGCCGGAACGCGGCGCCACCCGTCCGTAGCATCCCTCAGGAAGCTCCACCTGGCCCGCGGACACGGGACGGTCAGCTGTGCAGGCGTCAACGCCTCAGCAGCAGCGGCTGAGCGGCGACACTCAGATCGCATCAGAAACAAGAGGTTAAGGTCAATTGGTGCAGTGACAGAGCTAGTTTCTAAGCCAGTGTGAGGGAATCTCCATGCACATATATAAAACTACGATCAGTAATGGCAGATCGTGAGCGAGACCTGCGACTTGCACACCTGGATGTCCGTTTTGACCAGCGCCTTGCCGCGGGCAGGCACCACACAGTCGTATGCGCTGTAGAGGTCGTAGCCGGCCGCCTGCTGCGAGCCTCGCTTAGGTAGTACGGCATGGGCAGACAGGCGAACACAGCGCAGGACAACGCGTCCCGACATCTTCACAGGCGAGCGAGAACGGGAACGGTGGGTCACCGATGCCGGCGCGGCGTTGGTGTCCAGCTCGGCCAGAGGCATCACTGCAAAGGCGCACTGCTGTGACCCACATCCAAAATTTCATGCAACTGACATCCAAAACTTCAATTGATAAGCCAAAATAAACCCTTTTAAAATGAAAACACATCCAAAACTTCAATTGATAAGCCAGAATAAACCCTTTTAAAATGAAAAACACATCCCAAATTTCAATTGATAAGCCAAAATAAACCCTTCTAAAGTGAAAAACAGACAATTGTGAGTAGTTTGTGATTGAAATTTCAGTGTTTTCCCAGTTTTCATTTCTGCAAAAGTACATTAAATGGACATGGGATACCTTAATTAAATTATTTTAACCCATTAGCAATACTATGCCCACCATATTGTTGCTAATCAGTCACAAACAGCTGATATCCTCAAACTCCTCCATTAAATATTGACTTTTGCACCTACTCCTACTTCCTCCAAGTTCCTCTCATCTCTTTGGGGGGGGGGGCAGGGTAACACACAAAGACCTTATGTAAATACTCACAGCTTGCAAGCGAGACTGAAAACACAAACATAATATTAAAAGAAGTTCCTAACTGCCTATCCTTAAAGCACCCACAATTCAAATATTTTGTTACACTAAACCTATCCATGGTGTTGGATTTAAGTAAGCTAATAATGATCACAATAATTACCCTTTCAACATTAAAGTCAAAATAGCCTGCCCTTAGAAAAGCTATTATGAAATTCAGCAAGATATCATCCACCAACAGGATAGATATTGTGATTGCAAACTTAGGGCTTGTTCCAGCGCCTCCTTAGAAAAAAGATGAGAGTAGCTTGGAGTAAGTCGGAGCAGGCGCAAAAACCAGTGTCCGCTGGACCGATTTCTCGATGAGATTGGATGAGACATCAGCTGATTGCGCCTGATCAGCGCCAATATGGCGGGCGTGGCGCAGCTAAGAAACTAATCAAATTCGATTAAGTCCTCTGATACTCATTTAAAGTATTTTAGTGAAAGCAGAATACAGAAAAACAACGTAATCAAAACTTTTAGCTGCCCACAAACATTGTTTCTCACTGTAAAACAACTTATTTTAGTTTCTCAATTGAAATTTGTGCACCACAATTGAGCTCCTCCAACCTCCTCTGAAAAACCTTTCGCTTTGAGAGGAGGTTGGATTATATTTGAGATGAGCTTTGGCGAGCTTGGAGGAAGTTTAAGGAGGCGCTGGACCGGGCGAGAGGAAGTTGGAGAAGCTTTGAGGAGGTTGGAGCAGGTTTGAGGAGGTGCTGGAACAAGCCCTTACAGTGCTCAATTAAGCCTTATCAGATTCTGACCACTGATTTGATCCTGAGACATGCAATAGACGACTTTCAGAAGCACATAAATCAAATAAAAGGCAGGGTATTCCCAGTTGCACACACTCAGAATTCAGAAAGGTACAATGCAAATTGAAATTGAAAAGTAAAATGAGATTGGGTATCAGGCAAGCAATAAGTGAGGCACCTAAGCCACAGCATGGTTTTAACAGGTCCAGTATAATGAAAAACAAAGATTGCTTGCCATGGGTTGAGGTTCCACCATGTTTTGAATGTACACTTACAGTGTAAATTCAAACATTTCCTGAGATATATAACCCTACACTTGAAACCAATGGCATTCGATGCCATCTCACCTTATATAATATCTGGGCAAAAGGCAGGCAGGTAAAGATGTTTTTCCCCCAAATGCTTGCTATATCTCCGTCCAGTACAGTCCTTCAGACAGTCTCAACCGTAGTACCTCAACCTAGGATAGGAAAGCGTTCAGTAACTAATACGATTGACACAAAAATTCAAATAACGCCCCAATGCCAGGCCCGATCAATCCAAGAGCAAAGCCAACAAAAGCAGAACTCAGGGTAATAAACACTTTGGCAGAACCACTTTGGTCAGAACCAGGGCGAAAGAGAACGCCAGAACAGTATTACAAGCTTTTAGGGCCTTTATTACAAGGGAAGGCCAAGGGGCTGGCTAGCTGGGGCTACTCCGCATGCAAGTCCAAGCGTATTGATCCAGGCTGCCATTTCTAGTTTTCTGGCAAGACCGGGCTTCCATGCTACGGGGAGCTACTGAAGAAATAGCACCAAAAAGCCATACAAGACCTTGAGATAAGCCATGGATGGGCACTTATTTCGAAGCAAAATATACATCAAATATGATTTTGTTAAATGGAAAAAAAACTTGGGAAAATATGCCCCAAACATATTTAAGCAATATGCTTCAATATATTTGACCCCAAGCTTCCATATTAATTAAAGTGAGCTTAAGCTCAAATAGGCGGATACAGGAATGCCGATCGGGGGGCGCCATCTGGACCAGGGGGGCGCCACTTTTGACCGGCTAAACCCATCAGGTGAGCGCTAAATCCTATCGTGCGGTGGGCGCCGGTTTTCGCATCCTGAGGGGGTTGGAAAGTAACATTTTAGGTGGGCACCATCAAACTTTCAGGTGGGGGGGCGCCGTGACCATTTCAGGGGGTGCCGAAAGTCAATCAAGGAGCGAGTACCCCTTTGCCCCTTGGATCCGCCTATGTAAGCTCAGCAGCTGGATTTCTGGATACATTTTACTATCAAGATTGAACTGCATAGAAAATAAAGTTGAAATAAAACGAGTACATACAACATTAAAATTAAAAAAAAATACCCACGGTAAGCGGTAAGTGAAGACAAAATGAAGTACCAGAACTAGGATGAAAAGAAGAAAAGTACTATAGTACCATATGGTTCCTGGCTCTTATCCAAGGTGCTAGAAGCCATGTCCATTTTTTCAAATAAGCGGGTATTTCGCGCCAAATAGGACATCATTAGGCGAATAGAGTCACTAAATTAAAGTATATGTGACTAATTCACTAAGGCTAATTATACGTGCATTCTGTATCTAAATCCATACAAATTCAAGGATAATTTTTTCTCCTACAGCAGTCATCGTCTTTGGCAGATTTCAAATGTTCCATATCAGACACTTCAATCGAAGGATGTTATGGAATGGGCATGATTTAATTCAGGATTTCTAATCCGGCACCGCCCGGGCTCTTTCCGTACACAGCACCGCGAGAGGAGCGTCCGATGAAACTCCCCTTACGATATAGGGAGTCAAAACTGATGTGAAAAAATTACAACGGCGCTGGAAGTTGTTTACCGTCTTCTACCCTGGGGCTGACTTTGAGCCATATCCATTGACCTGGTGTATGGCCGATCCAGGATTGCCAATCGGGGGTGGGGGCGCCTTTCGTCGGGGGGGGGCGATGTCTTTGAAAACAGCAGGAGTTCGATATTCGATATTTAGATTGATATTCAGGATTTTTATAATTGCCTAAAATCATACATCATTTGAAAGCCCTTGCCAAGGCCATTCCGAAACTGGTCTTTATTTTGCCCTATCGCGTCGTGTTGCTGAGGTAGAGGATAAAATGTGCCGTAAAAATCAGTTTTGGCCGTAATGCATTAAATACTATTGACTCTTACATGGGACCCAACGTATCACCAAAATCGGGGACAATTGATTTCACTTAACCTTCGCCCGGGTGGGGGGTCTTTTTAGACCCCCGACCAGGGGCGCAAGTTTCCATATATTTGGGGGGCCTGAGCCCCCAATGCTCGGAGAAGCCCCCCCAATGACCCGACGAGCCCCCCCAATCCCAAGTTGCGGGCCCCTGCGGACAAAGCCGGGCCCCTGCCACGATTCCGGGCCCCAGTGGTCTACTTGGGCTAGCTTTGGCTGAGGCCAGGCTCCCTGGCATGCTTGCGGGTGCCCTGTGGGCCACCTTTAACCTCGGTGTCCGCAACCGGGTCCCTAACGATATTTTTCAGGCCCACTTTGACTGCAGCCGGGTCCCTAATTCCGGCAGTCTCGGGCCTCCTGTCATCCAACCGGGCTCTCTGTGATCCACCCGGGCCCCCTGTGATCCAGCCGGGCCCCTGTGATCCACCCGGGCCCCTGTGACTGCAACCGGGCCCCCTGTCATCCAACCGAGCTCCCTGTGACTACAACCGGGCCATCTGTGATCCACCCGGCCCACCTGTGACTGCAACCGGGCCCCCTGTAATCCATCCGGGCTCCCTGTGATTACAACCGGGCCCCTATCATCCACCCGGACCCCTGTGATACACCCGGGCCCCCTGTGATTACAACCGGGCCCCCTATCATCCACCCGGGCCCCTGTGATACACCCGGGCCCCCTGTGACTAGGACAGAGCCAACTGTGATCCACCGAGGCCCCTGTGACTGCAACCGGGCCCTCTGCGATCCACCCGGTCCCCTGCGACTGCAACCGGACCCTCTGTGATCCACCCGGGCCCCCTTTAATTGTAACCGGGCCCCATATGATCCACCCGGGCCCATGTGACTCCAACCGGGCCACCTGTGACTGCAAGCGTGCCATCTATGATCCACCCGGGCCCCCTATGACTGAAACCGGGCCCCCTGTAATCCACTCGGGCCCCCTGTGACTACAACCGGGCCCCATGTGATCCACCCGGGCCCCCTGTAATTGCAACCGGGCCCCCTATGATCCACCCGGGCCCCCTGTGATACACCCGGGCCCCCTGTGACTGCAACCGGGCCATCTGTAATCCACCCGGGGCCCCCTGTGACTGCAACTAGGCACTCTGTGACTGCAACCGGGCCCCCTGTGACTGCAACCAGCCCCCCTGTAATCCTCCTGGGGCCCCTGTGACTCCAACCGGGCCCCCTGTGACTGCAACCGGGCCATCTGTGATCCAACCTGGGCCCCTGTGACTGCAACCGGGCCCTCTGTGATCCACCCGGCCCATCTGTGACTGCAACCGAGCCCCCTGTAATCCACCCGGGCTCCCTGTGATTACAACCGGGCCCCTATCATCCACCCGGGCCCCCTGTGACTGGGATCGGGCCATCTGTGATCAACCCGGGCCCCCTGTAATTACAATCGGGCCCCTTATGATTCACCCGGGCCCCTGTGACTCCATCCGGGCCCCCTGTGACTGCAACCGGGCCATCTATGATCCACCCGGGCCCCTTGTGACCGAAACCGGGCCCCCTGTCATCCACCCGGGCCCCCTGTGACTGCAACTGGGCTATCTGTGATCCACCCGGGGCCCCTGTGACTGCAACCGGGCCCCCTTTGATCCACCCAGTCCCCCTGTGACTGAAACCGGGCCGCATGTGATCCACGCGGGCTCCCTGTAATTACAACCGGGCCCCCTATGATCCAACCGGGCCCCCTGTGACTGTAACCGGGCCCCCTGTGATACACCCGGTCCATCTGTGATCCACCCGGGGCCCCTGTGACTGCAACCAGGCTCCCTGTGATTACAACCGGGCCCCCTATCATCCACCCGGGCCCCCTGTGACTGGGATCGGGCCATCTGTGATCAACCCGGGCCCCCTGTAATTACAATCGGGCCCCTTATGATTCACCCGGGCCCCTGTGACTCCATCCGGGCCCCCTGTGACTGCAACCGGGCCATCTATGATCCACCCGGGCCCCTTGTGACTGAAACCGGGCCCCCTGTCATCCACCCGGGCCCCCTGTGACTGCAACTGGGCTATCTGTGATCCACCCGGGGCCCCTGTGACTGAAACCGGGCCCCCTTTGATCCACCCAGTCCCCCTGTGACTGAAACCGGGCCGCATGTGATCCACGCGGGCTCCCTGTAATTACAACCGGGCCCCCTATGATCCAACCGGGCCCCCTGTGACTGTAACCGGGCCCCCTGTGATACACCCGGTCCATCTGTGATCCACCCGGGGCCCCTGTGACTGCAACCGGGCCCACTTTGATCCACCCGGGCCCCCTGTGATCCACCCGGGCCCCCTGTAATCCACCTGGGGCCCCCTGTGATCCACCCGGGGCCCATGTGATCCATCCTGGGCCCCCTGTGATCCACACGGGCCCTCTTTGACTGCAACCGGGGCCCCTGAGATTCACCCGGGCCCCTGTGACTGCAAAGGGATTCCCTGTGGTCCAACCGGGCCACCTGTGACTGCAACCGGGTCCCCTGTAATCCACCCGGCCCACTGTGACTGCAACCGGGCCCTCTGTGATACACCCGGGCCCCCTGGGACTGCAACCGGGCCATCTGTGATCCACTCGGGGCCCCTGTGACTGCAACCATGCACTATGTGACTGCAACCGGGCCCCCTATGACTGCAACCGGGCCCTTTATGATCCACCCGGGCCCACTATGATCCACCCAGGCCCCCTGTGACTGCAATCGGGCCACCTGTAATCCACCTGGGGCCCCCTGTGATCCATCCTGGGCCCCATGTGATCCACACGGGCCCTCTTTGACTGCAACCGGCCCCCTGAGATCCACCCGGGCCCCCTGTGACTGCAAACGGATTCCCTGTGGTCCAACCGGGCCACCTGTGACTGCAACCGGGCCCCTGGAATCCACCCGGCCCCCTGTTATCCACCCTGGCTCCTGTGACTGCAACCGAGCCCTCTGTGATCCGCCCGAGCCCCTGTCACCGCATCCGGGCGCCTGTGATCCACCCGGGCCCCTGTGACTGCAACCGGGACCTGTGACTGCAACCGGGCTCCCTGTGGTCCAGGAGGCGCGGGTCCTCTAATGCCACGGACGGGCCCTTGCCATGAGTGCGGGGCCCCGTGGTCTATCGGGGCTTGCTGTGGCTGCGGTCGGGCTCCCTGGCATGCTTGCTTGGGTGCGGTCCCCTTTAGGGCCACCCATAATCGCTGTGTCCGCAAACGGGCCCCTAACGATATTCTCAGGCCCATTTTGACTGCATCCAGGGCCCTATTTCTGGCAGTCTCGAGACCTTTTTGTTTCCTCTGTGACTGCAACCGGGCTCCTTGTATTCTGCCTTGGCCCCTTTTAGTCTGCCCGGGGCCTTTGTAGGTGGTATGGGCTTTTTGTAGTGTGCCTGGGTCCTGTGTGGTCCGCCCGGGCCCCTGTGGTCTGCCCGCGCCCCTTGTGGGCGGTCTGGGCTCCTTTTAGTCTGCCCGGGCCCTCTGTGGTCTGCTCGGGCCCCCTGTGGTCTACCCAGCCCCCTGCGGTCTGCCCGGCCCCTTGCAATTTGCCCGGGCTCCTATGGTTTGTCCGTGTCCCTGTGGTCTGCAAGGAACCACAGCACTAGCGGATCCAGGGGGGTAAAGGTAAAATTGGGGGATTTGATGCCCTCCCCAAATCCCCCGATTTTACCAATTTTTACGGATTTTCTTCAAACAAAAACCATATGTTTTTTTTCACGATTTGGGGCCCCGTTGCCCCCTCCCCCACCATCGGCCTGAATCCGCCCCTGATTCCACTCCTCCCACTTCGCTGCATCCGGGAATCCGTGCTATAATTTCAGGCTCCCTCTGGGCTATCCAGGCCTCCTCTGGCTCTAGCCGGGCTCCTTGCCTTGCTTACGACCCCCTGTAGTTCACCACCCCCCACCGCGCGCAGCCGGGCCCGTTCCGATAAGTACTGGTTTAATAAATTGACATGTTTGTTATTTTTGCATCTCTCCACCGGCACTACTTTTTTTCATTGATATATTTCTAGGCATTTTGGTCAGAAATGTGCATGAAGTTTTCCTTTTTTGTTTGTTCTAGTGGAATTTTAAGTACAGACAAATTTAAGTCTCTTAAATTTGTCTGTCAAAAAAGTGTATCAAATCTTGTCGTCAAATCTGGGTTAAATAATGTGCTCCGCCGGCGAATGGTAGCCTCTTAATTTCCCGGGCTTGTCAGCGCAGCGCGAAGGAAGCTAAGGCATGCTCCTGGCTCTCTTGTCGCATTCGCCGAGGCGAATGATTTGCACAAAGTTTGCCTTGAACAGTAAAATTGGCATGCTTATGATTCAATCGGCTTGTGTCTACTCTGGAAAAGTTTCGTTAGGCTCTGATTTGGATTTTACGTTTGGGCTTTTCGTGTCAATCCAAATCGTGCTCCGATGCGCAGTGTTGAATGGCAAGTGAAGTGATTGTTTGCTATTAGCTCCTGTCGGGCTAAATCCCAAATGAGTGATGATCCCCTGTCCGGCTCCCCTGATGGCTAAATACCAAGACTTGGAGAATCTTTTGCCCCTATGGCCGCCAGTGACGTATCTAGAATTTGGGTAAGGGGAGGGGCAAAGCCTCAGGGGACAGGGCGGCACTTAGCCACCCGAAGGACGCACTTTTCACCCAACGGGCGACCAATCGTCGCATCCTGGGGAGGGGAGGGTTTGGGGGCGGCATTTCGTCCTCAGAGGCTCTTGGGTTTAAGGGGTGGCTGCCCCATTCGCTCCCCCCTGGTGGCCACCCCATTCGCCCCGCCCCTGGTGGCTGCAGCTCGGTCCCTACTCCCAGTAGTTAATACCCTGTGGATGCAGACGGGCCTGCCATGGATGCGGCTCGTGTAACTGCAACCAGCCTCTGCCATGCTTGCCATGCGGGCCCCTGTGGTATCCCGGGCCCTTATTGGTCTGATCAGGGCCCCCTGTGGCCTGTCTGGGCCCCTGTGGTCTGCCCGGGCCCCAGTGTGCAAAGTATGGCATTTTCGACGAGATCTCGTCGGTGCGAGTGCCCTTGGAGACAGAAGCGAGTGGTGCGAATTTTATCAGCCTGGTGCGAATTTGCAAGACTGGTGCGAGGAAGTTGACACTGAAAACTAAAAAAAGAAAATAATGACTGAATAGTTAGGAAGACACAGGATGGGGCCTTATAAAATGTCCTTAACTAACTAATAAGAGAGGTAGTATTGCATCGTGTGGGTAGGAATGTGTGCGTTTTTCTCCCTAGTATCTGGCAGATTGGTGAGAATTTTTTGGGCTGGTGGTGCGATAATTTTGGATGGCTGGTGCGACTCGTCTGGCCTGCTGCCATACTTAGCAGACTGGCCGGGTCCCATTTGGTCTGCACGGACCCCTTGTCTGCTAGTGCCCATTTTGTTCTGATCGAGCCCCTTGTTGTCTGCCCGGGCCTCCTGTGGTTTTCCCGGAACCCTTTTGGCCTGTCCGGGCCTCTGTGTGGTCTCTGCAGACCCCCTTTTGTCCGTTCGGGGCCCCTTTTGTCTGCGTGGGCCCTCTGTGGTTTGCCCGGGCCCCTCCCAGTCTGCAAAGTATGGCACTTTTGGCGAGATCTCGTGGTGCGGACACCCTTCAGGTGGTTCGAACTTTGGAGCAAACAAGTGCCCACTTTTGCTGTATGGTGCGAGGGAGCTCAAATCAAACACCCACAGAGATCTGAGAAGGGAGAAACTGGTAAAAACATCGAAATTTCTGGGTCAATGAAATTTCTCACCAATGCTTGGTGTGAATTTTAGGCTGCTGGTGGTGCGAAAAATCTACAAGGCTGGTGCGGACTCGTCAGGTCTGCTGCCATACTTTCCAGACTGGGGCCCCTCTGTGGTTAGCCCGGCCCCTGTGTTCAGCTCAGGTCCCTGTGGTCTGCCCGGGTCCTTTCATCTGTCCAGGCCCCGTGTGGTCTGCCCGGGCCCGCTGCCCAGCCAGCAATTCCGACCGGGCCCAGAGCGGGCTGGGTCGGGCTCTGCCCGAGCCCTAAGACTCATAGCTGAGCCACATAGACTCGGGCTGAGCCCGACATTAGGTCGAGGGATGACAACTTGCCCGAGCGGTAGAGCCCGGTCTTGCTTGACCATGGGCTCTGCCCAGACGGAGCGGAGCCGGACTTGGGCTGAGCCCATATACGCGGGCTCTGCCCAGTCAAAGCCCAGCATATATCGGGCAGAGTCCAGCCAAATTGCTGGCTGTGTGTGGTCTGCTCGGGCCCCTTTTGGGCTTACCGGCGTCCTATGGTTTTCTGGGTCCCTGTGGTCTGCCCGGCCCCTTTGGTGTACTCAGGCCCTATGTGGTCTGTCTGGGCCCCTTGTGGTCTAAGAATATCGTGCAGAAACTGAAGCTGTTGTGTTAGTCGCGTATTTGCAGAAGTATCTTATTTGTGAGCAGTTTCGTGCCCCAGGTGGTGTATCCGTGCTCCCTGTTGCCGAAACCGGCCCCCTGCCATGCTTGCGGGCCCCCTGTGGTTTTCCCGGGGCAACGTGCGGCCGGTCCCATGCAACATTCGGGGAAAAATGGATGGGGCGTGAGAAATGTTAGGCCCCCATTCCTTTTGTACTGATCCTATATGAGGATTGTAAAGGGAAATAGGCAGTACCACCTATTCATAGTACCCCTTGACCGGTACCCAGTGTTGTACAATGCCATGAACTGGCAAGGTGAATGGATCAGAAAAAGGTGTCTTGATCATGTAATATAAATATCAGTAGGTTCGATTTCCCCCGCTGATAAAGGAATTTCGCACTTCGATCTCTACCTTCCATTTGTATCAAATTATTCGCGATAATGCGATTTCGTTCCAGGTGTGAATGTTAAAATGGTTGGACAGTACCTATAAACATAAGTTGGGTGCACAAAAGCGTAAAACAAAGAACATTCAATACCGAGGGGCTGCTCTGGCAAAACTACCCAAATTTTGTACATTTTTCAGGTAAACTATGAATCTAGAATCGTCTTGCTAATTTTGCATACTGTTATAAAATGACCCCGATCATATTTGCATTTAATCTCCAGCAACGTACGCGTCCACTTAAAGTAGTTCATATCACTACTATTTTTGGTACTTTGCAACCTACATTCATTTATCGACCGCAAAAATTAAAACCCCAACTTAAAACTAACTCGGAAAAGTGCAATGTGTATAGTTTCCAGCAAAACGGTAAAGTAAGGTTGTAATTCCAATCCTTCTTTTCCTGATCATTGCCTTCCTCGGCCAGGCCATCAGCCGGATCCCGTGTGCTAAAAGTAGACACCTACTTGTCCAATATCCTTACATAGTTTGGCAGCTCGTTTAAAAGATTGGGTCTTCTGACTACTTTTTGGGCTAATTAGTGCAAATCAGGAACAGTGACGAATAGCGCGCTAAAAATTGTTATCTAACCTTTGCAGTCAGTTTTTGACCACAAACGGTCGAAAATACGTTTTTTCGGTCACATTTTCATAAAAAATACGGGCCCCCCATCATGTACGGGCCCCCTTTCGAGCCGGGTGCCCCCCAATCGAAAACATAAAGTTGCGCCCCTGCCCCCGACCAAAAACGGCGGCGCGCAGCGCCGCCAAACTTGGTCTAGCTGTTCCTTCATCATTTTTACACCTTTCCTGAAAATTTCAGCTCAATGTCATATCAGGTCAGGTCACCAGGCCAGGTGAAGTGACCTCACCTCAAAAATGCTTAGAACCGCATAACTAAAAGAAGGGTTAATTGATCAAGTTGAAATTCATACCACATATTGGGCTCACCAGGAGCTACAACATATGTTCCGGGATTTCTTATATTGGTGACCTAAGGTCATTTGCAGAGCATGACCTCCCCATTGTCAATACATGGGGAAAATCGCGAAATGAGCTTTTCTCTGTAAGTATAGATGGAATCAACTTCAAACATCGGTTACGACTTGCTTTTAGGCCATTTCTGAATTTGATGATACAAATTTGGACTTATGACCTTTAACACCCGCACTGGAGGGGGTCTGGCACTAACGCGCACTGGAGGGGGCCTGGTAGGCCCCCCCTAAGATCTCGGAAACTAAAAGGGTTAGAAAAACGCCACTTGGTAGGTGGATGGGGGCTATGGTGGTCTACATGATGACCAATTTTCATTTACCTAGGTCAATATCTTTAAGGTCAAACGAGGTCGTAAAGGTCAAATATTGGCCATGCTGGGATCGATTGGTAAATGCTGTGATTATGCAGGAAAATGGCGGGAATAAGCTAAAGGCGGACAAGGTTCATAGAGAAGAGGTCTCAAAAAGGCTTCCCCACAACTTTCGGGTCAAGGTCATTCAAGGTCATTGACCTTTAAGGTCACCATATGGTATACTACTTATTATTTACACTTTGACTAACACTGTAGCCATTGTTTGACGGGAAATGAGGATTGACCTTTCCCAATGACCTTTGACCTTGACATTTGACCTTGACCTTTGTATTGGGGTACCCTACCGATGACGTCATAGCATAATATATGTCAGACGGGGTAACGTCATTTGGCCGGACGCACAGTGGTCAATGACCTTGAAAGTGCAGATATGACCTTGACCTGTGACCTTTGACCTTGACCTTGACTTTCATGTGAAGTGACCTTGACATATAGTCCCGCTTATATGACGTTATGACGTCACCACTCGGTCTTCAATGCAAGCTAACTGGTCCGACCGCGCGTTTACGGCGATCTCAAAATGCAAGTCTGACTTTGAAAGCCTATAAGTCAAAAAATTTTCGGTCGATTTTCAAAAAGTCTTCACCAATCGACGCGCTATTAAATTCTGTTAAATGTGGCCACGTTTCGTTTTTCGGCTACAAGCGGTTCTCCGGTCACCTTGGAAAAACAGGTGGGGGGGCCTCCGAGGCCCACCCCCTCCAGTGCGCGTGTTAAAGGGTCACCTTAGGTCAAATAAGCATTTTTTGGTGTTTTACTCTATAAATTTTAAATAAAATAAGATAGAACTTTTATTTTTTCACCAAAGTGTTTGTATAGTCACTGACGGGGGTCTGAGCCACCTTCGCATTGACGGGGGGGCGGGTACCCGTCCCCCTAAGATCTCGAGAACCACGGTAGGTAGCGAAAAACGGTAAACGGCGTTGGGCTGCCCATCCACTTCTCCATCGAAACCATTTGAACCATTTTTTGTCAGGTCATATTTAAGGTCACGAGAGGTCAAAACATGCCGTCATAGGGATAACATGTAAATTCAGTTTTTCGGTCATTACATCTGAACAAGTAAAGATAGAGCAAGACTTGAACTATATGAATCCTCTCAGCAAGCCGAATCGAATGATATATAATTTGACCTTGCCAGGTCAAATCAAGGATTTGACCTGACTTAAGGTCAGGTCAAGGTCAAATTATATAAAATGCATATCATTAGAACCGCAAAGCCCAGGCGAGTCTAATGCAGCTAAAATAAATGCTCTATGACCACCCGTTACTAAGTTATTCTGTAAAAACCATTTTTCCCATGTATTTCCAATGGAGAGGTCATGCCTCGTACCTGACCTTAGGTCATCGATATAAAAAATACCGGAACATTTTCTAGAGAACTCGGTGGGGCCATTATGTGATATTATGTGATATGAGTTTCAATCGGATAAGTTCACCCAGCTCTGACTTATGCTATCTTAAACTTTTTTAGGTCGGGTCACTTGACCTGTACTGGTGACCTGACCTGAGATGACCTAACCTTAAAATTTTCACAGAAGTTGTAAAAATGATGAGGGAAAAGGTATACCAAGTACGGAGGCGCTACGCGCCGCCGTTTTTCTACTATCCCCGAAAAACCCGAGGGGGTGGTCTGGCACTAACGCGCACTGGAGGGGGCCTGGTAGGCCCCCCTAAGATCTCAAAAACTAAGAGAGTTAGAAAAACGCCACTTGGTAGGTGGGTGGGGGTTATAGTGACCTACATGATGACCAATTTTCATTGACCTAGGTCAATATCTTCAAGGTCAAACGAGGTCGTAAAGGTCAAATATTGGCCATGCTGGGATCGACTGGTAAATACTGTGATTATGCAGGAAAATGGCGGGAATAAGCTAAAGGCGGACAAGGTTCATAGAGAAGAGGTCTCAAAGAGGCTTCACCACAACTTTTGGGTCAAGGTTATTCAAGGTCATTGATCTTTAAGGTCACCATATGGTATGCTACTTATTATTTACACTTTGACTAACACTGTAGCCACTGTTTGGCGGGAAATGAGGATTGACCTTTCCCAATGACCTTTGTATTGGGATACCCTACCGATGACGTCATAGCATAATATATGTCAGACGGGGTAACATCATTTGGCCGGACGCACAGTGGTCAGTGACCTTGAAAGTGCAGATATGACCTTGACCTGTGACCTTTGACCTTGACTTTGACTTTCATGTGAAGTGACCTTGACATATAGTCCCGCTTATATGACGTTATGACGTCACCACTCGGTCTTCAATGCAAGCTAACTGGTCCGACCGCGCGTTTACGGCGATCTCAAAATACAGGTCTGACTTTGAAAGCCTATAAGTCAAAAATTTTCGGCCGATTCTCAAAAAATCTTCACCAATCGACGCGCTATTAAATTCTGTTAAATGTGGCCACGTTTCGTGTTTCGCCACAAGCGGTTCTCCGGCCACCTCGGAAAAACAGGTGGGGGGGCCTCCGAGGCCCCCTCCAGTGCGCGTGTTAAGGTCAAGATTGAGGCAAGAATACACGGTCTGAGAATTTTCAGCTTTATCTATCGGGTTTTTACTGAAAACGAGCCCTTTCTATTTTTCACCATAGGCTTATAATGGGGTGACCAAAAATTGACCCTGTCTCAGGTCAAAAGTATAAAAATTCCGAGATAGCAGATTTTTAGACCCTAATAACCCTATCATATGGTAAAAGTTTGAAACTGATCGGTTGACAAATGCTTCTTAGGCACTACTTCAAACCCGTGATTTTGGGTTTTGAGGTCGGGTCACTTGACCTTGAATAGCTCCTTGACCTGACATGACCTGACCTAAAAATGTGGTCAGATGCGTAAAATTAATCAGGGATAAGGTAATGTAAGTTTCGTTTTTCTGTGTCTCTTCGTTTTTGCGTTATCTGGGGAAACCTTGGGTGCTTATGGCCTTAACACGCGCATTGACGGGGGGCGGGTACCCACCCCCCTCGGGTTTTTCGGAGACAGCAGAAAAACGGCGGCGCGTAGCGCCGCCGTACTTGGTATACCTTTTCCCTCATCATTTTTACAACTTCTGTGAAAATTTTAAGGTTAGGTCATCTCAGGTCAGGTCACCAGTACAGGTCAAGTGATCTGACCTCAAAAAAGTTTAAGATAGCATAAGTCGGAGCAGGGTGAACTTATCCGATTGAAACTCGCATCACATAATGGCCTCACCGAGTTCTCTAAAATATGTTCCGGTATTTCGCTACCTACCGTGGTTCTCGAGATCTTAGGGGGGCGGGTACCCGCTCCCCCCGTCAATGCGAAGGTGGCTCAGACCCCCGTTAATGCGCGTGTTAACAGGCTGGTGCGCCCCTTAAGCCCAAATAACCTAACCTATCTGGGGAAACCCAGGAGGGGGGACGAATTTCGCCCCCCCAACGGGGCGCGTGTTGAGTAAATAGTGTAGTGAGCCGAGCTTGTAGAACACATTAAAAATGGGGCAGGTTGGGAACCTTAAACATGTGTCAGAGTGCTGCAGGTTTGCCCCATCTGAAATTACCTTCCGCCGCCCCTGGATGGAGTAAGCAGCCACTGGTGAAAGTTTTTTACAAACTTTTTGTGGATTGCCAATTTGGGACGAGCAAAAGAACACAATTATTATAATTGGGTGATATTTTGTCTTATTTTCGATAGGTGAGTTTGCGTTGGCTTAATTTTTAACCCTTGCCCCGATGGCGGGTACGAGCCACCTTCGCCCTGGTGGGGGGCTAAAAAAAGACCCCCACGATCTCAAAAACTAAGAGAGCTAGAAAAAAACGCAAAACGGCAATCGAAAGCTCTTTGAAAATGATATAAAAAATGCTTCGGTCATTTTTCTTGTCAGGTCAATATCAAGGTCATCAGAGGTCAAAATAGGTCAAAATCGCTTATATGAGGTGTACTTAGAAAACCTCATATATCTCAGAAACCATAATAGCTAGAAACATTTTTCTAACACCATTTGAAAGCTCTTGAGATGCGCTTCCGTTGCAGTGGCATTCATTTTCGTGTCAGTTCAAAGCCTAGGGAGCTACAGGTCACTAAATATTGGGCATATTCTTAATAAAATTTATAAGAAATTTTGATCAAAATTTATAGGAAAACACCAAAAAATGCTTATTTGACCTAGGGTGACCTTTTAAAGGTCACAAGTCAAAAATTTGGGCATCAGCTCCAGAAATGGGCTAAGAGCAAGTCGCAACGGATGTTTGAAGTTGATTCCATCCATACTTACTGAGAAAAGCTCATTTCGTGATTTTCCCATGTATTGACAATGGGGAGGTCATGCTCTGCACATGACCTTAGGTCACCAATATCAAAAATCCCGGAACAAATGTTGTATTTCCTGGTGGGCTCAGTATGTGGTATGAGTTTTAACTTGATCAATTAACCCTTCTTTTAGTTATGCGGTCCTAAATATTTTTTTGAGGTGAGGTCACTTCGCCTGGCCTGGTGACCTGACCTGATATGACCTTGAGCCAAAATTTTCAGGAAAGATGTAAAAATGATGAAGGAACAGCTAGACCAAGTTTGGCGGCGCTGCGCGCCGCGGTTTTTTGGTCACTTCGGAAAAACCCGAGGGGGGTCTAAAAAGACCCCCACCCGGGCGAAGGTTAAGCCATCTCCTGTAATGGGGGGAATTTCCGGGCACGGGGGGAAATTTCGGCCGATTGGGGAGAATGGCTCCCAGTTAACATGTTAGAAATGACCTGTACTTTGCCTATAAATGGGTCTTGTCCCGTGAGTAATCCAGAAAATAAATGAAATATATTAAGCGTGTAAGGCTCTGAAATATTATGCCTGTACTCCAGCACTTTCTGGAAGGTCTCGCTAGCAGTGCGTGGTACCCTATTGTTCAAATGAAATACCTAACTTCACCAGAGTGCCCCTCCGATTGAAAATCCTGATCCACCCCTGGTTAGAACTAATTAAAGCTCTTCTTGAGACTCAACTTTTCACGTAATTAGAAGCCTCACGAGTTGGCATGAGTAGACTGGTTGACCAGCATACCCGTCCATGAAAAGCATGTTCAAATAATTAAGAACGGTTGTTTTATTGTCCCCTCCTCGACAAATAGCCATATTCTCTCCAGTTACGTATCGTTTATTAGCTTTCTTCCACATTTTCGTGTTCTGGAAGCAAGGCAGTCAGAACTTGATCGTGCAGCATATAAATGTCGTTTATGTACACTTTGTGGATAGAGACAGCAATGTTTAACTGGCATCGCCTCATACCATTATCGTTGCAAAATAAACTTGTTGGTTTCACTCGGGCGCGTACCTTTCTTGCAACAATCCCAGTGAGGAAGACATCCTCAATGAATAAGAAGTTACTCAATAGCGCAACACGGAACATTTCCGGAGCGAGGTGCCAACAAAAGAGATAGGCTGGTCCTAAGATGTAGCTTGGGAACACAGTGTCGGGGAATTCAGCGGAACTAATATAGTATTTGCTCATGATGTCACGCACAGGCCGCAAATTGCCGGCTTTATGTCCGTAGAATACATTGGTGGCATATCTGTGCTTCCTGAGAAACTTTATAAGGTTCGGAACATGCAAATACACGTCGTCGTCTACTTTCATCACCTTATTTGCCCCGAGACAAAATACACTAACCCATTCTAGCATCGAGGTCACTTTTAAAGTAAGATTGTAGTAGTTGTCCTCGAATTGGCCTTGGATGATATCGCCGTGTTCTGCGTGCTCTCTGCCGAGAAGCTGCTGGGTGCTGCTGCTGCTCAGACCTACTAAAAAGCCCATCGGGACCCCACTACGTACCAATGCACCTCCCCATGTCCTACGAATTGCGTGCCGCTCTTCGAAGTTATCGGAGGCTGAGCAAACAATCACAACCAGTGCAGGGCTGGGCGGACACCGCTGACCGCGCAGCGCTGAGAAGCCGCCAGCTCCGTACGATAGCAGCACAAGCTGAGGACCTCTGGCCGCTGCGTCGGCCGGTAGAGGGAACCTCCTGGCGATCTGATGCGCCCGCTGCGCCAGGATCGGTGGTGGAATTCCCTCGAGCCGAGGCCGCAGCCACTTAGCCATGGCCGCAGAGACCTGATCCGGAGCTGGTCGGCCAGTGCGGACGGTGAGGTTCACCGTACCGTATCTCTCCTCGGTGCCACTCGAGACCAGCCCTGCCAGTGACGCTTCAACTTCCGTTTGCCCTTTCAAGTGGGCGGTGTTGTTTCCACTCGCTGCAGTTGCCTGCATTGTGCGTTTGTTTGCTGCGTTCGCAGTGTCTGTTGCGCCTGCTAGCTGTTTTGTCCGCACTGATCCAGGACGGCTTCTTGGTGTTTTCCCAGGTGTTCGTCCTCCGGCTCGCCTGGATGCATTATCAGAGCCATGCATAGCAGAAAAATTTACTGATCGCATGACTGCTTCTTTCCCTGCCATTATTTGTTGTATTTTCACCGTCTTCCCGAAAATACAAGAATGCCTGAGGAGGACTATCACGTCTGCCACCACCAGGAGTGTGATCCCGGTTGCGACCAGCCGCAATCCACGTCGAGAGAACATCTCAACTCTCTGGCTTTTCCTTGAGAATCAAGACGGTGGAAGACAATCCATGCGATGTCTAGCTCATTTGGAAGGGTGGAAACTCCGAGTACGATGGCGAATCACTGCACTCAGCAATTTAACTGATTTGTCGTACGTTTTATAGCAAGCCTTCATATTACAATCAGAAATGTTGCTTAGCAAATATTCACAGCAGAATCCGAAGCGTCGCTTAGCAAATCTTCATATCACAATCAGAAGCGTCGTCTCCATACACCACTGAGGTTTAACGCAGGCCGAAATAAACAACCCTCCTTAGCACTGCTGACACAGCTCGATATCACATCAGAAAACCACAAACAAGCCTCACGTAACTACCTGCTGCGGCGTCAACTGTTGTACTGATGCACGCTAGCTGCCAGCCAGCCGTCCCCGCCTACACAATTTACTATTTTCCCAGGCACATTGTGGATTATAGCTGAGCAGCCACGGCCTAATAATTCCAGCCCAGGACGGCCACGTCGCGCTGGTACCCGAGAGAAAGCAGCTCCAGAGAGAGAGAGAGAGAGAGAGAGAGAGAGAGAGAGAGAGCGAGCAAGATAGCCAGATACATCATCAGAATCTTTTTGTGCAAGAATGTCATTAGCAAGACTGCACAAATGTTTCATGAAACCTATTTTATGCTGAAATCGCCAAGAAAATATTAATTCCAGGGAAAATCTTTCATTAGAGACTCCCCTGCTGCCATTAGCTAGTCCTAGATTATTCATAGGAGTTAAATTTTTCAGGGACGCTGTATGAAGGACTTTAACTGACCTAAGTTGTGTTGTAGTGGTACGACCCTAAACCTTTTGCCTGGACGCCACAATTCTTCAATCAGGGTGGTAGTTAACGTTGGGTGCATTTACATACGTATTTGCATAAAAGACGTACAAAATTGAGCTGGTGCGTTGGCTTCATATAATGAAAAATACCTGCTAATAGAACACTTGTGTGGGCGAAAACCGAGCGGGGGTGTGATCTCGAAAATTTTAAAGTAAACTTACGATGTAGGATAATCTCATGCGGAGGACGTAAACGAACGTGACAATTTTACTTTCTAATTATCATTGACAATGCTGTAGCTGTTTCGCAGGTAAACAAATTAAATTTGCAATGGAATCCGCTTATAGTTCATAACTTGGGAAATATTACCTCTTTCTACACGGAAAGTAAAGTTATTCTCTTGTCGCTTGCGCTTTGGGCTTTCCGAATGTTGTATTATCTTAAGAAAAAGCTTATAACATGGCTGCAAATGAACAAAGGAATATATACTTTGAGATTAAATATTGGGGTGCAACTACCTTCCCACTAACGTATCAAAGTTATCAGTCGCAGTGACTTGGTATAAATTCGTGAAAGGTTCCAAACGGCTGACAATTTCAAAATTTTATTTTTATCCTCATATCACCCGCCGTTTACAACCCCGGTCTGCGACCTGGGCTAACGCCCCACCGGCGCAGGAGAGCCGCACGACAATGTGCTGAAAGCTAACCATATTTCGCTCTTAATGTATCTTTTCATAAGCCTGTAAGTCAGTTTTATCATTCTTTTCTTTGAAATAACCAATAAAGATTACGTGGTCACCCCGGATTCGATCCGGGCCTACCTGATCAAGAGCCAGGGCCTCTAACCACTAGACGACCGTGCCACAATATGCACCCTCCCACCAGCTGAACACCTGTGACCCGTCAGGAGGTCACTGAACAGCCGAATATACCGGGACGCTGGCGCCGGGTGCTGTCTTTATCCCGAAAAGGCACGATATAAAGGTGCTTCTCGAAGACGAACCAAACATTCTTTTGGGCTGAAATTACTTGTATTGTCGAGCTAGGATCCTAAGCTAGCTTCATGCCAAATTTCATCCACTTCCATCCGTTTTAAAGACTTGAAACAATGGTGAGAAGCAAGGGTGGTCCGAGAAATTTAGCATCTTGTAATATATTTTTGACTAATTACTTGAAAGCCATTAGAGATAGGTGGGTAGTATAAGTGAGCGAAATGACCGCAAGTAACTTTCCTATTCAGCCATGTCAGTTTTGAGTTTGTGAGTGACATGAGCTTCGAACCAGGAAGATGCAAATACAAAGTTTTTCTACTCAATTTCTATCTATGCCTATAGAACAAAGAATTTCACATTCACAATTTACATCTCCAAATATTGTCAGGCAGTAGCAATGTTCTTTCATTATTTGAAATGAAAACTCAAATCAGTCAATTAGATTGTGAGATATTAACGTTGAAATGAAATGAACCAAAATTCAGTCTTCCGGAAGAACTGTAAAAAGTAGGTCAAAATTTTGCGTTTTGCACTCTAAACTATGCCTAAGCACTACAAAATTTTCCTAGCTACCCCTAGGTAACTACCTTTCAGCTAACTGAGGCGTGCCTTCTGACATTTCGAGCGCACAAGTCGGCTATCAACTTTTAGCAGGTTTTTTGCTGTCGTGAGAAATGCCGCGTTTTCACGCAATAAATATTGTCTGATCAGCTCAATTTTTTCCCTATCTGGCCCTTGTTATCTACAGAGGTGCAGAAAGTATGCTGGCTGTCACAAACTCAATGCGACGTGTGCCTCCTCTGTCACACAGAGCTGCAAATAATAATTGTATACTTGAATACTATTTCCAATATGCTGAATGTCCTCTACCTGTTCCTTACTTTTTGCAGCAGACAAGGTTCTAGCACCAAACCATTACAGCACGAAAGTAGTAAACTGAGTTTTTATTTATAGGTCATGTTTTTGTTTTTGGAAGGAAAATTTCCAATTATGGGTCATTTTTCCCGTATTGGGGTCATAACTATTATTGGCAACTCTGACCGCAGTTTTTCCCAATGACATGCATTTCCCTTTTTGAAGAAGTTTCCATTTTTGGAAGGAGTGTTTCCACTTATGGTACTTTTCCACATGATTAAATGTAGCAATTATCATGAAAATAGTCATTATTGGGAGCATACCTATCTATAAATGGGAGCGTACATATACACACAATTGGGAACCCTAACCACAGCTTCCCCCCACTAAACTTCTATCTCACATATCAACAAAAGGGGAAAAAATGTCAATATTAACATAGTATTTGGATCTACCTAAAATGTGTTGGTAAAGCGGACCTTGGGTAGCATTTTTATAAACACATCAAATGCTTAGAATTTGCATCCCACTCACGATCATCACCTGCCTGGTCATTCCTTCTTGCAGTAAAAACTCTGAGGCAAATAGCCTGCATTGGTGTAAAATTATGTCTATTGGCCTAATAGGTACAGAGGTATTGGAATTCACATACCAAAGAATGATCCAGTGTAGTCAAAATCCTGCTTTAACTCCATGGAGTTCACGTCATGTGCGTTGCTTACGACCACTGGTAGTAAGCAACATACCCCCAACCAGCGTTTTCCGAAGTCTATTTCTTTCTGCGATTTGCTGTGATTTTCTGAGATAAGAAGGGGGTCTACTCGGCTCCCTCCAGTGCACGTTAGTTCCAGGCCCCTCTCCAGTGTGGGTGTTAACACTTTGTGGAGGACTGCATTAGCACACATTTGCTATCTGTACAATATTAACACCCGCACTGGAGGGGGCTCTGGCACTAACGCGCACTGGAGGGGGGCCTGGTAGGCCCCCCTAAGATCTCGGAAACTAAGAGGGTTAGAAAAACGCCACTTGGTAGGTGGGTGGGGGCTATGGTGATCTACATGATGACCAATTTTCATTGACCTAGGTCAATATCTTCAAGGTCAAACGATGTCGTAAAGGTCAAATATTGGCCATGCTGGGATCGATTGGTAAATGCTGTGATTATGCAGGAAAATGGCAGGAATAAGCTAAAGGCAGACAAGGTTCATAGAGAAGAGGTCTCAAGGAGGCTTCCCCACAACTTTTGGGTCAAGGTCATTCAAGGTCATTGACCTTTAAGGTCACCATATGGTATACTACTTATTATTTACACTTTGACTAAAACTGTAGCCACTGTTTGGCGGGAAATGAGGATCGAACTTTCCCAATGACCTTTGACCTTGACCTTTGACCTTGACCTTTGTACTGGGGTACCTACCGATGACGTCATAGCATAATATATGTCAGACCTGGTAACGTCATTTGGCCGGACGCACAGTGGTCAGTGACCTTGAAAGTACAGATATGACCTTGACCTGTGATCTTTGACCTTGACCTTGACTTTCATGTGAAGTGACCTTGACATATAATCCCGCTTATATGACGTTAAGACGTCACCACTCGGTCTTCAATGCAAGCTAACTGGTCCGACCGCGCGTTTACGGCGATCTCTAAATGCAGGTCTGACTTTGAAAGCCTATAAGTAAAAAAATTTCGGCCGATTTTCAAAAAGTCTTCACCAATCGACGCGCTATTAAATTCTGTTAAATGTGGTCACGTTTCGTTTTTCGGCTACAAGCGGTTCTCCGGCCACCTCGGAAAAACAGGTGGGGGGGCCTTCGAGACCCCCTCCAGTGCGCGTGTTAATATAATTTGATCATGAAAACTCACCTGAATCACTGTTGTTGCCAGCCTGTTGCTGGCGCCAGCTCTCCCAACTTCCTCCAGCTCCACACATATCTAACCAATCTAGGGCACAAATAAACTAAGGCACAAGCAGGCCAAGGAATGAAAACCCAAGTTTGATATGGGAAAGTGCATCAGTCTTGCAATAGCCTACATTCATCTTAGATAAGCCATGGGCAGCAATATTTATTCTAGCTAGTTTTAGCCTGCACTTATCTCAAATATACCTAATAAATATGCCCTCAAAATAAGTGGTTTCCGGACTGTTTAAATTTTTGGCAGGCTCTACATCACATAATCATTTCTAACTTGTGTTGTCGCTGTTGCGCAGTTTAAGTAGAATTGCTGCCCAGCTATGTTTATTTTTCACTCACTTAGTACTTTTATTAGTAGCTTTTAGGCGTACTTAATACTAAATTCGAAGAAATAGGGGCCGCTAAATCGAAGAGACTCAAACTGTAAATCTGATTTAACCTAAAAAAATGGACAGAGAAGTACTTGATAAAGTATCTGCGTTATCTTTAATGCCTTAAATATGCCCACAATCATGTATTTCTCGAAAAAATTGACTGTCACATTTCCGTTATCTAGGCGACAACTTTCTGCAAACTGCTAACAATCGGCACCATTGGGCTGCATGTTAAAATCTGGCAACTGTGACAGCGGTTTACGGGTTTTCTGCAGCGGGAGTCCCTCGTTTTAGTAGAAACTGAACACAGTACCAATATTGTATCACTAATGGTACGCTGTGCAATTGAAGAACCGAGCTGCTAAGTTAAAATATTCCCTACACGCTTCATTATCTATTTCGAAAATATGTGGTTTGATTTTGAGCCATACAGTCAGGATCGCTATTTTGTCACAATTATGCACCTCAATTTTCGTAAATGTGTCACAAACTCCGGTAGCCGAGTTGGCAAGTTTCTGCACCTCTGGTTATCTATTGAAAAGGACTTAAAATTCAAGTTCGTAGCTTAAGAATTAGAAATTAGAAAAATATAAAACAGAAAAAGTTTGAGCCAAAATTTCTCAAAAACTATTTTGGATTTCGACTTGGGGCTTCAGTTTGGGTGTCTGGAGCAGAAGGGCTAACACCCTACAAATTTCCAGAGCTCTGACATCAATTCTCAGGACTGACAGACGCCAACAACTACGCCAACTACAACCCCGGTCTGCGACCTGGGCTAACGCCCCACTGGCGCAGGAGAGCCGCATGACAATGTGCTGAAAGCAAACCATATTTCCTTCGCAATGTATCTCTTCATAAGCCTGTAGGTCAGTGTTGTCATTTTTTTCTTTGAAATAACTAATAAAGTGCGCACGGTCGTTTCCGGATTCGAACCGGGCATCCCTAATCAAGAGACAAAGCGTCTAACCACTATAGCAGTGCGCCACACACTGCTTTCTCCCACCAGCCCTACACCTGTGAGCCGTCAGGAGGTCACTGGCTGGTATCACTCAACCGAGGATAGCGCAGTGGCGTGGCGCCGGGTGCTTTGTTCGTATAGAAAAGGCACGGTATAAAGCTGTTTCTAGAAGACGAACCAAATATCATGTTGGCCTGAAATTACTTGTATCGGCGACCCAGGGCCGTAAGCTAGCTTCATGCTAAATTGCATCCACTTCAATTTATTTTAAGGACTTGAAACCACATGGTGAACAAAGATGGTCCGAGAAATTTAGCACCTTGTACTACATTTTCGGACTAATTACTCGAAAGCCGTTGGAGATAAGTGGGTAGTGTAAATGAGTGAAATGAGTACAATTAACTTTCCTATTCAGTCATGTCAATTCTGAGCTTATGAATGGCATGTGCTCGTAATCGAGAAGCTACAAATAAAAGGTTTTCTACTAAAATTATATTTATACATATACATATGCGAATCCAGGGGGCAAGAGGGGGCACGTGCCCCCCCCGATCGACCCTCGGCGCCCCCTGAAAGGTCGATGGCGCCCCCTGAAATGTCGCTTCCCAGCCCCCCCAGGATGCGAAAGTCGGCGCCCACCGATAGGATTTGGCGCCCACCTGATAGCTTTTGCCGGTCATAAGTAGCGCCCCCTGGTTGGTCCGGAAGGCGCCCCCGGTCCGGATGGCGCCCCCGGGAAGGTGCCCCCCCGATCGGCAATCCTGGATCCGCCTATGTACATATAAAACAACAAATTTCAATATCACGATATCAATCTCCAAATATTATCAGGCAGAAGCAATGTTCTTTCATTGTCTGAGATGGAAATTCAAATCGGTGCATTATATCTTGAGATATTAATATTTGAACGAAAAGAGCAAAAATGCAGTCCTCCGGCAGAATGGAAAAAATAGGTCAGAATTTTACGTTTTCCACTGGAAACTATCCCTAAGCACAATCAAATTGACCTAGCTGCTTCCAGGTGGCTGCCTTTAAACTAACTGAAGCGTACCCTCTGACATTTCGAGCTTATAAGTCGGCCGTCAAATTTCAATAGCTTTTTGCTTGTATCAGAAATTCTCCGTTTTGGCGTAATAGATATTGTCAGACCAGTTTGAAATTTTTGTGTTAGGTGGCCCCTGTTGCTTATTCAAAAGGATCAAAATTTCAAGTTCGTCGCTTAAGAAACGAAAATGAGAAAAATACAAGTGAAAACATTTCTTCCAAAATTTCTCAAAAACTATTTTGATTTAGATTTGAGGGCTTTAGTTTTGGCGTCTAGCGTAAAAGGGCTATCACCCTACTCAATTGCAGAACCCTGGCATGAGCTGTCAGAACCGGCAAGCGGCCAGAATAGAGCCTCTTGAGAAATCTCAATCCGCTTCGCTCCATGGATTTCGTCATGCGGCTCTGACAATGTTTATCCAAAAATGTTCAGCATCCACAAATTGGCAGTACCTTGCTTGAAATGTCCTCATGGCTGGTGTGTGCCTTACTGAGCGTTGCTTGTATTTGTATCGTGTAGACGGTACATGGCTGCAGATTTGGCTCGCTGATACCCATGATCGCGCATCAATAGTTTTGGAACTACACATCCCGGCTTAAATTCAAGACTTCTCGCTCTATTTTTGTATATTTTTTGTTGTAAAAAATTATTGAGCCCAATTATTTTAAAGGCCACAGCATAGTGTGTATTATTTCAGCCTGCACCCTGTGGTAGGGTTTTTGAGTCGCTACCATGAATAGCTTGGGGCAAGATACAAAAAACGGGTCTAGGATCATATGCCCTACCCCGGGGAAGCTGCCTGCTAATTCAGAATGCACGTGCATACGCCATCTGGTAGCCACCATTTAGCAAACATTCATAAGAACAGTTCAGTACCGAGTTTACGACACAGCATGTGCTTGGGATATCGTAGCACATCCTTGAATTTTCCCGAAGATATCATCTTTTCATCATCCCTTTACCGCCTGCGAGGGGCTCCAATCAGACCCCTCGGCTTTTCACGAATTATTCCGAGCCAATTTAAATTAGGGACGTCGGTCTGCACACCTCTGGGGTAATCGATTTGACAAATGATGGCCAAAAATTAGCATCAGGTTAGGTCAATAGTAACGACGTCATTTCTAATCCCATGTAAGGCGATCATGGTCTTCTAAAGCGAGGCTCTCAAAACCAGAGTGAAGCCCGGCTTCTAGAAGAGCTAGATCAAGCTTCTAAACATCATCTGAAAGCTCTTCAAAGGAAAAATCTGCACGCTGGCATCCATTTTGAGGTGAGGTTAATAGCAGGGTTACCAGAGCTCAACAAAGGTAACGGTTTTCGGAATTATTTGTGTCCTTAACTTTGGAACTAGATAAGATACATTAATCATCGTGACGAGCATTACTTAATAATTTGAATGATGTGCAGCATGACCCTAAAAATTCACTAGCTGACCTTGACCTAAGTTCAAAGTCACAGCTTGATCTTTCAAGGACATATTATTCTAATTATTGCGTCTATACTAACACATTTATGGCTTTGGCTTTGTTCTGGGTCTAATTTTTCCCTAATTATAAAGGATTTCTTAAATGGTTCAAAATTTGATAAATTTTGACTCTCCGTGACGTCACGGGTCAACAAATATGGTTCAAACTCGACTTGAGAGTAGAAGATGGTAAGGCACTTCCAGCACCCTTTCAATCTTTTTTCGTATCACCTCCGGTTCCCGAGACGTTAGGGGGTCTGATCGGACCCCCCCAGGCGGTGGTGGGTTATCGAAGGGGCGTGCACCTGCGCACGTGGGGCTTCGCACCAGTGCTGATCGGTGCAGTCCAGCTATTTTACGGGCGCAAATAGCATACTCAAATAGTGACATTTAGTCTGACCTTCTAGCAGTGGCGTTAATTCCGGCAAACTCGTAACAAGGGCGAACTCAAGGGAGAGATGGCGATATTTTGTGTATGAACGAGTAAAAAAAACACATCGAAGTGAATAGCATTCCAAATATCCGCCTAATCGAGCTAGTAGTTTCTAACATTGAAGAGGGGAGCGCAGATGCTTACGTGGCGCAGCACCTCAAATGTAGCCAATGGTGGCAGCCTGAAAATATTTGGTAAATTTCCATACGATGAGACTCGTTGTAACTGGGACTCCTACATTCGTATTCACTGGCATGTGTGATTCCGCCAGACCCCTATTACCGCAGCACGGGGTGACGTCGGTGCGGTAGAAGCGGTATTTACACTTGACTGCCTGCTGATTCCGGTAATTTCGACTATCCTCCTCTATCATAATTTCATCCATGGAAAGGTATTTCCTGGTATAACCAAATCCCAGGTTTGACCTGATCCAACATGGCGATCTCTGACATTTTTCTTCTAGGAGGTAGGAGTGGCGACAGCCACTCTTGCTCCTGTATAAATGTGTGTAGATGAAAAAGTAATTAGAAATGTGCTGATTATGTGGAGTTGTTTTAAACACTATTTACATCGGTTTAAAAAGGAGTAAAGAAGCGCCAAAATCAAATGCCGCATTTTCACCGTATAAACGTGTCGATGTCGGGTGTAGTTTCTTCGATGCATCATGAAAAACAAACAAATGACAGGCAGGAGCGCTGGGAAACATTGGATGGTGTCGCCGGTACCAGACAGACCCCGATTACACCAACGGTTCTCACGTTCCGACACAGACGAGTGGACTGGAGTGGCATTAGTGTTTCACCTGTCGCCTAAATGTGCTGGGTGCAGCCACCTTTAACACGCGCATTGACGGGGGTCTGAGCCACCTTCGCATTGACGGGGGAGGCGGGTACCCGCCCTCCCCCTAAGATCTCGAGAACCACGGTACGTAGCGAAAAACGGTAAACGGCGTTGGGCTGCCCATCCACTTCTCCATCGAAAACATTTGAACCATTGTTTTGTCAGGTCACATTTAAGGTCACGAGAGGTCAAAACATGCCGTCATAGGGATAACATGTAAATTTAGTTTTTCGGCCATTACATCTGAACAAGTAAAGATAAAGCAAAACGACTTGAACGATATGAATCCTCTCAGCAAGCCGAATCGAATGATATATAATTTGACCTTGCTAGGTCAAATCAAGGATTTGACCTGACCTGAGGTCAGGTTAGGGTCAAATTATATAAAATGCATATCAGTATAACCGTGAAGCCCAATGAAGTCTAATGCAGCTAGTCTTCATGAAGTCTAATGCAGCTAAAATAAACGCTCTATTACCATCCGTTACTGAGTTATTCCGTAAAAAACACTTTTCCCATGTATTTCCAATGGAGAGGTCATGCCTCGTACCTGACCTTAGGTCATCGATATAAAAAATACCGGAACATGTTTTAGAGAACTCGGTGGGGCAACTTTGTGATATGAGTTTCAATCGGATAAGTTCACCCTGCTCAGACTTATGCTATCTTAAACTTTTTTTTGAGGTCAGGTCACATGACCTGTACTGGTGACCTAACCTGAGATGACCTAACCTTAAAATTTTTACAGAAGTTGTAAAAATGATGAGGAAAAAGGTATGCCAAGTACGACGGCGCTACCCGCCGCCGTTTTTCTGTTATCTCCGAAAAAACCCGAAGGGGGCGGGTACCTGCCCCCCCGTCAATGCGCGTGTTAATTTCGAGCAAAAAGCTCTGGGAACGTATATGGTGGGAGGGTTCGTACTACGATCTGTAGCACTGGAGCTTTTCAAATTAGTGTGGCTGTCTGTGACTGGAAAAACCTGTCTTATGTGATGGATCTACTGGCGAGAACAAATGCCTTTTCTTCTTCTCGATGTCCACCCTGCTCATACAACGTGCACATGAAGCGTGACAGAGGGTATACAATAATTTATTTTTACCAAAGAATATATATTTTCCTTGCGATACGGAAACCACCTCGAAACGAAAAGTTTTTTTTGGAGTCTTCCGGAAGGGAAATGGCTATCTCCACTGCAAATGCTAGACGTTAGAACTTCACCATCGTTCATTTGGCCATCGCCACTACCTTCAGGAAATTTTGAATGAAACATATATCCCAAAGAGGATATAACCTTCGCCTCTCTAAACCATGCAGTTAAAGATAACAAGCGTATCGTAAGCGAAAAATAGCCCCTTTCTCGGAGTTTTCGGCTCTCCTTTGAGTGGTGTGCAGTGGACGCGTTGTCAAGACGAATTCTGACTAAATTCCGCCGTCAAAACGTTTTCTGCTTCACAAAAGACAAGTTTTGAGACTAGAAAGATATTAAATCAAGGATATAACACACACTCTATAACCCTAAATTCATTAATTATCTTTCCATATCTTTTATACCGTAACTTCTAACGCTTCTTGATTGTAAAGTACAGACATACTCGTTGCTCTTTGGCAGAAGTGTCATCCTGATGACCATTTTATTTCTTCAATATTTTTTCAGCGTGATTCCATCGAGCGCTTTTGTCATATGCGGGTAATGTGGCTGCTTTCCCATTCAAGTATTATATTTTTGAGCACTTTACTTTTCCTAGGGCAGAAGCTCCATATAAAAAACGCTAAAGCGTGGTAAGTACTGTAGTATTTCGGGTAAACAAATTGGTAACTTTCAGGGCAGAGTTGACGCGGTGTTGCTATTGTCTTTCTGTTCACACACCTGTGAGCAGTACATATGCAGCTCGGTAACTTGACAAAATCTCCACAACGGGGATGGGTGGCTTAGTGGATAGCATCAAAATTTTCTAAGCCACCAGTCCTGGTTTCAATGCCCGGCGGAGCCTCTGGATAAGTTAATCTGACCCCTCAAGTCCCTCCCAACAGGGCGAGAGTTGGCGACGCTGTATAACCTTAGAAGTTCGTGCGTCGTTAAACCCCAACAATTATAAAATCGCTTCAACTAAAAAGCATTGCTTTACAAGCTCGCAAGTATTTCTAGACCTATAGGCCCAGATGCATATTATCATAAACGTCAGAATAAGGAGGTCCGGTGACTCTAGGAGCAAGAACCTCGGACCGAAAGCCCCGCTTACGATCCTGGCCGTGCAGTGGCAGCAACGCGGGTTGTAGAATGGACGGAGTCGCGCTCTGTAGATTGCGATTGGGACATAACCACGCTACGCACGCCCATCTTTCAGCTCGTTGTGTCCAGAAAAATTCCAGCGTTCTGGTGATAGAATCATCGCGAAAAATTTATTGGTGGAATATCGGGACTTTGAGATAGAAAAGACTAGTTATCTGCAGCCACACTGGATTTGCTCCTGGGGTGCACCTGTCTGTTGAGATCACCAGCATAATGTGTGTCTAGAGAGCGTTAACTTTAATGTCATTTACTCTCTTTCGTAGCCGTTAAGGCTTCTTGTATAAAATCTCTTGACCTGCCTTTGGATTGAAAGGTTAAGACCTATTTACTATTTTAGACCCACCTGTTATTTTATGTACCCCTTTGGTCTTATGGATGACGACGTGGGCGCAGCTTGAAGGGATTTCCGTCCTTTTTATTTTTATATTTTGCCCTCTTAGTGTTAGGGACGCAAAATGACCTCAGTAGTCGGCACTTTCTAAAACACCAAAGATGCCAATGATGACGATAATAAAATAAGGAGGTCATTGTGGGCCTGCCCCCCCTGTCCGTAAAAATTCCCCCATCTCGGTCAAACGGGGATAAGCTTGAAAGCATCAAGCAGTCAGAATCCAACGAGCATTGAATTCAGAAGGGAGATTTTCTTGTCAGCAGCAGGTGGTAAATTACTTGGCCCGTTCCCTTGTTACTGGTTTCGACGCTCATGTATAATATAAGCGCTTTAACCTTTTTGGTCTATTGAACTCGTCACCAAGCTTATATGGTTCGACTGTGGCCCGGCTGGACAACTTTTAGCTCTTGATATAATGATATCATCAGGAAGCAGCAGTCATATCCGCCAGATACTGGATTTATCACGACATTCATCTAAACGTTCTACTATTTTCTACAACCCAGTCTTATGAAAGACGAATAAACTCAAGGAACATAAGCCGCAACAGCGGGGTATACACTGCTATAGGAAGAGCAATAAAGAAACACTGACGTTTTGCTTCGTTTTTGGCAACCCACCTACACAAAAAAGCCATTGCACGCAGCAACAAATTACATTAAAATACAGTGGTTGCAGCAAATGCACCTACATATTGTATATTAATAGATCCCCCGAACATGTTACCCCCGCGGTGCTGCTTGAAGCTCATGTTCATATATTTCAGAGTAGATCCAAGAACTTGATATTTCCCGAACGTTGACAAAAAGTAGACGCCGCCGCGCCACTTTAGCCTCACCGCCTAAGAGTTATAGACTGGAACGGCTGGTACATTATCATCGCTAAAATAGTTTTTTTTCTTGGCACCTAGGGCGAAGACGGACTACCCCTTATTCGCCAAAGTAAAATTTGTCCCCAAATTATTTTTTCTGTGGACATCTGTTTAAAATAAAACTCCAGTCGCACGTGGGGTGCATTTTGTCCCTCTAAGCTGGCTTTAGATAAATGAAACCAAAAAGTTAGAAATCTGCATTCTGCTCAACACTCTTCGTTATGCCTTGCCTGTCCCTAGAAATCGATGAGTAAGCATTTATCTCTGAATGGTAAATGTGTGCACATTTTTTCAAAGTCGAAATTGGTGAATTTTGGAACATTTCGTGTGTTTTACCGCACGATCATGTAGCGATGATTTCTGTTAAATTTTCATTTAAACGATTCTCTGGAACAAATCCCGCTGATGCGATGGAGCCCGTCGGACGTGCCCCCTTGAACGAAAACGCTCCGCCGCCGCTGGAAGCAGGTATCTTCCTCCCGCACCGGTGGCCGTTAGAGCACTGATCCATTTGTCATTTCCGGTGTTACCGTTTCGTTTTTTTCTTCAAAAGACTTGTTATCTGGCGTTAGCCGCGATCGGAAACAACCGTGGTTTCACATTTCCTTTCTCTCATCCAGGAGCTGTTTACATTTCAAGGTGACATGGCTGCAGAGTTTCATATTGATATGCATGCCGCCGCGCAATATAATGGCTCCGTTATATAGAGTCGATAAGTGCTCAAGCTCCTCCTCCAGATCATCTATATCTGATGTAACCTGGGCCTTGCTTTAATTTTGTTGTTGATAGGTATAGAGAGCAGATCATAGCTTTCTGTACTCCCACCCTCGATGCGATCCAGGAGACTCAAGCTTTGAGCTGTATGCAGGCCGGTCAGGTTGATGGATGGTCTTCACTTCCAACGAGTCGACAACAGCCACCGCCGCCCTGCCGTGTCCACTGCCGTCCGCCGGTCCCTCCTGATAAGCTGACAGCCTGGAATCGGTAGCAGATGGATCTGCATGGACGACTGCAGCCACTTATCGTTGTGGGACACGAAGTCTAGGCCGTTGACGGCAAGATTATGGCTTAGTAACAGCAATTTTTGTTTAAAAGACTGAATGTTGAGTTGGGCTACGCAGAGTTAGTTTTTCCAGGCTCTTCCCTTGATAAGCCACTGCTGAAGTGCACGGGTCCAGTTATATCTCTTCTGGAATTTCTTCCTTATAATTGCTCCTGGATCTCCACACGCGCTTGCAGTATTTTACCGCGTGCTCTCTTTGAACTGCCCTTGGTGTGAAACTGTTTTTCTTATTTGATCTTGTTAACATGCAAATTGACAGGGTGAGGGTACCCACCCCCTCGGGATTTTTTTGGAGATAGCATACAAAACGGCGGCGGGTAGCTCCGCTGTAATCTACATACCTTTTCTCTGATCATTTTACAACTTCTGTCAAAATTTTAGGATTAGGTCATCTAGGCCAGGTCATCAGTACAGGTCAAGTGACCTGAACTCTAAAAAAGTTTCAGACCGCATAAGTCAGAACAGGGCAATCTTATCCAGTTGAAACTCATATCACATAATAGGCCTGCCGAGTTCTCTAAAACATGTTTTGATATATTTTATATCGATGACCTAAGGTCAGGTACGAGCCATGACCTCTCTATTGGAAATAAATGGTAAAATGGTTTAAACTGAATTACGTATTAATGGATGGCGATACAGCCTTTATTAAAAATGCATTAGATTCGCCATATCCTTGCGGTTGTAATGATATATATTTTGGATACTTTGACCTTGACCTGACCTTAGGTCAGTTCAAACCCATATTTGACCTAGCAAGGTCATATTGTATATAATTTGAATTTAGCTTACTGCAATTATTCCAGTGTTTTACATTGTTTTGCTCTATCTTTACTTGTTCAGATGTAATGGCCGAAAACCTTCATTTACATATTATCCCTATGATGGCATGTCTTGACCTCTAGTGACCTTAAATGTGACCTGACAAAAAAGGTTAAAATATTTTCGATAAAGGAGTGGATGGGCTACCCAACGTTGCTTACCGTTTTTCGCTATCTAGCGTTTTTTTCTATCTAGCGTCCAAACAATTTTCCAAGAAATTCTGGGATCAACGTCATTCAAGGTCGTTGTATTATGAGGTCATGAGGTCCTTTCAAATGATGTAGTGACCGTGACCTGTGATCTTTGACCTTGACCTTTATGTGGCATTACATTGACGTAACATGTCGTTTCTATGGCGGAATGACGTCATCACTCGGTCCCCAATGCAGCCGAACTGGTGCGACTGCGCAATTATAGCGATTCAAAAATATAGGGCTGACTTTGAAAGCCTATAAATAAAAAATGCCGATTTGAAAACAAAACAACAGCTGCGCGCCGTTAAATTCTCCAAGTGTGCCTGAACAGCTTCTTCCGGGCATGAGCGGTTCCCCACGCACTTTGGAAAAGTAGGTGGGGGCCACCGAGGCCCCCTCCAGTGCGCGAGTTGATATCTTCAAGGTCATACTAGGTTTTGCTGTGCTGGGGACCTATTGGGAAATGCCATGATTATGCGAAAAAACGGGAATACACTGAGAGTGGACCAAGGTCATAGAGGGAAGGTCGCACATAATATTTTCTGAAATTTTGAGGTCAAGGTCTTTCAAGGTCACTGACCTATGATGTAACAATATGGCATATTCCCAATAATTTACATACATTATACCTATCACTATAGCAGCCTTTGTTCAGGAAATGAGAGTATGCCATTAAAAAACACTGACACTGACCTGTGACCTAAGCCTTGACGTTGAGTAGCCTTAACTAGGCAGTCATAGCATAGCATACATAATACTGAATAATGATTTTATATGAGTGGAACACTGATATCAATGATATTGACTTGTTGCCTTTGAGCTTGATCATGACCTTAACACGCGCATTGACGGGGGTCTGAGCCACCTTCGCATTGACGGGGGGCGGGTACCCGCCCCCTAAGATCTCGAGAACCACGGTAGGTAGCGAAAAACGGTAGAAGGCGTTGGGCTGCCCATCCACTTCTCCATCGAAAACATTTGAACCATTTTTTTGTCAGGTCACATTTAAGGTCACGAGAGGTCAAAACATGCCCGTCATAGGGATAACATGTAAATTCAGTTTTTCGGCCATTAAATCTGAAGAAGTAAAGATAGAGCAAAACGACTTGAACTATATGAATCCTCTTAGCAAGCCGAATCGAATGATATATAATTTGACCTTGCTAGGTCAAATCAAGGATTTGACCTGACCTGAGGTCAGGTCAGGGTCAAATTATATAAAATGCATATCATTAGAACCGCAAAGCCCAGGCGAGTCTAATGCAGCTAAAATAAATGCTCTATCACCATCCGTTACTGAGTTATTCCGTAAAAACCATTTTCCCATGTATTTCCAATGGAGAGGTCATGCCTCGTACCTGACCTTAGGTCATCGATATCAAAAATACCGGAACATATTTTAGAGAACTCGGTGGGGCCATTATGTGATATGAGTTTCAATCGGATAAGTTCACCCCTGCTCCGACTTATGCCATCTTAAACTTTTTTTGAGGTCGGGTCACTTGACCTGTAATGGTGACCTGACCTGAGATGACCTAACCTTAAAATTTTCACAGAAGTTGTAAAAATGATGAGGGAAAAGGTATACCAAGTACGGCGGCGCTACGCGCCGCCGTTTTTCTGCTATTTCCGAAAAACCCGAGGGGGCGGGTACCCGCCCCCCCGTCAATGCGCGTGTTAATTTGGAGTTACCTTGGCATATAATCCCAATTATATGACGCCATCAGTGATAGCGTCATCACGTCACCACTCAGTCTTCAGTGCAGGGAAACTGGTGCCATCACGCGATTGCGACGGTGTTGAAATATTTATCTGACTTTGAAACCATATAAGTAAACAATATTGCTCTATTTTCAAAATTTCTTCATCAATCGACAGGCTAATGATTCTCTCAAATTTTTCAAAGTAGTGTTTTCCGTTTGCAAACGGTCCTCCAGCCAACTCGGAAAAATAGGTAGTGAGTGGCACTGTAGTACC
This sequence comes from Lepas anatifera, assembly GCA_034440635.1. NCBI lineage: Eukaryota > Metazoa > Arthropoda > Thecostraca > Lepadidae > Lepas > Lepas anatifera. The sequence continues at coordinate 275,859 of JAOTON010002137.1, forward strand.
TGCCTCCACTGCGCGTGTTAATAATTCATATGATTTGTTTATTGAGATTGGTCTGCTGTGGTAGTACTTGCATTGTTTTTTAAGCTTTGAGTCCAATGATAAAGAATACCTTAAAGCAACAACGGTTCTAAGAAGTTTATTTTCCGTGCGGCATACCTCTTCACTTGATTTTCTTGTTTTACTTGATGCAAAGAAATCATGTCGGCATCCCCCTTTCGGTTGGCGGCCCCTTTGGCCAGTGCCTCCTTCGGTCGGCACCCCCTGTGGCTCAGAAGGTGCGCCTATGGGGAAGAGGGAGCCCCCTCCTGAATGAATTTACACACCCGCTCCAAAATTAAATCCACCACCCATAACATTAAATGTATGTCATTGACCATTAGAACCCTTGGATACATTTCTGCCACACATAACATAAGAAGGTGGGTGTGGAACCTAGTGCCTTATTTTGACCACTTCAAGGCCACCATTTTCTGAATAGCTAGCCGCTGCACACCATGTTAGGCAGATATAGAACGTTTGCTCCCAAAACACCATTAACTGCTTATTCCTCAAGAGAAGATTGAAGTCCACCCACCTAAGCAATGGCAAAGGCTATCAAACTGCATCACCATCACCAGATAGAGCACGCCAAATGAGAGGTTACCTTTTGTGATAACCTTTTGTGATAGCCACCAGTGCCAGAAGCGTCTACCAGACATTGCAGCGATGCCCTGGGTTCATCGGTGATCCCCTCGGACACTGCCAGTCAGCTGCAAACTGGGGGATGTTCTTCAGAGACTGGTTCACCCTCCAGGAGCTTGGTGCGTGCGGATCGGTGAGAATTAGCTTGCGCAGACTCTCAGGTCGGTAGACACCGCACCAGATGCCGGCGAATCCCAGCCAGAACATTTGCTCGTTGGTGTAGTCTTGAAGGCCGGGTATGGCCGGCTCGCGGCCGTGCTGCCGTTGGTAGCGGTCGTAAGCCAGCCGCGCCACTTTCACTCCACCGTTGTCAGCGATATTCTCCCCTTGAGTTGTGATACCGTTCAGCTGAAAGGCAAACGTACGGTCAAGCTAATTACATATACTGCTAATTACATACTAGAAGCAGCCATTTGGGAGTTAGCCTAGCAAAAGCTGAAGTATTTAAAAAAGAAATTAACAAACAATGAGCGAAAATTGACATACTCTCAATGCGATATAGAACATAACACATCCATATAGGATATGTAATCCTTTTTGGGGTCATTTATATAACAAGGTCATCAGTTGTTGAAATTCTGTTAGTGTTAGTTAGTGTCTTTTAGTGTCTATAACTTTTGAACGAAAAAAGTGCAGTCAGAACTTTGCTATCATAGTAGTGAACATTACCCAAGGCTTTGAATGATGTGCAGCATGACTGTGAAAGGTCACTATTCGACCTTAATCCAAGGTCAAGGTCATCATGTGACTTTGACATTAGGTCAAGGTCATAATTTGACCTTGCAAGGTCATACTGCATATCGTTATTTTTTCTTAGGTTCAAAAAACACATCGATATCTTCTGTTTTGTTCTAGGTCTCAGGGTTCCCGAGTGATAAGGGATTTTCTAAATGGGTCTAAATTTGACCAATTTTGGCCTAACGTGACGTCAGGGGTCAACAGATGGTGTTAAAAATCTGCTCCATGGTAGAAAATGGTAAAACGCATCCAGCACTTTTCAATTTTTTCCGTCCCACTTCCGGTTCCCAATATCGTAGAAGACATCTGATTGGATCCCCAGCAGTGGAGTGTAAACAAACAGTGTAAATTTTTCCTCACCAACACCAGAGACGAAGTTAAAGTGAGCTGGAAAACGCAAACATGTTAATGAAGTTTTCTGAAGTGTAAGCGGTCACAGAGATTACGCTCTACATATATGATATATACATATACACATACACTCTTTACCATCAACCCTTTTTCCTTCAATCTGGTAACGCATCGGAGGCGGAATATTACAGATTTTATCAAATAAGTGTTTAAACTTTTTATATTCCATCATTTTATGACGCCAGCTACAAAAAACTGTTGCGAAACCTCCCCCTTCCACGTTCTCTCATTCACCAGCCCGTTCTCGGCCTTGATCTGCCCTGCACTCACCTTCAGGCCGGTATTTTCATCAGTGATGTTCCCATACTGGTTAATCATGCACTTGGTCTTCTTCACAAACTTGCTATTTGTAGCTGGTTCCCACCATCCATTGAGCTCCCCTGCGAGTCGAACTGCCGGCCTCTGTCGTCGAACCCATGAGTGATCTCGTGGCCAATGACCATGCCGATGGCACCATAGTTGAGGTAGCGAGGCTTCTCCCCACCGTAGAAGTCACTTCGCAGTATACCAGCAGGGAACGAGATGCTGTTGTCGGTGACGCGGTAGAAGGCGTTGACGACTGCCACTTTGCTGTGTTCCCGCCAGTCCAGTTTATCCACAGGCTTTCGCAGTTTGCCGTAGGCGTAGTTTAAGCTAAATATATATTTTTGACGCACGTTGTCAGACAAGTTATCAGATGTGATGTTTAAGTCGTTGTAGAACTCTCCGACCAGTGTATTATTGAAGAGCTCCTCTGGATAGCCAATGTGGTAGGCAATGGTGCTTGACTTGTTAAGGGCCCGCTGCCTGTAAAACAGTTCATGGAGATATATTATAACATATATAAATGGGTTAAAGATAAACAAAAAGAAATAGAGTGCGGTGGTAGAGGGGCAGCGAAGAAAGCAAGTTTAAACTTGCAAAGTCTCGTTCATCTCAGGGACTAAAATAGCTGGATATGTTTCTCTGCTAGATTTTGAAGCTCATGAATTGCTCTTTCATCACAATGGGATATATTTTGGACCAGGCCAAAGACCAGGTCGCAGCAGGTGTCTGAATAATTCAAATTTCAGCATATATCCTCCGGCTAAAATATCTTGCAGGTTTGATTCAGACAAAATTTTTACGCCCTAAGAAGCAGGCCATAGTTAGGACATTGTTTACGCGACCATCGTAATGCACGCAGTGGAGAGGGCTCTGGCGTCAACGCGCAGTGGAGGGGTCTTAAAGTGCCCCCCTCTGAGATCTAAAAAACCCAGAGGGTTAGAAAAACATCCATTAAGGGGTATATAGGAGCGGTGTGATCTACCCTAGGGAAAAGTTCCATTGACCTAGGTCAATATCTTCTAGGTCAAAAGAGGTCGTAAATGTCAAATTGGAGCCGTGCTGGAGACTTATTGGGAAATGCCGTGATTAAGCAGAAAAGACTAGAATACACCAAAAACGGACAAATGTCATGGAGGGCAGGTCCCACACAATGTTCTCTTAAATTTTGAGGTCAATGTCGTTGAAGGTCACTGACCTATTTATTTTATTTAATTTCATTTTATTAGGTTCACTCCCAACAGGCACTCTTGCCCAATTACAGTGAGTATTGGCGTGGGTGTTTAAGGATCCTCTCCACCGGGTCAGATCGGACACGGAAGGTGGTTTCCCGCCGTGGGGATTGAACCCACGTGAATCCATGCTATGCGATCCGAAGACTGGCAACGAAGTCACTAGGCCACCCCGGCCCCTATGACGTAACAATATGATATATTCCAAATGATGTACAGTATAACTGGCACTATAGCAGCACATGGGCTGTAAATGATGGTCTGACCTCGAAAAAGACCTTTGACCTTTACCTGTGACCTTAACCTTGCCCTCGAGTAGCGTTAACTATGAATATGTAGCATAACATATGCCATACTTAATAATGTCATCTGACCGGAATAATGGGGTCAATGACCTTGACCTGTGACCTTTAATTCCGTCTTTGACCCTCATCTGGGTTGCACTTGATATATAACCTGATTATATGACATTATGACATCACTGCTTGGTCTACATTACAGGCGAACTGGTGCGACTGCGCAAAAGCGACGGTCTCAAAATATAGGTCCAATTTTGAAAGTCTGTAAGTAAACAAAATTGTTGACCGATTTTCAAAAGTTTCACCAATCGACGTGCTCATAATGTTCACAAATTTGGCCAAGCTGCATTTTCTGTCACCGAACAGTTCTTCGGCCACCTCAGAAAAAGGTGGGGGCACTTAGGACCCCCCCACTGAGCGTGTTAAGGCTGTCATCAACATGCATCGGTAGTGGCTACAAGTCACGGCTAAGTCTAGGCTGAGCCAATCGATGTCTAGGACGATACGTTAACCACACTAAGAGTAGTTACTTTTCAACAATGTTCAAGTCAAACAATCTATGGTCATTACTGTCACATATTTGAAATCCTCACGGCAATACGAATTGAATGAAATGCAGTTTCACCATGCTAGTTCAAACTCAGAAATCGCACTGACCTCAGGTCACTAAATTGCCTGGCGTGTCCGGGTATTTTTAACACGTGCATTGACGGGGGTCTGAGCCACCTTCGCTTTGACGGTGCCCCCCTAAGATCTCGAGAACCACGGTAGGTAGCGAAAAACGGTAAACAGTGTTGGGTAGCCCATCTACTTTTCCATCGAAAATATTTGAACCATTTTTTCAGATCACATTTAAGGTCACGAGAGGTCAAAACATGCCGTCATAGGGATAACATGTAAATTAAGGTTTTCGGCCATTACATTTGAACAAGTAAAGATAGAGAGAAAACGACTTAAGCTGTATGAATCCTCGCAGCAAGCCGAATCGGAATGATATATAATCAGACATTAATAGGTCAAATCAAGGATTTGACCTGACCTGAGGTCAGGTCAAGGTCAAGTTTTATTTAAAAAAATGCATATAATTAAAACTGAAAAGACAAGGAGGGTCCAATGCAGCTAAAATAAACGCTCTGTCACTATCCGTTACTGAGTTATTCAATAGAAACCATTTTTCCCATGTATTTCCAATGGAGAGGTCATGGCTCATACCTGACCTTAGGTCATCGATATAAAAAATACAAGAACATATTTTAGAGAACTCGGTGGACCCATTATGTGATATGAGTTTCATTCGGATAAGTTCACCCTGTTCCGACTTATGCTATCTTAAACTTCTTTGAGGTCAGGTCACTTGACCTATACTGGTGACATGACCTGAGATGACCTAACCTTAAAATTTTTACAGAAGATTTAAGAATGATGAGGGAAAAGGAATGCCAAGTACGGCGGCGCTACGCGCCGCTGTTTTTCTGCTATCTCCGAAAAACCCAAGGAGGTCGGGTACCCGCCCCCGTCAATGCGCGTGTTAAAACTTCTGATTAGTGAGCTGGGGCTCAGAACTGTACCCTGTTGCATACCTGGTGACCTCGTCCATCCAATCGATCTGATTCAACAAATTATCAAACGTCTTATGAACGTCGGTAACCATGGACAGGGCGGCTCGCTTCTCTTCGGCGCTGAAGTGGTTTTGCACGTACAGAGAGCCCGCGGCGATGGTGAAACTGAAAGGTCAGAGAGTATTAATGCATCTGGGAAATTATGTCATACACCCACTACAGCAACTCATTAGGCTGTGGCTGTTAAGCAGCTAGTTCACAGATCAAGTTTGTATGGCTTAAACTGAAGTCAATGATGAGATACCTTGAAAAATAATTATGATAATATTAGCGAATCTTTGCTCAGTGACACAGAAACTATATGACACAGGAAATAATGACGGCAAATACACATATTCTTATTTTGCAACTATAACATAATCTATATAAATCAGCATCAATATCCAATTTCTTCTCATTCGGTCCTTTAATTGTTTAAAAGGTCAACTATGACCAGAGTTCTAATAACCACGCCTCGAGAACCTCAGACAAGAATCATTGGCAAGACTAAGAACCACTTCTCTAGAAGCTCAGACAAGACTCAGTGGCAAGGAACCAACCCATTAAGAACGCTGTTGAGGCACTCTTTCCAGCGTGGCCGATGTTCGCTGGTTCCATAGACCACCTCGTAGAAGCGCAGTCGTATGTCGCGCGCTTGCATATTCAGTTCCCCCACCGAGGCCCTCACCACACGCCATAGCAGATAGTTGGCCTGTACCCTGGAGAAAGGGGGCCGACCAGCTCAGGCGCTGGGAATGAGTGACCCAATGGCAGAGCACCCGCCTCTGGAGTCAAAGATCCCACAGCAGATAGTTTGCATGCACCCTGGAGAAAGGGGGATAGCCCAGTCACACCCTGTACTGATACTTTTGATGCAAATATTTTGGGCCAACCTATGCTCTGTTGGAATGTACTAGTTTTATGAAAAGAATCTTGGTATGTACCTGCTTAGAGAATCTGAACCCGTTATCAGACAAACATGATTCAGTGTATTAAGAAATGATATCATTATGAAAATATTGATACATTTTCTGTTTTGTTCTTCAAAAGTGTTTTCAGCTTATGTATACGAAAAGAGCTCATCAACAGAACACAGTCTCGTTCTCCAGGAGCTGAAGGTGTTCAATGAGATAAAGGTACTCAATAAAAATCACGCATTATACAAAAAATCATGGAGGGCTCAGAACAAAGAATTCATATACGAGTTGTAATAAGCCTCTTAAGCGATGTCAAAATATTTGGGTTTAATAGGACAAGAATGTAAAATTAGTCATCGAAAAAGGCAAACAAAAATAATTGTAAAGGATATATGAACTTCAGACAAACTTAATCAACGCCAACACAATTTTGCAAGGGAACCAAATCTAAACTTTCTATTTCACGTCAAAATACCAATTCTTTTAAGTTGATAGATTGCAGATTTTGCTAAGACAGGGAGCATGATTATAAGTTGATAGGATGTTCGATGACCTGCTTCCTCAAACCCTGGATGGCAAGATAAACTAATAGACTGACATAATATATTTGGGCACAGTCATTCATCAGAATCCTGATAATACAATTGATAGAGCAACGAGTGAAGGGGCTAATCAATGATTAATTCAATTAACTATTCAGAGTAGATAGATTAAATTTATTGACTCAATGATCGTATTTTGCGGTATGTACGTAATTATTGGTAATTGTTTTTTTTGCGGCCAGACGTATACTCATTCGATGCTTAACATTGGGCCAGAGGTGCAAACTAGGGAAAATGATTTACCGATGAAATCAGATGAACTAGTCAGAAGAGATGGATTGAGCTGAAGGACACGTACCCAGGATGCCTATTTCCGGGTAGATACTCAACCCATCACCTCCTGGGGTCCTGATCGAACCCCCTCGTTTTCTCGCAAATGGTTCTGAACTTATTCAAAGTGGACTCATTTCATTTTTAAAGGCCTTTAGGGTGATCAATTTGACACCCTATGACAGGAAAATTGACATCAGGTTACGTCAGTTCAACTAGTTTTAACGTTACTTCTAAACCCATTTAAAGTCATTTCGCTCTTCTAAAATGAGTATGACAAAATCAAGGTATAATTCGTCTTCTAGAAGAGCTAAATTTGATTTAAAGGCACCATTTGGATGCTTTTGAAACGAAAAATATGCATGCTGGAATATGCATACATTTTTAATTTCGGTCGATACCAAGGTCACCAGAGGACACCAAAAGTCACGGTTATGAAAAATTTTGATGTCTATAACTTTTGAATGAAACAAGATGCAATCGTAAGTTTGGTATCATAGTAATGAGTATGTCCCAATGATGCATATGCATATAATTTGAATGTTTGGGTCAATACAAATACATCGAAGTTCCTTGTTTTTTTCTAAGTCTAAAGGTTCCTAAGTTATTTGGGATTTTCTAAATAGGTCTAAATTTGACCAATTTCGGCCCACTGTGACTTCACGGACCAACGGGTATAGTTCGAACTCGGCTCGAGAGCAGAAAATGATCAGACGCTTCCAGTGCTGTTTCAATTTTGTTTTCATATCACTTCTAGCTACCAAGAATCCTAGAGAGGGTTCCAATCGGACCCAAATCGCTAGGTATGTGTTGCACGAAAAAAGTCTCTGGGTATACGAAAAGACGCCAGGTGGTGCTGAATTAACCCGTGCCCCACCGGGGGTCCGGCGCCACCTTCGCCCCACCGGGGGTGGCCATCGCTGGCCCCCTTTAACTAAAAAATATGGGGGTTAGCGAAAATCTGTAAAGTGCATTAGAAAGCTCGCGTGAATTCGGTAAGAAATTACTTCACATGTTTAAGCGCTCAGGTTAATTGTTTGACCTCCAGAGGTCAAGGAAGGTCACGATAGGCTATTTTCACTCAAATATGCAATGCTTAAGAAAACTGGGCATAACTCCTATGCCATTAGAGCTATTGAAATCTGGTTAAGTAAATTTGATAGAAAAGTGCCAGCCCTTTTTGCGCTATGTGGAAGGTAAAGACCTTCCCGCCAGTGGTTCGACCTCCAGAGGTCACCTCGTGACCTAATATGACTTGAGGTCACGAAAGGTCAGAAAGTGACTTATATATTAAATGAAAGCCAGTGACAAGACAAACACGATGGTGTTTGTTTCAGCGCTCTAGCTTAATTAGGTCAAAAGTTATTGTTAAAATACTGTTTTTGACCCTGGTGACCTTGGATGACTTTGGAAAAGTCAAAGGGCAAATATGACCCCTGGGATCCATGAAAGGGTGTCCAAAAACGATTATTCTGAGCAGTCTGGGTATTTGCAATCATTTTTGTGGCTTTTAAATCATGAAACAGCTTTTCCTCATGCTTTTCCAATGGGAGAGGTCGCCTCGTGACTTGACCTCAGATCACCAAATCGAAAAATCCCGAATATACAGGTTGTAGACCCTGGAAGGGTCATGAGGTGTAGCAAGTTCTAAATTGATCGACTAAGAAATGTAGCTCTTATAGAGCTTCAAAGTTGAAGTGCGGTGACCTTGGTTGACCTCGCCTGGTGATCTGACCTTGGGTGACCCGGGGTAAAAAGTTTCAGGGATGGTGGGAAAATGATGAGGTGAAAGATAGAGCCCTCAACCGTGGTGCTGCGTTTCGTCGTTTTTCTGCTATCTTGAAAAAAACCTTAGGGGGCCATCGATGGCCCCGGTGGGGCGAGGGTTAACGATAGGTAACTTTCTTCGGAGGATACGTCACCTATAGCTAGAATTCATAATAGCTTGCTCCATATTAATAATCTAATTCGTGTAAAGTATATCTAATCAAGCATAGTAGCGGGTTGAAACAAATGGGCAAGTTGGCAATCATTGCTCTGGGTTAGCTTTACATGTACTAGTGACAGAGAAGTACCTATTGCTAGCACTTTTATTTTTATTTCATTTTATTAGGGTCACTCCCAACAGGCACACTTGCTCAATTACAGGGAGTATTGGCGTGGGTGTTTTAGGATCCTCTCCACCGGGTCAGATCGGACACGTAAGGCGGTTTCCCGCCGTGGGGATTGAACCCACGTTAATCCATGCTATCCGATCCTCAGTCTGGCAACGAAGCCACTAGGCCACCCCGGCCCCAGAGGATATTTTGCTACACTCAGCATGTGATGATATTTATATGTATTATATGCATAAAAAATTATTGATTAACCAGTTAAAATAATGCAACGAAGTATTGTTCATAAAAAGATAGTGACTTGATAAAATAAATGAAAACTTTTTCATAAAACTGCTGGTCTAATTTTGCCGAATTTTGAACGCAATCGTCAAAGGTTAAAATTAGTCTGCGTATTATTGTCATGTCATCAAGTTTTAGGAATTGATTTTAAAAGGCATCTGTATTAAACTCAATTCATGGACGTGCTCACGCAGTGACCAATAATTTCCATTGACAGCTATTGTATTGTGAATGTTCTGATGACAGGTTGTACTCGAATATATGTATAATCTCAGTGCATTAGCAGCATTTTGCATCCAGGATTTAAAGAGGCAAGCCATTGAAAATCTTTCAACTCACAAATTTTCATGTTTTAGTCACAAGGTTTCCAACCACTTGACACCTAGCCAGTACGGTACAACATTCAAATACCTGGCAGGAGTCTCCCGCAGTAGCCTGGTCATATTCTTCAGGTAGTCTAAGTGGTTCACGATGACAACTTCGTCTTCAGTCACCTGCCAAACAGAAAAAGGGTGACAGGGATCCCCAACAAGACAGAGGCTGCGATCTGGAAGCAGCAGCAGGTGCCAACCTCCGTGACACACGTACCCAGCCCCAAGCAGAATCAAAGAATTCTATGCGGTTTATTCCATAATTTCGAGAAATGTATTCTTCAAGTTCAAGTCACGGAGCAGGCTGGTAGCAAAGTACAAATGTATACCTGAATTAATGTTAAATTGGGCAAACAAAGATATATGCGGTATCAGTTTCCAAATAATCTCTTTCTATTTGATTATCATAGACACAAGTCTTGCAGGGGATGGGTCTTGAGCCCCGAATCCGCCGCGGTGGCCGCGTTACCTGCACACCAGCTGGCCTCAGAAGTGTGTTGATGTACTGCAGCCAGGGAATGTCCGGCACCTTCAGCTGCAGCTCCCGAATCGGCGTGGGGTTGTACAGCTGCGTGACATTCCGGCGCTTCTCCTTTGGCAAAGACAACTGGAAACAGGGACAGTTCATGAGCCTGGCTCTCCGGAGTACATATTGGAAACGGGGGTGGTATTTGCCCTTCACCCCCTCAGATTTTCGCAAATGATTCCGAGCATCCAATTTAAATGAGACGCTCGTTGCTTTGCAGGCCTGTGGGGTAACCGATTTGGCAGATTATGACCAGCAATTGACATCAGGTCAGGTCAGATCAACGAGTAATGACGTCATTTCTAAACCTATGTCAGACGATTCTATTCCTCTAAAATGAGGCTGACAAAACCAGGGTGTAGCTCGGCTTCTAGAATACCTAGATCATGTTTCCAATGATCATTTGAAAGCTCTTAAAACTGAAAATCTACACCCCGCCATCCATTTTCAGGTCAGTTCAATACCAGGGTCACCAGAGGTCATCAAATGTCATGGTTGTTAAATTTTTTGTGTCTATAACTTTTGAATTAAACACGATACAGTCTTAATCTTGGTATCCTAGTAATGAGCATGACCCAGTGATTCAATTGATGTACAGCATGCCATTGAAAGGTCATATCTAACCCTGAACTAAGGTCAAGGTCATATCTTAAATTCAAAGGTCATAACACATATCGTTTGAACTCTTGGGTCAGAAGGAACACATTGGTGTCCTTAGGTTTTATTCTAGGTCTAATGGTTCTCGAGTAATAAGGAATTTTTTAAATGGGTCTAAATTTGACCCATTTTGGCCCACCATAACGTCACGGGTCAACGAATAGGGTTAAAACTCGACTCCAGAGTAGAGGAAGGTAAGGCACTTCCAGCGCCGTTTCAATTTCTCCGTATCGCTTCCTCTTCCCGATATCTTCTGATCCTGCCCCCCCTCTCGGCGGTGGTGTGTACGAAAAGAGCTCAGGCGGCACCGGGTTAAAACTATCAGGCCGAGAGGTAAAACGAGATTCAACAGGCTGACAAGTCGAACACAACCGTACCATGTAATCCAGAACAAAAGCCTTAAAGCTTTTATCGAGACTTGCACAATTTACATTTCCTCTTGGCAAAGTCCTTCCTCGTAAATAAGCTCTAGAAGAACGTACATAAGCCAAGCAATATGCGTGTCCTTGTGGATACATCGCGGCAGGTACCACCCTTCTGCACTTACATTGGCCAGCTTGATTTCGAACAAAAGTGACTCTTTCATCTCCTGTTTGGCGGACTCCTCATCTGCACCCAGCGCCAGAGCCATATCTACCATGTACTTGTAGTACGCCTGGACGAACTTGTCGTCAAAACCTGCCGACAGAGGAGGGGATCACTGTAAAATCCGCCAGAAATTGTGTTCTAGCTTTTCTTGGAAGCAAGATGGGCAGGAATAGAATACCTCCTCCCCCAGAAACGCTTATGTGACTGTAGGTGAATTTCCTCCGCCGAAAGAAGGTTTCGTACTCACCTACCATCGCCGTCGTCAGGCCAAAACTCATCCAATCACCTCATATAAATATGTGGCGACACCTTCCCGTGTTACTCTACCTTTGATCAGGTATTTTCTGCCCATGCCCAAAGCAGGGTCATCGATGTCAATAGTCCGCTTGGAGGAGTACTTGTAGTCGATGTACACGCCGAAGCTGAAAAGGTATGACGTGCTGTAGCCCAGCCGTCGGTTGGAATAGGTCTGCTCGGTCCACTGGAACGCCGAACTATTCCACCTGTCACCTGATCGGACATACAGAGGTCGGTGGTTAGTGACTGAAAATGTGGAAGATGATGGCAGACCATCATGCTGATGGTACAAAAAGGCTCTAAAGCAAGGATTTATCGATTTATCAGTTCGAATGTGTAACGCTATTAGCATCGCCAAAAGCCACTGAGTATGTGTAGACTGTAAAAAGAGTGTCGTGGGCAGTTCCCTCTACATCTTCAGTTGAATATATAAGTCATTCCTATTTTCTTGGAGCCTCCCGTGTCTAAATCTTCTATTTACCTTCTACTACAGGCCATCCTCCCATCTCGCTCAACATGTCTTGCAGGGGCTTCAAAGCAACGGCCTCGATCCTGTCTGTAAAACGTCAGATATTTCACAAAGTGAAGCACGCATAAAGGTGACCAGTCGTGCCTATTTACATACAGCTCAAACAATCTGTATGTTGGACTGATAAACATAGATTCTTAACATAATAGTTTTAGGTGAAAAGGGTCGAAATAACGTGGCATTAAATTATTGCATTTCGATGAAATAATTGGCTCTAGTATCAAAATCTCACTGTGATGCAAAATAGCAAATACCAGAACAATGCATTGAATTGGATGAAAACAGATTGACCACGATATGCAGTTAAGCAGGAATACTGAGTTATCGTCAAAATTCTTGTTTAACCTCCACCACCTGGGAAAGTCAGATTTTTGCGAATCAAAAATCATTTTATGCGAATCAAATATTTGAATGAGAGACGCCTTGCTTTGTATATCTCTCAGTTGATCAATTTGAAAAGGTATGACCGAACATTGGTATAAAGTCTGGTCAGGTCATCGGCTAATGACGTCATTTCTGAGCCCATATATGGCGACTTCGTTCTTCGAAACGATGCCGAAAATCCAGGGTGTAAAATTGTTTCTTGAAGAACTAGGTCAAGTTTCCAAACATCATTAAAAGTTCACGGAAATAAAAATCGGGATGCTGCCATCATTTTTAGGTAAAGCCAATAATGAGGCCACTGAAGTTCACGCTTTTATAATTTTTTCTGTGTATACCTCTTAAGCGAAGCAGGATTTAATAATGACTTTAAAATCAAAGTGTTTCAATTGATTTGGCATCAAAGTAATTACCCAAGAATTAGAATGATTGCAACATGACCTTTACCCGTACTGGAGAGGGGTCTGGCACTAAAGCGCACTGGAGGGGGCTCTAGTAGGCCCCCCTGAGATCTCAGAAACTAAGAGGCTTAGAAAGACGCTGCAAGAGGTTGGATGGGGCTATAGTGACTTATATCGTTTCCATTTTTCATTGACCTAGGACAATATTTTCAAAGCCAAACGGGGTCATGAAAGTCAAATATTGGCCATGCGGGGGACCTATCGGAAAATGCCGTAACTATGCGGGAAAAAGTCGAGAGTATAATAAAGGCCCCCAAAGTTATAAAAGGAAGGTCAGAAAAATATTTCCTTAACATTTTTTGGACAAGGTCATCCTAGTTCATTGACTTATGAGGTCACAGTATGGTATACTACCTAAAATGTACCCTATAACTAGCACTATAGCAACTGTTGGCCGGAAATGAGGATGTACCTCTACCCATGACCTTTAGCCTTGACCTTTGACCTTGATCTGTATATTGTGTCACCTTGACAATGGCACGATAGCATAATATACATCAGACAGGGTAACGCCATTTGACCGAAAACACTGACTCAAATGACCTTGAAAATGCTGGTATGATATCGACCTGTGACCTTTGAACTTGATCTTCATGTGAGGTGATCTGGACATATCATCCAGTCTTTATTATATATATATATATATATATATATATATATATATATATATATATATATATATATATTAACTTATTCATTTTCCAAAATGAGCGAAATCATAACGTGTGAGATACAGGACTATGTCTGGTTAGTACCTTTTGTTTCTACCGTAGACGGCCACGGCCCGGAGGGCTCCCGGTCAGCTGCTGCTGAGCCTGACCACATTTGACATGCAGTGCCATCTATTGGACTAGTTTCCAAGATACATCATCCAGTCTATATAGCGTTATGATGTCACTACTCGGTCTCCAATGCAGGTGAACTGGTCCGACGGCGCGATTGTGGCGATTTCAAAGTGCAGGTTCGACTTTAACCCTTTTGGCGGGGGCTAATATTGCCCCATTAGGTTTTCGAGAATATCTCCGAAACGGCTTGCGATGAACTTTGAAACTGCCTGACTTTTCCTAAAACTAGTACGGAGATTTTCTGAATTTTCAGATTTATATTTACCGGGCGGAGTATGGCTGGGTTTTGGGAGGTTCTTCCACAACCAGTATTATCGTTGGATGGGTTCTTTGTAAAGGAGCGTTCTGCTGATCCTGATAAGTTTTGGTTTTATTATATATTTTTATGTGAGATGATGTGATCCATTGTCTATTGTATTATCGGGGCGGTTACGCTTTAATGGGGGTGTTATCAGAAGGATTAAACGTTAGTAGTGGAAGACTGCTTACAGCCGTGCCAGGCGAATACAATTGGGTATATGAATTAAATAGTTATAACCCATTTGATCCAGGGGTGGTACTACACATTTTAAATGATACCGCCGTTACCGCCGCGACATATTTGTATATTGAAAATGTGTATCACCCCCCCCCCCAGAGTCCTTCCGCCTTGTACCCCCTCGAGCTGCCATGGAAGGTAATTATAAAATAAATTTACTAGTGAGGACTAATATACTCGCAACCACTGATATTGTTGGTTGTATTTTAACTGTTTTACCTTACTGCATCCGCCCCTGTGATTTTTATTTTTTCATTTATTTATGTGTAAGATGCAGGTTTAGGCTTCTATCCGCGTAACAAAACTTTTGGTTGTATATATTTCCTTAGTTGGTCCTGGAACTGCCATTGAATTTGGAATTTTGGTAACTCGGTAATGAAAATTTTGGGTCATTATTTGTAAATCTGAATTAGTTTTGTGAAATTGTCAACGGACGGGTTTGGAAATCTAAAAACACAAAATTGTATATTTTGAGACCTTTTCTTAAAAATAAATTTTGAATTTTTTTTTAAAATAAAGTTTGGTCGGGAAATCATAGCACTTTGATTTTCAAATCGGCCGTTTGATTCAGATCTTGGGGGGTATTGCCCTGCCAATGTGCCAAGCCTGACGGAAATAGGGTTAACGCATGCACTGGAGGGGCCTCGAAGACCCTAAGCCACCTATTTTTCCAAGGTGACCGAACAATCGCTCGTAGCAGAAATCGATACTCGGGCAAATTTAACAGAATTTAAACGCGCGTTGATCAGTGCAAAAATTTTGAAAATTAGTTCAACACTTTTGCATTTACAGGCTTTCAAAATCAGACCTGCATTTCGAGATCGCCACAGTCGGGCGGTTGGACTAATTCGTTTGCATTTTCAAGGTCAAAGGTCATATTTCATGGTCATATCAGCACTTTCAAGGTCATTGAACCAGTGCTTCCGGTCAAATGGTATTATCCGGTTCGAAGTATATTATGCTATGAAGTCATAATTATGGTACCTCAATGTAAAGGTCAACATCAAAGGCTAAGTTCAAAGGCCATTGTTAAAGGCCAATCCTCAATTCCCCCAAAACAGTTGTTATAGTGATAGTCACATTGTATGTTATAGGTAGTATACCATATTGTGACCTCATAGGTCAGCGACCATGCTTGACCTTGACCCCAAAATTGTAGTAAAACGTTCTTTGTGACCTTCCCGCTATGAACCTGGTCCGTCTTTAGCTTATTCTCGTCTTTTAGAGCCATGACATGTATTCATTCATTCATACACAGACAGCAAGAAAAATACACGCTGCAACAAAATTAAAGAACAGATATGTAGATAGAGAAATCCGTGGAAAATGGCACCGGGGTTTAGGAACAATGAGTGCGGGGGGAGCTCACAGCCCACCAGAGTCGACGCGGTTATCCATGCCAGATGGTGCGAAGCTACATATATGGGGCTTCGGTAACTTGTTCGACGCAAGCTGTGGGAGGCCTCGCAGCCGACCGCGCACGCACGCGGGACGCGGTCTTTTTCCTGCATCATCATGGCATTTCGCAATAGAACCCCAACATAATCAAGTATTGAACTGGGTCATTGAAAATTGACCATGATGTAGATCACTATAGCCCCCACCCAACCTCACCCGACGTTTTTATACGCCTTTTTTAATTGAATGCCGTCACCGTGCGTTCCTCCTGTCACCCTGAAGTTTCCGAAATCCTAGGGGGCCTACCAGGCCCCCTCCAGTGCGTATCAGTGCTAAACCCCTCTCCAGTGCAGGTTTTAAAAGCCTATAAGTAAAACAATCTGGCTGAGTTTCCCAATTCTTTCACCAATTGATGTGCTGTTCAATCCTCTCACACGATAAAGTATCAATTTCTGGGCATGAACGGTTCTCCGGCCCCCTTGGAAAATGGCGGGGGCCTCTAAAGCCCCTCCAGCGCCGTGTTAAAAGTCATTACTTAGCTTTAACCTAATGTAGGTCAAGGTCCAGTAATGTCCTTCCATATTTCATATTACACAAAAGTTGAATCCTTGGAATAAGACCAGCACATTGATGCCTTTAGTTTTGTTCTGGCACTAATGTTTTTCAACCTATGATGGATTTCCTAAATTTGCCCAAATTTTACCAATTTTGGCCCCTGTGACGTCATGAGATAATGGAAATCGCTCAAATTTGGCCCAACAGTAAAGGATGGTAGGACACTTTCAGCGCCGTTTGGTGTTTTTTTGTACCACCGCCGGCTCCCGAGATGGTAGGGGATCCGATCGGACCCCCAGGCTGTGGGAGGTACGAAAAATGGCCAGGCGGCAACAGGTTAGCATGTGCCGCGCAGTGCAGGCGGCCATAAAGCTCCGTTATCTGTGAATTTATAAGCTCTCACACACCCAAAATGATAATTTTCCTAACACTCTTGCTTTTCGAGACCTCAGGGGTATCACTTAAGCACCCAATCCTTTCACAGCTCGTTGACGCTAGTCCTTTCCGCTGCCCGTGTGAAGAGAAGTGCCAAACGTTGTAACTGACTAAAGTTCTAAGCTAATCAAACATTAAATAAAAGAATATAAAACAACAATGATGGGAGATAAAGTATTACTTTCTTTCACGCTCTCTCTCTCTCTCTCTCTCCCCTCTCTCTCTCTCTATCCATTTTTGTCGCCCGTTTCTCTCACCTTTGTCCACACAGCTAGAGTAGTATCGCTTAATGAGGGCGGTAGCCGAGGAGTCGTCAGCTGTTGCAGGAGTGTCTACCAGCTGGCGCATACGTACAAGCAGCTCCTCACTCAGCACTGAGAACATGTTCTCGGAGGACCTGTCGTCCGGGATGACGGTCGAGGCGACGAATTCGCCACAAGCGAACTGGAAGAAGTCGTCGCATGGGTTCGTTGAAGCGTCCATCTTGTTTAGAATTCGAGATGCTGAAGAATAAAAGGAAATGTAGATACGCACCGACGACCATTTTAACGTAACTTTGCATTTTCTACTGCGTGCTGATGTATAAATTTTGTGCTACGTAAAAACTGTGAACGACATTATCATAGAATACGATACGAGATTGCTTGAATGCTGGACTTCGTTCTGAAACTTACAACTTATAATCTTTATGGGTATTTACGGCATATGGGTGCCTGCCCAGTGCTTCACTAGGATTGCCCAGAAAAATCACTCTTCAACTCTTCTTGCTTTCTTCGGTCAATTCCCATAAAAATGAGCGTGAAAAATCATTTACTGTCCTCTGTTCTCCGTAGTTGATCTATCCACTTAGCACACAAAGCTTATTAGAGGTCGTTTTTCTTGACTTTTTACCATTTTTGAGGCTTATTGGCCCAGCAACTCAAAGTTTCAAACAACATCAGATGTCACCCCGTTTGATTCTTCTCGATAGGAGAATTCGAGTGACAAGACAGTTCATGCATGTGAGCACGTACCTTTCTACGAAACTTGTTTAGAACATCTGACATTTTCCACTGAAATTTTCTCATACACTGGTAGATTCTCAATCATGTGAGCGGCAAATTGAAAGTTAACCCGAATGCTGGTGCGCAAATAGAGCTCTTGCAGAATTATCCTATCTCACCCTAATTTAAGTAAGCTTAAATGTTTGCCATCATTTAAGAAAGTGATATATTCAGCGTCGTATCACCCTCCTGTTTATTTTATTCGAGTAGAAGTACTACCATGTTGAGTGAATCACCACCTTTAGGGGCCGTCCACAAAACAGGTAACGCAAGAAGGGGGGATCCGTCAAAGCCTCATGAAACGCTTTAGATGGATGTGAAAAAGTCACATGCGGAGAGGATGGGGAGGTGGGGGTTAAATCACAAGAGTTTGCGTTATTCAATATATGGACAGCCCCATAACTATAGTCACATATCTCACCAGAGTTGACGCATGTCTTGCTGAGGCAGAGTGTGGAGGAATACTGAGGGCGGCTGCTTCCGGAATCGATGGCGCGCTTTTGAATGCGCTCGTCTGCCAATCAGAGAGGTGGAGCGTCAGTGTGCGGTATCAAGCCCCCGGAATATCCCCTCCCGCTACACTAAAAACCAGTGGCGGCGCTTGAACATTATGACATTCTAGGCACGATTGGCTTAGAGGTAAGAACGTCACCCAGGCTTTTTACCTGATATTAGACAGGGACGATTCCAGCGAGCCGGCTGGAGGAGGGGCAAGTTCAAGTCGATGAGCAAAAATGATATTTAAACGTTGATAAGTTTTGAAGTGCTGTGGCGAGGAGCAAGACGATGAGTTGCTAAGATGTTCCCTGGCCTCTCCCCTCGAATCCGGAAATTTAAAAACACTGAAGATTATATATTCGGGCACAGCCCTTCATCAGAATCATGGAGTAAATATCATAATTCTCAGTCCTAGTATAGCCAGACCTCGAATTGAGCTTCACACAAATTTATTTTAGAATGAATGGTTAAAAATAAGATTGGATGTCGTGACAACAATGATATTGGTACCTCTAACCTAAAAGCAATGCCGACGATAAAACAAACCTAAACCAGTATTTGTGTGACGACTTTTCTATTATTAGCTTTTGATTAACAATGAAAACTCGCTGATGTATCTTAGTCGGTTATCTGAATATTTCTGTTCTTATTTCTTTTTCGTTGATCGCACGTTAAATGCTAACAAAAACTACCTATTTAGCACTAGTAGACGTGATACTAGATCGGTGTAAAGACTGCAAGCTTTCCCCTTTAACGTGATGCTATATTTTTACAATAAAAGCCTCCCTCGAATTATTTAGTTAAGGTTGTACCTAGTGGTCAGGGTCTTTTGGAACTTATTCCTAAACTCATTCCATTGCATAATATATGGTTTGTAATCGATAAACCTTTTTTCACATCCTGCACCTCTGGCCCAACGTTAAGCGTCGAAAGAGTATACGTCTGGCTGCAAAAACATTATCAATTCAACAACCCTTGCCTACAGTAAATACATCTTTTATAGCTAGTTAATTTGATCAATAATTGGTAAATACTTTTTCTCAGCCTGTACCTCTAGCCCAACGTTAAGTGTCGAATGAGTATACGTCTAGCTGCAGAGAAGTATTATCAATAATTATTGGCATATTTCAAAACCCCAACCCCAGTATGTACCCCTAATATCAATCAATCTCTTTGAGCTAGTTAATCTGATAAATCTGATTAATAAACCCTTTTACCCAGCCTGTACCTCCGGCCCAACGTTAAGCGTTGAATGAGTATACATCTGGTTGCAGAAAAGCATCATCAGAGATAAATTACCTATAAAAAACAATACCTGAGCGGTACCTGTGACTTAAGTCCAACACTTCTGACTAGTTAAACTAATTCAACCATCATAGTCCTTTTTCCAGCCTGTAAATCGGGCCAAAAAGTTAACCCTATTTCGTCAGGCTCCGGCTACCTATTTCCGGCGGGGGCAATATCGCCCCTAAGATCTCGTAATCTAACCGGCCGATTTTGAAAATTCAAAGTGCTATAGATTTCCTGACGCTAAACTTTATTTTGAAAAAGAAAATTTCAAATTTTGATTTTTAAGGAGAAAGTCGTGAAATATACAATTTTTGTGTATTTTTAGATTTTCCATAACCCTTGTTCTGTTGTACGATTTTCACAAAACTAGTTCAGATTTACAAATAATTGACCCAAAATTGTCATATACTCGAGTTACGCAAAATTCGAAATTCAATGGCAGTTCCAGGACCAGGACTATGAGGAATATATACAACCTAAAAGTTTTTGTTACGCGGATTAGAAGCCGTGATATACTGCTGGCATCTTTGACACATAAATAAATGAAAAAAGTGAAAAACTCATCGGGGCGGATGCAGTAAGGTAAAACAGTGGGGTAAAATACATCCCAACAATATGCGAGTGGTATGCATGGTATATTGGTCCTCGACTAGTTGAAATTTATTTCTGATAATTTTTCCCTCTGGGCTCTGGGAAGGGGGTGCTAGGCGGATCAGGACTCTCGTCGTGGGGGGGGCGGGTGGGGGTGATTGGAAACACTTTTTAATATACAACGATATTGGTCGCGGCGGTGATACTGGCTGGGAATATGCATTTTGAAAATGTGTAGTGACTGGACACGCCTCTGGTAATCTAATTTGGTTATAACTATTTTGAATTTTCTATACCCAATTGTATTCGCCCTGGCACGGCTGTAAGCAGTCTTCTCACTTACTAACGTTTGGTCCTTCTTGTAACATTCCCCATTTTGAACTGCTGTAACCGCCCCTGATGAATACAAATAGTGACAATTGTGAATGCACTATCATCTCACATAAAAATGATATAATAAAACCATATAACTGGTATCAGGATCGGAGACGGCTTCCTTTCAAGACCCATCGCATACGATAATACTTGGTTTGTGGATAGAACCTCCCAAAACCCAGCCATAGCTCCGCCCCTGGTAAATATATAATATTGAAAATTTCAGAAAACCTGCCTGTACTAGTTTTAGGAAAGTCAGGAGTTTCAAGTTCTATCGAAGCCGTTTCGGAGATATTCTTGAAAAACCTTGGGGGGCAATTTGCCTGCCAATGGGTTAAACGTCAAATGCATATACGTCTATCATCAATAACACTATCAATAATGTATGGAAGTCCTACCCCAGAAAACATATACTTACGCTGGTCCCTCCCTTACCTCTTAAGCCACTGCTGTTAAGTGATAGCCTATCCTAGACCCGCATAATAGGCCAGGATCTTCAGTGTTTTTTACATTTCCGGATTCGGGGGACAGGCCAGGGAACATCTTAGCATAATGATATTTATGTTGAAATGTTTAATATCATGAAAGTTGAAAGAACACATGTCGGCGGATTGTGGAAACGGTTATGCGGCAGTATATGAAGGTACAAGGCAAAATTCAAGAAGGATAGGTAGGTAGGTAAGTAAACCGGAAAGGACAAGGTACTCACGAGAGCTTCCCATTTCAGGGACAGCTTCGGCACTTCATTGTTTATGACGTCCAATTTCTCGTTGTACGATCGATTTGTGAACGGATTTTTTAAAATTTCATCCGCAAGATTCTGTGCCATGACTCTTGTTCTTCATAGGGGTTTCACAAATTAGATGCCTCGCTAATAATGGCCAAACAACTGTCCGGCACTAAAGAAGGCTAGACATCCGCGTATACAAGAATGTCAATAAACGAATCCGCTGTAATCAAGGTCTTAAGACGCGGCATCAGAGGTGCCAGCTCCTAAGGCAAGCTTGGGTTGCTGATTAACAGCTAGTACTGGCGTCCGAATGAATGAGGCATTAGAGATGTCAATCAAAAAGCGCACGTTAGGTTTGCCACGGTGTTAGGCAGATTCAGCGAAATCGCGAAGTGCCTAATATCACATTTGTTGACGGTAAGAGCTGCGAACGTGGATTCTCAGAGATGCAAATTATCGGCTCTTTGGCCCAGTGATCCGAAAAAGGAATATTCTCTGTAACATAAACATCGACTCAAATCATATTTATTTCACATAAAATACATACCTACTTCGACATCTAAAAGTGGCTAGGCAGTGCGTAATGTGCCTCTATGGTAGCGACGCCACTGTAAAAAAACAGGGGCACATTATTACTACACTGATAGTTTTACGAGCGTGGCTCGATTAGTTGGCTCGGTCAGCCATAGTAAGGCTCGCCCCAAACAGTAGTGGTGCAGTCTCCAGCAATGATCACTAAATCGGGTCACATCAGGTGACGTAGACAGCACCGTCTCTGAAAAACGGAAATAGGTACAGAAGGTAGACTGGCTCCATTGTGTGTCATTGTAAGTCACTGGCGGGCTCACTTTGAAGACTGTCTGCTGCGCGGGCGAGGACCCGATGGCCCAGCACAGCCGTGTAACAGGGAGGGGAGGGGGCAGGGTTGGCATTTTTGCCAGTTGAGAGTGGTTTCTGCCGCCAGCGGGTTTTTACCGGTTTAAACCGGCAAAAAGTGGCAGAAAGTGGAAAAAACTCGGGGAGGCTAAATTTGCCATTATTTATGGAAACTGAACTTTAAGCGTATTCCAAAAGTTGTTACCAACATCATGCTGATAATTACGCTGTATTTCCGGTATTCAGATAATCTTATTTAGCATTATATATTTCTAGTCTTAGTCTTAAGCCTTGGTGCAGCAAACACAGATAGGATCGCATGCTATCCACATTTTATTCAGTTCAATTGTTAATTATCGATAATATTATCAGCTGAATCAAACAGGCGCTAATTAGGATGTCTGGTGGCAGTCTAGAAGAAATAAGACGGTTTTCCTGACTAGAAAGTCAAGCCGCTCGAGCTCAGTAAGAATCCAGCCCATGCGTTGGGGTCTCCGATGCAGTTCTCCATCGGAGGCAAGGCAAGCGCCTTTTAGGTGTACGACATATTACTGCGAATACCGTTATTATTTTACTTGTAGTATTTGGTGACAATTTTGAGTCTTCTTCAACGCCGAACAGTGGCGAATATTAGAAAGGATACAAGCTGGGGATTCCCAAGCCCCTCCGAGTGACTGGTATACTGGATCTTTTATGGCGAAGGACATTATTTCAGCCTGAATACACGGAAACTGCATTATTAGCAATACTTTTGAGCTTCTGTAAGCTATACTTATCAAGTGAAGATCAGCATTGACTGACCTGTTCTGGTTAAAACATTCACCTCTTTCAAACATGTTGTCTCCTCGAGCTACTTTGTTCGTCTCTTCTGACCATAAGCTCTCAAACCTAGTGGCTTGTAACCCCCAGTGGTCGGCTATACCATACATTTAACCCGGCCCCACCGGGGGTCCGGCGCCACCTTCGCCACCGGGGCCATCGATGGCCCCCTCTAACTCCGAAAATATGGACGTTAGCGCAAATCTGCAAAGTGCAATGAAAGCTCGCGTGAATTCAGTAAGAAATTACTTCGCATGTTTTAGTGCTCAGGTCAATGGTTTGACCTCCAGAGGTCAAATTAGGTCAAGATCGGCTATTTTCACTCAAATATGCAATGATTAAGCAAACTGGGCATAACTCTTATGTCATTAGAGCTATTGAGGCCTGGTAAGTACATTTGATAGCAAATTGCCAGTACTTTTTCCGCTATGTGGAACGTAAAGACCTCCCGCCAGTGGTTTGACCGCCAGAGGTCACCTCGTGACCTAATATGACCTGAGGTCACGAAAGGTCAAAAGTGACCTTGCCGTATATCAAATGAAAGCCAGTGACAAGACGAACACGATGGTGTTTGTTTCACCGCTCTAGCTCAATTAGGTCAAAAGTTATTGTCAAAATACTGTTTTTGACCTCTGGTGACCTTTGATGACCTTGGAAAAGTCAAAGGGCAAATATGACCCTGGGATCCGTGAAAGGGTGTCCAAAACGTTGTTCTGAGCAGTCTGAGTATTTGCAATCATTTTGTGGCTTTTATATCATGAAATAGCTTTTCCCCATGCTTTTCCAATGGGAGAGGTCGCCTCGTGACCTGACCTCAGGGCACGAAATCGAAAATGCCGGATATACACCTTGTAGACCCTGGAGGGGTCATGAAGTGTGGAAGTTTCAAATCGATCGACTTTGAAATGTAGCTCTTACAGAGCTCTAAAGGTGAAGTGAGGTGACCTTGGTTGACCTTGTCTGGTGACCTGACCTTGGGTGACCCGGGGTAAAAATTTCAGGGATGATGGGAAAATGATGCAGTGAGAGGTAGAGCCCTCAACTGCGGTGCTGCGCCTCGTCGTTTTCTGCTATCCCGAAACCTTAGGGGCTATCGATGGCCCTCCGTGGGGAGGGTTAACTCTTGGCAGGCGCACAACCAGGATTTTCGTTTGGGGGCGGCAGGCTGATGGGGGGCGGCATGTCACGCGCAGGATTTCTTTCCCTGGTGAGGAGGCGGCAGTTTCAGAACAGGGACGGCTTGAATCACATATTAGGCGAATGCTTCAACGCAGGGGCGGCACGCTAGGGGCAGGGACGGCAAGGTGAGAGTAGAGCTGGTATTAAAAGCCAGATCAGGCTCATTTCTGCCCCCCCATGGGTGCCTGCGTCTGCCTCTCCCCCTTGGGTGGGCTACTGTCTCTTCGAATAAAATATCTGAAATAAATGATATAAAATAAGATAAGGTTGAATGGACCAAACTGTTATTTAATGATATGCATAAAATTTCTTCCGATTAAAGAACAAATCTTTATATTGACATACCTACATTTCTGATGTGGTATTTCACTTGTGGCGTCATCTAAAATGTATGTACCGGTTCCTAACTAACGATAGAAGCAACGACACTTCATCCATTGTAAAAACCCTTCATATCAGAAAGGTGAGGTCACTTGGGGATCCAGGCGGTCCGTTTGGGGGCGGGGAAACTGATCGGAAAAAACTGATCACTTGGGACCGGATGGCCTAGTGGCTTCGTTGCCAGTCTTCGGATCGGATAGTATGGATTAACGTGGGTTCAATCCCCAAGGCGGGAAACCGCCTTCCGTGTCCGATCTGACCCGGTGGAGAGGATCCTTGAACACCCACGCCAATACTTCCTGTAATTGGGCAAGTGTGCCTGCTGGGAGTGGCCCTAAATAAATAAATAAAAAACCGATGAACACAAAATGTCACACAGCCTACATGAAAGCTGACCGCTTCTAAAATTTCTTGTTGCCGGCCGTGGGGGGGGGCAAAAACACCTCCCTCTTCCCTCCCCCTCAATCTGCCAATAGATTGGTTCCAGCCATAAAAGACCATTCGGTTTGAACAGATTATTGAAGTTGTGTGATGAAATGGCAGAAGAGAGTGCTGAAGCCTTCCAATACACAGTAATATACGTTTTCACCCCAGAAGATGCCCTTACGTTCATATCCAACGCGAATATCAGTTAATATTTAGTATTTTATAGTTTTTGCCACTTTTTGCCACCGGGTTTATGCCAGCCGGTTTAAACCGGTTTAAACCAGTGGTTTAAACCACTTTCTGCCGGCTGCTGCCAGCCCTGGGAGGGGGACGAAATGTCAGTGCAGTTTTGGGCTACAAGCAGTAAACGTACTGCCATTCCCATGGTGATAGGTGGCAAAGGCGTCGCGCTTGGGTGTGGAAGGTCCCTGGATCGAGGCTGACCTGTGGCAGCATCCTCCTTCTTGGGAGGTGGCGGTACACTGGTGAGTGCTCGCCGCAGCAGTGGAATCAGCGCCATGCCAGCCAACGTCCCTGTTTGCTGGTGTACAGGCTGGGTCGAAAAATTATCCACCATTCCGGTCTCCCACCTGCAGCTTCATGTGAAGGTTGTACTTCTGCCGAACGCTGCGGCTTGGGGGAGACCTGAGCAGCCTATGCGCTGACGAGTGCGGTGCCACGGTCCGTAAGGGTGCCAGAAAATGGAAACTTACGCCTCAGACATGCATGGTAAGAGTGTGTTGTATGAAGGATGACTACTGACAAAATAAATTTCCAGGTAAAGGAACAAAATAATGTTAACACGCGCATTGACGGCGGGCGGGTACCCGCCCCCCTCGGGTTATTCGGAGATAGCAGAAAAACGGCGGCGCGCAGCGCCGCCGTACTTGGTATACCTTTTCCCTCATCATTTTTACAACTTCTGTGAAAATTTTAAGGATAGGTCATCTCAGGTCAGGTCACCAGTACAGGTTAAGTGACCCGACCTAAAAAAGGTTTAAGATAGCATAAGTCAGAGCAGGGTGAACTTATCCAATTGAAACTCATATCACATAATGGGCCCACGGGGTTCTCTAAAATATGTTCCGGCATTTTTGATATCGATGACCTAAGGTCAGGGGGGATGAGGTGGCTTAGTGGATAGCACCCTTGTCTTCTAAGCCACTGGTCCCGGGTTCAAGTCCCGGCGGAGCCTCTGAATAAGTCGATCTGATCCCCAAAATTCCCTTCCAACAGGGTGAGAGTTGGCGACGCCGTATGACCCTGGCAGTTGGTGCGTCGTTAAACCCCAACAATTATTGACCTAAGGTCAGGTACGAGGCATGACCTCTCCATTGGTAATACATGGGAAATATGGTTTTACTGAATAACTCAGTAACGGATGGGGATAGAGCGTTTATTTTAGCTGCATTAGACTCACCTTGGCTTTGCGGTTCTAATGATATGAATTTTATATAATTTGACCCTGACCTGACCTCAGGTCAGATCAAATCTTTGATTTGACCTAGCAAGGTCAAACCATATATCATTCGATTCGGCTTGCTGCGAGGATTCATAGAGTTCAAGTCGTTTTGCTCTATCTTTACTTGTTCAGATGTAATGGCCGAGAAACTTAATTCACATGTTATGACTATGATGGCATGTTTTGACCTCTCGTGACCTTAAATGTGAGCTGCCAAAAAAAATGGTTCAACTATTTTCGATGGAGAAGCGGATGGGCTACCCAACGCCGTTTACCGTTTTTCGCTACCTACCGTGGTTCTCGCGAGCTTAGGGGGCGGGTACCTGCCCCCTCGTCAATCCGAAGGTGGCTCAGACCCCCGTCAATGCGCGTGTTAAATGATGGCGTAAATTTTGAGTGTTATTTTTTTAGTTGATGCGACTACCAAGGCATCAAGAAAATCAGTTCAATGCAAGAACACCATTTAGAACTTTCCAGTGTGTTTCCCTGTTCCATTTAGTTGTGGTAGCCAAGGAATTATTGGGTTGCAGTATCTTACACACAGCTCAAGTAAAATACGTCGCTACCTATTAGTTGGGAAGCTGTGTCTACCCTTTCATGTATGCAATCAACAGAGGGCCTATTAAAATTTTTATTGAATTGTGCTAGACTAAAAAATAAACCTTAAAGCATAGCCTGTGATATATTTGGCTCTACTTTTTGTATCCTCCTTTGCAGCAGCCTGTAGCTTTTAACGTCTACCGTTGCTGCTCGTTGAGTTAAACAACTACCATAGCATACCATGCATGTTTGGGGTTTTAGGGCACTTCAACTGCCAGGGCAATATAGTCATATAGTATTGTAACCATTGCACACGCAAGGGGATCCGCAATGTTTTGCAAAAGATCAAATATTAGTATCGACAATAATGTAATGGAGCCGTTAGGTACTATCCCCCATGGGATAAGATTCAGCGCATGGCCTCATTTCCCCTGTTCCAGCAAAAAAAAACAGTGCCGGGGTTCATCAAGGTTAGAAAACAGTGGTAGGTTTTGGAGTGCTGAGGCGAGGAGCATGGCTATACATTGGCAAGGTGTATACTGGCCTGTCACCTCGAATCCTATATTTAAGATACACTTATATGTTCGGGCACAGCCCTTCATCAGAATCAGGTAGGCCAAATAAAAACTCTCACTCATAGTGTAGCCAGACCTCAAATTCGAAGTCTCGTTTCCAGTTCTCTAGTAAAAAAAAGAGTGCCGGGTCCATCAAGATTAGACAACTTTGATAGACTTTGGAGTGCTGAGGCGAACAGGGACCTCGAATTTGACGTCTGGCTACACCTATAACTGAGAATTTGTGATTTGACCTACCTGATTCTGATGAAGGTCTGTGCACGAATATAGGATAAGTGTGTTTTACATCCAGGATGCAAGGAGACAGGCCAGTATACACCTTGTCAAGATTAGAAAATAGTATTGCTCAAGTACGGTGAGATTTTTGTCGCCAACCATACACCCTGGAAGGCAATTAACATGGAAGCATGCAACAGGCAGCAAAAAATATTTTGAACCTCACAGACAAACTATGCAAGCAACAAATATTTATCAATGTAGCAGGCTGTTCAAAGTGGCAGAAAATTGATTCCAAAAAATTCATTTCAGTTTCGCTTTCTCTGCCTGCATGACGACAGCTAAAAACCGGAAATTTGATTTCACTTCCTAGCTCTTTCAATAGCAGAACACTTCAAGAAAAAAATTGTACTTATAAACCTGCACTTTCCTACCACCCTTTCAATTTCCAAGTGTCTGCCTTCGCTGCTTCGTAGAAAATATGTAAATTTTTGCTCAAACATTTTTTTTATTTTGTGAACATGCCAAAACCATATTCCGAAATGAAACTGTGCGTGACAAAATGCACCTAACAGCCGCACACCAGTGCGTCAAATATGCAATGACTCGACGCAACGACGAATAATATAAAAAATACGCCCTTTTTCAAACTGAAAAAGGACGTAAAAAAGGGCATCATTGAAGCTGTCGTCACATTGACGAGCCCCAAATCCGGGGGTTAGAACTCACGGGTAGAGGTGACGGTGCACAGAAGAAGGAGCAGAAGTGCTGGGCCCCGGCCCCAGCACGACCTGAATCTGGGGACAAATACGCCAGGTCAGGCCGAGCGCCACCCCTTCTGCATAGAGAACAGGGTGGGGACAGGATATACACAGAAGCATGTGTCCCATCAATGTGTGAATTGGTGCGAAGTGAGCTGAGATTTTTTGTGGGTGCTAGCACCCCAAGTGAAGATGCCAACGTTAGGACATTGTGCACTAGCCGCTGTCAGATGTGGTAGCATTATTGCGAAATATATTGACTAATTGTTCAAGCGTGCATGTTATTCTGGAAACAGAAGTTATTGTCGGTACGTGAAATCATCATTAAGTGGCTTTAAGTGGGTGGTGGAAGGCATGGCCTTTTGACATGTCAACATTGCATCACCAGCAGAGGTGCAGAAACTTGCCAACTCGGCTACTGGGTTTGTGACACATTTATGAAAATTGAGGTGCATAAGTGTGACAAAATAGCGATCGTGACAGTATGGTTCAAAATCAAACCGCATATTTTCGAAATACAGAATGAAGCGTGTAGCGATAAATTTAATTTAGCAACTCTGTTCTTCAATTGCACAGCGTACAATCAGTGATACAATATTGGTACTGTGTTTGGTTTCTACTAAAACGAGGGACCCCCGCTGCAGAAAACCCGCAAACCGCTGTCACAGTTGCCAGATTTTAACATGCAGCCCAATGGTGCCGATTGTTAGTGGTTGCCAGAAAGTTGCCGCCTAGATGCCCGAAATGTGACAGTCAATTTTTTCGAGAAATACATGATTGTGGGCATATTTAAGGCATTAAAGATAACTCAAATACGTTATCAAGTATTTCTCTGTCTATTTTGTCAGGTTAAATAATATTTAAAGTTTGAGTCTCTTCGATTTAGCGGTCCCTATTTCTTTGAATTTAGTATTAAGTACGCCTAAAAGCTACTAAGAAAAGTACTAAATGAGTGAAAGAAATAAACATAGCTGGGCAGCAATTCTACCTAAACTACGCAACAGCGACAAGACAAGCTCGTAGTGTTTATTTGATGTAGAGCCTGCCAAAAATGTACACAGGTGGGAAGCCACTTTTAGGGCATATTTTGGGGTATATCTGAGATAAGTGCAGGCTAAAACTGGCGGGAATAAATAGTGCTGCCCATGGCTAATCTAAGATGAATGTAGGCTTCTTTGAGACTGATGTACTTTCACACATCAAACTTGGTTTTTCATTCCTTAGCTTGCTTGTGCCTTACCTTATTTGTGCCCTAGATCAAGATTGGTTAGGTAGATTTGTAGCTGGAGGAAGTTTTTGAGAGTTGGCGCCAGCAACAGACTGGCAACAACAGTAATTCAGGTGAGATTTCATGATCAAATTATCATGTCAATATTGTACAGATAGCAAATGTGTGCCAATGCAGTCCTCCACAAAGTGTTAAAACACACACTAACGTGCACTGGAGGGGGCCTAGTAGACCCCCTTCTCATCTCAGAAATCACAGAAAATCTCAGAAAGAAAGAGACTTTGAAAAACGCTGGTTGGGGGTGTGTTGCTTACTACCAGTGGTGGTAAGCAACACACAGGACCTGAACTGCATAGAGTTAAAGCAGGACTTTGACTACACTGGATCTTTCTTTGGTATGGGACTTCAATACCTCTGTAGGTACCTATTAGGCCAATAGACATAATTTTACATCTATGCAGGGTAGTTGCCTCAGAGTTTTTACTGCAAGAAGGAATGAACAGGCGGGTGATAATCAGGTGTTGGGGGAAAATTTTAAGCATTTGATCCGTCTATAAAAATGCTACCTAAGGTCCACTTTACCAACACATTTTAGGTAGATCCAAATCTTATGTTGACATTGACATTTTTGTCCCTTTTGTTGATATGTGAGATAGAAGTTCAGTGGGGGCGGGGGAAGCTGTGATCAGGGTTCCCAATTGTGTGTAGGTGCACGCTCCCATTCATAGATTAGTTCCCAATAATAATTATTTTCATGATAATTGCCACATTTAATCATGGGGAAATGTACCATAATTGGAAACACTCCTTCAAAAATGGAAACTTCTTCAAAAGGGAAATGCATGTCATTAGGGGAAACTGCAGTCAGAGTTGCCAATAAAGTTATGATCCCAATACTGGAAACAATGATTCATAATTGGAAATTTTCCTTCCAAAACATAAACATGATCTAAAAATGAAAACACAGTTTAATACTTTCATGCAGTAATGGCTTGGTGCTTGAACCGTGTCTGTTGCAAAAGTAAGAGACAAGTAGATGACATTCAGCATATTGGAAATAGTATTCAAGTATACAATTATCATTTCCAGCTTTTTGTGACAGAGGAGGCATACGTCGCCTTGAGTTTGTGACAGCCAGCATACTTTTGCCTCTGATCACCAGCGCTGTTGTATTATGCAGCACTTGCTGGAGCAGGGCTATTGGGAAAGACCAGCGGCCCTGGGCTGTAAGCCGGAGAGATGCACTCAATCTCACCGCAGCGCCGCTCAACACACCAGCTCTGCTGTTCCACCGAGGCAGCGCGCACGCCTCGGCTGTCTATTCACCGTTCTTCTTTCGAACGTTAAATCTTAAACAGCCGAAATTTTAGTTCATTGACGGCATGATGAGCAAATAGTCCCTGCACTTCAGTATCCCCATCCCCTTCGATACAGGGATGGTAACTCTTTTATTGGGGTGCCCCAGCATTCTACATGCAATCGTAACCTGACGGTCAGGTACAATCAAATGTTTCCTTTTTATCTTTGGTTTGCGAATGCGTTTCTCGTTTCATAAAGAAATACAGTTCAGGCATCTGCTGTGATGGTTGTTGAGCTCCCTTCTCATAGTGTTGTGTATTGAGTTTAATGCTGAGTGTGGTTGATTGATTGATTATTTGGGCTTAAGGGCACGTGGACCTCCAATATATACATTTTATCACTTATGTATGCCTACACACGTGACTTAATCAAGTATAGTACCACATAAGCGGATCCAGGGGGAAGTAAACGCATTTAACCCCCATCGAACCTCCGTGCTCCCTGAGAGGTCGATGGCACACCCCTGAAATGTCGGCTCCCCCAGGATGCGAATATTGCCGCCCACGGGATAGTATTTAGCGCCCAAAAATTGGCACCTCCTGGTCCCGATGGCACGCCAACCCCAGCACCCCCTCTCCCATCATGGCCCACTGGATTAGAAGTCCTGGATCTGCCTATGTACTACCATGCTTATCAGGTTTCGTCGAAGTCACTCCATCATGCATCACATGATATAACCAAGCGCCTGTTTCAGACACGTCATGAGAATATCATCCATCATTTGAGAATACCAACAGAGAATATCGTCACATCATTTGACAGCCCCTTGAATCGAGCGGTGTGTGAACCCACCCGAGCTGCATGGTGTCGGCGCCCGGCGCTCACGTCCTTGGCTGCTACCGCTCTCCGGCGCCAGGTGCTCACGTCCTTGGCGGTTAATGTTCTCCGGCACCCGGTGGGTTACGTCTCTCTGGCGCCTGGTGCTCACGTGCTTGGCGGTTAATGCTCTCCGGCACCCGGTGTTGGGGTTACGTCTCTCTGGCGCCCGGTGCTCACGTGCTTGGCGGTTAATGCTCTCTGGCGCCCGGTGCTCACGTGCTTGGCGGTTAATGCTCTCCAGCGCTCGGGTTGTCAGACTCCTGGTGATCAAGGTCATCGCACTGGTTATATCTACACAATCATACCAATTCGGATGCGGCAAGATGTATCATATCAAAATACATCAAATCAATACAAAATATATCAAACGTACATTGCTATGCATTTGCACGCTTAAAATGTTACGCACCAGCTGTTGATACTGCAAACATTTTGGTAGAAAATACAAGCAGCAGTCTTCCCTGTTTCTTAAAACAGTAAAGCAAATGTGCCATTCTCAGGCCCTTGGTAGGCGGGGCGTGGTGCAATAAGCTGACTTTTTGTTCATGACATTCTCCTACCGAAGTAGATGGATTTCTTTGTCTTGCACCCACATATGCCGGTTGGGCCACCAAATAACCGCAAAATACTCTGCAAGGTTACTTCTTCTTACCAAAAGATCAGTTTATGGATGAATTTACTGAAAGGTACTTATGTCTCTGCAATCCTTGCAGCCTTTTCTATCCAAACAGAATATAAATGCGATTATTGAGCTCATCTGCACACAGAGCAGCATCAGGGAGATGGGCGTAGTATGCAGGTGCCAGGTACCAGGTGCCGTCACCAAATGATGTGACAATGAAATGACATGATGTGCCGAGACCAATTGATAAATTAGTTACATCTACGATGCAGTTAGCATACCAAATGCGTGTACCTGCTCACTTGGAAGAACTATTTTTTGCTCTCAATATGTTCAAAGATGCACACTGCATACATCACATTTTTCTAATTTGAATACCTCCTGGTCATAAGTGACCCATTCGGCGGACGTGTGTAGGCAGCTGACTGATGACTAGTGAACGGATGTGACGAAGGGGTCGGCGAAAGATCCGAAGGAAATATGTTTGCTAAACTTTCATTCTAATATAACATATGTTTGAAGTTAATAAAATTCCAATAGGACACCTCCCCTTTGCCGCAAATATTTCGGGAGATGGGTCGTAAGGACAGGCACTGGATTGCACACACAGAGAACCAACGAAACATTGCAATGAGCATGACAGCTCACGAAACTTTGACCCGGACATGCATGAAAAGGGAATGAATTAAGTGTCAAAATATAATTCCGGGTAGTGGCCAAATTGGGTTGCTGCTAATATTTATTATAATTTGCTATGATGTTTTATTGTAAATATTTGTATTGTTGTTGTTGTGGTTTCCAGATTAATTTATTTGATTTTATTAGTTTCGAAGTATTATAATTTTTAATGGTAGAATCTGTGGTGCTCCCTCCCAACTAATCCACATAGGAGTGGTACCTCTGACCTTCTACATCCCCCTTTTTATTATAGCGGCTCTCTACATTCCCCCCTTGTTACTGGTTGGCTTGCAAGTAATCTCCATTTATATTCGGCGTTAGGTTCGTATCAGTACCCTTATTCGATACCTCCATCAAGGTTATATATCGTTGCCCTATTGCAGAAATCCCCGAAGTCCAGTCCCATCAATGAATTCCACAAAAGCCCTCTAAACTCAAGTGTTCTGTTGAACCTGGCAAATAAAATATATAAGTCTCCGCCTGTCGATCCTCAATACATGCCCATTATCGCGATGAACTCATGTCTGCCCAGTATACTTGCTCGTCTTAGACTATCATTTCTACCCTATCGTGCGTGGCACAAGCTCAACACCCGCACTGGAGGGGGTCTGGCACTAACGCGCACTGGAGGGGGCCTGGTAGGCCCCCTAAGATCTCGGAAACTAAGAGAGTTAGAAAAACGCAACTTGTTAGGTGGGTGAGGGCTATGGTGATCTACATGATGACCAATTTTCATTGACCTAGGTCAATATCTTCAAGGTCAAATGAGGTCGTAAAGGTCAAATATTGGCCATGCTGGGGATCGATTGGTAAATGCTGTAATTATGCGGGGAAATGGTAGGAATAAGCTAAAGGCGGACAAGGTTCATAGAGAAGAAGTCTCAAAGAGGGTTCCCCACAACTTTTGGGTCAAGGTCATTCAAGGTCATTGACCTTTAAGGTCACCATATGGTATACTACTTATAATTTACACTTTGACTAACACTGTAGTCATTGTTTGGCGGGAAATCAGGATTGACCTTTCCCAATGACCTTTGACCTTGACCTTTGACCTTGAACTTTGTATTGGGGTACCTACCGATGACGTCTTAGCATAATATATGTCAGACGGGGTAACGTCATTTGGCCAGACGCACAGTGGTCAGTGACCTTGAAAATGCAGATATGACCTTGACCTGTGACCTTTGACCTTGATCGTGACTTTCATGTGAAATGACCTTGACATATAATCCCGCTTATATGGCGTTATGACGTCACCACTCAGTCTCCAATGCAAGCTAACTGGTCCAACCGCACGTTTACGGCGATCTCAAAATGCAGGTCTGACTTTGAAAGCCTATAAGTCAAAAAATTTTCGACCGATTTTCAAAAAGTCTTCACCAATCGACGTGCTATTAAATTCGGTTAAATGTGGCTAAGTATCGTTTTTTTTGGCTACGGGCGGTTCTCCGGCCACCTCGGAAAAACAGGTGGGGGGCCTCTGAGGCACCCCTCCAGTGCGCGTGTTAATAAATAAAAAAACAAAAAGTCCAAAAAACATTGAGCCAATAGTGATGGTGGCTAGGAGCCGGCCATTCCCCAGATCGGCACCATGGTGTACCGACCGCTCCCAATTTCCATGCGTTAACATACAGTGCGGGGGTGTCCCAGGCCGCATCTGCTCTCAAGGGATTCGTCAGGCTAATCCTGGCAGCCGACAGGGTCGCCACCCCGACGGAACTGGGTAGCCGCGCCGCTACCCAATTGCCTCCCCTATATGATTCCTCTGGGAGGAAATCGGGCTAATCCCGATACTATCAGGGCCTATCCTGATAGGGTTGGCTAGGTCTACATCAAGCCAACCTCCTCTATCGCTCACTCGTTCCTTCGGACATCTGCTACGATATAATACATCCACCTGGGTATTAGCGCCAACATATAGTTAAGTCTAAGATGAACTATATGCCCCCTTTCTGACACCAACCCCTTCCCTAGGGGGTCTTCACCGCCCCCAGGTCTTCGGACTGAGATCGCCATCCCCCGGTATCATCATGCTTTTCATGATCTTCATCATCTTCCTCAAAAATCTGCCCGTGGCAACAACAATAAAATTTGCGCCAATGGTAAATCCCGGGGAGTTGTACGCACCAGTTACGTCCCGCGAGTCAAAATGGAAGTTTGGTGCAATATCGTCATTCTTCATCACCTACTTATCATTTATCATCACCATCATCGTATCATCATCATCAATAACTCCCTCCGGTTGAGCCGAATACCTGAGAAGGTTGGATTGGTCCACAATTTCTGCCCCAATTTCCATCTCCTAGTCTCATCAGTCGCCACGCCGGCTCGCTCGTCTTCATCTCACGAGCGCTTCTTCTGTTCAACTCTACTCTTAATTAATACCATCATGATAGTTGTCACTTCTACATACGAGCAAGTATACCGGCACACTTATATTTTAACTTTCGTGACGTCAGCTCTATTTAATATAATAGCTGTCATCCCTTGTAAGATTCCAGTTCCCAGTTTTCTATACTGAAGTTTCTTACAATCTTCTCCCGAAAAAAAATCGACATTAGCGAGAGTAACCTAATCCATTGATAGGCTACTCGCTCTTTAACATACCCTTACTCGTATTGTATACTCCTAATATTATTATTTATCCATTGATAGGCTACTCGCTCTTTAACATACCCTTACTGGTATTGTATACTCCTAACATTATTATTTAGCCTAGCTCATTCATTATTTTACATCTAGCTCAACAGGGCGATGGTCCGAAGCCTCGATGTGATCTTTGTGGGTTGTAAAATACTAACAGTAGATACCATACCAGCCTCCGCCGCGATAATTAATAATAAATATAGAGAAATTTACGTATTGTCAGGTCTATATAAAGACTTGAGCTGAGTAGAAAGTAAATAAAAATTCTAAGAGTTTGAAGTGCTGTTTTGAGCGTGATAGTCATGATGATTATGCTATATAGAATTAACCGGCAATTTGCTCATAATAGAATGTAATTGAAAACGCCAAAGAGTATATTAATATTTCGACGACGTGTCTTCTTCAGAAAAAGTTTTGAATTTGAAAGTCATTGATAACAATGATTTTTAAATTCAATTTGAGTTTTGGGCGAACAGCATGCAGGTACACGTGAAAACAATTTTTAACATCTTGCGAAGGATACAGTGTGATGACCTAACTACATATTTTTTACTTAAGCAATGGCATCTAAAAACTACATGCTACAGAAACTACACATACATATAAGTAGAGTTTGCATCAAATCTATGGATGTAACAGTGAGTAAAACAATTTTCAGCGATGGATGTGTGGTGGTGTGGTGAGTGTTTATGCGTGGTGGTTTGGTCTTAAGTGGTATAAGTGTATGTGTAGGGTACTGGCTGTAAGAGTTATTTATTTATTTTATATTTATTTATGGAGGCGCCACGAGGAGAATTGCTTATTTATGTGTGGTCTACGGTTTTGGATTTCTATTGATTCTTTAATTTTGCATTTTGCCGAGTCTTTATAAACATGAATAATTTTTATTGAGAAGCCTTTGTCTGTGATGCGTTTAGTGAGGTGATGTAATATGGTGTGGTCTCCTAGATACTTACCCTTTCCTTTTCTCCTTGCGTGTCCTAAATGTTCCATGAGGCGAATACGAATCTGGCGAGTTGTTTTCCCTATAGAAAACACGTTGCAAAGTAGGCATGTAATAAGGTATACTGCATTTTTGATGTGGTACCTCCCCTGTAACCCGGCGTCGCATGTGTTTGTATCATTGGTGTGTGATATTGTGTGATAAATATTTTCCTCCTTGGGGCCCCTTATACACTCTCTTTAAACATTAATCATGCATCTAAATTTCCGCTACTAATTGCAATGCGTACATATTCTATCAACATACCTGTTCCAATCAATTTATAATTAATCGTCAATGTTTTACCTGTTTCATGAGGAACAATAATTAGCCTTGTATTCACTTGGCTATTTGTGAAAAACAAATACTCAGTGAATCTTCTAGAATATGTGCCGTCAATTTATACAGACTCGGTTGCATACAGACTCATCAACGAGTAATATCATAAATCACAAGGGTCACGCCTGTAGGGTGTGTTGCATTACCCCATGCCCCCAAAAATTACTACTTACCACCTGCCGCTGCATCAGTCAGCCACATGTCACCTCCTTTCTCGTAGCCGGCTCGCGTTTCCTCAGGACAGTGATTTCCCCCCGTTTATACACCCGACTCGTTTCGCGTTCCGTTCAATGTGTTGCGTTGTTGAGGAACAGTAAGACGAATTGAAATACCGTTATGCTCAATTATGCTGCTCGTTCATTATAAAAGTTATTAGATCGTATTCGCTTACGCATTTTACGTTATAAATATTGAACGGACTTGCACGTCAATAAAATCAAATCACAATCTACGCTCTAGGCTGCAAGAGCTCGAAAATTACTTAATCATTGACGATTGTTCTACCCGTTTCGTTGGTGCAATTCTGAAGCTTACATCACTAACATTACGTCAGATATTCTTTCATCGGTTTTCAGTCCCCATTTTACCCTCACGCTGATAAAAGCTTCGATATCAAAGCGGGAATTTATTTTTATTTTTGACAAAATGTTAGTCATTCAAAGAGACAAAAACCGAAATAATCAGTCGCATGGCGACCCCGATAACACAAGACATCCAAATTACAATCGACGTTACGGGCTAAACCTTGGTTAATGATAGTATTATTAGTTTATGATAAATTGGAGTACTACATTCTCATAGCTTACCATATCCAAAAAATCTACCACAAATTTGGTTAGACTACTAGCCAAAAAACGTTCGTCGCTCATGCGACAGGATTAAAATTTTCCAACACATTTCAACAATCACCAATCACCATAGGCGGATCCAGGATTACCGACCGGAGGGGGCACCTTCCCGGGGGGGTGCCACTTATGACCGGCAAAAACTATCAGGTGGGCGCCAAATCCTATCGGTGGGCGCCGACTTTCGTATCCTGGGGGGGTGGGAAGCGACATTTCAGGGGGGCGCCATCGACCTTTCAGGGGGCGCCGAAGGTCGATCGGGGGTGGGGCACGTGCCCTCCCCTTGCCCCCCTGGATCCGCCTATGCCAATCACCCCACATCACATCGTCCTTCAATCAGACACATTCTATCCCCCCCCGTTGCTTACCCGCTTAATGTCCTATGTAACATGAGTGCTGGTTATGTGCCATAATCAAAATGTTTTAAGATCTAGTTCAATTTCACATCATACACCAAATTCGCTCACGCAATTCCATAGAAATCATTTTTGTGTCTGAAGTCTGGTCGATAGATTGGGGGAGCGGCTAATTTTGAGCGGCTCGTTATTTCGGGTACTAGCATTCTGTTGAATTGTCGGTACCCCTCCCCCAAATTTGCCTCCGCCGTCGGCGCCCGCGACGACGACCGCGCTGCGCCCGCGCCGTTTGCAGAGTGCCTTGGCCTCCCAGACCATGGAGGATGCGTCCCCCTCCCTCCCTCAAGGGGGAAGGGCGCAGGCCCGTCGACCGATCGTACCGGAAGTCGGTCCGATGGCCATACCTCCCCAGGGGGGGCACGGGTAGGAAACGAATTTCACTCTTAAATTCCCTAAAAGGTGAAACCCATCACTTAATTGATGATTTTTAATTCAACATAATTTTCCCTCATTTATTACTTTCTACCCGCCATTGCGTTCCAAATGGCGTTCCCAGTCCACCTCGTGACACACGACACCAGAATGCCTGCTGAGCGCTGACTGCTGATAGAAGCGGGGCAGGTACCATGGGTGCTGGGGCCAGGTCCGGGAGGCCTAGAAAGAGGGGGCGCTCCCTGCATTTTTCGATCAGACTTGTGCCTATGTTAATGCGCGTGCTATAGCTTCCATTGCAAAAAGCTATGAAATTTGACGGTACGCAGCTAACCTATAATATTTCCTTCTTGATCCCTACTTCACGCAAAACCCCCAAAAATGTGTCACACCACACGTATAAGCAATACCATTGCTTGGAAACTGCTAGGGCAAATATCCCAATGTCCAATTTCGGGTTTAGCTTTTTTCTATTTCAGATTGATTACCAGTGATATTCTAAGCATTCTTGAACAGAGGGATCCAGATTATCAATCCGGTCCTGCCCCATCCCCAAAGCGGATAATTTTACGCACTGTTAGCCAATTTGGGTTGATTTTCCAAAAAAACACTTTGCTTTTTAAGATTTAACGTGGCCTGGCCTCCTCGGAAATGACCACAGTCCACCCTCGCCCTTGAGGAAAAAGACGATGCAATTGTGCATTTGGATTTATTTATTTTAGGTAAGTTTCCACTAACAGAAATGTCTTATTTTTACGCTTTTCATTCACCATCCGTTCAGTGGCAGTAGCAAACAGTGGCGGATCCAAGGGGGAGCTAAGGGGCTCAAGCCTCGCCCCCCCGCCCGAATGTCCGAGCTCCTATATTTAATACATATTGTATATTGTATATTGTGACACCATCCAACCATTCCACACAGATTGGGCTATTCTATGGTTGTTGTCATACAGGTATGCACATTCATCTCTCTTTCACTCTACCGAGATCGTCATGTTTCTGTACAATATGTCTACGAAACGTAAGCAACACGCTATCCGTCGACACACTAATATTTACAATATTATAAAAGAGACAATGGATAAAAGACATTAAAATACTATTCTGGCTGGTCATCAGGCGTTCTTAGCTATATCCCTGGCTATTTTTTTAAACATCTTCCATGGAATGTCTAGGAGGTCATTAAAACGACCAGTGTGATGATTATATAATTGAGACGCTCGATAACAAAACGTTCTTTTTCCATGGTTTGTTCTAGGCCTAGTCACAGCAAGATGGTTTGACTGTCGAGTTTCACGTTGGTTCACTTCATGATGGAAACGGAACATTGCATGTAGTGCACGGGGTCTGCTTGATGTAAGCACCTTGTAGAGCAAGCAAAGTTCACTGTAAACCAAGAACTGACTAGAATTCAACCAGCCAAGCTGTCCCATCACATCCGAAATATGATCATATTTTCGACGCCCAGATAGAAACCTAGCAGCAAAATTGAAAACACTTTGAATTCTTCCAAAACAGGTACTATTTGCACTTTCAAAAACCTGAATACAGTACCTAAGTTGAGAGAATACCAGAGAATCAATTAACCGTGGCAACACATCTCGAGGTAGCACATGTTTTGAATGGGCAAGTTCTATCAATATACCAAAACATCGATCGTATACAAGCTTCACGTGGTTCTCCCATCCAAGTTGGCTGTCCATCATCACCCCTAAATTTTTGACGGCAGATTTGCATTCTAATTGTTGTCCCATGAACATGATTGAGGGTGTTTGCTCAATGCGGGCTAGTTGACGTCGATCGCCGCATACAATAAGCTCAGTTTTTCCAGCATTCACTAACATGCCATGCTGTTGAAACCATTGACTTATAACTTCTAAAACTGATTCAAGGCTAGTCCTCATCTCATCCAAACGATTCCGTGGTCCAGTGATCGCTAACTGACAATCGTCAGCATAGCGCACTAGCGTGACTTTGAAGCCGTTGATTTCGCTGGAAATATGACAAGCAAGATCATTGGTTGCAATGTTGCTAAGCAAAGGTCCTAAGCAAGTACCTTGAAATGTGCCGATGGATATTCTTGCCGGTTCCGATAATTTTTCCCCAATTTTGACTCTTTGAATATGGTCTTGTAGATAGCTTTTGAACCAACCAGTTGAAATTTGCAATAGTTCCAGTTTTTAAGAAGAATGTCGTGGTCGATAACATCGAAGCAGCGAGATAAATCTATGAGAGTAATAAATGATATTTAAGAGTTGTCCATGCCACTTAAAACCTGTTCAGACATAGTTAAAGTGCAGTGCACGTTGAATGTTTTTCCATGAATCCATGCTACTCCTCGCTGAAGAGATTCTGGTGGGTCAAATATGCTGTCAATGGTGTATGCACCAATTTCTCAACAATTTTGCTAATGGCTGGCACTGTAGTCACAGGTCTGAAATTGGCTGAAACAGATGGATCTCCCCGCTTGTGAATTAGAATTACAACAGCACTTTTTCAACTTTTGGGCACGGTTTCGGAAACAAAACTGGCATTTATAATCCGCACCAAAATGTGACCAATAACGCTGAAACAGATCTTCAAAAACTTTGATGGGCAGGTCGTCTTTATTGCAAGAATTTTTGTTTGGCATGGAGAACACTACTTTTCGTAGCTCGTCCATGGTGATGGGCATGATACGGAAAGCTCCCGCATTAACTCTTGGCAGTCGAACCGGAAATGGTGCTCGTCCCGATCTTTGAAATTCCGAAATTACTTGATTTCGTGTTTCAGAACCTATTTCTGCAAAGTACGCATTCAGATCATTAGGGGTCAAATTTAATGGCTGAGTTGCTGGTCCTCGCTTCGGAGCTATCACTGGTCGTAAAAGACGAAATACTTCAGATGAGTTGCCATTGTTTACGCGATCTGAAATGCTGTCCCTGCAATCTTTCCGTATAGCTCGTTTTGTAAC
Organism: Lepas anatifera; assembly: GCA_034440635.1. Taxonomy (NCBI): domain Eukaryota; kingdom Metazoa; phylum Arthropoda; class Thecostraca; family Lepadidae; genus Lepas; species Lepas anatifera. The sequence goes on from JAOTON010002137.1 coordinate 317,905, forward strand.
TGTATCGAGCTGCTTATGAAGGAAAACATTGCCTAAACTCATAGCAGCTCTTCTTTGTTCCATGAGATCAATTGTTTCATCCGTGACAGGGGCCTTACGCTCGTTGTGCACGCGAAAACGTCTGAATGGTGCATGTGAGTTAAGAATACCGGTTAGCCTACTAGAAAACATATCCCACTGCTCCTCACATGTGAAGTCACGGCCAACAATGCTATACCAATCAGTTGAATTTACGTCGATAAGAAATGCATCGGTGTCGAATGCTCTCCAATTACGGGCTGTCCTATACACTGCTTTACGTTTCGTGCCAGAAATTCTAGCTTCAACGCGAACACGTTTGTGGTGACACGAGTAGCTACACTGCTCCACCGTGCATGAGGGATGAAAGTCATTTGAACATAGTGCGTTTGACAAAAACACAACATCAAGGATCGACTGTTGATCCCCGCGGACAAAAGTAGGCTGATTTACACCACAGTTGAGACTATACCGCTCAAGTTCACACAGGCGGGAATGGGCTGTCTGGTTGGTGACTCTATCGGCGTTAAAGTCTCCACTTAATATGACACGTTGGGAGGGAAAAGTCGAATTGATAAACTGCAGCTGGTCTTCAATATCGTTAAAATCCGCGTGGGTTTGCATCTGACTAGAAGAAGGAGGTCGATATACACATCCGACCAAAGCGGCTTTTTTGTTGTCCAGCTTTACTTTCAACCATAATGATTCTACGTGAGAATCAGATCCATCTCCAGCGGGTATCCCCAGTTTTTCTGCCTGTAATTGGTCTCGAACATAAATGCACACACCACCACCGCTCTTTTTTCTTCCAATGACACGGTCACGGCGAAAGAGGAGATATCCCTCGATGGAAAGAAGGCGATCAGGAGTTGACGATTTTAGATTGGTTTCGGTGAAGCAGACGACATCTGGCTGCCTAATGAAGACGTCAGCTCTTATATCGGGCATTTTTGGAAGTAAAGATTGAATATTGAGCAACTCCAGTTTGAAATTGGAGCCTGAAGCCATATTCGGTCGATCCACCCCGCTCGAATCACCAGACTTAGTCCGTCGGGTTTGTAGCAGGTTCAGACGTAGTGCCTCCACGAGAGAATCGTTGTTTGCATGGGTGATATGCTCATGCACCGGGTCGTTGTCCAGTGGTCTCCTCTGTGCTACATCTGGACGCTGAGTAACCAGCACTGGTATTTGATGGCCACTGACATTGGCGAGTCCAGGATCGGAAACTAGCGGCACTGGAATCAGCTGCCGGTCATAATCGGGTGGTTGGTCACACCATCGTCTTTGCTGCTGCCCGGCGCGGCGTTGTTGGGTGCGGCGTCCAGCCCGCCTCCCCCGACGGTGGCTGGGCCCGCCTCTGCTCTGCTCCCTCCGCCTCCGCCTCCGCCTCTGCTCCCAGCCACCTATCGGTGGAGCGGCAAGGCGCTGACATTGCTGGGTCACGATTGCGTCACTGCTCTACGAAAAAGCTAGAGACATCCGATTGGTCTCGAGAGCTCTTGCACTGCTTCCAGAACCGGTAGAAGCTGGAATCTTCGAGCGCGATGCGTCCTTAGAATCAGCGTTTCCAACATTTGACAGAGTTCATAAATTCTATATCACAGTCAAGGACAAAGACAGACGACAGAAATGGATCAAGTACACTCACAAGCTAATGTTCACCATTTTTCAGGGATTAATACCGTCTGGAACACTGCAATAATAACAAAATCAGCGGAGCGTTACACACTGGCGGCCGCCATATTCAGGCGCCAACTCAATAGGTGAGGGTCTGCCTGAGGTATTGGTGGGTGAGGCTCGAGCCCCCTAGCCCCCCAAGAATTCCTGGAGCCGCCACTGGCTGATACTTCCCTTGGAATATTTGACCGCCGCTACCTAGAAATCAGCGCTCCTCTAGCCACGTTTGCTCTGCTATTCCCCAGTCAGACTTTTAAAGCACACACTCCCTAAAAATGCAAAGCATGTTCGCCAAGTAGCATAAGCTTCTCAACGGGGCCTTCGCAGCTTTTACCAGAATCCGGGATCCGCCGCTGCCATTGGGTCGCAGTAACAGACTTAGCATTACCAACCTACCGGGCAGCGTAAGCACCAAACCGGGAGCCGTGAGTGTTCTCATGGCGAATAGCTAACATCATTGTCTGTTCTAGTAAAGATATCTGCCATTGTCATTGTCATCACACATCATTTCTGTTGTGAAAGTGTTCATGTCAGAACACTTCTTTGAGTGGTGACAACATTCTTCAGTTCTAATGAACTCATACATACAATAGTAATGAATACAATCAGCATGTACACAAATGATGCGAAAAAAACGTATGCGTGCTTCATAACGTTGGATGTAAACGGGGAGCTGAGAAACTGTGAAGGAATTGTCCAATAGCTCTAATTACTTCATTAAATTTTGGCTCCTGCTCTGGCGTCTGGGCCATTTGTGACTCGGGTGTGCAACGCGCTTTCTTTGCAACACATTTTGAATAAATTTTGTTTTTTCCGTTATTGCCGTCAAAATGAGCTTCCCCCTCGACTGAAAAGTAAGCCTAAAACACAAGAACTTCGACATACATGGGTTATAGCAATGCCACAAATTTTCCACTTATTGCGTCCTTGCGAGGAGGGAGTACATGGCTGATTTAAAATGAACGGCCTCTGTGGCCCTTTTGAATCCAAGGCTGGACTCTAAAAAAATTGTAAAGAGCCATGGAGCTTGGAAGAGCTAGCTGGTATTCAAGGTCTATATCTTTCGGCCAGGGTGGTGATTAGTGCGGGTGAGCCGCTACTGATGTAAAGAAAAGAAACCAGTGTATTTGTACAAGCAAAATGCTTTACTGTTCATTACATTTACTTCATCAGTTAAGATATCGGAATGAAATGTTGGCGGACCGTCTCAGAATGGTTTACTGCATGGGCAAGTAGGACGTTCTAAAAATGTTTAGCATATATATGATTAAACTGTTCATATCTCCAAAATCGTACGGGAATTCAGTTATATGGACTTCAACGTGCGTTTTCCTTCTAAAACTGTTGTTTTCTTCCTAAAGCTGTCACTTGAATTTGTCGGGAAATTACTATTTTATCAGTTTGCTTAACACATACAATCATGAACATAATGTTGGGGTTAACCTTCGCCCGGGTGGAGGGTCTTTTTAGACCCCACCTCGGGTTTTTCCGAAGTGACCAAAAACGGCGGCGCGCAGCGCCGCCAGACTTGGTCTAGCTGTTCCTTCATCGTTTTTATATCTTTCCTGAAAATTTTGGCCCAAGGTCATATCAGGTCAGGTCATCAGGCCAGGTGAAGTGACCTCACCTAAAAAATACTTAGGACCGCATAACTAAAAGAAGGGTTAATCGATCAAGTTGAAACTCATACCACATATTGGGCCCACCAGGAGCTACAACATTTGTTCCGGGATTTTCGATATTGGTGACCTAAGGTCATGTGCAGAGCATGACCTCCCCATTGTCAATACATGGGGAAAATCACGAAATGAGCTTTTCTCAGTAAGTATGGATGGAATCAACTTCAAACATCGTTTGCGACTTGCTCTTAGCCCATTTCTGAAGCTGATGCCAAAGTTTTTGACTTGTGACCTTTAACCCTCGCCCACGGGGGGCCATCGATGGCCCCCTAAGGTTTTTCGGGATAGCCGAAAAACGATGAGGCGCAGCACCGCGGTTGGGGTCTACCTCTCACTGCAACTTTTCCCATCATCCTGAAATTTTTACCCGGGTCCCAAGGTCAGGTCACCAGACGAGGTCAACCAAGGTCACCTCACTTCACCTTTAGGCTCTGTAAGAGCTACATTTCAAACTCGATCGATTTGAAACTTCCTACACTTCATGACCCTCCAGGGTCTGCAAGGTGTTATCGGGATTTTTCGATTTCGTGCCTGAGGTCAGGTCACGAGGCGACCTCTCCCATTGGAAAGCATGGGGAAAGCTATTTCATGATATACAACCCACAAAAATGATTGCAAATACTCAGACTGCTCAGAACAACGTTTTGGACACCCTTTCACGGATCCCAGGGGTCATATTTGCCTTTGACTTTTCCAAGGTCATCCAAGGTCACCAGAGGTCAAAAACAGTATTTTGACAATAACTTTTGACCTAATTGAGCTAGAGCGGTGAAACAAACACTATCGTGTTTGTCTTGTCACTGGCTTTCATTTGATATACGGCAGGTACTTTTGACCTTTCGTGACCTCAGGTCATATTAGGTCACGAGGTGACCTCTGGCGGTCAAACCACTGGCGGGAGGTCTTTACGTTCCACATAGCGGAAAAGTACTGGCAATTTGCTATCAAATGTACTTTACCAGGCCTCAATAGCTCTAATGACATAAGAGTTATGCCCAGTTTGTTAATCATTGCATATTTGAGTGAAAATAGCCGATCTTGACCTAATTTGACCTCTGGAGGTCAAACCATTGCCTGGCACTAAAACATGCGAAGTAATTTCTTCTGAATTCACGCGGCTTTCTTTGCTTTGCGATTTGCGCTAACGCCCATTTTTCGGAGTTGAGGGGGCCATCGTGGCCCCGGTGGGGCGAAGGTGGCGCGGACCCCGGTGGGGCGCGGGTTAAAAGGTCACCTTAGGTCAAATAAGCATTTTTTGGTTTTTCTCTATAAATTTTGAATAAACAAAGATAGAGCTTTTATTTTGTCACAAAAGTGTTTGCATAGTCACTGGAAGTCAAATGATATACATCATGACTATATCAGGTCAAGTTGGGTCAGACCGTTGACCTGGGTCAGGTCAAATTCTTAAATTTGACCTGGCATAGCAATATCATATATCATTCGATTCGTATTGACGAGAGGATTGCAATGGAGCATAAACTATGGCTGCATCTTGTTTGATTTGGAAGCTATTAGCGAAAAAGTAATCGCCCTTATGCATGGGTCGCTATGGACATTCCCAAGAATATGCCCAATATCTAGTGACCTGTAGCTCCCTAGGCTTTGACCTGACACGAAAATGAATATCACTGTAATGAAAGCACATCTCAAGAACTTTCGAATGGTGTTAGAAAAATGTTTCTAGCTATTATAGTTTCTGAGATATATGAGGTTTTCTTAGTACACCTCATATTAGCGGTTTTGACCTGTTTTGACCTCTGGTGACCTTGATATTGACCTGACAAGAAAAATGACCGAAGTCTTTTCGATATCATTTTCGAAGAGCTTTCAATTGCTGTTTTGCCCTTTTTTCTAGCTCTCTTAGTTTTTGAGATCGTGGGGGTCTTTTTTAGCCCCCCACCAGGGCGAAAGTGGCTCGTACCCGCCACCGGGGCAAGGGTTAAGCGATGCACCAGCTGCTGAGGTCATATGGCATCGGAGGGAATGTGAGTAAAATAATCTTGAGCTAAAATAAGCTAGGGCGTGAAATTTGCCTCTAAGTGGGCTCAAACCGGCGACACGCTGCAAATGGCATAGAATACCACGGGTCGAACCGAGCGCAATCGCTAACCAACTGCACCCCATTCACAATGTACGCAGTAAGATACTTGAGGTGAGCAGTCGTGGCTACTGGTGCATGTGCCTTTTAAGCCTGTATTCTTGGGATATGTACGACGAATACTGACTGCTAAAAACTCTGCCCTTGACACTTTATTCGGGACCCGAGCCATCGGTGTCTTTACTTTCACTTTCCGTCCGTCCAATGCACCAGATCTCGTGACCCACTTCGGGATCATCGTGTCCCTACAGACTTAATCTGTTTAAAGGATGCTCCAGGCTCTGAAGGTGTGGGCTACGTCTTAAGGACATTTAAGGACTCTAAAACCTGTTGCCTCTGCAGGCAGCTTACTGTACTTCAGTGTTTTAGTGTGGTTTTCTATGTCGCTTATATTTTCAGTTCTTTCTTCAGCCTGATGAATTGCGTATTAGTATTTTCAAAATCCGTACATGTCAGATGTTATCAGGTCAGATCTCTTCAATCCCTTTCTGAGAGTTATGATAATCTGGAAATGGACAATCCCGTGGTTGGAAGCTTATCAGCCATGCATTGTGGAGGAGCAAAAATGTAAAACAATTACACCGGAAAGGGATTACAAAGCAATGCAGGTCATTATTAGGCAAGATAAATACGTCCAATTTCCTCTGGAAATGTTTTCATTGCTTAGCCACGTATGCCACAGTTAAGTATAAATCAATACCATGTAGGGATTTCTGTATTATGTAATAGAGATAAGTATTCTTATACACCAGAGCTAATAAGATTGCATGTATGTACATAAGCTTCTCGTGCTGAAGAAGCTTGCTATGGTCCATCGATGTACACTATTCTTGTTTAATATGCGGCAAAAATATACTGAAACTTCAAGTCAGCTTAATCAAAGACAAAGTTTCATCGACTGAACAGTGAACAGACATCGGAAATGAAGTGATATTTCAAAACCAACACGAGAATACAAGTGAATCAGACGTATAATAAAATGTCCACTATCATGCAGCACATGACCTGCGCTGGTGAATATTAATGTTCCCTACGAAAAATGTTCACAGTGCATCATAATGTCAAATGTCTTCTTATAGCGCGTATGTCCTAATCTCTTACGAACCCTAGTTGACAAATTGACTGACATGTTCTTGTATTTTAATCACGTCACATTTTTTCAATCCATGTTTGTATGAGCAATCAAAGTTCAGGATACCCATAAGGTCTTCATTGTGTGCAACATCATGCAACATCATGTTTTTGCATTCATACTCATTGGATTTTATTTACAAGAGAAAACCCTCTGTCGTACTTTGAAAGCAGGCGACGCCGCTTTTACTTCATACTAGCTATAGTATGCATTGCTGAGGAGGCGCGTACACTACGACATCCGCCGACATTAAAGTTATATCCGGAAAAGAGTATGTTTCAGAAATCTGACGTAAGATATTCTGAATTTCTTATAATATTCAACTCCTTAAAATCGGAGGTCCCGGCATAAGATATTTCAATTTTGTCACTCCTCCGTTCTACAGACCGGGCGATCATAATTTGGAGAAGCATTGCTCGACTTCGGCACGTGGCAAAGCCAAATTTTCACCTCACCAACCCCAAATTCTAACATGATCAAAGCACTGCATTTAACGCACGGATTCTCGTCGCATACGTAGAGAGCCCCAAGTTCCCACCTAAGATTTCGGAGGCGAAGGGTATAAAATGCCCGTTAGGTGGTTTGTTTGGTGCTGGTGATCTACATTATAACAAAATGTCTTTGACATAGGCGAATATATTGGTCAATGGTTCATAATTATGGTCAAATTGTTTGTGTTTATAATGGGCAATATATCAAATATAATTCATCAATATAATGATCCATATTATTCAATATAAATAATGAATGCCATGATGTGATTAAGTAAACACACTAATGCATATTTTCAAGGTGCCATGCCATGATTTCGAGTGAGGAGCCGTTGGTCTCCTGTGCATTTTGTTCCCGAAGTTGGCCCGAGGCCTGGGTATTTATTGTGCTCTTTGTTCATACGTTGTAGGGAATAAACACGTACGGTACCAAACTGGTTGCTCGAGAGGGAAGGCAGCAAGGTCAAAAATCGAGGAAAATAGTGTTTTTGAAGAAAATGAAGGAATTGGGAGTTGAAGCCAATAGGTCAAATGCGTTTCTGAATCTCCCCTGGATCCGCTAGTGTAATAAAAAAGGAGCTCGCACTCCTTCAGAACTTTCCAGCTAAGCACCCGCAACCATTGGATTCACCCGCAACCCGCAACTCTTTCGCAACCATTGGATCAGAGAAGGCAGAAAGTAAGAGGGGGCTCTGGTGCTCTACCAGTGACCCACGGGGTGCCACAGGACTCATTGGTTGGGCCACTATTGTTCAGCCTGTTCACCAATGACCTGCCGAACTTTATACCATATGGCAAGCTGATATCATACGCCGATGACACCCAGATCCTTGATGAATGCACACCGACACCCCTATGCTTAGCTGAACTGAAGAGGCGAGCTGAAGAAACGCTACATGCCCTCCAAACCTGGTTCGGAAGAAATTCACCGAAAATGAACGCTTCAAAAACTGATTTCATCCTCATTGGAACCAAAGTCTCTCTGAAAGACACAGCTGACTTCCGGATGCAGATATCTGAGTCTCTCTTACCTCCATCTGAAACCATAAAACTGCGGGGTTTTGCGATCGACCGAACGCTTTCTTGGGAACATCACATTTCAAAGGTCGTTCAAAAATGTTTTGGTTCCTTGGTGGCTTTTAGCAGATTTCGTCATCACTTCACACCCGAAGCCCTGCATCTAATCATCCAGGCCCATGTCCTTTCACATGTCGGATACTGCCTCCCGGCTTGGAGAGGGGCAACCAAGACCCAGTTGGGAAGGATGCCAAAGGCCATCAACTTTGGAGCTCGAATTATCACCGGCACTCGAAAAAGGCAACACATCACACCAGCTCTCAAAAGCCTTGGCTGGCATAATATCGAAACTAGTATTGCCGAACGCGATTACCTTGAAATATGTAAGGTAGCTCACGTCGACCAATCTCCAGCAGCCCTAAAGGCAATGCTACCACCAAGGGAAAGTGTTTCAGCAAGGGTGACTAGAAACTCAAACACCCAGCTCCAACTGCCTCGATGTCGACTGGAGAGTACGAAGCGTGCCTTTCCGTACAGGGCTATTGCCCACTGGAACACGCTTCCCAGGGACGTCACTCGGATCCAAAGGCTGAACGCAATAAAGAAGTATTTCCACAGAAAACTAGACGATGAATAATAACTTGGACGGTATGCTTAGTTATAGCGTGTATTTTATGTGTGCTGCTTGTCACCTGTGTGTCAAAGGCGTTACGACACCTGATGTACGAATGTGTGGTATCTGTGAATACCTATATATAACGATGGAATTTGTAACGATACCTGAAAAACCAAATAATTGGATGGGACTCGTGCTATGAATACAGAATACAGAACCAATACCAAGCCCTCGGTATGCCAGCGAATGCTGTGTTGACGTTGCGAGGCAAGGATAATTGCCGAGTGTTGAAACCGCCGTGCCGAGCAAGAAAAACAGTTGTGGCATCGCAACATGTTGTTGAATGCGCCAGAGAGCGTCTGAGTTAGCACGCTCAGGGGAGAGGGGTCTGGCGTCAACGTGGAGTGGAGGGGGCCCTAAAGAGGCTACCCCTGAGATCTCGGAAACCAAGAAGGTTACAAAAACGCCCGTTGTGGGGTTTTCGGAGGCCATAGTCATCCACTAAGGACTTAGGTCATAGAGGGAATGTTCCATACAATGTCCAAGACAATTTTGGGGTCAAGATCGTTCAAGACCCTGATAGCAGCTGTTGAGCGTGAAATAGAGCTTTGACCTTGACCAATGACCTTTGATCTTGACTTTAACAATCAGTAACCTTAACCCTTCGGCGGGGGCTAATATTGCCCCCTGGTTTTTCAGAATATCTCCGAAACGGCTTGGATAGAACTTGAAACTTCTGACTTTTCCTAAAACTAGTACAGGCAGGTTTTCTGAATTGTCAATATTATATATTTACCAGGGGCGGAGCTATGGCTGGGTTTTTGGGAGGTTCTATCCACAAACCAAGTATTATCGTATGCGATGGGTTCTTTGTAAAGGAAGCGTTCTGCTGATCCTGATACCGTTTATGGTTTTATTATATCATTTTTATGTGAGATGATAGTGCATTCACAATTGTCACTATTTGTATTCATCGGGGCGGTTACGCAGTTCAAATGGGGGAATGTTATCAAGAAGGACTAAACGTTAGTGTGGAAGACTGCTTACAGCCGTGCCAGGGCGAATACAATTGGGTATATGAAAATTCAAATAGTTATAACAATTTAGATTACCAGAGGCGTGTCCAGTCACTACACATTTTCAAATGCATATTCCCAGCCAGTATCACCGCCGCGACTCAATATCGTTGTATATTAAAATGTGTTTCCAATCACCCCCACCCGCCCCCCACGACGAGAGTCCTTGATCCGCCTATGTCACCCCTTTCCCGAGCTGCCATGGGAGGGTAAAATTATCAGAAATAAATTTCAACTAGTCGAGGGACTAATATACTCATGCATACCACTCGCATATTGTTGGGATGTATTTTACCCCACTGTTTTACCTTACTGCATCCGCCCCTGATGAGTTTTTCACTTTTTTTTTGTTGATGCGAGTTATCTCTTTCCGCGTAAAAAATTTTAGGTTGTATATATTTCTATGTCTGTCTGAAGCTATTGAATTTAATTTTGCGTAACTGGTATATACTTTGTAATTATTTGTAAATCTGAACTAGTTTTGTGAAATCGTGCAACAAGAAAGGGTTATGGAAAATCTAAAATACACAAAATTGTATATTTTGCACGACTTTTCCTTAAAATCAAAATTTTAATTTTTTTTTCAAATAAAGTTGGCGTCGGGAATCTATAGCACTTTGAATTTTCAAATCGCCGGTTAGATTACGAGATCTTAGGGGCCGATATCCCCTTGTCCGTCGTGTTAAGGAGGACGTCATATCGTCACATACGCCATGCTGAGTAGAGGCATCTGACCGGAAGTATTGGGTGCAAGGATATTGAAAATGCCAGTATCACTATGACCTTGGCCTTTATGTGAGGTGCCCTAGACATTTCATTCCGATTATATGGCCTTATTACGTCACAAATCCGTCTACAGTGCAGGCGACATGCTTCGACCGCGTTATTCTGCTGATATCAAAATAAAGGTCTGACTTTTAAAACCCTCAAGTCAATTTTTTATCAACTTTGTGTTCCTTTACCAACCGACGCACCCATAAATTCTCTCAAATGAGCAAAGTAGATTTTTTTCCTGCGAGCGGCTCTCTGGCCACCTCGGAAAAGTAGGTGGGGGCACTTTAGGCCCTCCCTCCATTGCGGGCGCTTAATGCTGAATGTCTCATTCACTCGGTGCTTCGGATAACATTTACGGAACGGAGTTGACTGGATCACTTAGAGCCAAAGAAGGGTGTTCAGAGAGAGTAAATTTCATCCAGTGGTTCTCATTTTGTTGTAGTAAATGGGTTGGAAATTACACACCTCTTTGATAATCAACGCCGGCTTCTCGTGACATTGATATGGAAAGTGAAGATTGCCTCACCATGACCTTCACCATGGCGTACGGCATCGTACACATGTTGCTCATACAAACGCCAGAGTCGTTACTTGGGAGGTGGCTATGTGAAACTCTGTTTCTACCTAGTATAGAAATGATTTATTTTAATCTAGGTATGTATATTTTCTAATAAAAACGCAGTGCAAATGTTAACAACACATGAATTGAACACATCAGGGGATGGTTTTCTTAGTGGAAAGCCTCAAAATCTCCTTAGTTACAAAATCTCCACAGATCGCCTAAAAAATAGCACATTCCAGTAATTTTCTGTGCTGCTGCAATGACGAAAAAATAAACGATGGTTATTTCCATCGATCATTTTAAACATATCAGCCGCTTTCATCCATCGTAATACACACCTTGAGCCTAAACAACAACGTTATAAAAAGACGAGGTGTTTGTGAGCGCTGAGAGCCAGACACACAGCCTCTCTCACCTGGGGTGCCGCTCCGCCGTGTTCTTGTGCGTCACTGATCTGCGCTGGCTGCTGGAGTGGAGCCGACCCACCGCGTGCAGTCTGCAGCTGGGCACTGACGTGACGCAGCGCTCGTGGTCCATCTCCGCCGCCGCCGGCCGGAGACTGCGTCAGGACCGGTCCTCTGGCCTCATGACCAGTGATCCTCCCAGCCTCTGCCGACCCGCTGCCGTGAGGGTGCAGCCACCCGCGGCCAGGCAGATCGCACACGGACTGCAGGGCCTCGCGTAAACACGCCATACCTCAGGAGAGCTCATTGTCATAGAGTACATCTGCTTCTCTGCAGGCGTTAATTCAGAGTTGGTGAGACTCCTTAGTCAAAGTAGTGGTGAAAGTTCAAATGCCACTAGATAAAACAGTCAATTGTTTTCACCTGTGCTGCTTCACATAAGAGAAGGAGGACAAATTGTGGGTCTATAAATCCCTTTGCCGTGCAGCATAAGCATGCATGACCAGCTTTTTGCTTTTTTGCAAGAGCATAGAGATAGTTTACTCAGACCAATAATTCTTAAAGAATAGACTTTTTCAAATATATGTAGCACAGTGATCTTAGCCAGTGCAATTTCTCTGTGCACCAAACAAGGAAACGAGCGCTGTCAGGACTCAAAGGGGCACATTGTATCTGCCAAAAGAGGCCGTTTGTTTTCTTTCTGGGGTACCTACTTTTAGCTTCAGTTTTGCAAAAAAAACACATTAAGGCTTTACAACATTCTTCAGCGAAGGACACAAACATTTTGAACCTGAGAACACGCCTGCACGGATTCAAAACAAGAATGGCATTGGTCCTCAGTTGATAAGACTCCAAAGGCCTGAGGACCATTGAGGAGGCTGGGAACCAGAAGTGATCTCTAGTTTGCATTTAGAAAACGCTCTGATTGGGTATTTTGGAAAGTCTGAAGATTTGTTTGTAATATATTTTCCAATGTGACCATCCGGCACGTTCGTGTGACATATCCATTACTGTAGATATGTTCACGGCACAGGTGTATCGTGTGAACGTGTATCTGTATATGCAACAGGCTACATATGGTCCACTCATCTGCCCCGTGACGTCAAGCTCTTGTGTACGCTCCGTGAACAAACCGTACACAAAACGTGTGTTTGAAGTTCGGCGCAGTCCATCCGCTATACCTTTTGCACTGGGTTGGCTGTCACAGGAGCGCCGTTTGTGTAAAATAGTGTCATGTGTACGTTGTGTATGTATGTATGTACGCATCCTGGGAGAAGAAACATTTTTGGGACTGCCATGAGCCTTTCAAGGGATGATGCCGTGATAATTTCAGGGGGCGATGAGGGTCGATCGAGGGGGAGGGGTCAAGTATCTCCACTTACCCTCTCCTGTATCCACATATGAGCTGATATAGTTCGGATGATCACCTCCCGGCTTGAATTGCCATAAGCCTGCCTCTATATCTTTTTGCCTGGTTGGGATGTTCATGAGTGACTGTATTGTGCATAAGCGGATCCAGGATTACCGATCAAGGTGGGGGGAGGGGTACAGCTGCACACAGTCGGGGAGATAATACCTGACCAGGGACGCTGTTTTTTAACGGCAAAACCTAACCTAGTGCGAAATCCTCCCGTGGAGACGCCGATTTAGCGCTAAGTTCATTCGCCGCCCTGGTAACTCAGCTAGTAGAACGTTAGGCTCTCGTCGGCTTCTCAGGAGCATGCAGTGGCAGCGCGCGTGCAGGCTTGGGATAGATTCTCCTGAGACGCACCGGTGTTCAATATTTATCCGACGTAGGTTGGCTGGCAACTGAGTGGTTAGAGGGTGACCGTGATGGGTCGTCCGTGCATGCCATGTGGGGCGTTAAGCTCTGGCTTTTGAGCTAAACTTTCATTGCGGTAGTTGCTCGTTCCGATGGTGAGATCTAAGTCTCTGTGACACGTCCCTTAAAGGGAGTGTCCCACTTTTATAACGTGTTTTGAACTGAGATAGCAGTTTTGTAGAGCGCGCTGAGGAATCACTTTTGGCATATTTAGTTTTACTCAAAGCTCTCTGTATAAAATTTCCGCACACTTTAAAGATCAAAATAAAGGGGCCTATTGGCTTAGTTCAAACCCTAAAGGAATACCTTCCATATGGTTGCAACAATCTGATTGGTCCTCAGGCCTGAGCCCCGCCCACTAGTGGAAAATGTCATGCTAACCAGTGAGCCAACTTGCAATATGCCTGTTTGAAGGTGCGACGAAGATGGCGCAACACATTCGTTTCGTTCGTGCAAAACTAGTCCAACAATAAGCACTACAAGTCCAGCTATTTAGAGAAGAAATACATCTGCACAATTAAGGTACTTGATTAGTTCAATCATGCTTCTAAGCCTATTAATTTGAAATATCTGCAGAACATAATACAAATGAAGAAAATTTCGGGTAAAAAAATTAAATTTGTTTCAGTGGTCTCCTTATATTTCGCTTGAATTACCGCTAATATCATTATAAATCAGAACTGTGTGCTGTAAGTAGGGTAAGTGCTTCCCTTCGTATTCATGTACGATTCAACTCTATCGTGATTGTTCCCGAACACAATACAGAAAGAAAAGTAGGCGGGTTGGGTAAGGCGCCAAGTATGTGGACGAGGATTGAATTTTCTGGCTTTGGGAATGGGGAATTAAGTGCTGTAATCGCATTAAAAGACAAGACCAGTGCCTATTTGTACTTATCACTTGGTCTTCCTGAGAAAGGCCCAGTGAAGACTCAATCGAGCTCGTCAAAGAACGAAGACAGCAGGTCATTATGGCTCTCAAGGATTTTCAACAATTGTAGGTTATGTAAGGTCAGCCAGCAGTACTTGAAATACGATTCAAAGCTAGTCGAACTGTATATTGGATTTAATGCATTTGTATCTCACTTCAAAACTTATAATGAAATTACAAAATTCCCTCTAACATGTTAGAGGTAGGTACTTTTCATTGCACTTGGCTTATTTCCATGGAGATTATTCTGTTAAGTAAGGTTACGTTGATAACTTATTTATTTTTATTTCACAATTCCTCAAATATTGACTGGGGAGGTTACGAATGGTGCAAACTCTTTCCTGAACATGTCCTCTGTGGAGAAACTAATTCATATACCAGTCTGCAAAGTATGGCAGCAGGCCAGACGAGTCGCACCAGCCATATAAAATTCTCGCATCGCCAGTCTTAAAAATTTACACCAATCTGCCACATATCAGGGAGAAAAATGTACCCATTCCTACCCAAAAGTTGCAATGTTACTTCTATTATTAGTTAGTTAATTAAAACCTTTTTATAAGGCCCTCTTCTGTGTCTTGATAACCATTCAGCCATTATTTGTTGGCTTAAGTGTCACCTTCCTCACACCAGTCTCACAAATTCACACAGGATTGATAAAATTTGCACCACTCACTCCTGTCTCCAAGGGCATTCACACCAACAAGATCTCGCCAAAATGCCATACCTTGGACATTGGTTATATGTATATATATATATATATATATATATATATATTTATATTTATATGTATATCTTACATACCACTTTTTAAACACTACTAAAAACACTAGTTTGCTCATACTCCAGTCTGCAAAGTATGGCAGCAGGCCAGACGAGTCGGACCAGCCATCTCAAATTCTCGCACCGCCAGCCACAAAAATTTGCACCAATATGCCATTTGCCAAGGAGAAAAACACACCCATTCCTACCCATACGATGCAATGCTACCTCTCTTATTAGTTAGTTAGTTGATAATTTTTATAAGGCTCACTCCTGTGTCTTTATAACCATTTAGCCATTATTTGTTTGGTCTCCAGTGTCACCTTCCTCGCACCAGTCTCAAAAATTCGCACCAGGTTGATAACATTCACACCACATGCTGCTGTCTCAAGGGCACTCGCACAGACGAGATCTGGTCGAAAATGCCATACTTTGCACACTTGTTCATACTCAAACGTGTCAGTTTATTTTAAACCCTCATCAGTGAGATTATGTCACAACCGTTTGTAAAACAGAAACAAGAACAGACAGCAAACATGGCAGACATTTTGAAAATTAACCAAGTTTTACAGCATTAAATAAACAATAGTCCCGCCCCCACTAAAAGAAACACAAAAACATACAATGGCAAATAGACATAATCAGGATAAATTGATGAATGATACTACTGAAACTATATATTAAAGGGAATGTGGCACCTTGGTCAAATCCTGGAATTTAGTGAAATTAGGCGTACTTTTAGCCAAAAATAATGAAACCATTCATGATTTCTCTGAAAAATGTACCATAAGCTAATATTTTGATTTTTTAAATATTCCTCTAGAAAAATAAATAAATATAAGCATGTGGATGATGTCACGATCTGGCAACCACTGCCATACTTGAAACGCTTCAAGGGAATGATTGGCTGATGCTCATCGTGACGTCAGCATATGTCGCCACACCAGCAGTTCACAACAATGGCCGCCCGGCGACAGGCTGATGGGGGCTGGTGTCAGGTAGGTTTTAGTTTTTTCTATGGAAATATTGAGTTCCAAGACAAATGAAATATGGAGTACCGGGTTTTCCGACTTGCTTTACAACTTGGCTATCTCAGTTAAAATCACGTTGTGAAGGTGCCACATTCCCTTTAACAGATGAGAGTAATAAATAGGGCCTTTCATCAAAGTACAAATCACACTAACCCGCAACACAGTCATGCTACCAACCCTCTACAACCCTCCAACGGGCCAACCCATCCCCACACTTTACCCATACCGCTTGTTTATCCCTCCCTGTGTTGTATATATATATATATATATATATATAACTTATATCCAGCAGCATGAGGTTACACATACATACAGCAGCAGGAGCTAGGAATTTCGGGTTCCTGATGGCTCATTTGGTTCATGGAAAATATTTCACTACTTCTAGAGTTCTCTGCCTTTGTGGGCCATGGCGTTTTTATCTACATTTTTATTTGATTTTGTTCCCTGAATTTTATATTTTACTTGGGTGTTTTTCCTATTGTCTATATGTTCACTTCTTGTTCCTTTCACTGGCCGGGGGCAAGGTTGGCACCGGCCCGCCGGCCTCCTCGTGCCGCCTGCGGCCTCTCGCTTGGACACGCGTCAGAACTACTATTACCAGCGTCCTCTAACTGTCGCCTGACCAGCGAACCGGAGGGCCGCGGGCGTCAGCAGTGCGGCGCTGGTCGGCACGCCTACCTCCGAGTCGCGGGCCAAACAGTGCGGCCTCACCGACGACCTCAACCAGCTGTTCGAGGAGCGACCGGCGATGTCCTGCACCCTCATCTGCTGCCGACTGGGGCCTGAGGGACCGGTTTAAGCACCTGCTGCCGCTGGTCGCCTACAACTTCAATACCTACTACTTCAATAATACCAATACCCGCCCCTGGCGCTACATGTGGGTGCGACTGGGGTGCGGCACGGGGAGTGACCCGGCCGCCTGAATACCAGATAATCGGCTGCCGCACGCGCAGCGCGGTGCTGAAGTGGAAGATGGCGTTGAATGCGGGCGCTGAGTATGGTGCCTCGCCGCTCGGTCAACGCCTCAAAGTACAAGCTCCCCTCCATCAACACCAAGCACCTGAACGGTGGCTCCGGGGCGAAGGGGTACGTTACTGTGACGTTGACTTCGCTTTTGGACCGGAATGATCCCGGGCGCGCGGCAAATCTTCTACCGGTACATGACATTGAGCTACCGGGGGTGGGCCGGCTGGCGGCTGAGGCCTGCTCGGCCGACCGCGGCTGGATCCAGCCCGGTGCCGAGGACTGGGTGCGCGCGTTCATTGCGCGGCGCGTGGGCGCCTTCGTCGGCGGCGCCAGCGCCGAGGCCAGCGCGTTCGGGGACATATCTGACGTCTCGGGCGTTGAGGCGAGTGGCAGGGGGCCGGACTTTTGCGGAGGACCGGGGGACTGAGGACGGTGAGGGGGAGCCTGACGTCACTGGTGCTGGCGGGGAGGAGGCCGACGTCTCTGGTGCCGACGTCGCGGCAGCTCGTCCGTGGTGCCTGTATAGGTCTCACGGGGCGTGACTCCGTGTGTCTTGTTTTTGGCCTCGCCCCTTCGTGAGCTGGTTGTGGCTTTGTATTTGCAGCACACAGTGCATAACACCGGTAGGATGACGGAACATGTTAGGTTGATATTTGTTTTGCACTCTCCTGTCAAATTTGTGCTCAGGTGGCTGTTCTAGTGTTGCATTCCGAACACTGTGTATATCAGGGATATGCAAGTTAAAACTGCATTTGACAGCACTTGTACACTGTTTAACTGTCTTTTGAGAGGACCTTAACGGTGTCATATTGACACATATCTATTACTGCTATTATGGCAGGTGAGTTTTCCAGATGATTAATGGTGGCTTCCTTTTCAGACCGGAATGCTGATCGCTGCCCCCACACCCTGATCTCATAGTCCCGGCTCACTATCCCCTAGGTAGAGGCTCACCGGCCTGGTTGCGACCCATTCCATCCATCAAGGCACCAAAAGCAGACCTTGACGCGTGCGGCGGGAGATGTCGCCTCCGCTTGGGGCGCTGGCGTCGCCGTCGCCGCTTTCTCTGCCGCCGCTGGGAAGCTTTCTCCGCCGCCGCTGGGGGCGCTCGCGCTGTTGCCGCTGAGGGCGTTCGCGTCGCCGCCTGTATGCCGCCCGGCCGCCGCCGTATCCGTCGACCGGGCTCCGTGATGCCCGCCGCCGCTTGCGTCGGCCGTGCTCGGGTGCGTCGGCCGATGCCCGCCGCCGTCTCCGTCGTGCGCGCCGCCGGGATTGCGCTCGTTGCCAAACCATTTTCGTGTCCTGCGTCCGTCGCGTCTCTGCCCGCCATCTGTCGGATTTTCTCAATAACCTTTCCTAGCAAGCAGTCTCCTCGTTAGTTAGTTAGTTAAGGGCTTTTTATAAGGCGTTCTGTGCAAAGCACCTTTCTGTCGGAATCCTATTTCTGCTGAGCTATGAGTGTTGATCTCGGCGTCCGCGGACTATGGGGCCTGATGGCGCCCAGTTGCTGAGTGGTCCGTCGCTGCCTGTGTCCGCTGGTGGTGTGAGAACGACTCCGTTTTGATTGTCTTTTATTTTTAACCCGAGTGTGTTGAGTACCTACCCAATAGAAGTGCGATGGCTTAAATTCCGTGGCGGCGCCCTTGCCTAGTTTTCTTTGCCTAGTGTTAGGAGTGTATGTTTTACCATGTACTGCGTTTTTACTGCTAATATACGGGTATGGATACATTGTGTTGATTCAGTTAATTGTCCGGTACTCGTACGATTGTCCTGCTTTGCATGTTTGTGTGGTATTGTATTTTTCAATTTGTCCTACCACTGTTTTTTGGTTTTGTTCCACAAACACTTGTCTTTTACAGCAAACTTAACCTTGCATCCCTACATACACAATTTAAAGATAGGTATGAGAACTGCGTAATAATCCTTCAGCAATGCAGTGTTGAGAATTTCCCCTACTGTTCATTTTCCTGTATGGCTAACAAGAATCTATCTTTTCAGGTGGAACGGCAGCCTGCACTCAGAAAACTTGAGATGGGTTTTTTACTCTGTGTTGTCTGTGGTGCTAAAAGCCAGCATACAACTGTATTCTAGTAAGTTTTAGGTCTGTCCATGTGGAGTGTGTTGATAGTGTTATAAACTTGTGTTCACTCATCATCACTGTTTATGTATTTACTAATAAGTGATTGTGTGACAGATGGAACCATATAACTATCCATGTACATTCCACACATATATTCCCTCAATGAAAAGTCCTCACTTACAGTAGCCTCCAGAATATGTCAGGTTTAAACAAAATGTTGTTTGAGTATCATTGGGGCAGACCTATTAGTGGACCTTCCTACGGGAAACTTATGCCTATCTGACACTGACACTTGGAGGCAGCACTGATACACCAACAGGGACGTGAAAGCACGGAAAATAATGACCATTGTCTTCAGTACAGGTGGTTGGTGTACTACATAATACAGCTACTCTGCTACTTGTGGACTCCTTTAATGGTAGGAGAATAGTGGGTCCAGTCTGTTACAAAGAAGTAGCAAGTAGCGTACTTTAAGAACTTAAAACTGCTAATGTTTCTGACATTCCTTGAGGCAGACTGGTATCCAAGCGATCAAAGTGTTATTTTATGAGTAGACATAAAGGAGACTCAAAATTCGGTTCTGATTACAGACTGAAACATAAAATAATGTGTGCAGTTACAGCTGCTTGCATTAGAGTAATTAATTTATTAACTGTAGAATGTTGGAACAGATTGATAGGCTATTATAATTTTCCTGCATAGGAGTTCAATGTTCATAATATTTGGTTGGATGCTCTCTGGTTTTGTTGTCGGCTACTTACAGCAGAGGATTATAATGATATTTTGTGGGGTATGTTTTTGTTTATTTTTTTACATATTTTGCAGCTCTCTCATGCTAAAAAATATGGTTAGAAAAAGGTGCTATTCGTGCCAGCAGAGTATGCAGGGTTCAGTGCATCTCCTGTGTAGCATATTCAGCTCAGCAAAGAAGCTTAGTAGCCTTCAATAAACTTTCCACAAGCAGAACAATTGACTACCTACTTGGATAAGAATGTGCTCAGTTTATAACAAAGATTATTTTTCAAGGAAATGTGTTCTGATGATTCCTCTCTGGACGGTTGACTCAGGCCTGACATTTTCAAATGTGCTTAAACCACATTGAAAACTTTCCAGTAGTGGTTCTGTAGCACTTCATTATATATGTAGCTGCAACAGAGTAATGTGTAGCTGTTTTGTGATTTGGAAAAAATACTGCTGGTAATGATTGTTGTTTCATTCAGCCAAGGCAATGGGAGTAGCAGTAGCGGTTTCAAGAAATTGTTAGAGGTGCACGCCCCTGGTCTTTAGTGGCCTTCCTATGCAATATAGTGGAGTAGCAGTTTCATGAATTTGGTAGCGGCGCCCACCTCTGGTCTTTAGTGAGCTGTCCTGAACGCCCTGTCAAGAAGCCTGCTGCATTCTGCATTCTGGAAATTACAAAGTGCTTACATACAGGGTCATGTACATGTTCCTCATAGTCTATTTTGCTATATGCATCTATCTCTTCTCCGTTGCATATGTTCTAGTCATCGATTATATATTATTTGGTCTGCAGCAAATGATATTTTGTGTGCAAAATATGCAGATCCAACTGTAAAAAGTGTTTTGTTTCCATTGTATTTGTCTCAAGTGGCAATCTTCTTTCTCTTGCAGGTTCCCTCAACGTCCTAGAGTAAAAGAGAAGTGGCTCAGAGCTTGTCGAAGGGAAGCTGTGGAAAACAACTCGGGAGTATGTATTCGGCATTTTCCCGAGGAGGACCTTTCGTGCACTTCTTCTGAAAAGGATACGACTGAAGGGAGCAGCAGTGCCTACTCTGCAAGTAAGTACATATACCGCTGAAAGTTGAACTTGATTGTTTGTTCTTGCGCTTTTGGCTTCTTTGTGATTTTTTGCCTTTTAACATCGTTTTTGTTTCTTCTTTTTTTGCTTTTTTGTTAATACGTTTTGTCTAATTGTTTTTGCGTTTTATTTTATTATATTTTTATTGCACACCACTTCGCTTATTGCACGTATCTCTCTCTCTCTCTTTCTCTCTCTCTCTCTCTTTCTCTCTCTCTCTCTTTCTCCCTCCCCCTCTCTCTCTCTCTCTCTGACGGGGGTCAAGTTAAGCTCTCTAAAGCTTCTTAAGCGCATTGGTGATGCCACATGACCCTGGCAGATGGTGCGTCAATAAGTCCCTAAACCAGAAATTATTGACCTGCCTAACAATTGTGTACTGTGACTGTTTGCCCCAGTGCTGCCTGGAAGTGCCGATGGCGGCAGGTGTCATCCCAATCTCACGCTTTGGACGCGCCAATGGAGTCTTCAGCGAGCTGGTTCCTGATGCTCCTGATGCTTCCTGGAAGCTCCTCAGCGTGCATTTTATATAAATAAGTGGCAAACAACGTACCTCAAAATCATTTTCACGATACTTCCTTTGGGTAACGTTCAGAACGTGGAGAACACTGAATGCACATCGTATAATGACTGTGCTCGAATTAGCAGAGTTCAATGCAATATTATTATGATGGTGGAGTTTAAGGACAACTCTGCTCGACTGAAATTCGCATCGCTGTATAACAAATATAAATTGCTACAACTTGGTTGTGTTCGTTTTCATTAGATCACATACATACCATTTCGGTATTACGATATCGGAAAGCTTTGGAAAATGTGATTCGTATCGATGCCACCTGGAACTGCTAATCTCCGTTGCTTCATTGGTTTCGACCCTAATTTGGTTCAATTAGAATATGTTCAGTATGTACGAAGCTGTAGAAGTACGTTGTACGTTGATGTACGTTGTGTATTGCGTCCCTCTCCACACATACCCCACGAAAGGCATTACCTTAACATGACTGGTTTATTACAGCAAATGTTATAAAGCAGCTATGAAACTGACAATATAATCAAACTGAAAGCAGCTGTTTAACATGTTATCAATGAAATAGTGGTATCGGGCATTAAACACCGGTATTGCAGCTCAACACAGCGCAATCATTTCCAACAGGAAAGTTTAGGCTCACTCATGGGGTTTGCTGCCAAAACAGTCATTCACCAAAGAAAGTTTTCAACCCGGAAGCGTCACGTCAGGACGACTCGGCTTGCTCGTTTTAAGATCTTAACACCACGGAGGAGCTGAGTTCACACGAATTTCTGTTATAAAACACCATAGAAATAATACGTTGATCTCCAGTGCTTATTGCAACATCGAATATATGAAAACACCAAATATATGAAAACGTACTTGTAACTGCCTACGCCGAAGGTACACCAGCGCCAAACTCGGCGGTCTTAGTTACCAGCACATATAAATTACACTTCTGAGTTGAAAACACGGATTATTATACACCAGATGCGTATGACAGTTACAGTAGCGTATGTGATGCCTTTACCAAATTGAGGAGAGAAATGAACTTTTTCAAGTTCAAAGCGCATGAATTAAAACCCATGGCATGTAGGACAGAAACGCATAGAAGCAACGACACTTATCCATTGTAAAAACCCTTCACATCAGAAAGGTGAGGTCACTTGGGGATCCAGGCGGTCCGTTTGGGGGGGGCATACTGATGGGCAAAAAACTGATCACACGGGGCCGGGTGGCCAAGTGGCTTCGTTGCCAGTCTTCGGATCGGATAGCATGGATTAACGTGGGTTCAATCCCTACGGTGAAAAACCGTGTCCGATCTGACCCGGTGGAGAGGATCCTTAAACACCCACGCCAATGCTCCCTGTAATTGGGCCAGTGTGCCTGTTGGGAGTGACCCTAAATAAATGAATAAAAAAGCCGATGAACAAAAAATGTCACACAGCCTAAAGAAAGGACGCTTTAAATGTCTTGCTGCCGACCGGGGGCAAAACACTTCCCGTCCCCCTATCATAGATTGGTTCGATAAAGACCTTGGTTTGAACGGATTATTGAAGTTGTTTGATGAAATGGAAGAAGAGAGTGCTGAAGCTTCCCAATACGCAGTAATATACGTTTTCACCCCAGAAGATGCCCTTACATGCATATCCAACGCGAATATCAGTTAATATTTAGTATTTTATAGTTTTTGACACTTCTTGCCACCGGGGTTTATGCCAGTCGGTTTAAACCACTTTCTGCCGGCTGCTGCCAACCCTGCCAGAAGCGCGAGCTGAAGATCTAAAAGCACGGAGTTTAGAACAGTAGTAGAGGCGCAACGGCAGAATTATGTCCCCGCGAGGACACGTCAGCAGGACGCACTCAACTGTAACCATCCATGACGACGCACCTTCCGAGCAGAGGGCCGCAACCGATTCCGCACGCAACCGCTAGCTGACGGTATTGTGGTATTGAGTACTTATTTATGCTGAAGTGCGCCCGTGAGGCGGGCGGGATCGACGTTAGGAACTTTGGTGCGTGCTCAAGAAGTTGAGGGCGGTCTAGAGGGTCATCATCTCTGCTCTGAAGCTCGAGCATAGGCTGCCGGCATTGGCGCGCAGTTCTTGGCCCTGGTCGGCTGGGAAGGCAATGAGCGCTCCCGCGCCTTCATCTTGAACGCCCTCATTAGCCGAGCCATCGGCCCACACCTAGGTGGCACGCTGGGGCAGCGACGCCAGGTGGTGAATGATCTCTCGATAAGCAGGACGCAAAACCGCAGCACTCAGCAGCGGACTGTCGACGCCGCGGAAAACGTGGTCTGCGGGGAGCAGAGACAAATAAGTCAGACACACGGTTAAAAAGCCTAAAGGTAGTCTTGTAATGACATTCCAAGAAGGTAGAACAGTCTCATTCATGCCTCAATACTGATCCAGGAATTTGTACACAATTATTTTGAAAACTGTCTTGATGGGTGGAATAGCAGTATCAGCAGTTTTAAAGGGAATGTGGCACCTTGGTCGAATCCTGGAGTTTAGTGAAATTAGACATACTTTTAGCCAAAGATGATAAACCCACTCATGATTTCTCTGAAAAATATACAATAAGCTCAATATTTTGCTTTTAAAAATACTCCTCTAGAAAAAGAAAAATATCAGCCTGTGAATGATGTCACGATCTAGCAACCACTACATACTTGAAACGCTTCAAGGGCTTCGTTTGGCTGATGCTCATCGTGACGTCAGCATATGTCGTCACATCAGCAGCTCACAACAATGGCTGCCCGGCGACGGGCTGATGGGGGGGCTGGTGTCAGGTAAGTTTTAGCTTTTTTCTACGGAAATATCGAGTTCCAAGACAAATGAAATATGGTGTACCGGGTTTTCCGACTTGCTTTACAACTTGGCTATCTCAGTTAAAATTACGTTGTGAAGGTGCCACACTCCCTTTAACCTACGACTTCACCTATCAGTGGGTTCTAAGCCTGTTGGTGATTATTTTTATAAATAAATAAATCAGAAGTGTTTCTAATTCTGGATCTACCAACTTCGTTCCAAGTGTATGGTGCTCCTAAGGATAACGCAAATGTTATGTGGTTTACTGCGGCAAAGAGTATATCGAAGCATCTCGCTCGTCTTGAGGCCCTGTCTCTGTTTTGAGGGCTTAGAGTGAATCTGAAAGACAGGAAGTGAGGGGAAGAAATTATTTAGGTAACTATGCATGACATCGATTTTTTACAGCTCTGCAAGGCCTTGAACTTTGAGAACATAAGATTTTTGAAGAGAGGGCTGGTTGGGGCTTGCCGCTCAGCTGAGCCAGTTTTTATTATAATTTTTTGGAGTATTTTAAGTCTATTCTTGTGACAGAGATGCTGCTCCAGACCTGAGTCTATAGATTTGAAGAAGTACCAATGCGTTGTAGAGTAGAAGCAGGTAGTTAGGTGTAAGTTATTCTTAATTCTTAATCTTCAAAAAGACTAAGAAATATCCAAATGAACTTCCAAGAAACAAGGCATGGTCAATCGTACCATGAATAAGAAAGTTATGATTTTGAAAGGTTTCTTAACACGCGCATTGACGGGGGCGGGTACCGCCTCCCTCGGGTTTTTCGGAGATAGCAGAAAAACGCCGGGGTACGCCGCCGTACTTGGTATACTTTTTCCCTCATCATTTTTGCAACTTCTGTGAAAATTTTAAAGTTAAGTCATGTCAGGTCAGGTCACCAGTACAGGTCAAGTGACCCGACCTCAAAAAAAGTTTAAGATAGCATAGGCCGGACCAGGGTGAACTTATCCGATTGAAACTCATATCACATATTGGCCCCACCGAGTTCTCTAAAATATGTTCCGGTATTTTTGATATCGATGACCTAAGGTCAGGTACGAGCCATGACCTCTCCATTGGAAATACATGGGAAAATGGTTTTTACGGAATAACTCGGTAACGGATGGTGATAGAGCATTTATTTTAGCTGCATTAGACTCGCCTGGGCTTGGCGTTTCTAATGATATGCTTTCTATATAATTTGACCCTGACCTAACCTCAGGTCAGGTCAAATCCTTAATTTGACCTAGCAAGGTCAAATTATCTTTCATTCGATTTGGCTTGCTGAGAGGATTCATATCGTTCAAGTCGTTTTGCTCTATCTTTACTTGTTCAAATGTAATGGCCATAAAACTGAATTTACATGTAATCCCTATGACGGCATGTTTTGACCTCTCGTGACCTTAAAATGTGACCTGACAAAAAAATGGTTCAAATGTTTTCGATGGAAAATTAGATGGGCAGTCCAACGCCGTTTACCGTTTTTCGCTACCTACCGTGGTTCTCGAGATCTTAGGGGGGCAGGTACCCGCCCCCCGTCAATGCGAAGGTGGCTCAGACTCCTGTCAATGCGCGTGTTAAGGTCAACTACTGGTTGGTTTGCCTACAGATCTGGAAATCCCATCTAAATTTTTCTCCATGCAGGGCGGTGGAACAGCCTAGTAGTGTGTTTTTTCGTCTGAAAATCGGGCATCAGTGTGTCAAATCTGAAGGATGAATGGTGTATTGGAATGTTGAATATGCTGAAACTGGGAACAGGACCTCAGAAGTTTGAACAGGATGTTTTTTATTAACTTTAATTTACTATCAAAACATTGCGACACTACAGCAGTTTACATTAAATAAATGATAACAGTGAATCGACCAGTTTCTTGAAATTCTAAAATGAACAGTTATAGGAACCATAATTTTGGGAATAAGGAAACCACCTATTTCTTCCACCTTCAAATGTGCAGAACAAAAATATAACTTTTTTGCATCACCATCAGCCCCCGGAAAAAAAAAAAAAAAAAAAAAAAAAAAAGGTTAATCAAGGTACAATAAAACTGAGCATCTTTGGTCCATGGGGGCAACTTTGGTCCTCCACCAAAAAAATGTTCCATTATTTTATGGAAATGTTTTGATGGGGTGTTCTACCATAACTTATGGTGGGACAGATGATCCACTATGTGTACAGCATATCATTAAAGAGAGCTATAGTTTTAGTGACTTCAGGAAGCAGCAGGTGCTTTATGGATAAATAGCTTCATTTTATAACAAAAATCTGAACTTGCTAGGATAATGTATGGGGCATTTCAAGTAAGAGGTGTAACCAAATGAATCATGTAAGAAAATGATTTGACTCACAACTTCTGTAGCACCTAGTCAAAGCTCACCAAATGAAAGCACGGCCACTGCTGTTTTCATTTTAAGTGGAATTTTGGAGAAAATGGAAACATGTGAAAAATAATAAATAATGAAACAGTGACCTAGCTTCTAAGCACAATAAGCCAATCCGAAAAGAGCTGAGTGTCGCAATAGAGCAATTGGGGGTTCCATGATGATTAGGCTTGGAAATGGTTACAGCTCAAGCAGATGGAAGAGTCTTCAATTTCAATTTTGTCTACATTCCTGGCACACAATAGATGTTTTCTTACACAGACTTCGCTTCTTTTTGCCCAAATTCACAATTTTGATTATCATCATCAATTAATTTCTTTTAATAGGAAGCCAGCAGAAGCAAGAAGCAAACAAAGAGGAGCAGGCAAGACGAAATCATACAATAAGGCAATATAATGAGCATGACACAAGTCAGAGCAAATCAGAATAGCAGTCACATAAAGCAATGTGCATACAGCCAAATTTTCATAAATAATAGTTTTGTTTAATGAATAGTATTGTCTAGAATTTGATACTGTTTTATTTCATTCTCACTCACTAACCGGCTCACCGTGTTGCCCGGCTGCTATATAATGCTGTCACAGGTGCACAAGTAAACTGTTGACTTTGTGCATGATTTAGTTGTCTGTCTTTTTTAGTTTTTCTCAAGTATGTTTCCGGTATCTTCTGTATTTATCTCCACTTTTTCTGTTGTATATGTGCGGTAATTGTTTTTGTTTCGCTTTTTGTAGTTTTTTTTTTTGGTTTGTTGATTTGATTTTACTAACCTCATAATCTGTCTCGCTGTTCAGATGTGAGTATAGACTTGAGTTTGATCTGTGCTCATTACTGTGGAAACCCTTACTCTACGTTCTTTAGTTGGTAATTATATTTTGTGCTGCCCTCGCGTCCTTATTATTACATCTGTAACATATGTGACCCCTCGACTTGGAATTATCCTTGTTAAGATATTTCTGTGATTCTATTTGTTCTTTGACGTGTATCGAACACAAATTCAGTGTTCATTGCGTTTTGTATTTGCTCGCTTCTGTTTATTTTCTCTTTCCCCTTTAAAGGTTGTGGTGGTGCCATAGCCGGGGAGAGCTCTGTCACTGTGGTTGGGTTCCCTGTTTGTGCTGGCTATGTGTCTGTGTGTTATATGAAAAACAATAAAAATGTCTCTCTCTCTCTCCCCTCTCTCTCTCTCTCATAGCAAAGAAATATTTACCCTCTGCAATCTACTCTCCTTTACCTCTGCACTGTAAGGAAAATCTTTACCATCCCTGCACGAACTCCTGCCAAATCTGGGCCCTGATCGGCAACTAAGATTCTTAGTAGATCTTAGCTAAGACAGGGCATGCGCAGTACGTCTCACGCCACCCAGCTAGCCACCTAGCGGTAAGACTGGCGTTAGCTCGTACATGACGTCACAAAAGTATGACGTCAGCACTAAGACTGTCTTACTTGTCAGCTAAGACAGAAAATAGTGACTGCGCGCAGACTGAAATATCGGCATATCTGGCGCACATGGGATGATTAGAGCAAGCTGCGTTTTGCGGTGCGGCAATCTGGTGCGAGTGGTTCACAGTCGTGGATAACGATGTATGTACCTTTTACTCACCGTCTAAAGGTAGAAAAACGCGATAACACCACAAGGGCGTTCCAGCTGCCCTCTAGTGCTAAGAATATGAACTAACAAATCGACTTGCCTGCCACCTGGTGCTAAGACTGGCGTTACACCGATGACGTCACTGTTCATGACGTCGATTATGACGCGTCTAAGCCTAAGAATATTCTTAGATCCCGATCAGGGCCCTGGTTGGATGTGGATTGACGAGAATCAGATTTTCACTGTTTCCATTGCCAAAAAATTATCAGTATTGCAAATGCATCTGGACAAATCATGTGATCCTGATTGGAATTTTCCATGGAAACTTGTCAGCCAGTCCCTTACTTTGCCCCCAGCCTCATCGTCAAATTCAGAAGATCATGACCTCACCAGTTTTTCCTTTGTTCTGCTCCTTTGTTAACTTGGAAACTTTAAGTGCATAATAAATAAACAATTTTCAAGCATGCTACGAATTATATACACACAACACAGTAATATCAGTTGCATCAAAGGAAATCAATGCCCTACAAAGAATATTTTTGTCATACTTTCCTCAATATTTACCTTGATAATACTACGGACACTTTGAAATAGGTACACAAAACAACAGAGACAAAAGATGTGTTATTCTGCCGTGCAGAAAGCATACTAGTGTGCCGCACACATGCGCAGTACCGTATCTTGTGGTACATGATACCGTATTGCGCATGCGTACGGCACAATATTATGCGTTCTGCCGGCAGAACATTACGGCTAAAATCGCGTCGAAGGAATGTCACATATGCGCAGTAATCGGTTGACCTTCAATTCCATTTCACAGCGAGTCTACGATCGAGCTAAATCAAGGTTTGGGATTTTACTGACTATTACAATTATTATTTTGATGACGGCTTTAATTAGTAGAAGACTGGGAGCTATAACCACTAGGTGGTGGCCTGCCCCCAATAATCAATCAATCATAGTAGAAAAGAAGATATATTTCTGTTTCTAGCGTATAAAAGTGAAGAAAAATGAGGTCTCCTGATTTTTAGACTAATTTTGTTTATTTACTAGGCTTTCTGGAACTTTGACAAACAGGTCCATTCCCTTTAATGACTTTCGTGAGGCTCCGACTCCACACAAGAATTTATTACAAGGTGAAGCTTAAATTGTGTTTCTAAAGTTTTACCATTGCAGACAATAGTTGCACTGTAGTTCAATTACCGAGTAAACAACCCTGGTTACATCACTAGCATAAAGCAATGCAATTACTACAATGACAACCTTGCCTTGTGCCCAATAGTGCGCGCCTCGTTCATACCTGGTTCATACCTTGCTTGCGCACCAGCGCTGCACTACTAAATACTAGGGTTGTATATTGTAAATAGTGGTGGTAAGCTAGACGTTGTTGACCCTTGCTCGCCATTGTCGTTTGACTATGGTTTCAAATACCTGCTCGTTAGGTGCCATTTGCTTTTGTTTACCCGTGCAATACACAGTGGCCTGGCACGCATGCCGTGTAGGTTAATAAATGTGACTTATTTTAATCAATCGTGGAACTTTGGAAGCTGTTGAATATTTGTCAGTGACCTCGAGTGAAGTATTGTTTCTGTTCCAATAGTTGAAAGGAGGCATTTTGGAATGGTCAATCCAGGTCGGTGAGTAGGTATGTGGTTACTTCGGCATGTGGTATGCCATATTGGTATTAAGGCTCATATTTTGTGCAACGAGACAACTATTTGAACATATGGCTTAGTTACTTGCAGCGGGTGAACCTAATTGTGTTTGCCTTATGGGCCCGTTTGAAAATAGGGTGAGTTGAGTTCCAATATGATCTTGTTGGTTTTCAGATGGATCGGCCTGAAGAGTGATGCTGTGTTTTACCGATATGGGTAAGACAACGGTTTGTTCTTGTTGGATGGCTCAATGCTTGCCTTTTCTACCGATGGTCTTCCGGTTGCATTTGGCCAGAAAACGCTTTAGCTTTCGCATAGAGACTAAAGTTCCTTTGAAGCATGAGGTAGGTACGGAGGGGCTGGCTCGCCCTTCCACATCATGAAATGTGGTGCCTATAATGTAGTCGATGCTGTCCGAACTATGGCGGGGAGGCGCGTGCCCGCCCCCCGAAATGAATCCGATCTGCCGTGTTGTAAAGACGTAATCCATCTCTTTACTTGTAGAAGCCTTGCAACACCCTTGTTCCTCCCGTTAGCACTGGTAAGCGGTTGTGTGGTTCTAATCTCTCACGCTCTTGTAGGAAGGATGCGGTTGCTACAGCACAGAGGCTTTGTTCTACCCTTGTTATGGGGTATCATGACCTGTGAGGGTTTGGGGACGTTGTCAGCCATTGTTTTGCCATGTAGGTTAACCATGTTGTTACGGTTTGTCACGTCTTTTAGCAACCCTTGTCGTACTTGGTTCTCCTTGTTCTCATGGTTTTTCCTTGTATTTCCTTTGTTTTCGTGGCCGGTTTTGACGTACGCTTTGCGTTTTACCCTGTTTTTCCATGTAAACAAGGGTCTGACAAGTTTGCCCTTGTAAAATTTTTTCTGCAAAAAACCGAGCCTACAATGACTTGGGTAACATTTGTCTCTTACTTAAAACCTGTCTTGCTGGTAAACCTGTATTCCTAGACGAGCTGCAGCAGTGTCACGGGCCTTTTACTTGGGCTCTTTTCTTGTTAGCCAAAAAACCATTAATCGCCTCTCACCTTTATCTCTCTCTCTTTACATACATAAAACATTCAAAACACTTTTACATCAAGTTTGCACGAGACAGGTTTCACATGAACCCTCTTGTTTGAATTCGCAACAATATCCAACTACATAGGAC
This sequence comes from Lepas anatifera, assembly GCA_034440635.1. Lineage (NCBI taxonomy): Eukaryota > Metazoa > Arthropoda > Thecostraca > Lepadidae > Lepas > Lepas anatifera. The sequence continues at coordinate 348,940 of JAOTON010002137.1, forward strand.
TGAGTGTATTTATCTTTATAGCTTCAAGCTAAAACTTTCGCCAAAATGATCATTCCATAGTCATCCATCGGTATCCGAAATAGGAAAAACGTGAATTGTGGGTGCTGAACTGAACGCATGAAGCAGAGCTAATTGTGGAAGAGCCTCCACAATTACATCTACAATTACAATTGAACATCTTATTTGAAGCTCTGCATATAAGATGTGAACACTAGAGCCCCTCACATTTGCAGAAGCAATCGGAAACGTTTATCACAGATTCTCTCACTGCTCACTTCTTCTCCTGGCTGACTGAAACTAATTCCTAATGTCTGAATTTTCTCGTTATGTGATCAAGTTGAGATTTGCAACCGGTAAAAAGAAACGTTATTTCTAACCTCACCCTTTGACCGCCGCAATTAAAAAACGTATGTTATTCAATCGTACGGTAAAATTCACCCTAAGGTGCACCTAACGTGACTCACGTTTCCAGGCATTATATTAGAGTGTCAATGGGCCAGTTATTTGGGTGAAAGGTGAATAATTCTACAGGCAATTGCAACAAATATCAACTGACATTAACAATCGTCCCAGACCAACATCACAGCATTGATGAGACGACTTGCACCATATGAGTCGGAAAAGAGGTGAGGCAGGAGGGGACTTCTCCCTCCTGACTTATCATCAGTCGTGATTTTGTTTCAGCCAAATTAGGAACATACTGGAACATTTCACAACCAGGCAGTGTAAAAGGTAACAACGAGCCACACCTGACGAGGTTGTTGGTCTGGATTGGAAAGTTTCTTGCCAGTAGCAGGTTGGAGATTAACTTACCTTCTCCCTTATTCCGTTGTGAACGCTTACTTGGCTTTCGTAGACCATAGGTTTAGAGGGCCTCGGAATTCAGGGCTGTATGGCACTATACATGTATCAGTTGAAAACAGTGCCAAAGACTATCTAGATGATACAAGTGCATGCCACCTCGCGAAAATGCTCGTCCGCACAGTTTGCACCTGACAAACAACGGCTGGCTTGCAGAGGGTCACATTGCCTTCAACCAGCTCTCCAGCTTTTACTGACAGGAGATGGAGGAGACCAACTGGGAGGCAAAACTCAGTCGGCTGCTGACGTTTGCTTGCTGGCTAAATAGAGCCCGCAGCATCTGCTCAGAAATGTCACAGCTCCTGTCTCTGGACACATCACAGGCAGATCCAGCGAGAGGACATAGGGGGCACTGGCTCCCCTGATCCATCAGAGCCAACCGGTTCCCCTTGAAAATCCCTTCCCACAAGTGCGTTTTCATCACGTTGCAATAAAACACCACCCGTATTTTCCACACGGCGGTTCTTGTCGAGGTGCCCCGAATCGAGAATTCTTGATCCACCCATGGGTTAGATGGCTCACTTTGTCAGCCTGCCGATACGAAAGTCGGGCGGCGCCAGTATATGAGCATTAGTGTCATTCCTCAACAAAGGATGCTTTTTCATCACCAGCTTCCTCTCCAGCGCCGTCAGCTGCGGCTCGTCCTCTACCTCTGCCACAAGGTCACTGACCTCCGACCTCGCCAAAGAGGCGTAGCTGTCGAAGGAGGCACGGCTGCCGGCCTCCGTCTCCGAGTCGCTGCTGCTGCCGCCGGCGCAGCGGCCCGAGGAGCTGGCTGCTTCTGACATCACCTGGGATAGCCATCCCGACTGTTCCGAGTGGGCCGCGCTCCACACAGCCGAGCGGCTGGAGGAGGCCGGCTGAGCCGGCGGGTTCGGCCGGGGTTCGGAGTAGTGGAGCGAGATGTCGACCGTGGTCCGTGCCGTGCGCACATCCTGCTGCGACGCCGCGTCCTCTACAGCCGTCGCTGGAGTGTCCAGGCTCTGCTGCGGTGTAGACAACGGGCCGGGTCGGCCGAACTCTGCTCTGACCCCAGCCGAGCTCCCTCCGCCGCGGACCATGCTCCGCCAGGGGGCGGCCGGCGCGAGGTCAGTGGTGGACACCAGGCGGGCGCGGCTGCTCCTGCAGCCGGCCAGACCGGCCAGCAGCAGAGCGTGCGTCAGGCAGGGCTGGGCAGAGGAGCAGCTGCGCTGGTCCGGGCCGCTGCACAGGATCCGGCTCCGGTCAGGAGGGCTGCCCGTCACCACCGGAGGCATGTCCCCTGAAGACCAGACCGAGCCAGCGTCAAAAGAGGTGCCCCACCCGCCCAAGGGAGTCAGTGGAGGCATGCCACCTGCAAAAGAGATGACGACCAGAAGTCAGCTGTGACAAGTTTCCCTGTGGAAGATTTAAGTAAAATCGGCAATGGGGGTATGGTAGCTACTGCAAAGAAGGGCTGGGAGTCAGAAGAGGCCTGTCTCTGTTTTCGCAGTTTTTACCTGGTCCAAAAGATGGTTTGCATCTAAAATGAGTGACACAGGCCCTCTCTAGAGTAACAAAAAAGTTTACTTCTTGTCATTCTTTCTTAAAAATTTGGATTTCTATAGCAGTCATCGTCCGGAAAAAGGTATAAAGTGGTTTCTAGTACACGTTTAACATGCCCATTGACGGGGGGCGGGTACCCTCCCCCCCCTCGGGTTTTTCGGGGATAGTAGGAAAACGGCGGCGCGTACGCGCCGCCGTACTTGCCATACCTCTTCCCTCATCATTTTTACAACTTCTGTTAAAATTTCAATGTTAGGATATCTCAGGTCAGGTCACCAGTACAGGTCAAGTGACCCGACCTCAAAAAAGTTTAAGATAGCATAAGTCGGAGCAGGTTGAACTTATCTGATTGAAACTCACATCACATAATGGCCCCACCGAGTTCTCTAAAACATGTTCCGGTATTTTTGATATCGATGACCTAAGGTCAGGTACGAGGCATGACCTCTCCATTGGAAATACATGGGAAAAATGGTTTTTACGGAATAACTCAGTAACGGATGGTGATAGAATATTTATTTTAGCTGCATGAGACTCGCCTGGACTTTGCGGTTCTAATGATATGCATTCTATATAATTTGACCCTGACCTGACCTCAGGTCAGGTCAAATCCTTGATTTGACCTAGCAAGGTCAAATTATACATCATTCGATTTGGCTTGCTGAGAGGATTGATATAGTTGAAACCGTTTTGCTCTATCTTTACTTGTTCAGATGTAATGGCCGAAAAATTGAATTTACATGTTATTCCTATGGCGGCATGTTTTGACCTCTCGTGACCTTGAATGTGACCTGACAAAAAAATGGTTTACATTTTTTCGATGGAGAAGTAGATGGGCAGCCCAACACCGTTTACCGTTTTTCACTACCTACCGTGGTTCTCGAGATCTTAGGGGGGTGGTACCCGCCCCCGTCAATGCGAAGGTGGCTCAGACCCCCGTCAATGCGCGTGTTAAATAGCAGAGCTTCAACCACGCCTCAGGAGAGGGACAAACCGAGTCAGTATCGTTGCGGAACCATCTGAGGCGGGTTGTGTTCGGGACCCTTCGACATTTGTACCTTTACGCTTTAACACGCGGATTGACGGGGGCGGGTACCCGCCCCTCGGGATTTTCGGAAATAGTATAAAAAACGGCTGCGCCTACCGCCGCCGTACTTGGCACACCTTTTTCTCATCATTTTTACAACTTTGACAAAATGTTAAGGTTAGGTCATCCCAGGTCAGGTCACCAGTACAGGTCAAGTGACCTGACCTAAAAAAGTTTCAGATAGCATAAGTTGGAACAGGATTAACTTATCCGAATGAAACTCATATCACATGATGGCCCAACCGACTTCTCTAAGGTGTTCCGATATTTCTTATATCCATGGCCTAAGGTCAGGTACGAGCCATGACCTTTCCATTGCAAATACATGGGAAAATTGGTTTTAACTGAGTAACTTAGAAACGGATGGTGATAGAACGTTTATTTCAGCTGCATTAGATTGCATTTGATCTAGCAAGTTCATATTATATACCATTCGATTCGGTTTCATGCGAGGATTCATATAGTTCAATTTTTGTTTTGCTCCATCTTCACTTGTTCAGAAGTAAGGGCCGGAAACCTTCATTTACATGTTATCCTTATGAAAATATGTTTTGACCTCTGGTGACCTTAAATGTGATTTGACAAAAATGGTTCAAATATTTTCGATAAAGAAGTGGATGGGCTACTCAATGCCATTTACCCTTTTTCGCTACCTAGCGTGGTTCTCGAGATCTTAGGGGGGCGGTAACCCGCCCCCCGTCAAAGCGAAGGTGGCTCAGACCCCCGTTAATGCGCGTGTTAAAGCGCGACTTACAGCTGCATTCGGCGGCCGGCAGCTGGTGCGTGGCGTGGAGGGAGCGGCCGCTGGCGCTGCTGAGTCCGCTGCCGCTGCCGCAGTCCTCTCCGATCAGCAGGTCCTGGCTGGGGGCGCCACTCTCGCCTGTCGGGCGACGGTGAGACTCTGCACCCACTCCCTGAAGCGGCCACGCTTTGAAGCAGTAGGGTAGAGTGGGGTAACGCGCCCACCTGGGTAAGACGCCTACTATTATGTTCAGGCTGATGTAAGAACTTAAGCCTCCATCTCATTTTTTCTGGTAGCGGTCTTTCTGATCCGGTCCTGGGCATGATTGGACGCGTCCAGTAAGCTCCGTTATTTTACAGCAAACATTTTTTGCTTTTTGCATCTCCGAACCTAAAAGCAAGCTGTCTTAAAGTTGCAATTGTACTCAATGCGACGTGAATGTGCTCACTCTATCAACTTTGTCACTAAATTGTCTTACAATGTAAGTATTATGATATTCCTTTGTGTTCACGTGAAGCAAAAGGTACAATATAAGCTGGGAGTTTTATGACGGCCTTTTAATCCGGGGCCTAGGCGTTTTACCCCGCTATCGGGGTAAAACGCCTTTTTACATGGTCTCAAGAAAAAATAAATTACGCACACTTTGCATCGTGTCAGAATAACAAATTTCTATCTGAGTGTAGACAAACAATGAAAAAACTTAACGAAGAAAAAATAAAGTAATTCCGTCCTGGCAGGATTGGTACAGACGAATTCTCCCTTAACGTATGCGTCTTACCCCACTCCACCCTACCGCTGCCCCACAAAAGCTGGTTTCCCGCTTCAGAACAATGAGAAGAAGTAAAGGGCGTGAATCAATACTGGTATTTTTATATATTCACTATGACCAAATCACATAAGTTCCCTGGTTCTTTAGGGACAGATAAAGTTGACAAAATGTACGCATTCCAACAAAATGGCTGAAAGTTGTTTTCTCTATATGATTCGGCCCACTGGTAGCAGCAAAGTTACGACAAAAAACGTTAATTGAATCTGCAAAATGGCATGACATGACACATCCCCATGTTGCGTGACATAACAAGCAAACAAAAGTTTGTGTTGTGTCACTGTGCTGGGTGTCAGGCTTGTAAACAATTTTAAGACTCATCATTAACAGACTGCTATTTAAAATTCTAAACTTATTTAATGAATAAAAAGTGTACCGATACTCGCATAGCGTTGGGCCATGCACACCACGTCATACCTCGGGCTGCTGGTTCAATCCACGGCCAATCGTCCAAACCCTTCAAATTCAAAACTAACACTATATATATATATATATATATGTATATATATATATATAATATATAATATATATATATATATATATATATATATATATATATATAAATTGGGATGTGGTAGCATTGAATATTATATAAATCAGCTTGATTTTACCTTCCATTTGATTTTGCACATGACCTCGTGACTTTTTTAGTCTGACCTGAAGCATAGTATTCTGTGCCAGGTCATGTGTACCCTAACACATTATATTTTTCTTACGTTGATTTTGTTTTTCAACATATTCTCTGTATTATATGAAAATTTTGATATGGTTAATCCTCTCCAAATTCACACATATTTTTAATAGTTTCTAATAATATTTCTAATCGGAATCTTAAATTTGCTGCTTTGCGTGAACACGTGCATCTTGTCTTTTGGCGAGCTCGCCCGCCCCCGCCGCTGCGGACCCGTCGTCGCCGCGTTATTCACTTTGCCGCCCGAGCTGGGTTGCTCGGGGCTCGCAGCCTGACTCGGTATCGCGTCTCTCTCGCCGTCTCACAATCTCATCGGTACCACATCTCTCTCGACACTTCCTTTGCCTTCCTCCTGTCACTCTCCCATTGTCACTCTTCTGAGGCTTTTCTTTTACTGGGCCTGTGCTCATATAAGCTCTCAGGTGTATCGTGCGGCGCCTACCACCGGACTTGAACGCGGACGTTTTAATCTCCTGTGGTGTCTTTTTAAACATACTTGTATGTGTCAATGCGCGTGTTAAAGCGTGTGTGCGAATACATGGCATTGCTAAGATAGTGCATTAAAGGTTACGTCCATGACAAATATGCAGTAATAATGAACTAAGCTACGCCTTAGCTTTAAGACCAAGATGGGCCAAGAGTCAGTTCTTAATCAGATTAAAGCTACAATCAGCACCTGTATTCTTTATAGTGAGAATAACTCTCTCCAGACCAGGTGAGAGGCTCGTCGTAGGCAACGGCGATCTTTCAAGGTAAAAATGATTGTGCTCAGAGCTGTTAAGCTCGGCCTACATTATAGCTGTATCGTTTTCAAACAGTCTCCAAATCGTTAGCGCTGCGATATCCCAGATCAGTGCACGCCGCCAGCTCAGATGATTTAACCTGCCAAGGGTGCGAGGCGGTACCACTGATAAAGCTGTTCAGGATTCAGCTAGAAACTCGGACCACGTTATGATTGCTCCAAGGAACACTTTTCTGCAATATCGAATTTCGGTAGAAGATCTAAGTTTGGGTTAGTTCCCTGAAGCTCCATATTACTGTGTAAAGATTATGAATAACACATTTTTACCGTCAATACGTCTCAGGTTACGCTTTAATTCTCCATATAGAGCGATCTGGGCATTTGCACTTGGGAAAAATGGTAGAGGGAGGGTGGGGGCACACTGGGGTCCAGCTTGGAATATTGTGGGGCCTCACAGAGATTAAGATCTCATTCGACAGACTATATCATCAGAGCGGGTGGCCGGTCCAGCAGTAAGGAGGGCTCCAGTTCACAGGACATTTACCAAAGAGTCTCGAACCAGCTTTATCAGGGCGCCCATGGCCTCTCCAAAAGTTAAGGATAACAAATTTTCCTTGTCTCTAACCAATTCCGTCACCATTGCATGAGTCATATTTGTATTTATAATCGTTGAGCACCAATGGATTTCTTAAGGAAACTTACGCTAGTGACCGAATCCGGTCTGACCTTTTTTGTGTCATGGCGCACTCCATTTGATAATCCAGAATAGAGTACTGCGATTGAATAAAACAACGTCAGCTTCAGGTCACATTGCCGCAACCCCCCTCTCTGTTTCTCTCTCCCACTCACTAATCTGCAGAACTCTGGCCAGCAGTGGCGACATAGTGCAGGGCGAAGCTGTCCCCCTCAGCAGGCTGCTATCAGAGGCGCGGCGGTGCAGGGTGGACACTGCCGCAGCGCCATCCCCCATCGCCGGCGCCGAGGTGCTCTTGCTGTACTGCATCCTGCCCGGGCAGCGGGCCTGATCCAGAGCTGCGGGCTCCACCAGCCGCCTCTCCCAGGCCACCTGGTGGTAAGCAGTATCGCCACTGAGCCACAGATCCTCTCTAGCTCACTGACATGCTAAAACAAGCCAGGGAAAAGAATGGGCCCGGTCAGAAAATACTGCCTACTTCAGTCCAGACTCAGTCAACAGCAGGTGTGCATTTAGGTCGCAAAATGCTGATGACGTGGGACGGGAGCATGTGCCTGTCTCAAGAGCGAGTTATAAAATCATGTATACATTTTCAAGCACTCATCTTAAAGGGAATGTGGCACATTGGTCGAATCCCGGAATTTAGCGTTATTAGGGTTATATTTTGCTAAAAATCATGAAAAGTTCCATGATCCTTCTGAACCAAAATTCAAAATAAGCTCAATACTTTCTTATTTAAAATGTTCCTCTATGGTAAGAAATAAACCTCTAGTCTGTACATGACGTCATGATCTGGCAACCACTATCATATTTGATAGGCTTTCGATAGGTTGACTGTTCACCGTGACGTCAGCATGACGTCACGCCAACAGCTGAAAACTGTGGTCCGCTTCTTGGCTACATTTTGGGTACATTTCAGGTAGGTTTTTAGCTTTTCTCTACGAGAAATTTCGAATTCCGAGACAAATGACATGTTGAGTACCGAGTTTTATGGCATGCCTTACAACTTGGCTTTCTCAGTTAAATCATTTTATAAAGGTGCCACACTCCCTTTAACCCTCGCCCCACCGGGGGGCCATCGATGGCCCCCTAAGGTTCTTCCGGGATAGCAGAAAACGACGAGGAGCAGCACCGCGGTTGAGGGCTCTACCTCTCACTTCATCATTTTCCCATCATCCCTGAAATTTTTACCCCGGGTCACTCAAGGTCAGGTCACCAGACGAGGTCAACCAAGGTCACCTCACTTCACCTTTAGAGCTCTGTAAGAGCTACATTTCAAAGTTGATCGATTTGAAACTTCCTACACTTCATGCCCTCCAGGGTCTACAAGGTGTATATCCGGGATTTTTCGATTTCGTGCCTGAGGTCAGGTCACGAGGCGACCTCTCCCATTGGAAAGCATGGGGAAAAGCTATTTCATGATATAAAAGCCACAAAAATGATTGCAAATACTCAGACTGCTCAGAACAACGTTTTGGACACCCTTTCACGGATCCCAGGGGTCATATTTGCCTTTGACTTTTCAAGGTCATCCAAGGTCACCAGAGGTCAAAACAGTATTTTGACAATAACTTTTGACCTAATTGAGCTAGAGCGGTGAAACAAACACCATCGTGTTTGTCTTGTCACTGGCTTTCATTTGATATACGGCAAGGTTACTTTTTGACCTTTCGTGACCTCAGGTCATATTAGGTCACGAGGTGACCTCTAGCGGTCAAACCACTGGCGGGAGGTCTTTACGTTCCACATAGCGGAAAAGTACTGGCAATTTGCTATCAAATGTACTTTACCAGGCCTCAATAGCTCTAATGGCATAAGAGTTATGCACAGTTTGCTTAATCATTGCATATTTGAGTGAAAATAGCCGATCTTGACCTAATTTGACCTCTGGAGGTCAAACCATTGACCTGAGCGCTAAAACATGTGAAGTAATTTCTTACTGAATTCACGCGAGCTTTCTATTGACTTTGCAGATTTGGCTAACGCCCATATTTTCGGAATTAGAGGGGGGCCATCGATGGCCCCGGTGGGGCGAAGGTGGCGCCCCCCGGTGGGGCGTTAAGAAGTCCTCGTGCTTATGTAAAAAAACGACAAGAAAAAAACAAACAAAGAGAAACAGCTCGGTGCGACAAAAATTGAGCGAGCGCGCGGCTGCAGTACTTTTTCTGAGACCAGACTGGTTCCAGATTATGCTGATGTTAGCTTTGTGAGTACAAAATTACAGCGATCATCAAAACAGGACAATTAAGATTAACCCGCGCCCCACCGGGGGTCCAGCGCCACCTTCGCACCACCGGGGGGCATCGATGGTCCCCCTCTAACTCCGAAAATATGGGCGTTAGCGCAAATCTGCAAAGTGCATTAGAAAGCTCGCGTAAATTCAGTAAGAAATTACTTTGCATGTTTTAGTGCTCAGGTCAATGGTTTGACCTCCAGAGGTCAAATTAGGTCAAGATCGGCTATTTTCACTCAAATATGCAACGCTTAAGCAAACTGGGCATAACTCTTATGCCTTTAGAGCTATTGAGGTCTGGTAAAGTACATTTGATAGGAAATTGCCAGTACTTTTTCCGCAAAGACCTCTTGCCAATCGTTTGACCTCCAGAGGTCACCTCGTGACCTAAGATGACCTGAGGTCACGAAAGGTCAGAAAGTGACCTTGATGTATATCAAATGAAAGCCAGTGACAAGATAAACACGATGGTGTTTGTTTCAGTGCTCTAACTTAATTAGGTCAAAAGTTATTGTCAAAATACTGTTTTTGACCCCTGGTGACCTTGGATGACTTTGGAGAGGTCAAAGGGCAAATATGGCCCCTGGAATCCGTGAAAGGGTGTCCAAGAACGCTTTTCTGATCAAGCTGAGCATTTTCAGTCGCTTTTGTGACTTTTAGATCATAAGACAGCCTTTCCCCATGTTTTTTTCAATGGGAGAGGTCACCTCGTGACCTGACCTCAGGGCACAAAATCGAAAAATCCCGGATATATACCTTGTAGACTCTGGAGGGACTATAAAGTGTAGGAAGTTTCAAATCGATCGACTTTGAAATGTAGTTCTTACAGAGCTCCAAAGTTGAAGTGAGGTGACCTTGGTTGACCTCGTCTGGTGACCTGACCTTGGGTGACCCGGTGTAAAACATTTCAGGGATGGTGGGAAAATGATGCAGTGAGAGGTAAAGCCCTCAACCGCGGTGCTGCGCCTCTTCGTTTTTCGGCTATCCCGGAAAAACCTTAGGGGGCCATCGATGGCCCCCGGTGGGGTGAGGGTCTAAAAAGGTTGTCTTTTGGTAGCCAATAGAGTGCGCCATAAGTTCAGGTGTGTTACAGTTCGGTGCATAATAATCAGGAACTTCACTTCCCCTGGGGGCAGGTGACACGGTAAAAAAATATATAAAAGGGTAAAATATACCCTTGCTCACGGTTTAGACATTGAGGAGAAGGCATGGCCCCAATGGTCTCTTGTATCAGCAAGTGAATGGGAATGAGGTCTGGATACGAGTATATAAGGCGCTGTTTACACTTTAGAGGTGGGCAAAGGTGTCATGCACAGAACGCTCTATAAAAAGTCCTTAACTAGCTAAATAACGTGATAGAATTGTCACAAATTTATTTAGCTAGACGTCATACAAATCAGTTGCCCGCGGGGAAAATCACAGGAGATCCTGCGCCGGACCCAGACGCGTATAACTGGGCCCAAAGCCCTCCCTTGGGAAAATTTCAATTCTACGAGGAGAAGTCACGCAGCACTTTTCATATTTTATTCATCTTTAATGTTTTTTGGATAGGCGTAAAGAATCATAGGCCTTTCCAGAAATCTAGATATATGCACCCTGGCACTTTTGTGTATATATTCATTTTCTAAAGTCTATTGAGTGGTGTCCTAGCTGGACGACGCCCAGATACGGCGGGAGAAACCAGAGCATGTCAACGTTTCCCACTGTTTCTCACCTGTTCTGCCGAGAGGTCCATGCTGCCCACAGACAACTCGGAGTCACTTAGGTAGGGTCGGGGATCAATGCTGAGCCCGAGGTTATAGTCGCCGCCATACGAAGATCGATCCAGATCTTCCTCAGTGTCCTCCGAGAGTGGTCGGGGAGCATCGGTTAGATTCTGTCACATGCGGGTAGTCTGGATCGGGCGTAGGGTTCGGAAAGTCATGAAATTCTCCTTCTTTGTTCTCTCCCTCTCTGGTTTTCCCCATTAAGAAGGATATAGAAAAGAAGAAAAAAGTCTAAAAAAGGATATGTGTGTACTTTATTTAATATGTTTTTCCCAAAATAGGTGCAGCTGTAACTTGTAAACGTGTTCGTTTTATTTGATTGAATATTCGGATGTATCTTGACTAGTGTTATTTTAAGAAGTATCTTTATAACAATGAATGTATAATATAAATATATATATATATAATTTATATATATATATATATATATATATATATATATATAACTTCAGGATACGCACTGCGGTGCAGCATAACCACAGTAAAGAGCGATACATAGAAATGAAGGTGTGTGCTGGTAAGGGAAGTAACTGAGACAATATATATATATATATATATATATATATATATATATATATATATATATATATATATATATATATATATATATATATAGGAAGTAACTGAGACATATATATATTATATATATATATATATATATATATATATATATATATATATATATATATATATATATATATATATAGTGTCTCAGTTACTTCCCTTACCAGCACACAAGTTCATTTCTATGTAGAGCATTTTACTGTGGTTATGCTGCTCCGCAGTGCGTATCCTGAAGTTGAGCTGTACCGTAATTCAGATCCTGCGTTCATACTGTGCCGCTGAGCACACCAGAGTGCAGTTGGTGGACACAAGGCCATGTCGTGATCACCACTTTTTTACAGGATCTTTGATTACCGGGTGTTTTCTAATGTATTGATGGCCGCTGATCACGATTTTCTGGTCGAAAATGCCGAATTCGAAAAATATTTGCCCGCGCAAGCCGTTTGTAATTCTTCCGGTTTGCCAAAATTTCGATGTTTTCATATCTCACGGACAATTAAATGCACCTGGTGTATTGAAAAGGCCCCATAACTTTAAAACCATTGAATCTGAACAATTTGAAACCTTTTTTGACTCCTTGAAATATATATTTACCCGAAAAGTACCTTGCAAAGACGGGGATGTTTGAGCTTAAAAAGACAATAGATGGCGTGCATGACGCAGCCGTCAACCACTGTCCCGCTACGTCGCTTATGTCAAGAAGCTATTAGCCAAAGGAGCTGGATATAGGATTTGAGCCTATTTTGAATTCGATGAATGAGCATTTACATTCACAAGATGATAAAGATTTGTATGCAAGAGCCAATCGATTATGTCTAGATTAGTCTTCCTATCACTAGCAAAGAGAATACCGCATTTCGGGGAAAATGAAGCTACACCACACCCAGCGCCGCCGTCAAGCCATGTATGCTGCCGCTTAACCAGCTCTCGACTGGGGCTGACGTTGTCGGTCACATTATGATGCTGCGGATTGAAGAGATGGAGGTCAGGGAAGTGGACGAATTTCACGTTTCAATAGCTTGAAAATTCGAACCGACCGCTGATGAAGTTACCGAGACTTACAGAAGAGCATCTGTGCCAGCAATAAACAAGTACAAAGTTCGCTGTGGAATAAGGAAGCATTGTAACCTGAAGGAAACGACCAGAAGGCGCCTACAAAACATGAAGATATTGTAAGTATGGAAAAAGCATGACAACATTGTTTGACATATAAAGCAGAGCTTTATCATCAAAGGCATGGGCAAACAGAACATTTCTGGAAGACCAGCGAGAAGCACAGAGGTTGTATATTGGTGGCTTGGATGCAGTAGTGACGGACCATTGGAGACGGCAGCAGCTGCGGCAAGCCACTGCTGCTGCCGCCAATAAGGCCTGATCGGGAGGCTGGCTCGTCCGTATTCGAGCACAATAATATGTCAATCACCCGGACAAGTCTATAAACGACTGCCGTGTAACATTTAGAAATAAGTTTTCTTTCCGAGATTGATTTATACCTGCCAGAGCCTGTTCGCGTGCGGCGTCTGTCAGCAGCTGGTGTGATGCTACAATTAGGAAGCTCGCTGCTGCATATACCACCAGCGGTCGCTGTCAATGGTGCCGTTGCGTTCTGACGCAGCTTCAGCTCCGTCAGAACGCAACATCTGGAGAACTCCTGGTAGCCACAACGACAGCAGCAGTGGCTTGCCTCAGCTGCTGCCGTCTCCAATGATCTGTCACGACTGCATCCAAGCCACCAATATACAACCTCTATGCTCCTCGCTGGTCTTTCAGAAATGTTCTGTTTGCCGATACCTTTGATGGTAGAGCTCTGTTTGATATTTCAAACAATGTTGTCATGCATTATCCATGCTGAAAATGTCTTCATGTTTTGCAGGCGCCTTCTGATCGCTTCCTTCAAATTATAATGCTTCCTTATTTCACAACGAACTTTGTACCTGTTTCTTGCTGGCACAGATGCTCTTCTGTAAGTCTCGGTAACTTCATCAGCGGTCGGTTTGAATATTGAAGCTATTGAAACATGAAATTCGTCCACTTCTCTGGCCTCCATCTCTTCAAGCCGCAGCATCATAATTCGACCGACAACGTCAGCCCCAGTCGAGAGGTGGTTATGCGGCAGCATACATGGCTTGACGGCAATCTGGGTGTCGTGTAGCTTCATTCTTCCCGAAATACGGTATTCTCCTTGCTAGTGATAACAAGACTAATCTAGATATAATCGACTGGCTCTTGCATACATTTTAATACTTGAAATTGATCCGCAGTGACTACATGCTTAGTTACCTAATCTATATATGGCTGGTTGATCTTAATTGGACCTGCTTTGAAAGCAACCATTACTAATAATATTTAAAACTGCAAGCGAGAGAAATCTAGATCATCTTGTGAAGGTAAATGTTCATTCATCGAATTCATAATAGGCTCAAAGCCTATATCCAGCTCCTTTGGCTAATAGCTCCTTGTCATAAGCGACGTAGCGGGACACCTATCGACGGCTGCGTCATGCGCGCCATCTATTGTCATCTTTTAAGCTTAAACATCCCTGTCTTTCCAAGGTACTTTTTCGGGAAAATATATATTTCAAGGTGTCAAAAAAGTTTTCAAATTGTTCAGATTCAATGGTTTTAAAGTTCTGGAGCCTTTCAATACATTAGTTGCATTTTATTGTCCGTGAGATATGAAAACATCGAAATTTTGGCAAACCGGAAAAATTTCAAACGGCTTTCGCGGGCAAATATTTTTCGAATTCGACATTTTCGACCAGAAAATCGTGATCAGCGGCCATCAATACATTATAAAACACCTGGTAATCAAAGATCCTATGAAAAAGTGGTGATCACGACATGGCCTAGTGGACACCTTTTCTTGCAACCACGACGGACGCACAATACCAGGAGCTCACTACGCTTTTCTGGTATGGAGGGCCATTGAATGACACTCCGACTATGTGATTACCATCAAGCTCCACCGGGTGGCGACTATCAGCAGCGGCGTCGCTATATATATTTTTTATAGGAGGCACTGAGAGAAATTTCGTGACTACGCCGCGGTGACTCTCTACCGTGGAGTCTGCGGCTCCAGTCTTTGTGATTGACCCTTACCTAGAGCGTCGCTGGCCTTAATGAAAAGGGCTAGTCCCCAATAAATGGTGTCACTTCTGAGGTATACGCTTACCCCAAACGAGTCAATTATTATTTTGGGGTGCCCCACACCGGTTTTGAGCATGCTTAAACATCCTCAAAATCATTGGCTGATTCAACAAAGGAACCATTTTCACCCTTATGGCAGTCATTAGGTGTTATTTGCAGCAATTGGCACTCTTAACAACAACGGTTTATTGTTCTAAGAGTGAACTGACTCCCTACAGTGATTTTCACTCCTTAATGCATACCACCCAACACTTAACCATCGCCCCGGTGGGAGGGTGTTCGAAAACCCCATTGGGTTTTTCCGGCGGCGCGAAAAACAGGGCCGTGAAGCACAGCCGTACGTGGCACACCTTATCCTTGATCGATTTCGCAATTTTTATAAAGAATATTTCAGGTTCAGTCATCTCAGGTCAGGTCACCAGTGCAAGTTAAGTGACCTCACCTAAAAAAACATGCTCAAGGTGTCATAAGTAAGAAAAGGGTGAATCTGTCAAATTGAAACATCTACCACATAATGGGTCCACCAATTACTACAAAATATATTCCGGGACTTTTTCATATCAATGACCTAAGGTCAGGTACGATTATGACCTCTCCATGGGAAATTCGTGGCTAAAACAGAAATTAGCTGAAAACATTTTTCTATTTCTGCAGATACCTCTTGGTATACCTTTGCATTCCAAAACCAAAGTATCCTAGGCCTCTTTGTAGGTTCGTGTTGCAAGTTTGACCTGTGACATCTGACAGGTCATATTTGTAAGCAAGTTATACACTTCAGCAAGTTTTCAGACTTGGGTCTTTAACTTTGCTTGAAATGGTGATGAAGTTTTTATTTTGATACCATTTTTGGATTCAACTCACGTCTGAATTATTATTGCAGGTCAATTGATATGCATATTAACTATGCTAGGTTAGCTGGTGACCTTAACCTGACCTTAGGTCAGGTTATTTTTTATGTTTGGCCTGGTGTAGTCATATTATACACCATTTAATTCGCCGTAGCGAGAGGAAGAAAATGGTGCCTAAAATGATTCTAACTCAACTTGAACTGGTGGGGGGCGGACCCAGACTGGCGATGACGGTGGAGGTGGGGCGACAAGTTGTGATAATTTCGGCTGCATGTCAAACACTTCCGACTATGCACTTCGCCAACACATTTATGTAGATTCATGTAGGTATGTATGTACACTGAGAAAAAAATGATACCTGATTGGGGTATCTGCTGATGCCGTAAAAAGTCCACCCTTTTGGGGTATCTGGAAGACACACTTTGAGGAGTTTTTTTCCTACCAAACTTGGAATCACGTGTGTTAGACGACTCCTGTCTTTGCAGTCTGGACTGCTGATTTAGGAGTAAAAACATAATCATCTGACACCCCTCACAGACTCATCCGACTCTGCGTAAGGTGTCATTTGGCACACAATAAGGAGTCACCAGACTCCCCTAAATAAGTCATGATCCGTAGAAAGGAGCCGATTAACTCCTCTGAAGATAGTCTAGGGATCATTAAATGCCCCAATCTAGCTCTTATGGCCCCCTGTTAAGTGTCATGAGAGAAGTCGTAGCCCAAATATGGACTCTTCTACCTTAGAAGGAATGTCACTCATTCGCATTTTTAGATCAATGGCTTAGCATACCCCGATCCTCTGACGTGAATCAAACCACAGGGCTTGCCTGAGTGTACATGAAAACTATAGAAAGAAGACAAAACCACTGTACTCTACCTTAACAGACTGACACACAAACTCGCACACACACCCAATGAACAGGTGTTTATCAGCTTCAACAAATTGATCGGATCGAATAATTGATCCGTTCATAAGCCCACACCTTGACTTGCAGGGTTTCCCAATCCCAGTAAACTTCAACGGCCTTGAGCCACCGTCCCGATACAAGTTCTTACTACATATTACTTTGGATAAAGGCAAACAATACATGTTAATATTTGCAACAGTCCAATCCCACAGCACTTGAAAACAAGCCAAAATAAGGCCACATTGGCACGACTTACCTCTTAACACGTGCATTGACGGGGGGGGCGGGTACCCGCCCCCCTCGGGTTTTTCGGAGATAGCAGAAAAACGGCGGCGCGTAGCGCCGCCGTACTTGGTATACCTTTTCCCTCATCATTTTTACAACTTCTGTGAAAATTTTAAGGTTAGGTCATCTCAGGTCAGGTCACCAGTACAGGTCAAGTGACCCGACCTCAACAAAAGTTTAAGATAGCATAAGTCGGAGCAGGGTGAACTTATCTGATTGAAACTCATATCACATAATGGCCCCACCGAGTTCTCTAAGATATGTTCCGGTATTTTTGATATCGATGACCTAAGGTCAGGTACGAGGTATGACCTCTCCATTGGAAATACATGGGAAAAATTGTTTTTACGGAATAACTCAGTAACAGATGGTGATAGAGCATTTATTTTAGCTGCATTAGACTTGCCTGGGCTTTGCGGTTCTAATGATATGCATTTTATATAATTTGACCCTGACCTGACCTCAGGTCAGGTCAAATCCTTGATTTGACCTAGCAAGGTCAAATTATATATCATTCGATTCAGCTTGCTGAGAGGATTCATATAGTTTGAATCGTTTTGCTCTATCTTTACTTGTTCAGATGTAATGGCCGAAAAACTGAATTTACATGTTATCCCTACGACGGGCATGCTTTTGACCTCTCGTGACCTTAAATGTGACCTGACAAAAGAATGGTTGAAATGTTTTCGATGGAGAAGTGGATGGGCAGCCCAACGCCGTTTACCGTTTTTCGCTACCTACCGTGGTTCTCGAGATCTTAGGGGGGTGGGTACCCGCCCTCCCCCGTCAATGCGAAGGTGGCTCAGGCCCCCGTCAATGCGCGTGTGAAGGTATTTTTCATTATTTATCATTTTTATTGAAGCCAAGTGTTAACACGCGCATTTACGGGGGCGGGTACCCGCCCCTCGGGTTTGTCGGGGGTAGCAGGCGCGTAGCGCCGCCGTACTTGGCATACCTTTTCCCTCATCATTTTACATTTTCTGTGAAAATTTTAAGGTTAGGTCATCTCAGGTCAGGTCACCAGTACAGGTCAAGTGACGTGACCTCAAAGTTTAAGATAGCATAAGTCGGAGCAGGATGAACTTATCCGATTGAAACTCATATCACATAATGGCCCCACCGAGTTCTCTAAAATATGTTCCGGTATTTTTTCATATCGATGATCTAAGGTCAGGTACGAGGCATGACCTCTCTATTGGAAATACATGGGAAAAATAGTTTTTACGGAATAACTCAGTAACGGATGGTGATAGAGCATTTATTTTAGCTGCATTAGACTCGCCTGGACTTTGCAGTTCTAATGATATGCATTTTATATAATTTGACCCTGACCTGACCTCAGGTTAGGCCAAATCCTTGATTTAACCTAGCAAGGTCAAATTATATATCATTCGATTCGGCTTGCTGAGAGGATTCATATGGTTTAAGTTGTTTTGCTCCATCTTTACTTGTTCAGATTTAATGCCGAAAAACTGAATTTACATGTTATCCCTATGACGGCATGTTTTGACCTCTTGTGACCTTAAATGTCACCTGACAAAAAAATGGTTCAAATTTTTTCGATGGAGAAGTGGATGGGCAGCCCAACGCCGTTTACCGTTTTTCGCTACCTACCGTGGTTCTCGAGATCTTAGGGAGGGGCGGGTACCCGCCCCCCTCCGTCAATGCAAAGGTGGCTCAGAATCCCATCAATGCGCGTGTTAATAGGCTATAGCTACCTGTATCAGTCGGGCCTGGCACTCACAATGTACACTGAGAGTAATAACATCACGAGTTCAGATAACCATTCTTTACCCTTATCCAGTGCTTATCCAGACTCTTTTTTAAGTGGTTCATCGTTTTGCACTCTATGAACCAGGATGGAAGACTGTTCCAGTCTACCCCGGTCCTGTAATCCGTTGGTTCCGCCGAGCACGGGTATTTGCACGAGGATGGGCGACTTTGAACTGATGGTTTCGAGTATTGGCCCCTTGCGGCTCTTTAAACCGTAGCTCGTTTAACACTCCCATGTGGTTTTGCAGTATTTTGCAGATTCTAATTATGTTGCCGATTTTTCACGGTGATCTCAAACGGAAAGTCACCGAATCGTGCGGCCGACCAATTCAATATGGCTGCTTCAACGGTCGCGCAGTCAGCCCTTCAATAAAAAACAATGCACGTGGAGGAATGAGAAAGGAATCTGGCTCCCCATTTCGGATATATTTGACACCTTGTCAAGTGTCGGGTGGTATGCATTAGGGAGTTAACATCACTGTAGGAAGTCAGTCGACACTTAGAACAATAAGCCGTTATTCTTAAGAGTGTCAATTGCTTCAAATGACACCTAATGACTGCCATAAGGGTGGAAATTATTCCTTTGTAGAATCAGTTAGTGCTTCTGATGGTGTCTACGCGCGCTCAAGATGGGTGTGTGACACCCCAAAATAATAATTGACGGGCTTGGGGCATACGGACATCTCGGAAGTGACACCGTTTATTGGGGACTGACGTTTCTTTAAGACCAGCGACGCTCTAGGCAGGAAACCATCACTAAAACTGGAGCAGCAAACTCAGCGACAGAGAGTCACCATGACGTTTGGTGCCACGAAGTTTATATCCGTGTAAAAGGGAGAAAATGCAGCAAATTAGCTCAAGTTCCAATCTTTTTGTGGGACGTCCCCCAGATCAGCAAGTAAGTGGACGCGTCCCTTCACCCCCACCCCTGCTTTCGACGCCATGGCTACGAGCAGTTACAGATACGAGGAAGGCTAGGGGCTCAAGGCCCTGCCCCTGCCAAATTCAAGAGTGTCTATAGTCAATACATAGCTGGAGCTTATTCTGAGGCAATGGCGGGGTAGCCTCAATCCACCTACGCCCCCTCCCCTGAAATGAAGTTCTAGATCCGTCACTGGCTATGTCCCTGCAGTTTAATCGATTCTAGCTTCGGGGTGCATTCTTTCATGCAGTTGGCAAAGGTTTCGAGCACCCTGTTAACCTATGGCGAGTGCCTACACGTGCTGCCGGCCACCAGGTAACTTTGAAAGGTCATGCCACAAAACAACACATAATTTCAGCACATCTGTGTAAAACCTCCCCCTGTGAAGGTCATGTTGCAATCGCACAAATTAATTATGGCACGTATCTAATATGTGTTACAACATAATGGTGCACTGGATGGCTGGAATAACCCTTTCTTGGCTAAAGAGAAGACAGACAGGTTTTGAGCAGAAAATAACAATCGCACTGATTTCTCGAGACAAATACGTTTAGGTTCTACTTCTAGATATAAGTGTATTGTTTTTTATACTTACAAGAGTCAGGTGCTGCCGCATAACGAGGAAATCCTGAATGCCAAAGTCGTAGAAATTGTACTGGGCAGGGTCGAAGCTACTGAGGCCGTCGGCAGGCCCCGGCGCAGCGGGCTGTAGTCGTCCTGAGAATCGCTGTCGGCGCGGCGTTGGGCTCCCTCTGGAATCGATACTTGGCCTTCAGAAATACGACTATACACAGAAGAATTCAGCATTGTCGATCGGGGGTAGAGGGCACATGGTTGGTGGGGCGTCATCCAGACTAGGACCACTACTTTTTTACGTCAAACCTGGGGGCACCACTTTTGGACGGAAAACCGTAGGGGCATCACTTCTGGACGGAAAAAACGATCAGTTCGGCGCCAAATTATTTTATTGGGGCCCCGATACTCGCATCCGAGGGAGGGGGAAGGATGGAAAGTGACAATTTACGGGGCGCCATCAACCTTTCAGGGGGGGCACAGTGCTAATGTCAGGGGTGCCGAGGGGTGATTGGGGTGGAAAAGTGCCCCTTGTCCCCTTTTATAATTTTTGAAGCTTATCGATGCACAAGCTGCCAGGGTTATATGCCATCGCCAACTGTTTCCCTGTTGGAAGGTTTGGCGCATGTAGGACGCAGTATGACGCATTTTATGCTATGACTTCATATTTAAGGCTACTCAAGGTGAAGGTCAAGGTCAAACATCAAGGCCAAAGGTATTTTTAAAGGTCAAATCCTAATTTCCCGCTTAAAAGTTTGCCACAGTGCCAGTTATATTGTACATTATTGGAAACATGTAATTTTGCTACGTCATAGGCCATTGACCTTAAATGACTTTGACCTCAAAATTGCAGATACATTTTTGGGACATTTCCTCTATGACCTTAGTCGGCATTTGGTGTCGTCTATAACCTTAGTCCGCATTCCGGCTCTTTCTGCATAATCACGGCATTTCACAATAGGTCTCCAGCACGACCCAGACTTGACATGTACTTCATTTGGCCTTGAAGATATTGAGTTAGGTTAATCAAACCTTGCCATAAGGTAAATTACTATCGCCTCCACTCTCACCCCGCCCCCCATGGGCGTTTTTCTAACGCTCCTGTATCTTTAAATATCAGGGGGCACGTTAGGACCCCCATTGCGTGTTGTTATGATTTATGTTTTTCGACGTCGCTCGACCTTGAATCAAACAGATCATCCAATAAGTTTGGTCTTATGTATCAATATTTAACATATACTTAACACGCGCCCCGCTGGGGTCCCTGGCATGACGCGCCCCATTGGGGGGGGCGTTTTTCGCCCCTCCCCTCCATGTCTCATTTCCCACGAAAGCTGAAGGAATATTACGGATGGTGTTTGAAAGCTTTTGACAAGACGAAGAGATTTTATACGAATAATTTTTATGTCAGGTCAATATTGAGGTCAGCATAGGTCAAAGAAGGTTTCATAGGCTAACAACAGAGCAGTGTACGTTTCTCTCTTTAGATCTGCCCTCAGGGGAGCTAGTGCAAATCATAATGCATCATGGGATTTCTCTCATCGCGGCAAATCGAATGATGTATAATATGACCTTGCTAGGTCAAATTGTGAAAATGACCTGGCCTAGAGCTAGTTCAGGGTCACAGAGTGACCTGGTATGGTCATGCTGCGTATCATTCGACTCCCCGTGACAATATAAGTAGAATGCAAGCAAAATGGGAGCTTGAGCTTTATCTCAATTCAGTGAGAAGTTATTGGCAAAACAATCACTGTATGCTCCCGTGACCTGACATGACCTTTGTAATGGGGTGACCAAAAAAAATTGACCCCACTTTAGGTCAACAATATCAAAATTCCAAGATAACATATTTGTATACCTTAATGACCTTATCATATTCTGGAAGTTTCAAACTGATCGGTTCACTGATGTTCTCTGGGCGCCGGTTCAAAATCGTAATTTTAGGTTTTGAGGTCGGGTCACTTGACCTCGAACAGCTCCTTGACCTGACATGAACTTAACAAAAAATTGTTCAGATGTGTAAAATTAATTAGGTATAAGGTACTGTAAGTCTCGTTGTTCTGCGTCTCTTCGTTTTTTAGATATCTTGGGGAAAACCAGGAGGGGGCGAATTTCGCCCCCTCCAGTGGGCCGCGTTTTAAAGGAATGCAACGCGGAAGAGAGAGAGAGAGAGAGAGAGAGAGAGAGAGAGAGAGAGAGAGAGAGAAAGGGAGAGAGAGAGAGGTTAGGACAGAAGGGCGTTCTTAACCTGCCCCTGGGCCATAGAGTCTCTCAAATTGAGTTAAGCCAGCACACTGCCAAGGAACTGCGCGCGGAGCAGACGCGCCTGATTGGAATATTTTGCCCGTAGCCGAACGTCCTCACGTGTATTGGGATCAAACGCTTTTTGTAGGCAGCCAGTGCTCCGTCTCCAAATGAACATCCCTTGGCCTGCAGCCCGATAGGCATGGCGGAGATTTCCAGTCACAATGCAGCGGTGCCAACACTCAGCTGACCTAAACCGGGTTCATACACGGTTGATATAGTTTAGTCGCACCCTGTTTTTTTCTTAATCTATGTTTCTTACAGACCCTGAAGTTTTGCCATCTTTAAAAAAACTTCTAATCGAGTCGTTTTCCTGACCCAGCTCGAGATTAAGTAGAGTACAGAGAAAGAAACTAGTTCCATAGGACACTGACTGCACAAAAACCAATCGAACCTTCAGAGACTGGTCCAATCAAAACGTTCGGGGCCGAGGCAAGCCGGAAAATGGGTGTTTTTTTTTAAGATATTCGGTCAAAATTGGATAAAAAGACCCACAAATATTGTACCACTTGGATGGAGAGAAGAAGCATTGCCGGATTGGAGCCTTCCTGGATCCACTCCTGAAAACCTTCCCACAAGTGCTTGAAAGACAGCAAAGAGACATCCACATCGCCAACGACCCCTGTTGCTTATTCATGCATGAAGCCAAATACATTACCAGACACAAAAGTGTCTCCATTGGCAAAAAGCGAAAGGGGTCATCTAATCTTCAACCTGCTGTTGATACAAACACTTCTCCAGTGGAGCTTTAACTCATCGGACTTAGGCTCATTGATGCTTTCTGCACTTGCTGGCTGCAAAATCTGCTTAATTTTGTTTCAGTTTGGCTGAAATCAGGGAAATTTTATGTGAACAGTATGAAGGAAACCAGCGCTCAAGATAAAAAAGTCCATCAACGTCTCATTAGCGCACTTGGATTTATGAAACTTGTGAAATGGTCTACATAGGATGCGAGAAGAGGAATGAATTAATCAAAGTGCCGCAAAACAAAAGTTCTATATTGATGTGTTTTGTAACCATGCGAGAGTGGCTTTGCGCAAAAAGAGCTATATGGTATAGTTCGGGGGTACGGTAGTGGAGTGGTCAGCGTAGGAGCCGGCCCAAGCAGTCCACCCAGGTTCAAGGCCTGGCGGCTTCCCTAAACAAGGAGCACGCTGGCTCCCGAGAAGCCGAGAAGCCCTTCCATCAGGCCGACGCCATATGACCCTGGCACTTTGTGCGTCGATAAGCCTAAACAATTATTATAAGGTTTAGTTCACCATCTGATGTGTATGAACAATTTTCATTTTTCTAAACAGCGAAAATAAAAACAGCCGGAGCAGATATTAGTATTAATTTGTCATTTTCATTTTGGTTGACGAAAAATTATACTTGATGTAAATGCGCATCCGTGAAGACGCAGGAATGGCCCCAAGAAGTCACCAATTTACCTGGAGTGGATGGGCCACGCTGCTGATTTGGACACGCCTTCACACGAGAGAAATTACGCACCGGTTGGGGTGGTAATCCACTCCGCAATAAGACCTCTCCGAAAACGATCCAAACAAAGATTTTTCCACGTGGGCTAAGTTCTTGACTTCCACTTTGCATTTTTAGCCTAGGTTTGCTTTGCAATGTTTCGTTCTGAGTGTTTTGCATTGCTTTCCTTTGCCTGTGCGATTCATTCGGTGAAATGCTTCGTTTGAAGTGCGTTCGGTGTTTTCTTTGAGGATACACTGAAAGCGCTCCAAGCGAAACTTTTAATAAGCGAAAGCTTCGTTTGGAACGCTGTCAATGCTTTTACTGAAGAAGGCGCATAAAAATGCCCCAAACGATGTTTTTGACCACACGGATTAAGATATTAAATTTCACTTTTCATTTTAACTTTTTGACCCAGTTTGCTTCGAATAAAATTAAAAATTTCCCAAGAAAAGACCTCGACAAAAATATATACCTAGCTATCCCATATCAGACTGGCCCCCTTTTTCCCACTGACAGATACAGCGTGGTCCAGCACCGCCAAAACTACTGTCAGCCATCAAAACAACACAGCAAATCAGATTTCTAAATGCTGTCAAATCAGCATAAATGGTACTTATGATTTTACCATTTTTCAAGGCATTGTGAAAAGGGCCGCAGAGCTGACTTTGGTCACGCGGGGGCTGGGTGATCTGCCTGTCCGGAGTATGGTCGCGACTGCTGCCTTTATCATACTACTGCCTGGTGTCAGTCACTTTTCGACGATTTTCACTTCTGCCTAGTTAACAAGGCGAATCCCGTGGTGTTTTTTTTCACGTGTAACAGTATAGTGTACCTATTTTTCCCAAATCATTCTGCATCACCTTGCCCAAGCCAGTTTTATAAGGCATAATTTAGATCATTTTCCACTATCTTTAGATGGCTCATCTGACCTCTCAAAGGTCATTTAAGGTTACAAGAGCAAACAGTAATAATTTTGTCAATAGCTTTGCACTGAATTTAGACAAAGCTTCAATTTTGCTTGCATGGTGCTTATATTGTCATGGGGAGTCGATTGATATGCAACATGACTATACCGGGTCACCATGTGGCCTTGACCTAACTCAATGTCAGGTCATTCTCACCATTTAACCTAGCAAGATCATATTATACATCATTCGATTTGCCGCGACGAGAAAAATCCAACGATGCCTACAAATTTGCTCTAGCTCCGCTGCGTAAAAATTTATAGGGGAAAATATACACTGCCCTGTTGTAAGCCTATAGAACCTTCCTTGACCTCTGCTGGCCTCAATATGAACCTGACATAGAGATAGTTAGAATAATTTCGCTTTGTCTCTCAAGAACTTTTGAACAACTTCCGTAATTTTTATTTAGCTCTTCTGGGATATGAGATATGGAGTGGTGAGATAAGCCCCCCTCCCCTAGCAGGGCACGTCATGCCAGGGACCCCAGCGGGTCGCGTGTTAATGCCAGATCTGCAAGATGATACGTCATTCGATTTACCTCGAAAAGATAAGTCTTATCATTTGAAACCAAAATGTTGTGCACAAACTGCCTGGTTTGGAAGATACAGGCACAGAGAGCTGGGCGATTTTACTCAAACCACATTCCGAGACACGTGTGGTCGAAAATAGGAGATGGACTTACCAATGACTGATGCATGTACATACATAGGCGTCGAAAGCGGGAGGGACAAAGGTGACGCCCCCAATTGTGAATCAGGGTGAGGACGTTCAGGCAAATATTTTGCCCTCGACCTAGGTATTTGCATTTTCTCTCTGTCTGCCCGCGTAGGAAAGGGTTGGAGGAATGAGGGGTGAAGGAAGGAAGGGGTGAGGTGAGTGCCAGGAGGGTCAGTGGGGCAGCCAGCAGGGACAATGTATGTATGTGTCCTGGTCGATCAGGTAGACAAAATTCCACTGCCAAAAAAACTCAAAATCCCACACCACAATTTTCCCCAGCCTCGTGCCCCTTTGGTTTTGACAAAAATTGATATTGCTTTACAATTCTTTTTTGTTCAACAGAAGATGACCTGGAATGTTTTTAAATGTCAGGACTTGCACTATCAAACAGATGAAGAGAAAGGTATTACAGATCGCGACTATGCTTATGTTCATGGTTCTTTAGAATATTGTATTTGGCTATACATAAGTATTTTCCAAACATGTTTGGCAGTTTCTCGATGATATTTTGTTTTGTTCCACCGAAAGATGAACTTTTTACCGCCGTTTAATTGGTTCATTGATGATCTCACTAACCGAGTCATCTGTTTAGTTTTGTGATTAATATATCTCATATAAAAACGCACAAGTGCTTAACTACAGATCAAAAGCATAGCTTGAGGGAAACTTTTGATGCTGTGCTTGACAATTGAATTCCCCTTGCGTGTCCCCATTTCCAAAAGGAGTTAGAAGATAATGCATATTACCCTAGGAAAGGCAAAGGTATTTAGAAGCGCCGTTAGAACCAGGGGGAGCTCGGGTGGCTGTATTTCCAACGGAATTGTCATTTTCATTCAGTTCACCATTTAACACGCGCATGACGGGGTCGAGCCACCCATGACGGCGGCCCCCAAGATCTCGAGAACCACGGTGGTGCAAAACGGTAAACGGCGTTGTAGCCCATCCGCTTTCCATAAAATATTTGTACCTTTTTGTGGTCACATTTAAGGTCGAGGTAAAACATGCCGTCAATGCCTCTAGGGATAACATGTAATTAAGTTTTCGCCATTACATCTGACAAGTAAACATAGAGCAAACGACTTGAACTCTATGAATCCTCGCAGAAGCCGAATCGAATGATATATGATTTGACCTTGTAGGTCAATCAAATTTGACCTGACCTGGGTCGGTCGGGTCAATTATATAAATGCATATCATTAGAACTGCAAGCCAGCAGACTAATGAAGCTAAATAAACGCTCTATCACCATTGTTACTGAGTTATTCGTAAAACCATATTTCCCATGTATTACCACGGAGGTCTGTTGTACCTACCTTAGGTCATCGATATCAAAATACCGGAAAATATTTTAGAGAACTCGGTAAGCCCATTATGTGATATGAGTTTCATTGATAAGTTCACCCTGCTCCGACTTATGTATCTTAAACTTTTTTGAGGTCGGGTCCTTGACCTGTACTGGTGACCTGACCTGAATGACCTATCCTTAAAATTTTCACGAAGTTGCAAAATGGTGGGGTTGTGCGGCGGCCCGTTTTCCTGTCTCCAAACCCAGGGGCGGTACCCCGTGGTGTTAATCATCATAACAATCAAACATTATTTATCTCAGAAAGCCCAGTTTCTAAAAGAAACAGCCAGCAAGCAGGTGTTTGTGAAAATAGGAGTGGACCTGTCTTCGGTAAGTCGCTATCTCATTTGCTATCACACGTGTCACGGAGTGCGGTCTGAGTAGAAAGCATCCGGCTTCACGTGTCTGTATCTTCTAAACCATGCGTTTTTGTGGTCAAAGTTAAGCTTTCATTAGACTTGTCCTATAAAGAGGAATCAAAATATTTACTTATATTAACCTAACTTTATGGTCAAGACCGTGTTAAGAATACAAGGTTAGAGGATTTTCAAGTTGATCGATCCAGTGTTTACTGAAAACGATCACTGTATATTTTTACCATAGACTTATAACAGGATGACTAGAAATTGACACATCTTATGTCACGAATATAAATTTTCTGAAATAGCATATTTGTAGACCATAATTAGCTTATCATATTGTGAAAGTTTGACATTAATTGGCTGGTAGATGTTCCTTGGGCGTCGATTCAAACTCGTGATTTCGAGTTCTGAGGTTGGGTCGCTCGACCTTAAATAACTCCTTGATCTGACATGCCCTGGGCTAAAATATTTAGTCAGATGCGTCAAATTGATTAGGAATAAGGCGCTCTAAATTTCGTTGCTCTGCATCTTTTGGAATTTGCGTCAGGTGGGGGAAACCAGAAAGGGGCGAATATCTTCCCCTCCTAACGGGGGAGCGTGTTAACATATGTCTTGCTAAGGCAATTCGAATATATTTAAACATGCATTTAAAAAAATGGTTCGGGAAAACTGACGTCGAATAATTTGGGGAAAACTAAGTACACCATGCTGCTATACATGAAAAATGACACAGGAAACC
Organism: Lepas anatifera; assembly: GCA_034440635.1. Classification (NCBI taxonomy): domain Eukaryota; kingdom Metazoa; phylum Arthropoda; class Thecostraca; family Lepadidae; genus Lepas; species Lepas anatifera. The sequence continues at coordinate 377,018 of JAOTON010002137.1, forward strand.
CTGTAAGCCATGAAAAAAATGAGAGATAATGAAACGTGACGAACCCTACTACTGTCAATCTACTACTACTACTGTCAAATCCTCTCGGCTCATAAACCGGAGTGTCTCTGCGCACATGCAGTAGATTGCTTCAGCCGAGGCTGACAATCGGTGGCTTTGTAAGCGCCAGAGCTGGTGGAAGGCTGCAGTACAGCGCAAGCTGCACACTGTCCAGTCTGTAGAAGTTGACTGTTTTGCAATTGTCACGCCCAGCCCCGTGAGACGTCCGGCCTCGGCTCTGGCCACAAGCTCATCGTGTCTTGTTCTATGTTCAGATTTCCCGGCGCAAGTCCTGTCTAGAGAGCCATGAAGCATATCAAAGCTCTGAAGTATGTCTCGAAGTATTTATCTGCTGGAAACGTCGGTGGTAGGGTTGGCTACATTCATCCCATCGGCAAGAAAGCTTTTAGGGTCGCTTCCGCTGAGGCAGCTCCACATCGAACCGTTACGCTTCCTGTAGGACTTCTTCATAGGAGCTTTTGAAATGTGAGCGTTGGTCAGAGACGTCTTTCTGCGTCCGGACCAGCTCTAGGTTTCCGGAGAGTGCCTGATGCTCACCCTGAACGGTGGTCAATAATTATTGGGGCTTATCGACGCACCAACTGCCAGGGTCATATGGCGTCGCCAACTCTCCCTGTTGGAAGGGTTTTGTAGCCAGCTTGCTCCTTGTTCAGGGAAGACGCCGGGCCTTGAACCCGGGTCGGCTGCGTGAAGCCAGCTACGCTGACCACTCCACTACCGGTCGGCTGCGTGGAAGCCAGCTACGCTGACCACTCCACTACCGGTCGGCTGCGTGAAGCCAGCTACGCTGACCACCCACTACCGCCCCCCTGAACGGTGGTCATCATAGGGGATCACGCGCAGCTGTTGGCAAGCAACCATCAAACCGAAGAAGTACTCAAAGCTCCTATCACTCGTGGCAGGCCACTGACCGTCCTCCACACCTGGCTCTTCCTGTCAGCCTCAATAACTAACAGTGCGCCCTCTTGGTAGGATATGCTTCTTTTTCATAGAAAGGTAGAAATGAGTCTAAATATCCGGAAACTTTTGGTTTAGGAGGGGTAATGACTCTCACCAGGTCATTTAAGATTCACTTGATCCCTGTATGAAAGTTTAGCTGGTTATTGACGTGGCTGATTTCTTGGATCGTGTGTGTGTTCGTATGTATGATCGTGATCGTATGTATGCTCGTATATACATGTTTATCATTTAAAATCCGAGAGAAGAGTAAAAGGCGCTAATTGGCATCGGATCAAAACGGATAGCGATAAATATTTGAACTCGTTTTGAAAACGTGTCGGACAGGCACTGGATTTTCTGACACATTTTATGTCATTAGCCTGGGCTGCTACTTCATGCATCGGTTGCATATACACTGTTTTTTGATGAGACGAATGGATAATATTTGACTCACTTTATCCCGGAATCACGGAAGGCTTGTTTAATTTTTGAGAAGCTTCATTTTGTTATCGAAGAATGTGTTGGGAAAATTGGTTGACGAAGACAGCTGGAACCACAATTAAGACAGAAAATAGGGGCATACTTCAGTAGCTTGAGCTTTTAAAGGAAGGCCGACCCATTGGTTTATTAGCCAACTTCAGTCTAATGAGCTGAATTTGCGGGAACAGTTTACAAAGCTTGATGGTGTTAGCATTAGACGGGAGTCATTCAGTAGTCTGATCGGGGAGAAGCTGTCCGGGGATTTGGATAAGAGACCATTGGTCTCGTCGAGATCTGCACCAGATAATTTTCCGATTACAGATAAACAGACCATTGATCGTAGACCTTACCTGCAGTGAAACTACCCCCTCCCCCCTTTCCGCCCTCCACCCAATCTAGCCAGGTCGTAAACTCGTAGCCTGAAGCAGTTTACATTGTTTGGCACTACGCTCCCGTTTATTCTAAGATAAAATACAATAAACCCATCATTTTTGGTTTCTGTTAAAGTTTTGATTTCAGGTGGCATTATTTGTTTAATGAAGTGAACGAAAGCACAATGTGTTTTATGTGAGGTCATTAATCCAAATCACTGTCGCATCAGGTGCTGAATAATTCGGTACTAGGTGGCAGTTTTTTTTGTTTAGCAAAAGCCCGTTACGAGCAGAAACGCAGGCACTAACCGTCTGAGCTACACAAACCCCGTCCAATATGTTTGTAACGATCAGCACTATCGATGCGAGTCTTTTTTTTGCATGTTCAACAATGCCAACTATGTAGCCTATTTCCGGTGCAGCATTGACACGGGTGATTCCCTCGAAGGCACAAGGGATTTTTTTGTAAATTAGGATATATTTTTCTTATCAGCAATGATATTTACGGACTATTAACTTATTCCACATGGAAAAGGTTTGTTTGAAAAGTTGTCATAAGAAATCCTGGATCCTTTACGATAATTTTTCACCTTAACCACAAGTGTCAACGTCCGCAATGCACCATTATTGCTTGTCAAAAGGAAGAACATCATCACCTAAAAGCAATCATACCAAGCGCACCATCGCGCAGTTGAGGCATGATTATTTCGCGTGCATTATTAACTAAGCATTGATCTTCATCTACACTAGTGTTATAGATTCCGTCTTTCAAATAAGCTTTTGTACAAGTACGGACAGAGCATAACAACAAAAAAAGCATTTATCATAAAAATCTGACGCTATGATTTGTTTTCAGGAGAGATGAATGCTTCAATTATTTCAATTGGGTCAATGCAACAACCCAAATGCCTCAGTAGGTGGTGCATTTTGGTACTTTCGTGGAGGAGGCACTGGTATTTGTTTCTAAAAGGTTTACATATATCACAGGAATTAGGCGGATAAACAGATATAGAAAGCTCAGCGAATGAAGCAAAATTTCCATACAATCATCAGGCACAACATAGCAAAGAACATAAGACAATAATAATTTGTTTTGCACTGAGAGAGAAAAACGACACAGAGATTGGGGTATCAGGTGATGCCGTAAAAATTCCACCCTTTTGGGGCATCTGGAAGACCCCTCTTTGGGGAGTCTTTTCCCACCAAATTTGGGATCAGGGGTGTCAAACTTCTATCTTCGGAGTCCCGACTCTTGATTAGGGAGTCAAAAGGGGTCATCTGACACCCCTTAGGGAGTCATCCGACTCCGCGTAAGGTGTCATTTGACACCCAATAAAGGGTCATCAGACTTCCCTAAAGGAGTCATGATAGGTGAAAAGGAGTCAATTGACGCCTCTGAAGGGAATCTAGGTATCAATTGACGCCCCTATTTTTTCCTGATGACCCCCTGCAGAGGTGTCATGAGAAAAGTCGTGACCCCAAATATGAGTTATTTTCTCTTCAAAAGGGTGTGACTTTTTTGTATTTTTGGGGTCAATGCTTCAGCATACTCCTATTCTCTGACTTAACACGCGCCCCGCTGGGGTCCCTTGCATGACGCGCCCCGCTGAGGGGGCGTTTTTCGTCCCCCTCCGTATCCCGTTCCCCACGAAAGCTAAAGGAAAATTACGAGCGGCATTCGAAAGCTCTTGACAAGACAAAGAGAATTTATAAGAATAATTTTTATGTCAGGTCAATATTGAGGTCAGCATAGGTCAAAGAATGCTCCATAGGCTTACAACAGAGCAGTGTACGTTTCCCTCTCTAGATTTGCCCTCAGGGGAGCTAGAGAAAATCTTTATGCATCATTGGATTTCTCTCATCGCGGCAAATCGAATGATGTATAACATGACCCTGCTAGATCAAATAGTCAAAATGACCTGACCTCGACATAGGTCTGGGTCACATAGTGACCTGGTATGGTCATGTTGCATATCAATCGACTCCCCGTGACTATATAAACACAATGCAAGCAAAATGGGAGCTCTATCTCAATTCAGTGAGAAGTTATGGGCAAAACAATCACTCTCTGCTCCCGTGACCTGATATGACCTTTGAGAGGTCAGATGCTCAAAAACTCAACTTTATGGTCAAGATCGTGGTAAGAGTAGACAGTTTGAGGATTTTCAGCCTTATCTATCCAATATTTCCTGAAAACGAGTCTATTCTATTTTTCACCATAGACTTATAATGGGGTGACCAAAAATTGACCCCCACCTTAGGTCACCAATATCAGAATTCCAAGAGAGCAGATTTGTAGACCCTAATGACCTTATCATATTGTGGAAGTTTCAAACTGATCCGTTTGCTAATGTTCCCTGGGCGCTGCTTCGAACTCGTAATTCTAGGTTTTGAGGTCGGGTCACTTGACCCTGAATAGCTCCTTGACCTGACATGACCTTAACTAAAAATTTGGTCAGATGTTTAAAATTAATCAGGGGTAAGGTACCGTAACTTTCGTTGTTCGGCGTCCTTTGGTTTTTTATCTATCTGGGAAAATCAGGAGGGGGTGAATTTCTTCCCCTCCCCCAGCGGGGCGCGTGTTCAAGGGCGCAATTTTATGTTTTTCGATTGGGGGCACCCGGCTCGAAAGGGGGCCCGTATATGATGGGGGCTCGTATTTTTTATTAAAAATGTGACCAAAAAAACGTATTTTCAAGCGTCTGTTTTCGAAAACTGACTGCAAAGGTTAAATAACAATTTTTGCGCGCTATTCGTCACTGTTCCTGATTTGCACTACTTAGCCCAAAAAGTAGTCAGAAGACCCAGTCTTTTGAACGAGCTGCCAAAGTATGTAAGGATATTGGACAAGTAGGTGTCTACTTACCGTCTTCGTCGTCCACGCGGATGCTCTCCTCCGGAGGTACAATGGGATCAGCCCCGGACGACGCAGGAGAGATGGATGATGGAGGGTCTTTTAGCAAACGGGATCCGGCTGGTGCATGGGCGTAGCCACCACTAGGGACACTAGGGACAGTGTCCCTACAAGTTTGGAGACCACCGAAAACTTGTAGGGAATGTCCCTACAAGTTTTGAAGACCGGAAAAGATATGGCAACCGCAATATGTTAATTTTCCAATACATATTCCAATGTTACCTACCTGCTTCTCGCGTATGCAAATCCGGACAGCGTCATTCGTCCCAAAGATATTAACACGCGCATTGACGGGGGGCGGGTACCCGCCCCCTCGGGTTTTTCGGAGATAGCAGAAAAATAGCGGCGCGTAGCGCCGCCGTACCTGGTATACATTTTTCCTCATCATTTTTACAACTTCTGTGAAAATTTTAAGGTTAGGTCATCTCAGGTCAGGTCACCAGTACAGGTCAAGTGACCCGACCTCAAAAAAAGTTTAAGATAGCATAATTCAGAGCAGGGTGAACTTATCCGATTGAAACTGATATCACATAATGGCCCCACCGAGTTTTCTAAAATATGTTCCGGTATTTTTTGATATCGATGACCTAAGGTCAGGTACGGGGCATGACCTCTCCATTGGAAATACATGGAAAAATGGTTTTGCTGTATAACTCAGTAACAGATAGGGATAGAGCGTTTATTTTAGCTGCATTAGACTCGCCTGGGCTTTGCAGTTCTAATGATATGCATTTTATATAATTTGACCCTGACCTGACCTCAGGTCAGGTCAAATCCTTGATTTTACCTAGCAAGGTCAAATTATATATCATTCGATTCAGCTTGCTGAGAGGATTCATATAGTTTGAATCGTTTTGCTCTATCTTTACTTGTTCAGATGTAATGGCCGAAAAACTGAATTTACATGTTATCCCTATGACGGCATGTTTTGACCTCTCATGACCTTAAATGTGACCTGACAAAATATGGTTCAAATGTTTTTGATGGAGAAGTGGACGGGCAACCCAACGCCGTTTACCGTTTTTCGCTACCTACCGTGGTTCTCGAGATCTTATGGGGGGGGCGGGTACGCGATTGACGTTTCAAAATCATGTGGCCCAGACCAGCTTCGGGCGCGTATCATTAAGATGGCTGCAGTACTTATTTATGAGCCGCTCACTGCCCTTTTCAACAAATCACTACAATTGGGTGTTTACCCAACTATGTGGAAGCAGGCGACTATACACCCAATATTCAAAAAGAAAGGAGCCCCATCTGACCCACAGAGCTATAGACCAATCAGTCTCCTTCCCATATTATCAAAAATATTTGGGAAAATTATCTTCCACAGAATTTATGACCACGTCACCAGCAATTCCCTACTTTCTCCTAAGCAAAGCGGCTACCGACCTGGACATAGCACGGAAATTCAGCTGACTTACCTAACCCACGAACTATATAAGACTCTTGACGATGGCGACGACTTCACGGCAGTTTATTTGGACATTGCAAAATACTTCAATGCAATTTGGCACAGAGGCCTGCTCCTGAAGTGTCAATACGAGTTTGGAATCACTGGAAATTTATTGCTTTGGTTACAATCTTACCTTAAGGACAGAACACAACAAGTTAAAATAGGCCAATCTCTCTCTTCTCCGGTGACCATCAACGCAGGATGTCCACAGGGTTCAGTATTGGGCCCTTTGCTAGCTTTGATGTATTTAAATGACCTAGCAGACAAAACCACAAACAAAATCTTGTTCTTTGCAGATGACACTTCAATCTACGCCCAGTATAACCCGCAGGACCCGTCTTTAGCACAGAGCTCCATGCAAAACGACCTGAACACAAATTGAACGCTACGCTAAAAGTTGGTTAATTACTTTCAATGCTTCTAAAACAATTCAACAGACTTTTTTCAACCCGAACTAACCCTAAAAAGCTTCAGCTCAGGTTTGAGGGTCGCGCTATAACTCACACGGACAGTCATAAGCATCTCGGTAAAACTTTATCCAGTGACCTCAGATACCACGACCACGTGTGAATCGATCTCTAAGCCCTCTATACCCCGTGGCCCAGTTTTTACCACGACACATTCTGACAGAACTTTATACTATTTATGTGCTACCGATTTTCGACTATTGTGACACTGTCTATGGCCCTCAGCTAACCTTTTATGATGCCAACCGTCTCGAATTATTACAAAATAGAGCTATGAGACTCATTACAGGTACACCGTTCAGAACATCTTCGAAAAAATTACGATCAGATCTAGGATAGAACACGTTAGCAGCTAGACACGAAATACACCGTCTAAATTTATACCATCGACTTGTTAACAATAACGATCGACTCCCAGAATTTATAGTTAACATGGTTCCACACACCCGACAGCAAGACACAGACCGAAGACTACGCAACGCCCTGACGCTTTCCCTCCCCCAAAACCGAACTTCTTTGTTCCAAAGATCGTTTGTTCCAGCAGCCACCACACTTTGGAACAAACTACCAGAGACAATTCGTGCCTCCCCTACAGTTAAAAATTCAGAAAAGAATTAAGCAAACTTATGAACGCTCAACCTGCGCCAGCATTTTTCTCATATGGCTCCAAAACCGGCAACACACTACACACAAAGCTTAGGTTAGGTATCTCAGATTTAAACGCACATATGTTTGCCATTCAAAAAACTGATCATCCCGGCTGCGCCTGCGGCAACGCCTTTGAAACGGTAACCCATTATATCACCCAGTGTAACCTGCATGGAGAGAGCCGAAACAAGTTAAATCGCGCTATCTCAGAACTTCTCGGAATATATTTCTCCCAAGTTCCCAAGGAAAAGAAAGTTAGGATACTTCTCGATGGGCATGAAATCAGTGACGGAGAGAGCCTTCGTATTGCCTTAGCGTTTCAGAAATTCATTTTTGAATCAAAACGTTTCCAAAAATAACGGTAAACCTGGTGGCCTAGGCATCGTCGGGAGGCTGGAGGTGGCTCGCGCCGGTGGGGTATTTCATCCTGTGGTTCGGTGGCCGGTGGGCGGGGCGTGTCGGCGTGGACGGCTGTGGTTATAACGTCACCATCGTGTATTTTGTATTTGTTGCGAGAGGTGCCTTGTTATATGCCCTCAGGGCATTTGCGCCAATCGCGTGATTTTTTGTTTTGTTTACATGTGTGCATTATCGAATACAAATTTCAACAACAACAACAACAACCCGCCCCCCCCGTCAATGCGAAGGTGGCTCAGACCCCCGTCAATGCGCGTGTTAAAAATAATGATTTTATAACCTTTGAATTTACTTCTTCTCAATTTCCCAAATCTGTCCCCCATTTCTGTACCCTATTAAAGTTAGGAGTGATGTTAGCCCGCACTCCAACGGGGGTCCGGCGCCACCTTCGCCCCACGGGGGGACATCGATGGCCCCCTCTAACTCCGAAAATATTTGGGCTAGCGCAAATCTGCAAAGTACAGCGGAAAGCTCTTGAAAACTCAGCAAGGTTTTAACTTAGATGTGTTTAAGCGCTCTAGATGTGTTTGAAAACCCTTTGGTTGCTCCAGGGGCACGAAAAAATGATGACGCGAAGCGCTGCCGTAGGGGAGACCGGGGCAAAACGGACACCGTAAGTGTTTTTCTAACATAGCAAGCTCAATAGCGGGCCGAAAAGTTTAAGCTTATACACCCTGACGTAGCCTAATGAATTGTGTCTCTAATGTAAGAGTATGAACTTAAAAAGTTCATTTGGAAAAACATGGCAGTAAAATATATAAGCAAATGTTGTTTGTCCGTTTTGCCCCAACCTTGGGGCATAATGGTTTTCAGCAAGGGGCAAAACGGACAGAATGACCTGCTATCATCGGACTTTGCCCGGGCACCCCCAAAGATATATAAATCCACATCCCTGGCAGCCCTGGTAATATGGAAAAACATCGTATTTTCGTTAAAGCGTCAACATCCATTAACTCAGTGAAAATTTTAACCTGCTTTCATTTTGGCACAAGACTGCCCCCCAACCTGGACCTGCCGCTACCTTGTTTTCTCGCTGTTTCTTTGACCTTTCAACAATAGCAAACTACATAGCACATCATCATAAGTGATTGGGGTTACCGAACCATCAAAGACCATTTTACACCATTAGTCCATTTTGCCCCTTCCGTTTTGCCCCACAGCTACTCCGATTCAAGTTTTTACGTGTCGGAAAAAATGGCAGGTTTTAAGATTTGAAATCACCCTTATCCTAAGCCTACACTGTCACTTATTCAGCCATATCACCATCAGAACTGAATTCAGTTGGTCACTCGAAAAAACGAAGATTTAAAAGTTGCAAATATCGTAATACTTACAGAAAATCCTCTCCAGCCAGCCCGCGTCGAAATGATGCCGCTAACTGACTATATACACGCTATATTCTGACGTCCTTTCTCTAAAGCAGTGGTTCATCTTCTAAAATATAGATGGAAACGACAATAACATACCGAAATAGCTAAAATCCGTTTTGCCCCAAAGTCCGTTTTGCCCCAGTCTCCCCTACTTATCATTACTACTTTTATTGACATACAAAGACATTACAGAAATAGCGTTAAGTTTGGTGCAAAACCGTGGTGGGCTTAAGTCTTGGCGGCGCTCTCATCCACAGGCTGATATTTATTTGTTTTTCTAGAGGAGTATGTTAAAAATCAAAATAAATGAGTGGTTTTATTATTTTCGGCCAAAATTACGCCTAATTGCACTAAAATCCAGGATTCGACCAAGGTGCCACATTCCCTTTAAGACAACATAATCTGGATTAGGTAAACGTATCCTATTGAAACTCATACCACATAATGAGCCCACCGAGCTGTCTAAAATATGTTCTAGTATTTTTATATCGATGGCCTAAGGTCAGGTACCAGGCTTGACCTCTTCCTTGGAAATACGTGGGAAATGTGGTTTTAATTAAATAATTTGTCATAGATAGTGACAGAGTGGTTATTTTCGCTTCAGTAAATTGGCATTGTCTTTGCGGTCCTAAATATATGCTTTTTGACCTTATTTGACCTTTACATGACCTCAGGTCAGGTCCAATGACATATTGGACCTGATTTGACCAGCAAGGGCATGCTATATATCATTGGATTCGGCTTGCTGCAATGATTTTTATGGTTCAAATTGTTTGATCTATCTTTACTTGTTCAGATGTAATGGCCGAAAGCCTTCATTTTCATGCTATCCCTATGACGGCATGTTTTGACCTCTAGTGACCTTAAATGTGGCCTGAAAAAATAGTGCAAATATTTTCGATAGAGAGGCGGATGAGCTACTAAACATCGTTTACCTTTTTCGCTATCTAGCATGGTTCTCGAGATCTTAGGGGCTGGTACCTGTCCTCCCTCCGTCAAAGCAAAGGTGGATCAGACCCCCGTCAAAGCACGTGTTAAAGGGAATGTGGCACATTAATAACGTACTTTTAACGGATATAGCCAAGTTTTAAAGCAAGTCGGAAGATCCGGTACTCAATATATCATTTGTCTTGGAAATCGAGAATTTCGTAGAAAAAAGCTAAGACTTACCTGAAATGTACCCCTTATGTACTCTTAGCAGCAGGCCACAGTTCTCACGGCAGTTGGTGTGACGACATATGCTGACGTCATGGTGAGTATCAGCCAACCGAAACCCTTGAAGCGTATTAGATATGGTATTGGTTGCCAGATCATGACATCATCCACAGGCAGATATTTCTTTCTTTCCCTAGAGGAGCGTTTAAAAAATAATATTGAGCTTATTGTAGATTTTTCAGAGAAATCATGGACGTCTCCTTGATTTTCGGCAAAAAAATACCCACAATAACAATACATTCCACGATTCGACCAAGGTGCCACATTCTCTTTAAGTATTCAATTTATACTGGCCTAAATTCGTGTAAAAATATAAAAAGGGGACGGCTGGCTAGCTCGCACATAACATTTGGCCCCTCTTAAAATTTTCCGTCGAGTACCTAATCAAGAGGCAGGATGTGTCCCTACAAGTTCAGAAAGTATGGCTACGCCAAGGGGCTGGTGACCTGGCCGAGGAAGGCAATGATCAGAAAAGGATTGGAATTACAACCTTACTTTACCGTTTTGCTGGAAACTATACACATTGCACTTTTCCGAGTTAGTTTTAAATTGGGGTTTAATTGTTTGCAGTCGATAAATGAAGGTAGCTTGCACAGTACCAAAAATGGCAGTGATATGAACTACTTTAAGTGGACGCGTACGTTGCTAGAGATTAAATACAAATATGATCGGGGTCATTTTATAACAGTTTGCAAAATTAGCAAGATGATTCTAGATTCATAGGTTACCTGATCAATGAAAAAAGTTTGGGTAGTTTTGCCAGAGCAGCCCCTCGGTCTTGAATGTTCTTTGTTTTACGCTTTTGTGCACCCGATTTATGTTTATACTGTCCAACCATTTTAACATTCACACCTGGAACGAAATCGCATTATCGCGAATAATTTGATACAAATGGAAGGTAGAGATCGAAGTGCGAAATTCCTTTATCAGCGGGGAAATCGACCCTACTGATATTTAAGTTACATGATCAAGACACCTTTTTCTGATCCATTCACCTTGCCAGTTCATGACATTTTACAACACTGGGTACCGGTCAAGGGGTACGGGGTACTATGGATAGGTGGTACTGCCTATTTCCCTTTACAATCCTCATATAGGATCAGTACGAAAGGAATGGGGGGCCTAACATTTCTCACGCCCCATCCATTTCTACCCGAATGTTCCAGGAGGCATGGGACTGGCCGCACGTTGCCCGGGAAAGCCACAGGGGCTCGCAAGCATGGCAGGGGGCCGGTTTCGGCAACAGGGAGCACGGATACACCACCTGGGGAACGAAACTGCCAACAAATAAGGAACTCCTGCAAATACGCGACTAACACAACAGCTTCAGTTTCTGCATGATATTCTTAGACCACAAGGGGCCCAGACAGACCACAGAGGGCCTGAGCACACCCAAGGGGCCGGGCAGACCACAGGAACCCAGAAAACCATAGGAGCCCGGTAAGCCCACAAGGGGCCCGAGCAGACCACACACAGCCAGCAATTTGGCTGGACTCTGCCCGATATATGCTGGGCTTTGACTGGGCAGAGCCCATGGTGTCAAGCAAGACCGGGCTTTACCGCTCGGGCAAGTTGTCATCCGCCAACCTAATGTCGGGCTCAGCCCGAGTCTATGTGGCTCAGCTATGAGTCTTAGGGCTCGGGCAGAGCCCGGCCCAGCCCGCTCTGGGCCCGGTCGGAATTGCTGGCTGGGCAGCGGGCTCGGGCAGACCACACGGGGCCTAGACAGATGAAAGGACACGGGCAGACCACAGGAACCCGAGCAGAACACAGAGACCGGGCTTATCACAGAGGGGCCCCAATCTGCAAGGTATGGCAGCAGACCCGACGAGTCCGCACCAGCCTTGTAGATTTTTCGCACCACCAGCAGCCTAAAATTCACACCAAGCACTGGTGAGAAATTTCACTGACCCGGAAATTTCGATGCTTTTACCAGTTTCTCCCTTCTCAGAACTCTGTGGGTGCTTGATTTGAGCTCCCTCGCACCAAACAGCAAAAGTGGGCATTTGTTTGCTCCAAAGTTCGCACCACCTGAAGGGTGTCCGCACCACGAGATCTCGTCAAAAGTGCCATACTTTGCAGACTGGGAGGGCCCGGGCAAACCACAGAGGGCCCACGCAGACAAAAGGGGCCCCGGACGGACAAAAGGGGGCCCGCAGAGGCCACACAGAGGCCCGGACAGACCAAAAGGGTTCCGGGAAAACCACAGGAGGCCCAGGCAGACCACAAAGAGCTCGATCAGACCAAAATAGGCACTAGCAGACAAGGGGTTCGTGCAGACCAAATGGGACCCAGCCAGTCTGCAAAGTATGGCAGCAGGCCAGACGAGTCGCACCAGCCATCCAAAATTATCGCACCACCAGCCTAAAGAAATTCGCACCAATCTGCCATATACCAGGGAGAAAAACAAACACATTCCTACCCACATGATGCAATACTACCTCTCTTATTAGTTAGTTAAGGACTTTTATAAGGCCCCCTCCTGTGTCTTCATAACTATTCAGCCATTTTTTGTTTTGTTTTCAGTGTCAACTTCCTCGCACCAGTCTTGCAAATTCGCACCAGGCTGAAAAAATTCGCACCACGCGCTCCTGTCTCCAAGGGCACTCGCACCGACGAGATCTCGTCGAAAATGGCATACTTTGACACTGAGGCCCAGGCAGACCACAGGGGCCTGGGCAGACCACAGGGGTCTGGGTAGACCACAAGGGGCCCGGGCAGGCCACAGGGGCCTGGGCAGACCACTGGGGCCCGGATAGGCCACAAGGGGCCCGGTCAGACCAATACGGGCCCGGGATACCACAGGGGCCCGCATGGCAAGCATGGCAGAGGCTGGTTGCAGTTACACGAACCGCATCCATGGCAGTCCCGTCTGCATCCACAGGGTATCAACTACTGGGAGTAGGGACCCGGCTGCGGCCACCAGGGGGGTGAATGGGGTGGCCACCAGGGGGGGCAAATGGGGCAGCCACCCCTTAAGCCCAAGAATCTCTGAGGACGAAATGCCGCCCCCAAACCCTCCCCTCCCCCAGGATGCGACGATTGGTCGCGCTTTGGGTGAAAAGTGCGCCCTTCGGGTGGCTAAGTGTCACCCTGCCCTCTGAGGCTTTGCCCCTCCCCCTCCCCTTACCCAAATTCTAGATATGTCACTGGCGGCCATAGGGGCACAAGATTCTCCAAGTCTTGGTATTTAGCCATCAGGGGAGCCGGACAGGGGATCATCACTCATTAGGGATTTAGCCGGACAGCAGCTAATAGCAAACAATCACTTCACTTGCCATTCAAAACCGCGCATCGGAGCACGATTTAGATTAACACGAAAAGCCCAAACGTAAAATCCAAATCAGAGCCTAACGAAACTTTTCCAGAGTTGGCACAAGCCGATTGAATCATAAGCATGCCAATTTCACAGTTAAAAGCAAACTTTGTGCAAATCATTCGCCACTGCGAATGCGACAAGAGAGTCAGGAGCATGCCTTAGCTTCCTTCGCGCTGCGCTGACAAGCCCGGGAAATTAAGAGGCTACCATTCACCGGCGGACGCACATCATTTGACCCAGATTTGACGACAAGATATGATACACTTTTTGACAGACAAATTTAAGAGTCATAAATTTGTCTGTATTTAAAATTCCACTAGAACTAACAAAAATGGAAAACTTCATGCACATTTCTGACAAAAATGCCTAGAAATATATCAATGAAGAAAAGTAGTGCCGGCGCAGAGATACGAAAATAACAAACATACCAATTTATTAAACCAGTACTTACCGGAAGGGGCCCGGCTGCGCACGTTGGGGGGTGGTGAACTACGGGGGGTCGTAAGCAAGGCAAGGAGCCCGGCTAGAGCCAGAGGAGGCCTGGGTAGCCCAGAGGGAGCCTGAAATTATAGCACGGGTTCCCGGATACAGCGAAGTGAGAGGAGTGGAGTCGGGGGGCGGATTCAGGCCGATGGTGGGGGGAGGGGGGCAACGGGGCCCCAAACATGAAAAAAATATGGTTTTTGTTTGAAGAAAACCCGTAAAAATCGGTAAAATCGGGGGATTTGGGGAGAACATTTCCCCCTTTGCCCCCCCCTGATCCGCTAGTGCTGTGGTTCCTTGTAGACCACAGGGACACGGACAAGCCATAGGAGCCCGGGAAAATTGCAAGGGGCCGGGCAGACCGCAGGGGGCCGGGTAGACCACAGGGGGCCCGAGCAGACCTCAGAGGGCCCGGGCAGACTAAAAGGAGCCCAGACCGCCCACAAGGGGCCCGGGCAGACCACAGGGGCCCGGGCGGACCACACAGGACCCAGGCACACTACAAAAAGCCCAGACCACCTACAAAGGGCCCGGGCAGACTAAGGGCGGGCGGACGGCGGTGGGGAAAGTCCCGAGACTGCCAGAAATAGGGCCCCGGATGCAGTCAAAATGGGCCTGAGAATATAGTTAGGGGCCCGTTTGCGGACACAGCGATTATGGGTGGCCTTAAAGGGGACCACACCCAAGCAAGCATGCCAGGCAAGCATGTCAGGGAGCCCGGCCGCAGCCACAGCAAGCCCAGATAGACCACGGGACCCCGCACTCATGGCAAGGGCCCGTCCGTGGCATTAGAGGAACCGTGCCTCCTGGACCACAGGGAGCCCGGTTGCAGTCACATGTCCCGGTTGCAGTCACAGGGGGCCCGGGTGGATCACAGGCGCCCGGTTGCGGACAGGGGCTCGGCGGATCACAGAGGGCCCGGTTGTAATCACAGGGGCCCAGGTATATCACAGGGGCCCGGGTGGATGATAGGGGGCCCGGTTGTAATCACAGGGAGCCCGGGTGGATCACAGAGGACCCGGTTGCAGTCACAGGGGGCCGAGTGGATCACAGAGGGTCCGGTTGCAATCACAGGGGCCCCGGTGGATCACAGTTGGCCCGGTCCCAGTCCCAGGGGGCCCGGGTGTATCACAGGGGCCCGGGTGGATTACAGGGGGCCCGGTTGCAGTCACAGGTGGGCCGAGTGGATCACAGATGGCCCGGTTGCAGTCACAGGGAGCCCGGGTGGATGACAGGGGGCCCGGTTGCAGTCACAGGGGGCCCGGGTGGATCTCAGGTGGCCCGGCTGGATCACAGGGGCCCGGCTGGATCACAGGGGCCAAGTTGCAGTCACAGGGGTGCGGGTGGATCAAAGAGGGGCCCAGTTGCAGTCACAGGAGGCCGGATAGCTCACAGGGGACCCGGCTGCAGTTACAGGGGGCCCGGATGGATTACAGGGAGCCCAGTTGCAGTCCACAGGGGGCCCGGGTGGATCACAGAGGGCCCGGTTGGATGACAGGAGGCCCGAGACTGCCGGAATTGGGGACCCGGCTGCAGTCAAAGTGGGCCTGAAAAATATCGTTAGGGGCCCGGTTGCGGACACCGAGGTTAAGGGTGGCCCACAGGGGACCCGCTAGCATGCCAGGGAGCCTGGCCTCAGCCAAAGCTAGCCCAAGTAGACCACTGGGGCCTGCAATCGCGGCAGGGGCCCGGCTGTGTCCGCAGGGGCCCGCAACTTGGGATTGGGGCGGCTCGTCGGGTCATCGGGGGGGCTTCTCCGAGCATTGGGGGACTCGAGCCCCCCAAATATATGGAAACTTGCGCCCCTACGCGTGTTAAATCTAACCACAGGGCTTGCCTGAGCGTTTCATGAAAACCACAGAAGAAAAAAAGAGCCACTGTATTCGGTCTAAAAAAACGACACACAAGCTCGCAAACGAACCCAATGGACACTTGTTCATCAACCCACACCCTGCTTTGGTCAGATCCAGACCGACGGCTGGGAGTGGGGGCGAGGGGCAACGGGGCCCGAAATCGTAAAAAAGTTTTCTAGGAAAACCGGTAAAAATCGGGGTTTTCGGGACGACAATTTCACAGTTTGCCCTCCTCCTGGATCTGCCAGTGTATGACTCGCAGGGTCTCCCAATCCCAGAAAAGTTTAACGCCGTTCAGCCACCGTCCCGATGCGCATTCTCACTAGTTGGCCAAAGGCAATCAATACATTTTCATATTTGTGGCGAATCCAGGGGGGAGCAAAAAGGCATTTGTCCCCTAAACGGAAAATCTCAGGGCAAAACTGTTTCCCCCAAAGCTGTCAACCTTCTTTTTGGCCCGACTCATATTTATTTTAAAAGCAAGGTTCTGGTGTTTCAACTCTTAACTTCAGACAGAACCATTAAACTTCAGCGTAGGCATTAGCCTTAGAGAGCAAAAAACAACATATTTTGGTCACATGTTTCACCCCGAGCCAATTTTTTTAGCTCATTTTCTCCCGGGTTTACCCTCAAAACATACCGTTCAGTTAGATTATGGCAAAATGCTTCACCATGTGCCGTTTTTTCCCTTTTCGATTCTCGCCCACCCCCCCCCCCCAACCTACCGGCTAGATCAGCATCTGCCAACGGTCCCATACCACAGCACTTGAACACAAACCGACAGCAGGTCGAATTGGCAAGACTTACCTCTCAAGTGGTTTCTTATTGTTTATTATTGTTATGGAAGCCGAATATTCATATGCTTCATAAAATGCCTTTAATCACTTGGGCATGCCACCCACAATACACCTTCTTAATGACAGCACGAGTTCAGAGAATCCCACTGTATCCTTGCCCAGTGCTCATCCGGGTTGTTCCTGAACTTGTTCACCGTTTCGCACTCGATAACGCAGGATAGAACTGTTCCATTCTGCCACGGCCCTGTAACCCAGGTGGTTCCGCCGAGCACGGGTATTTGCACGAGGATGGGCGACCTTGAACTGATGGCCTCGTGTATTGGTAACTTGCGGCTCCTTGATCAGTAGCTCCTTTGACACTCTCGTGCAGTTTTGCATTTTCTCTCAGATAATAATCATGCTGCCGATTATTCACGGAGATCACAACGGAAAGGTCACCGAGCCGTGTGGCCGATCAATTCAACATGGCTACCTCAACGGCGGCGTGGTTTGCCTGTCAGTAAAAAAGGCAACGCACCTGCACGCAAAGGAGCCCTACTCCGCATTTCGGAGATATTTGACACCTTTTTAGGCGTCGGACGGTATGCATTAGGGAGTCAAGATCACATACGGGAGTCAGCTGACTCTTAGAACAACTAGCCGTTGTTTTTAAGAGTGTCAATCGCTCCCAATGACTCCCATAAGGGTGGAGATGACTCCTTTGTGGAATCAGATAGTGCTTCTGAGGGCGTCTAAGCACGCTCAAAACAGGTGTCTGACACCCCAAAATAATCATTAATGGGTTTGGGGTATCGGACACCTCGGAAGTGACACATTTATTGGGGACTGACCCTTTTCTTTAAGACCAGCGACGCTCTAGGCTGGGGTCTACCACTAAAACTGGAGCCACAGACTCCGCAGCAGAGAGTCACTGCGACACTGGGTGTCACGAAATTTCTCTCAGTATGTGATGGCAGTCAGATGAAGGTTTCCTGATTACCATCGCATTGTTTATTGTCTCCTCCTTACACCACAGTCTTCGAAAAAAATTAACCAGCAGCACACCTACACGACATGGTGGATATCGGTCTGTGACAAGGAAAACATGAGCACTAGTTTTTGCAGAGGATCCCTGCCGTGGGTACACATAGACAACACAGCTACCTTGTAAATGTGTTGCTATAGCAACACCCTTACAGCATACCCTTCCAACCGACACAATCGCATCTAATCTGAGCGGCGACAATAGAGGCGGTCGGCCATTGCCTCGACTGCCTCAAACTTTATTGAGCAGCGGCCTCGAGTGGCACCGACTTAAATTGTCCGACGATAGCAGCAGCTGCTCCGATATCCGGGTGAACATGGAGCGCTCACGTAAGGCTGGCAATCAACTTTCAAGGAGCAGGGAACTCTGGAATAGATCTGCACAGCCTGCTATCTGCACTTGGTAAGTGCTTCTTCACAATAGTTTGAAGAAAGCTTAGACATTTTGATGAGAAGTGGAAACCACGGCAGCCAGAAGATTCACTCTATCCCGGGGTGCGCGTTTCTCCACTTCCACATACACTTGATTGGAATTGACACTCGTCTACCCTGAGCAGCAAGTTCTAAACGATCCTTTCTCAAATGATAACGCCTAAAGGAGATTGCCTCCACTGAGTTCTGAAAAATTCACCAGATATAGCCTAGGTACTAACTCTATAAGCTACGAAATTAGCTTAACCCTTGCCCCGGTGGTGGGTACGAGCCACCTTCGCCCTGGTGGAAGGGGGGGGCTAAGGGACCCCCACGGTCTCAAAAACTAAGAGAGCTAGAAAAAAGCGCAAAACGGCAATCGAAAGCTCCTTAAAATGATATCGAAAATACTTCTGTCATTTCCTTTTCAGGTCAATATCAAGGTCACCAGAGGTCAAAATAGGTCAAAATCGCTGATATGAGGTGTACTAAGAAAACCTCATATATCTCAGAAACTATGATAGCTAGAAACATTTTTCTAACATCATTTGAAAGCTCTTGAGTTGCTCTTTCATTAAAGTAGCATTCATTTTCGTGTCAGGTCAAAGCTTAGGGATCTACAGGTCACTGAATATTGGGCATATTCTTGGAAATGTCCATAGGCACTCATGCATAAGGGTGTTTCCTTTTTCGCTAATAATTTCCAAACCAAACAAGATACAGCCATAGTTGATGCACCATCGCAATCCTCCCGTCAATACAAATCGAATGATATATAACATTGCTATGCCAGGTCAAATATAAGAATTTGACCTGACCCAGGTCAACGGTCTAACCCAACTTCACCTGGTATAGTCACGATGTATATCATTTGACTTGCAGTGACTATACAAACACTTTGGTGACAAAATAAAAGTTCTATCTTAGTTTATTCAAAATGTCTAGAGTTAAACACCAAAAAATGCTTATTTGACCTAAGGTGATCTTTAAAGGTCACAAGGCAAAATGTTTGGCATCCACTTCAGAAATGGGCTAAGAGCAAGTCGTAACCGCTGTTTAAAGTTGATTCCATCCATACTTACTGAGAAAAGCTTACTTCGTGATTTTCCCCATGTATTTACAATGGGGAGGTCAGCTCTGCACATGACCTTAGGTCACCAATATCAAAAATCCCGGAACAAATGTTGTAGCTCCTGGTGGGCCCAATATGTGGTATGAGTTTCAACTTGATCGATAAACCCTTCTTTTAGTTATGCGGTCCTAGGCATTTTTTAAGGTGAGGTCACTTCACCTGGCCTGGTGACCTGACCTGACATGACCTTGAGCTAAAATTTTCAGGAAAGATGTAAAAATGATGAAGAAATAGCTAGACTAAGTTTGGCGGCCGCTGCGCGACGCCGTTTTTTGGTTACTTCGGAAAAACCCGAGGGGGATCTAAAAAGACCCCAACCCGGCTGAAGGTTAAGGTAGTCCTGACTCAAAAAGTGTAAAATGTCGCCAACTGTTGCATGAACGATACCGTAAGAATATTAATTACAGTGACGGATCTTGGCCAAGGCGTTTGAGGGACCGGACTAGCTGAAATCTTGACAAACATAGTCTGTTTAAGAAATCAGCCAAAATCGACCACAATTGAACTGAATTTGGACGCTTTGGACGGAGCATACCCAGATTTTGTCGATAATTGGAAATCCGTTCTGTTGTCAATAAACATGAAATGAATAATACAAAACCGCAACGGTAGGATCTAAGAAATCAGGGGCAGGTCTTGGGGGGCCCAGGTGTGCCTGGATCCATCCCTGATTTCTTATGTACCGCTGCGTTTTTTTATTATTAATTTCATGTTTATCGCCAACAGAATCAATTTTCAATTATAGACGAAGTCGGTTTATAGGAGCACATTCACACATTGGGCACACACCAGATAACATCACGAAAACAGACAAGTTTAAGTCCTCAAGACAGAATACACAACATGAAACAGAAAATAGCATGATCAATGAAGTAGGCTAAAAGCTAAACTGATTCAGAATTAGTCGGAATGTGCTTTAAAAAAAGCTAAAAAAAACATAAAAGAAGTCCGCTGTTGTCTGACCTGCGAACACAGCTATTTCTCTCTGAATCTGCCGTGGGAAGCATGAGCAGACAATCCACACCCGTCTGCAGTGATCGGTGATAAACCAGCTGAGCGCGAGTTTCGTGAAATGGTCCATGAAAAGAGGATTTTAAGGCAAGCTCTGCCGATTTAATTTTATTCGACAAAATGCCTTTTAAAAAGAGCATTTTGTGATGTAGGTAATCTACGAGAAGAAAACAAAGTAAAGCTAAAATTATCAAAACAAAGAAGTAACGAGATGTATGATCTTATAAGCAAGCAGGGGATGTGTGCCTGACTCGATCAGACCACCCTGTGCGGGAATTGGTAGCACCTGACCATATGGCACTGTTGCACTCCAGAAAATATCTGTGTTTGGCGTAAAAGGCCGTGAGGGGCTGTTGTATGGCTAAATGCATAAATTTCCTAATCAAGAAGCCTAACGCCGGGTTTTTCGGACAAACAATGCTGAAGATATTGACCGAAAATGTAAGTTTGGCGTCCAAAATAGTCCCGAAATCAGGGAGATGGTTCCCGGATTCCGTGGTCACCACCATCAGCGTGATACCGTATCTGGACAAGGGCAGGCCGGCTGGATTGTAAGTGGCTCGCATTTAGCGAGGCTTGGAATAAACCCCCATTTGATGAACCACTTGTGGCAGGCGATGCCGACCGTGCTGAGGTAGGCAACCGTTAGACAAGGAGGGAGTTTTGGCAATATATTTTGATATCGTTGGCGTACATGAGACATTGTGGTGGATTTCCTTAAAAAACGTCGTATATGAAAATGCATAATATTAAAGGAACTACAAGAAAACCTGCCTGAACATGTGAAGTAGTCGACAATCATTCAGAAGTGACGCCTATCGGTCCGATAAGAGGCAATCAATGAATATAAAATTCTGCAGATACACGGTTTTCATTATCAGTGTATGATTCACTATTAAAAGGTGGGCGGTGATAGCTCGTAGATATGGTGTTCGTCTGATGTATCTCCGGAGTTGGCACCGAGTCGAGCTGGGGTAGGGGGCAAGGTGCCGGAGCACGACCGGTCTGGAGCGAACCCGTGCTGCCCCCTGGGTGCAATGCCTGCGCATGGTGGTGGCACAACTGACTACACACCTGACCCGCTCCAGAACCTTAAAAAACGGAGGTAACAAAGGCATAAGGGTGTAGTTAGGTAGATTATATTCATCACCTTTCTGGGATATCAGGGTAACATTTGCTAGTTCCCAATAGTAGAAAGATACTATTGAGATGCCAGGTCCATTCTGTACTAGGGGTTCAGTTCAGTAAGTTTTATTCAGTACTAGACAGGTGCTAGTTTCGAGTGGAACCTTACCCCATTTCCGGGGGGGGGGGAAAATCCCCCCCCGTTTTAAAAAAAAAACCCAAAGAGACTGCAAAAAAAAAAAAAAAAACCCTAAAAAAAAAAAAAGAAAAAAAAAAAAAAAAAAAAAAAAAAAAAGGGGAGGGGGGGGGGGGGGGGTTTGGGGGGGAACCAAAAAAAAAAAAAAAAAAAAGAAGGGGATTTGTAAAAAAAAAAAAAAAAAAAAAAAAAAAAAAAAAAAAAAAAAAAAAAAAAAAAAAAAAAAAAAAAAATAAGGGGGGGAAAAAAAGAAAAAAAAAAAAAAAAAAAAAAAAAAAAAAAAAAAAAAAAAAAAAAAAAAAAAAAAAAAAAAAAAACAAAGGGGGGAAAAAAAAAAAAAAAAAAAAAAAAAAAAAAAAAAAAAAAAAAAAAAAAAAAAAAAAAAAAAAGACAAACAAAAAAAAAAAAAAAAAAAAAAAAAAAAAAAAAAAACCAACCCACCAAAACAAAAAAAAAAAAAAAAAAAAAAAAAAAAAAAAAAAAACCCCCCCCCCCCCCCCCCCCCCCCCCCCACCAACCCCACAACCCCCCCCCCCCCCCCCCCCCCCCAGGGGGGAAAAAAAAAAAAAAAAAAAAAAAAAAAAAAAAAAAAAAAAAAAAAAAAAAAAAAAAAAAAAAAAAAAAAAAAAAAAAAAAAAAAAAAACAAAAAAACAAACCCCCCCCCCCCCCCAAAATATTAAAATATTTAAAAAAAAAAAAAAAAAAAAAAAAAAAAAAAAAAAAAAAAAAAAAAAAAAAAAAAAAAAAAAAAAAAAAAAAAAACCCCACAAATACTCCCACAAAAAAAAAAAAAAAAAAAAAAAAAAAAAAAAAAAAAAAAAAAAAAAAAAAAAAAAAAAAAAAAAAAAAAAAAAAAAAAAAAAAAAAAAAAAAAAAAAAAAAAAAAAAAAAAAAAAAAAAAAAAAAAAAAAAAAAAAAAAAAAAAAAAAAAAAAAAAAAAAAAAAAAAAAAAAAAAAAAAAAAAAAAAAAAAAAAAAAAAAAAAAAAAAAAAAAAAAAAAAAAAAAAAAAAAAAAAAAAAAAAAAAAAAAATTAAACAATTTTATAAGTGACGCAGCAACTCCAACGTTTTAGCACATAACACCTGTGCTAGAGGCGATCTCGGAAACCCCCACCTGTCTACTCAGGGTGGCGAGAGAATTGCAAACAATGGCGGGGGGTACCTCCGGGCAGCGATGTGATATGTGTTTGCGCTTTGGTACGGGAGGTACGACTTGTAAGCGCTAGAGCTTTTGTACCAATTCGCTATTTTAAATTTGTGTGCGCAGTAAAGTTCTCAGAATATACTTGTCTGCCTCTCTGACTTTCTGTTTGCATGAAGCTGAAAAGCTGCTCACTGATATTTGAGGAAATTGATGAGAGCGTCAATTGGTGAAGGAATAAAGAATCGGTCGATAATCATTTGACTGAGATGCCTTGGATCCAGACATTTTAAGATCACTGCAGTGTTTTTTCACACAAATTCGCATGCGTTGTAGAAGACATGATGACGTCATACTGTATTTATATGTATTCAGTTGAATAAGCAACAGGTATCTGGCCAAAGTCATAGATGTAAAAAAACACTAGATGAACATTTACAATGCCATATTTCGTATAAGTGGTAAAGGTATTTAAGAGCTAAAAATGTAAGGTAAAGCGCATTCCAAATGGTAAGAGAGTGACTTAGCCCTACTTCCATCAGTAGGCTAATTTGGTCCACCCCTCATGTTTTCCGTAATGTCTCCTAAATGACTTGCGGTAGGTTTTTGAAACTTTTCGACCTTTCTTAGAATTAGATAAGAAAGTTCTGCCCTAAAGTTTTGAGATTATAGTTTAGTCAGAAGCGGAGTTATGGGTCGCTATTTTAGAAAGTTCTATCCAGAAACCGAGTACTATCGCCTACGATTCGTTTTCGTTCTGCAAAGCCATCTGTTTAGATATTGAGGACAGTCAGAATGTTTCAATGTTGAGAAAATTATGTCAGGTGATAACTTATTTGTCTTTTGATGCAATTTTTGGCAGAGGCGGTGACAGTACCCAATATGGGGGTATCTAATGCAATCATTTTGCGCTCTTTTGGAGCGGATACACAGCTTCTAGAATTGCCGGGAGGAATGAAAATAGACGTTAACACGCGCCCCGTTGGGGGGGCGAAATTCGCCCCCTCCTGGTTTTTCCCAGATAGCTAAAAAAACAAGCAGCGCAGAACAACGAAACTTACGGTATCTTATCACCGGACCAATTTCACACATCTGACCAAATTTTTTAGTTAAGGTCATGTCAGGTCAAGGAGCTATTTAGGGTCAAGTGACCCGACTTCAAAACCTAA
This sequence comes from Lepas anatifera, assembly GCA_034440635.1. Taxonomy (NCBI): domain Eukaryota; kingdom Metazoa; phylum Arthropoda; class Thecostraca; family Lepadidae; genus Lepas; species Lepas anatifera. The sequence goes on from JAOTON010002137.1 coordinate 401,013, forward strand.
AATTACGAGTTTGAAGCAGCGCCCAGGAAACAATAGCGAACCGATCAGTTTGAAACTTTCACAATATGATAAGGTCATTAGGGTCTACAAATCTGCTATCTCGGAATTTTGATATTGGTGACCAAAGGTGTGGTAAATTTTTTGGTCACCCCATTATAAGTCTATAGTGAAAAATAGAATAGACTCGTTTTCAGGAAATACTGGAAAGATAAGGCTGAAAATTCTTAAACTGTCAATTCTTACCGCGATCTTGACCATAAAGCTGAGTTTTTGAGCATCTAATCTCTCAAAGGTCATATCAGGTCACAGGAGCAGAGAGTGACTGTTTTGCCAATAACATCTCACTGAGTTGTGATAAAAATCCCATTCTGCTTGCATTGCGTTTATATTGCCATGGGGAGTCGATTGATATGCAGCATGACCATACCAGGTCACTCTGTAACCCTGACCTAGGTCGAGGTCAGGTCATTCTCACTATTTGACCTAGCAATGTCATATTATACATCATTCGATTGGCCGCGATGAGAGAAATCCAATGATGCATAAAGATTTTCTCTAGCTCCCCTGAGGACAGATCTAGACAGGGAAACGTACACTGCTCTGTTGTAAGCCTATGGAGCATTCTTTGACCTATGCTGACCTCAATGTTGACCTGAGATGGACATTCTTCTCATAAATTCTCTTCGTCTTGTCAAGAGCTTTCGAACGTCGCCCATAATTTTCCTTTAACTTTCGTGGGGAACGAGATACGGAGGGGGGCGAAAAACGCCCCCAGCGGGGTGCGTCATGCAAGGGACCCCAGCGGGGCGCGTGTTAAGTAACCTTTAACTCCCATTTCTAAAATATATGGTGAGAGATGCCATATGCGTACTCAGACAGTGTAATTAGGGGTGTAACGCATGCACGAGTGTGTTTTTACTGAACGAGGCAAATCATCTTGAGCATGCATTTCACTCAAAGATCCAAGGAAAATTCGCGTTCATAGGCTGATTCCAGGGGAGTCGCTCCGACTGTGGCATAAACGGATATCAATTGGGTAGTATCAAAAGTACTTATATACAGTCGAAAAGGGAATGCAATTACATGCCTTCTGAGCATTGAAAATGTCCGTATTGCCCCAATATTTTCCTTCCCTGAATCCGCCTCTGATGTTTTTGTACTTTCTCGCTTCTATTGATGTCAGGTATGCCAGGCAGCATATGATGTTTGCTTATATCCAAAACAACAGCGTTGAGAAAATGTGTAAACTTCACCCCATCCAGGGACTCAACCATCTTCCAGAATTGAACGAATGTTTGTAAAGTATGCTGTCAAAATAGGTCTCAGTTTGAACCTACCTGCCACCTGGCCAGTCTGAAGAGAGCGCATGAGGAGACTTAACCCTCGCCCCACCGGGGGCCATCGATGGCCCCCAAAGGTTTTTCGGGATAGCAGAAAAACGACGAGACGCAGCACCGCGGTTGAGGGCTCTACCTCTCACTGCATCATTTTCCCATCATCCCTGAAATTTTTGACCCGGGTCACCCAAGGTCAGGTCACCAGACGAGGTCAACCAAGGTCACCTCACTTCACCTTTAGAGCTCTGTAAGAGCTACATTTCAAAGTCGATCGATTTGAAACTTCCTACACTTCATGACCCCTCCAGGGTCTACAAGGTGCATATCCGGGATTTTTCGATTTCGTGCCTGAGGTCAGGTCACGGGCGACCTCTCCCATTGGAAAAGCATGGGGAAAGCTATTTCATGATATAAAAGCCACAAAAATGATTGCAAATACTCAGACTGCTCAGAACAGTGTTTTTGGACACCCTTTCACGGATCCCAGGGGTCATATTTGCCCTTTGACTTTTCCAAGGTCATCCAAGGTCACCATAGGTCAAAAACAGTATTTTGACAATAACTTTTGACCTAATTGAGCTAGAGCGGTGAAGCAAACACCATCGTGTTTGTCTTGTCACTGGCTTTCATTTGATATACAGCAGGTCACTTTTGACCTTTCGTGACCTCAGGTCATATTAGGTTACGAGGTGACCTCTGGCGGTCAAACCACTGGCGGGAGGTCTTTACGTTCCACATAGCGGAAAAGTACTGGCAATTTGCTATCAAATGTACTTTACCAGGCCTCAATAGCTCTAATGACATAGAGTTATGCCCAGTTTGTTAATCATTGCATATTTGAGTGAAAATAGCCGATCTTGACCTAATTTGACCTCTGGAGGTCAAACCATTGACCTGAGCACTAAAACATGCGAAGTAATTTCTTACTGAATTCACGCGAGCTTTCTATTACACTTTGCAGATTTGCGCTAACGCCCATATTTTCGGGTTGAGGGGGCCATCGATGGCCCCCGGTGGGGCGTAGGTGGGCCGGACCCCGGTGGGGCGCGGGTTAAAATTGTGTTAGTTTTGCTGACGGTAAAGTGTATGTACATGGCCCGCAAAGTTCAATCTAACTCTAGCTAAATACCGCGATCGCAAACGGTTTCCATATGTTCCAAACTGGTGTCCCGAATTTGATATGTGGCCGGTGTAAAATTATTTTTTTTATGTGATTCAAAAGGGGTGGTATTTCGAATGGTTCAAATTTAGTTTCCAGGCCTCCAACCACGTAGTCACCCTATCAAGATCCTCCTGAATATGTCTGGAATCTTTGGGAGAACACATTTTGTGATAGAGCTTTACGTCGTCAGCAAAGGGCAAATAGTTTGTTTGAATTTGGTCCGGAAGATCGTTTATAAAGAGGGCGGAAAGCAAAGGAGAAATCTGACTACCTTCCGGTGCTCGAGAGCGCACTTCCATCCAGCTAGAACACATTCCATTTAGAATGACGGGTTGTTTTTGACAGCAAAGAAATGAAGTGACTCAGGACAGAGCCTTTCCGGAAACGTTATACGAGTTTTTTAAGCTTGAAGAGCAGGAGCTTATGATAAACGCTTTGAAACACCGCGGAGTAGTCAGTATGAAAAACGTCGGTTTGATGGCCGGAAATTTGCTGGTTCTCAGCAATACCGATACTTGACTTTGATATCCTCGCTGGCATCTGAAGGTTCATACAAACTCATTTCGATAAAACTCACTTCTAATGAAGATCACCAAACCCCTACAAATCTTCATGAGTGGGTGAATCTTGAGTGGGTGAATCATGAGTGGGTGACCTATGAGTGGGTTGAGGGAAAACTTTTCTAAACCTCTACGTTTTTATGATTTCAGGAGATTGATCTGCCATTTCCATGCCGTCTTTCTCTCTCTTTCTCTCTCTCTCTCTCTTTCTCTCTCTCTCTCTCTCTCTCTCTCTCTCTCTCTCTCTCTCGGGTGTTAAACCTGGGAATCAGACGACCATGGAATACAAAATAAATTATATGACGGTAAGACTTTAATCAGCGATGGATGATCTGGGTCTATCCAGTCCATTTTGTTCCAGTCAAAGTTATATGGTTGGCGTTAAAAGTTCTAATTTAAGGTGGGCACGGTGCTCCGGTGCCCGGTGCCTCGAGCCCCGCGGCCCATAGTCCCATGCCTTATTTGGAATCAGGGCACAAGTGCAACGTTGATAAGAGCTGCCAGCTCGACAGGAGTGAGCGTTTTGTCAAATTTGATCACAACATGGGAAATGCTGGACTTGCAACGGCCAAATGTGAGCAAGGCCCAGTTCCTCCTGAGATTTATTGTCATGAAATAAGATGCGTTATTACCTCGTGCAGAAGATGCTTAACTGAATATCCGCAACACGTAAATTTGTTAAGGCAAAATTGTTGGAGTTAATCTATTTATTTTCATCTATAAGGTAATAAATACAGTTAGAATACATCCAACATGCTAATGTCAAAAAACACATCATACAGTATGCGGTACTTTTTTGCTGAGCCAATAACCTCCTGAAACCCAGAAAACTGCATTCTGAATGTTGGAGCCCGTGTTGTCTGAAGTCATCCTGTCTCCCCTGAATCACTGAAACAAAACAGCATTACACCTTTCCAAGATGCACTTATCTTGGAAAGGTGATGGCCCATATCCGCCCATATCCGCCTTCACCCAAATCCAAGAGTGATCATGAATGCCCCCTGTCCTGCAGTGGCAGCGCTGGATTGCACTCACCCCGTCAGGTGGCGCAGGGGCGCCGACCACACCCGGGGTGGCCTGTTCCCCAGCAGGGAGTCGCTGCCGCCGGGGCCCCCGCTGGAGCAGAGGGCACCTTCGCTGCGACACGGCGAGACGCCCCGGGCCCCGCCCACTGACACCAGACTCAGCTCAGGGCGCAGAGGCCGGGCGGCCCCAGTCAGGGCACCTGAAGAACAGAGGTGAGCTGGGTATCTGTTGGAGCACTTATATTTTTTTAAGTGACGGATCTAGGATTTCGGTAAGAGGGAGGGGGCAAGCTTTAGGGGCACCCTACACTACTGGGGGGTATAGACCTTTTGTGTATTTGGGGGGGGTGACCTCCCGATGCAGGTTTTTGTTATTATAATTAGTATCTCAGTGGTGAGTGTTTGGAAGGGCTTACCGGAAAGTGGTAGAGATAATCAGGAAAAGAGGGCTTTCTCTGTTTGGAGAGTGACGGGGCAATCGTTGAACAGAAGGCTACATCTAGCGGTGGATGGCGACAGGCAAAGACAGACACTAGAAAGCAGTGTGTGTCGTTCACGGTCAACTTCGTCAGTTTTAACTTGATTTTTCTACTTAGCTCTCGCATTTTCAGGGCGTCTTCGGGGCCGATGTGGCACCCGGAATCCACAGGGGGCAGCTTTACGGACCCGAGGGGAGGAGGATCGACCCCTTTGCCCCCTCGGAGACGTCACTGGTTCTTTACATTTGTTTCAGATAGATTGATTGGAATTATAATCTTTATCATAATTGCTGGTTATTACGCTGCGATGACACGAAGCACTGTCCCTCAGTTAACAAATGCCCCGCTGTGAGGGGTTATAAATAGTTGCAGCTTTTGGCATACATTTGATTACCATGGGCGGCAGCCCCGTGGTGATGGAGGTCAGATCCTTCTGATTGGTAGAAGGAGAACCTGGGTGGTTAACCCTGGTTGTGGAAGTTTTGTCTTCCCACGCAATATTGCAAACCCTAGATGTTGATGCATGTATGCGCGATACCGAAGTGTATTTTTTGCGCCATATGTACTATGATAATGAACAGGGGAGGAAAAAGGTTGAACCTGTCATCAGTGCAATGCCACATATCGGAAGCGATCGCCTCTAATCAGTACCGTGCACAGGTCCCATGCATTGTGGGTATCGTGCACAGGGGCTTTGAGCACTTTTTACCTCGAGAACTACACAACCGAGTTCCATCACCTAAATTGCAATAAAAAACTCAATTACACACAATTTAAAAATGCTATCTTTTATTATCTAACACCCACCCCGGTGGGCCTCCGCGCCACCTTCCCACTGGTGGAGGGGGAGTTCAAACACCCCCTCGATCTCGGCTCTTATGCGGGAAAGCGAACAAAATGCAAAAGCTCATGGATAGCTTATACAAATGAATGAGGAAACCACGTTTGTCACTTTTTGGCTCAGGTAAATATTGAGGTTATGATATGTCAAAGAAGGTGACAGGCTAGAAAAGAGTTTCAAAGCTCTAGCTTCTGACAGAAATGAGTTAATATCATTTTTAGGCACCATTCACTTTCTTTCGCTACAGTGAATCGAATGATGTATGACATGGCTATACCAGGTCAAAATTAAAAATGGCGTGACATAAGGTCAGGCCAAGTTCACCATCTGATCTAGTACAGTCAATATGGATATCAATCGACTCACACTAGGAATCCAAACGTAATGGTGCAAAATAAAGCTTCATCATCCTTCCCTGCGAAGCCATGGATTCATGCTCAAAAACCTACTTTAGTAGTCCCAGGTGACCTCTCAGAGGTCAAAGACCCAAATTTGCAGCATGAACCAGAAAAAGGGTCCAGGATACTACGATTTGGAGAATAGGGAGGCATTCTAAGCTCTGTCTATAGACATGGATCCATGCTTTGCCAAATTCCCGTTTTCCTTTGCATTTCCAATGGAGAGTTCATTATCCGTACCTGACCCTAGGTCATCGATACGAAAAATCCCGAAATCTATTTTGTTGTACTCTGTGGGCCGATTATGTGGTGTGAGTTTCAATTGGATAGATCAGCCTTGTTCTTACTTATGTTATCTTAAATTTTTTGGAGGTGGAGTCACTTGACCTACATTGGTGGCCTGACCCAGGGGCGTAGCCAGGATTTCGCTCAGGGGGGGCGTGGCACCTCCAAAAGGGCCCCTGCTACAGTGCCAAAAGGGCCCTGATGGGTAAAAAGGGCCCTGCTTGTTACAGAATAGAGTGCTGAAGAGGGCTTAAGAGGGCCTTGTCTGGTATGAAATTTCAAATTTGGCCACAGAACATAGTGCGGCTGGTTTTTGGTTCCAACGGTAAATCCCGATGGATGTTCAAATACCCCCTTTCACCGGGGCGAGGGTGAAAAGCACTAGTAACAGCATAATTCAGGAAACTACATTACGCCCCACGGGGTCCGGCCACTTGCCCCACCGGGGGGCCATCGATGGCCCTCTAACTCCGAAATATGGGCGTTGGCAAATCTGAAGTGCAATAGAAGCTCGCGTGAATTAGTAAGAAATTACTTCATGTTTTAGTGTGGTCAATGGTTTGACCCCAGAGGTCAAATTAGGTCAAGATCGGCTATTTTCACCAAATATGAATGATTAAGAAACTGGGCATACTCTTATGTCATTAGAGCTATTGAGGCCTGGTAAGTAATTTGATAGCAATTGCCGTACTTTTTCGCATGTGGAACGTAAGACCTTCCGCCAGTGGTTTGACGCCGAGGTCACCCGTGACCTAATATGACCTGGGTACGAAGGTACAGTGGCTTGCCGTATATAAATGAAAGCCAGTGACGAGACAAACACGATGGTGTTTGTTTCCGCCTAGCTCATTAGGTCAAGTTATTGTAAATACTGTTTTGCCTCTGGTGACCTTGGATGACCTTGGAAAGTAGGGCAAATATGACCCCTGGGATCCGTGAAGGGTGTCAAAACGCTGTTCTGAGCAGTCTGGTATTGCAATCATTTTGTGGCTTTATATCATGAAATGCTTTTCCCATGTTTGTCATGGGGGGTCGCCTCGTGACCTGACCTCGGCACGAAATCAAAACCCGGATATAACCTTGTAGACCCTGGAGGGGCGGGTGGGTTTCAATCGACATTTTGAAATGTGCTCTTACGAGCTCTAAAGGTGAAGTGAGGTGACCTTGGTTGACCTCGTCTTGTGACCTGACCTTGGGTGCCCGGGGTAAAAATTTCGGGATGATGGGAAATGATGCGTGGAGGTGGCCCTACCGGTGCTGGCCTGTCGTTTTCTGCTATCCCAAACCTTAGGGGCCTCATGGCCCGTGGGGTTAAAAATGGTATCATAGTTTATCCTACCCTGTTCAAATATTTGAGACTTGACTACAATTCCTATAGGCCGGAAATATTCCTATAGGCTGCAACATTTTACCATAAAAATGTTGTAATTTGGTTGTATACCATTATAACGCTGTCATCAATTCAGTTTTAATTAAAAACATAATTGCGTTTATCAATTCCATGCAGCTACCTTGGTCAGCTGCCACCCACACAGTTCTCTCGACCAGCTGCTACCCACACAGTTCCCTTGCCCAGCTGCTACCCACACAGTTCTCTCGACCAGCTGCTACCCACACAGTTCCCTTGCCCAGCTGCTACCATACAGTCCCTTGCCCAGCCGCCACCCACACGCTCCCTCGATCAGCTGCTACCCCACAGTTCTCTCGACCAGCTGCTACCCACACAGTTCTCTCTGACCAGCTGCCACCCACACAGTTCCCTTGCCCAGCTGCTACCAATACAGTTCTCTCGACCAGCTGCTACCCACACAGTTCCCTTGCCCAGCTGCTACCAATACAGTTCCCTTGCCCAGCTGCTACCCACCAGTTCCCTTGCCCAGCCGCCACCACACGCCCTTGCCCAGCTGCTACCACACAGTTCCCTTGCCCAGCCGCCACCCACACAGCTCCCTCGATCAGCTGCTACTCATATAGCTCCCTCGATCAGCTGCTACCCGTACAGCTCCCTCAATCAGCTGCTACCCACACGAGAAAACTTCCTTGCCTGAGGTCTGTGAGAACTGGCAGAGAGGTACATACATACATACATACCTCGCTTCTCACCTGGAGCATCGAGGTCATGTTCTATTTTACCGATAATGCTCCCAAATTAGTTGGAAAGAAAAATAAATATTGATTTAAAAAATAGATGAACAGGTTATACATATTCAACCTACCTGCCATTCTCCTATAAATTGATGGCACAGTTTACAGCCATCAAGTCCAAAGGCGTTCTGAAATTTGAGGATGAAAATCTGGCAGGATTTATCGCGCAGACCCTTGTGCAGGTGTCGATTTCCTCGGTTGTGTGGGTAGCTGAAGGCGGCAGAGGTGCCGGCGTCGGCGGAGGACCGGACCGTCCGCCTCCAACCAGTAGTTGCGGCCGAATCCCAGGCGCCGCCTCCAATCGACGATGCCCTGGCGCTGCAGCCGACACCAACGACGCGTGAGTGACGTCACTGGTGACGCACTGCAGCGCGCGCGTGAGTAGGGTTCCTGTTGCGTGTTTTTGTCAGCAGGAGCTCAGGGGATCAGTTGATTTAGTAAAGATATTGAACCCAGATCCGTCCGCTGCAGCGGACGGACCGAGGCACCAGCGCGCTGGCGCCTCGGTGCAGTGGCGGATACAGAGGTGGGGCTAGAGAGCCTCAAACACCCAACATCTCTGAGTACTGATGGTATCCATATAATAAGACATTATTGGAGGTAAGTGTGGGGTAGGGTTGATGCCCCAAGGAGGTGGGCTATTTAACAGCTCATCAACGGATTAGGGAAATTTTGATCTATTTCGACTGCTAATGACCCCAATATTGATATAAGTATAACCGTAGCTCAGGTTCCATTTCGGCGAGCCTTCCATTATTTTCTGTATCCTCATAACCAGGCCTTAGTCCTCCAGTAAGAGGGGTCCTTCACTCCATTCCAACCCGGTGGAGGTCGTGCTTTCCCGCCGCTCGGGCAATGGCTGATAAACAGGTGGCTGTAACTTTAGCCTGAAGTATGCGACTGAGCTTTTCATCCAGCTGGTAAGTCGATGGCGGAATCTGAGATATTATTGGACACAGAGGGTTTCCAGGTTTATGAGTTTTAACCCGCGCCCCACCGGGGGTCCGGCGCCACCTTCGCCCCACCGGGGGGCCATCGATGGCCCCCCTCTAACTCCGAAAATATGGGCGTTAGCGCAAATCTGCAAAGTGCAATAGAAAGCTCGCGTGAATTCAGTAAGAAATTACTTCGCATGTTTTAGTGCTCAGGTCAATGGTTTGACCTCCAGACGTCAAATTAGGTCAAGATCGGCTATTTTCACTCAAATATGCAATGATTAAGCAAACTGGGCATAACTCTTATGTCATTAGAGCTATTGAGGCCTGGTAAAGTACATTTGATAGCAAATTGCCAGTACTTTTTCCGCTATGTGGAACGTAAAGACCTCCCGCCAGTGGTTTGACCGCCAGAGGTCACCTCGTGACCTAATATGACCTGAGGTCACGAAAGGTCAAAAAGTGATCTTGCCGTATATCAAATGAAAGCCAGTGACAAGACAAACACGATGGTGTTTGTTTCACCGCTCTAGCTCAATTAGGTCAAAAGTTATTGTCAAAATACTGTTTTTGACCTCTGGTGACCTTGGATGACCTTGGAAAAGTCAAAGGGCAAATATGACCCCTGGGATCCGCGAAAGGGTGTCCAAAAACGTTGTTCTGAGCAGTTTGAGTATTTGCAATCATTTTTGTGGCTTTTATATCATGAAATAGCTTTTCCCCATGCTTTTCCAATGGGAGAGGTCGCCTCGTGACCTGACCTCAGGGCACGAAATCGAAAAATCCCGGATATACACCTTGTAGACCCTAGAGGGGTCATGAAGTGTAGGAAGTTTCAAATCGATCGACTTTGAAATGTAGCTCTTACAGAGCTCTAAAGGTGAAGTGAGGTGACCTTGGTTGACCTCGTCTGGTGACCTGACCTTGGGTGACCCGGGGTAAAAAATTTCAGGGATGATGGGAAAATGATGCAGTGAGAGGTAGAGCCCTCAACTGCGGTGCTGCGCCTCGTCGTTTTTCTGCTATCCCGGAAAACCTTAGGGGGCCATCGATGGCCCTCCGGTGGGGCGAGGGTTAAAGTTTCTGCACAAGTGGCCTGGCTGGGTGACCCCTGCTGTGTGTTCTTGTTTACGCATAGTTGTCTTGTTCGAAGCATCAGTGAGATTATTAGCCTGCTTTGTTTCAGGTCGTTGGCTGAGCTTCATGATACTTTCTTGAAATTAGATTATTCACTAGTCATCTTAGGGGAGGGTCAGGGATTAGTTACGGGTTCTCGAGGATTTTGATGTGTTTGTGGGTTTCTAACAGGAAAAACCGAAGCAATGAAAGAGCAGGGATGAAGAGGCTTAGAATAGCACAGAAAGATCTATAATACTGATCATTTTTACAGGAACGATAGGTCTAAGGTATACTCAGCAATAGGGGAATCACCATGGATTTTCTCCCGAGAGGACTTTGATCTTGCTATGATCGGACAGGAGGAAGGACGGGAAGAGAAAACCCGAATGGTAAACTGTCTTGAAGGGCGGTCTCAAGACAGTTCAACAACACAGAAAGCGAAAACATTTCGTAGGTCCGCGCTAGTAATAGGAGAAAGACAAAACCCTATGTGAAGTCCCACAGTGAGAGTGGGACGTCCCCTGGCTCACGATTTGGTGGGGCGCGTGTCCCCTGGCTCACGATTTGGTGGGACGCGTGTCCCCTGGCTCACAATTTGGTGGGACGCGTGTCCCCATCCCCCTCCTGTCTTTGTACGTACACATACAGATGCGCAAAAGCTTATCGCTCGGCTTAGGTCCAGTGTTGCAGCTGGTTTCAGCTAACTTATTTGGCGGCTGTATTTTATTCTGCTACAGTTGAATAAGCATGGAAGGTGTTCAGCTCTGCTTCTAAAACACTGAACACCTTCTCCTTCCATTGCCGTATCGGGGTCTGATCGAGAACATCTATTCATAGGCGGCGGACCATGCCGTCTAATGGTGTGGGCGTTCATTATATCCCCATTCCACACATCGGTTCTCACCCCCGTTCCGAGTCGTTATTAGCCGTCCCAGCACGACTTTACGATCCACAAATGTTATGAACAATCGTAACAGCGCCTCAAAGTTCTAAAACGGTTTGAACACCGATCCTATGAGGCCTAGTCAGCTTTTTATATCAATTTGATAGCATATATAGCAGTTCTACGAGTCATAGCAACGCTGAGTCCAAGCAGCGATCCATCACCAAATGAAACCGTTCAGCTACCGTTTCAACTGACCTACCATTCTACAGCAGTCTTACGGTAGACGTAGCGCCTAGATAGCGCCCAGACCAGATAGCCCAGCGAGCTCCAAGACTAGAAATGGGAAAACTGATGGTGGGGGGGAGGGTGATGGGTGAGAGTATGTTGTTCCTCTTTTGAACCCTCTGGGAATAGTTTTTGCCTTCTCCATTTTCCGAAGGATTTGTAGCAGTGCTAATTGAAAATCACGAGGTGATGTGATATCTAGCTCAAAAGAATCTAGACTGAGTAATTTATCCTAATGAAGAAACTATAAAATAACTACAGATGGCATTAGAACAATCCGAAGATTATAAAAAAACAGCTGGAGAGGTCATAAAGGGTACAAGAACGCCCAAGAAACAACAGCATATATCGATATGTAGCTATTAGAAGAAAGAGGGCCGGATGGCTTAGTAACCTCATAGCCCGTCTTAAGATCAGACAGCACGGATTCACGTGGGTTCTATTATCACGGCGAGGAACTGCTTTTCATATCCGATCTGACCCGGTGAAAAGGGTCATTAATGCCAGCACTGGAGAGGGGTCTGACACTAACTCGCACTGGACGGGGCCTGATGGGCCCCCATGATATCTCGGAAATTAAAATACGTATAAAAACGCCGGTTTGGGGGTAGGTGGCAGCTCTAGTGCTCTACATCATAGCCAATTGTCATTGACCTAGGTCAATATTTTAAGGTCAAATGAGGTCATAAATTTCAAATATTGGCTGTGCTTGGGGCCTATTGGGAAATGCCGTAATCATGCGTGAAAACGTCTGGAATATGCTAACGGCAGATCCAGGTCATGGAGAGAAGTTCACCACCAGAAATATTTCCCTAAAATTTGGGGTCAAGGTCATTCAGGGTCATTCATCTATGACGTCAAAATATGATATGCACCCTGTAATGTATGTACACTGTAACTAGCACTATAACAGCTGTTGGGTGGGAAATAAGGGTTGACCTTTAACCATGGCCTCTCACCTTGACCTTTGACATTGACATATATTTGGCCTAAGATGTTATAGCTAAATATACGTCGGACTGGTTAAGGCCATTTGACCCGAAACACTGGTGCCAATTACCTTGAAAGCACTGATATGACCTTAACCTCTGACCTCTAACCTTGATCTTCATGAAAAGTTAACCTAACATATCATCCCGCTTATATGGCGTTATCACGTCACAACTTGGTATCCAGTGCAAGTGAACTGGTCCGACCACGCGATTGTGGCGATCTCAAAATGAAGGTTTGAATTTGAAATCCTATAAGTAAAAAATATTCGACCAGTTTGCAAAGAAAATTCACCAATCGACGCGCCGTTAAATGCTGTTAAATGCGGTCGAGAATCGTTTTTTCGGCTACGAGAGCATCTTAGGCCACATCGGAAAAATAGGTGAGAAGGCCTCTGAGCCCTCTCCAGTGCGCTTGCTAAACATCCATGCCAACACTCACTGTAGTTATGCTTGAGTACCTATAAGAAATGGCCTTAATAAAATAAAATAAACATTAAATAAAAGACCAAGACGCTACAAAATCAGGGCGAGAACGGTATGCAATGTTGTGAAAACGTGTCAGCAAAGCAGGGACTTTGATGGCCGTTCAATTTCAATCCACCAGCGCTGTGTTGCCATTTATCTGTTTCGTTTAAAGATCCATAAATTTAATTGTTCATATCTTATGATTAATTTTCCCTCCGTTTTGAACTTGAAGGAGCCACAAATATATTGAGCATAACCTAACATGGCAGCGGTTTCAAAACCTTACACCCTCCCAAAAGAGTTTGGATGACTTTCTTGGTGTTTCATTACCACCATCTCCCCAACCCCAGCGACTGCACTAAATTCACACGAGCTTTCTAATGTACTTTGCAGATTTGCGCTAAACCCCATATTTTCGCAGTTAGAGGGGGCCATCGATGGCCCCCGGTGGGGCGGAGGTTGCGCCGGACCCTCGACGGGGTGCAGGTTAACACTAAAATGATGTTTCATTCCGGGTGCTCGGACAGCCCAAAGGAGATACAAGTTTACAGCCCTGCATGGTGCCGCTCATTAAAATCCACGCAACTTAGAGGTCGATCAGCTACCGTTTCCACTGACATGTGCCGTGCTATAAAGATTTCACGATTCGATTTAAAATATTTTGAACATACTAAAAAACCAGTCGTTAAAAAACTGTCACCGTTTGAAATAATCTAATTAACGTTGTTTGATGTTTCATTATTGTCCTCTCCCATTCTCTTATCAAAATTCTTATACGCCTTATTGTTCGGTTAGTACGGAAATTTTGGTCTGAAAAATCAGCATCTACCACCAAAAGAATTTTTTAACGGTTCAACGTCAGTTGGTACTGGTTGATGTTAGCTTCAGTTTGTTCTAGTCGACCTTTCTCGCGTTGTTTTTGGTCTCCTCTTCTCGGAGTACGGTGCCGTTTTCCTTTGTCTAGTGGTCTGCTTTACCATCGTGGGCCAAACTCTTTTATGTTTACTAATCGGCGTTGAATTGGATCGAATTTAGATTTTATATTGAGATTTATACCCATTCTGTCTGTATGAAGACAAAACAGCGCACACACCAGGCAAAATGTGCAAGGCCGAAACGACGCCGATCCATTCTGTGCCTGAATCAAGGTTCTTAAGTCATTGTCAGTCTTCAGTAGTCAAGAGACCACAGGAGATGCGTCCGCGCGGGCAGTCGAGTCAGAAGTGTCCCTCCAGGGTTGGAGTTTGGTGGCTTTGTTCAGGCAAACAGATAATGGATCGATGACGGTCCAGCTACAGCATCGCCGTACACCAGTACGTGCACGGTACTTTTCCCTGACATAGTACTTGTACCACTGTACCATGGCGTTCCGTGGCACGCCTGCCTGGGATGACCTCCTAATCACATACCCGTAAGAATAGGTTGTAAATCGTAATGGTAACTAATATTGACGTATGTATGCTGGTCGCGGCCCGCTGATATTGGACGTGACACACAATGACAGGAAAGCCATTTAAAAGAAAGAAACCTGAACAGGCACAACACTGGCGAGCCGATTAAAAGTGAAACAGAACTGCAGATATAAACCGGGGGAGCAATCATTACAATTTCTTCCGCCACGATTCACCCTTTCAATGCTTGACACTACTTGTGAAGTCACCCATTGCCTCAATTCCAACAAATTAGGTATATTGCGAATGCTGAGAGTTGAACGTCTTGATTTAACAACGGTACATAACTTATCACAAATAATGATAATAATAAACATTAACTAACTAGGAACCGCGACGTCACCCGGGAGATTAATACTGAGTATTATAGCATACAAACAGATTTTTATACGGCCTAAAGATAAAAGGTCGGACAATCACGGTTAGACGGCCGTGCACAGTGCTTATGCCTGTCTGGAGGCCGAGTGGCGGCGACATCGAAAGAATGTGGTAACTGGTAAGGGAATGGCGTATGCTAAAGGAATACAGTGATGTTCATGCCATTTAAATATACATAATATACATTTTTTCATTTTTAACAGACATAGATCATATAGACATAGATCATATGGTTAAATGATATACAGACACAAATATCATATCATCACACTATTTCCATCAATACTATCAATTCACAATGACTCCACGATTATCCATCGCTTTTCGTGGTGTAACAGAGCATGCATGCCGATACCTACCTCACTTTTGTTGCCGGCACTTCTATGACCGAGGTATTGTTAACGTAGTATCATCGAAAGGTTGATAATATACATTATCAGTTAATTCCCCCGGGAATCTTGTGCTTTGCCTTGGAGCCTCCTTGTTTACACGATCAGGACTACGTATATATCCGCCTCAAGTTGTCATTTTAGCATTTTAAACTTCTAGTGTTGCATGCGCACGAAATGTCAGATAGCGTCAGATGGCGTGTATGTCACAATGTGGCATACACGCTTGACATTGTCACATACACCGTGTGTGTTGTATTACTAATAAGTGTGTCAATTTTAAAACGTATTGAAAAGCTGAATCATCTACCCTGATACCGAAAAAAACTATGGACTCGAAATTGGTGCCTGCAATTTTGTCCGCCAGGCATACTCACATACCGAACTCATTTCCTGAACTCGCACTCATGTCTTTCCAGTGTAATGGGCACTGCACATTGCACAACCGCCTAACCCATATATCGACCCTCGTGCACAGAATGTCTACACCGGTCCCCCTCCTCAGACTGACACCAGGCACAACGACCACCATTTTCAATACCACACATATAGGCATCACAATCCGCCCGCGACACCTCCCCACTGAGGCTTAAACTTGGCGTCAGCGGCGCCCAGCGTGACCTCTGTAACCTTTGTGCCCGCAGGCAATCGCGGCTGCCGGTGGATGGCGGCCGCTGATTGGTGGAGGCTCGTTCACTTGTATCGCGAGAAATTCAGCGGAAATGTATCCATGAAAATGATAAAGCTTTAAAACCATGAACCAGGAGATGTATGAACACCATGTTTTTTCAAACGTTTCTAGCCATACCTTGCTCTCTATTGGCTTGATTATTTGCCACACCATCCGGAGCCTGCCGGCGGCCGAGTTCGCTGAAGTCGAGTGTCACGATGGGTTTCTGCTGAGTGAAGAAGTTGGACGCCCAGTCCCAAGGTAACCGAGGGGAGGAGGAGAGAGACGTTGCTAAATCTAAATCTTAACCCTAAATCTATAACTATAGATTGAGGGCTTATAGGAGCGCTGCCGAAATACAACCAGATGATATACCAGAAGAGGAAACACGTGCTGCTTTGCTCCGTGTCAAATAGTGAAAAAGCACATCTAATTCGGGACTCGAAACATCATCGATGTCCATTATGCGCGAGGCTTTCCGTTGTTTGATAACATATTAAGTTGCAGGCCAGATGCAGAATGTCAATATAGCGCTGTGGAACAGGTATTTGTTGATGATTTCCTCTATTTACGCACTTTATAAGGACTTCGCTTCACCTTTTGGTGGGGGTGTCCAAATCACCAGTGGGGGTGTCAGCACATCATTGGGGGTGCCGAGACACCCCCAAGGAGATATAAATCCACACACCTGCACACAATGCATAGAATGTCTCCCACACGCGTCCTCCCCGATTAACAGCAGGCACCACAACTATCACAACAATCGGGAGGCACCACAACTATCACAACTATCGGCTGGCACCACAGCTATCACAACTATCACAACTATCAACAGGCACCACAACTATCACAACTATCGGCAGGCACCACAGCTATTACAGCTATCGGCAGGCACCACAACTATCACAACTATCGGCAGGCACCACAGCTATCACAACTATCGGCAGGCACCACAGCTATCACAACTATCGGCAGGCACCACAACTATCACAACTATCAGCAGGCACCACAACTATCTCAACTATCAGCAGGCACTACAACTATCTCAACTATCAGCAGGCACAACAACTATCACAACTATCAGCATGCACCACAACTATCTCAACTATCAGCAGGCACTACAACTATCTCAACTATCAGCAGGCACCACAACTATCTCAACTATCAGCAGGCACTACAACTATCTCAACTATCAGCAGGCACAACAACTATCAGCATGCACCACAACTATCTCAACTATCAGCAGGCACTACAACTATCTCAACTATCAGCAGGCACCACAACTATCACAACTATCAGCAGGCACCACAATTATCACAACTATCGGCAGGCACCACAACTATCACAGCTGTCAGCAGGCACCACAACTATCACAACTATCGGCAGGCACCACAACTATCACAACCATCAACAGGCACCACAACTATCACAACTATCGGCAGGCACCACAACTATCACAACTATCGGCAGGCACCACAACTATCACAACTATTAGCACGCACCACAACTATCACAACTATCGGCAGGCACCACAACTATCACAACTATCGGCAGGCACCACAGCTATCACAACTATCGGCAGGCACCACAGCTATCACAACTATCAGCAGGCACCAAAACTATCACAACTATCGGCAGGCACCACAACTATCACAACTATCGGCAGGCACCACAACTATCACAACTATCATCAGGCACCACAACTATCACAACTATCGGCAGGCACCACAACTATCACAACTATCAGCAGGCACCACAACTATCACAACTATCGGCAGGCACCACAACTATCACAACTATCACAACTATCGACAGGCACCACAACTATCACAACTATCAGCAGGCACCACAACTATCACAACTATCGGTAGGCACTACAACTATCACAACTATCGGCAGGCACCACAACTATCACAACTATCTCAACTATCAGCAGGCACAACAACTATCACAACTATCAGCATGCACCACAACTATCTCAACTATCAGCAGGCACTACAACTATCTCAACTATCAGCAGGCACCACAACTATCACAACTATCGGCAGGCACCACAACTATCACAGCTATCAGCAGGCACCACAACTATCACAGCTATCGGCAGGCACCACAACTATCACAACTATCAGAAGGCACCACAACTATCACAACTATCAGCAGGCACCACAACTATCACAACTATCAGCAGGCACCACAACTATCACAACTATCGGCAGGCACTACTATCAACAACTTCACCACCAACCAAGTAGTCTTTATACTCCGTCTCGCGACCTCTCGCCACCGGCGCTTTAGCTCGGCGTGACCGGCCGCCAGGGTTAACTTTCTCGCCTCTGTGCCTAGCGGCCAGCCGGCTCAGAACTTCACTTTGCTGGAACTTTGATTGGACCGCTCGAGAGTCGTGCGATTGGCCCTCTGCTGGGGACGAGAAAATCTGGAGAACTCCAAAATATGTCTAGAAAAAGGGCTTATTTGCGCGATTTTTGCCCACTGGATTTAGGATTCTATGATTTTGCCATGGGGTGGGAACTTTTCTTTCCCAGACAAGCTATCGGGTCCGTCTGGCTGTTTTATATTACAGTTGCGGATATGTGCCTACCCGTTGCGGGGAGATGAGGTGGCTTAGTGTATAGAACCGTTGTCTTCCAAACTGCTGGTCCCAACTTCAAGTCCCGGCTGAGCCTCTGAATAAGTCGATCTGATCCCCAAAAATCCCTTCAACAGGGTGAGAGTTGGCGACGCCGTATGACCCTGGCAGTTGGTGCGTCGTTAAACCCCAACAGCTATCACATATATGTTGCGGGAGCCCATTAGAGCAACGTCCTGGGCCAATGGTCCTGCCCCCCTTCCCTCGTTCCTATGCCTGTTGATTTTGATAAGGGAAGGGGGTGAAGCCTCAGTGTGCGGCTTATATCAACCAGGGGAGAGGAGCTACCTTTTGCGCTGTCGAGGGAACACTCTCCAGACTAAAATTTTGAACTTTTTTTAATGGTTAGGTGTTTTTAAAAGTCTAGCTGGGAGGTAACAGCAGACAATGTAGCCAAAGGGGCGCCGTCGTATGGAAAGGGATGGCTGAACAGTGGAATGGAAGTCCGCGGGTGGCAGTGTATTTAATGGACAGATAAAACACCGGGGCAGGGCGCTACGGCCGGGGCCAAACCACCGGCTACAGTCAGTGCTAAGGTGGATGTTACGTTGAATTTTGCAGTCTTTGGGCGTTCAGAGCACAGTCGGCGCCTCGTATGTGTGGCTTTAGGGAACTAAGGGGGGATTTTAAGGCGCATGTTAAGCGAAATTTCCCCTTTTTAAGGCCGTTCAGGAGTCGTCGGCGCCCGAAATAGTTCACCAAGGTTCACTTGGGTCGGCTTCACGGACCTGAGGGGAGCCGCCCCTTCATCCCCCTGAGTTAATCCCCTGTTCCAGGCTGAGGGTCTGATATAGCTGGTGTTATCGATTGGTCCAGGTATGTTAAATGCCGGTACATACCTGGAATACAACTGAATGCAAATGAATTTGAGAACAGAGTGAACAGGTCCCGCTCAACCCTGCTTCAGGTTCCCTCTGGAAGTTCCCCAGCATGCACCACTGAGTATTCTGTTCTCGTCAGACACTTCTGTCTGTCGTGTCGTTTATTTCTCGTCGACAGTTGTCGGTAGTTCAGTATAACGTCACTATCGGTAACGGGACATCACTGCGCGCTCGGCGGCAGTAGGACATCACTGCACGCCCAGCGGCAGCAGGACATCACTGCACGCCCAGCGGCAGCAGGACATCACTGCACGCCCAGCGGCAGCAGGACATCACTGCACGCCCAGCGGCAGCAGGACACCACTGCACGCCCAGCGGCAGCAGGACACCACTGCGCGCCCAGCGGCAGCAGGACACCACTGCGCGCCCAGCGGCAGCGGGACATCACTGCGCGCCCAGCGGCAGCAGGACATCACTGCACGCCCAGCGGCAGCAGGACACCACTGCGCGCCCAGCGGCAGCAGGACACCACTGCGCGCCCAGCGGCAGCGGGACATCACTGCGCGCTCAGCGGCAGCAGGACACCACTGCGCGCCCAGCGGCAGCGGGACATCACTGCGCGCCCAGCGGCAGCAGGACATCACTGCACGCCCAGCGGCAGCAGGACACCACTGCACGCCCAGCGGCAGCAGGACACCACTGCGCGCCCAGCGGCAGCAGGACACCACTGCGCGCCCAGCGGCAGCGGGACATCACTGCGCGCTCAGCGGCAGCGGGACATCACTGCGCGCCCAGCGGCAGCGCGCTCAGACACCAGCGGTTCTCCGGCAGCGGTCTGCGGCGACCGTCGGTGGTGTAGTGGGCCGTCACCTCCCACTCGTGTCCCACCAGCGAGGTGACTGGGTGGCCCGGCTCCAGTCGCAGGGCCTGACCGCTGGGCTGATGGCAGACCAGCACCGGCGTGCCAGACGGCACAGGGCTTCCCTCCGCCTCCATGCGGTGTTCGTTCTCCAGCAGATGGCAGGTCCAGCGGCCGGCTGGTATCCGACAGGTGGTCAGCTGCCGAGAAAACATTTTCTAGCTCACCAAAACCAATCTTGCAATAGTTAAGTTGGTCAAAATCTTTCCAGGTGACAAACATGTCTATAAACACGCCTGAACTTCAGGGGTCACTCTACCATACGTGTGTAGGCAGGAAGCCGACACACCGCCACCTCGAATCTGCTCGGAAGCTGGCCCACTTTCTGACCCGAACTACAACACGTCAAACGCGTTGACGGCTGCGTCGCAGAATTCCTCTCCGGGTGTGTATGTCGAACAAAAAGTGTGTTTCTCGACCGTAGCGTCGTCTCCAGATGCCTGAAAGTCGCCAACGGCTCTGGCGTAAAAACCTAAACAGCCGCTGTCGAAGTTCAACGGCTCACCGTGTATCACCAACGAGCGCGGATCCGGCTCTGGTGTCGCCTTTTCAGCTGCGTGTCTTAGGAAATATAGGCCACCAGGAAACTTAAACAGCAGTTCATAAAAACCTTTCACACAAGCAAGGGCGTCGCTACAGAAATTTACTGGGGGCTAACCCCGGACTGGCAATAGCGGTGGTGGGAAGGGGGAGTGGAAGCAGACTTTACGCATATTGGGCCTCTGAAAAAGCTAACGACCATGATCTACACTAACGCATTTACATAAATTCATGCAGGCAACAAGGAGCGAGTCCCATTTGGGGGGGATTGGGAGCAGTCCTTCCTGACTCGTCAGTTGGGAGAGTGTCCCACGGTCTCCCCGCTTTCGACGCCCATGCGTAAGCCTTACGTCCCAGGCCTCCAGTAGGGCTTACCAGGCGAGTATCGGCATTTACTGCCAAAATAAGCTATGATTCGCGCTGCCATATCAGTTGGTTCAACGCGGCGAAAACCAATACCGGGATGCCGCAGCTGCTCCCGAACCCGGGGCGACGGGGCTCCGGCGCCTGAGCCGGTGTCCAACAACAACAAGGAAAGCTGACTGAGGTAAGCGACTTAACTTGTACGAATTGTGCTTAATTGTGTGCCGCCACTGTAAGACGGAGCTCAGCCGCATCTAACCAATATCGACTAGCATGGTTATTACTGGCGATGCACGCAAAGTTACGTCACTAGCCTGAATAGCACGGCGCTGAGCGATGCCAATTATTTCATGCATTACATGTGGCAGGGATTCGTAAACAATACCGCTGTCCCGTATTTTGGAACAGATAGTATGTGTTGGAAACATAATAATCGTTTGCGAGCGTTTGTTTTTGTCAAAACCTTTAACTCCTCTGTACAATATTATTGAGGGTTTACTTTTGATTCAAGAGCTAGTTCTGATTCCAGAGATAACAAATTCTTCCAAAGTTTTAAGGTAATACACACGAGAGTTTCCTACCAAGTATCCGTATAATCAAGGCCCCTGAAGGACTTATATTGTAGTTTTTTCTTTGACAGCCGATATGAGGCTATCACATATTTTCCTTCTGTTAAGAAAATGACACGCTTTTAGTTTTAAGTAGAAAAACTTTAACTGACAGTGAAAGCTCCGATGTTTTGGATGATCAAGATTAAGCTGCGGTCATCTCTCTGCTGGTTGGGAGGTACACAGAAGGCGATGTGTAGGCGGTTCGAGTACGCGCCTGTACCACCTGGTTGGGAGGTACCAGCTCACACCGGTACCGCCTGGCTCTGATGTGCGCAATAGACGCTGGGTCGGGTACCGGGCACACACCTGTTGGCTGGTGTTTCAGGGCGCCTTGGCTTCTGAGGTCATATCCCGGTTACACACCTGCACCGCCTGATGAAGAGCCCCGTTTTGGAACTATTAATCTGTACAACTTGGCTATGAGATACCAGGGCACACCTGTGCCATAAAGTTGGGAGATATGCTCCTCTGCAGCCTGGTTGAGCGGTACTAGTACACAAACCTGCACGGCCTGCTGGC
This sequence comes from Lepas anatifera, assembly GCA_034440635.1. Taxonomy (NCBI): domain Eukaryota; kingdom Metazoa; phylum Arthropoda; class Thecostraca; family Lepadidae; genus Lepas; species Lepas anatifera. Next base: position 423,235 of record JAOTON010002137.1, read on the forward strand.
GCGCCTGGTTGGGGGGCACGCAGTAGGCAGTGGGCGGCTCGCTGGTCAGGTAGAGGCCGCTGGTGTAGCCGTCCATCAGCTGCAGGCAGAAGGCCTGGCCGAAGCGCAGCACCTCGCGCATCTCCTTGCCGTTCGGATGACAGACCTGCCGGTGGCAGCAAGTCCTGCTTTACTAGTTTGGCAGCGTTACGTCATCCGGGCTGGACAGATACTGAGATTACGGTAACAAGGCACCATACAAAAATAGTGCTGCTTAAGGTCGTTAAAAGCAGCTTATGACAGATCAGGATCCACTTGCAGTGGCTGGTCCAGGGGGAGGAAATCCAGTCATGTCAACTTGGCTTTGAATGTTTTTTACGATTTTGCACGGCTTGACCCCAAAATATTTTGCTTAGATCTGCCTCTTTCAACAATAGGATGGGTATCAGATTGAGAGCATAGAATAACTGTGTCATTGAAATCGAGACATTATCTGACAGCAACTCTCCACTTGAATTGTCTGAAGATGATGCAGCTTTCTGTGTACTACCGATCGAGGAGTGATGTGGTTTCGCGCGAATGTGTCGCATATGAGCCCAGGTTCAAACATGTGTTGAATAACGATGATAAATATGACTCATTGGTATCTTCACTGAGGCACTGCTTTCAAAGGACAGGCTTGCAGTAGGTTGGACAAATTAACCAACAAGAAAGGTGCATTTTCTATACCGTCCGACCATAGGACTTGATTGCAGCCAAGGATTGCAACTCGGTCGTGCAAAAACAAAAACAAAAACAAGAATGACTCAATTCCATTTGCTGAAATGTTCAGAAGAGCCGTGTTAGCCTCCTTTAACACGCACATTGACAGGGGTTTGAGCCACCTTCGCATTGACGGGGGGGGACGGGTACCCGCCCCCCTAAGATCTCGAGAACCACGGTAGGTAGCGACAAACGGTAAACGGCGTTGGGCTGCCCATCCACTTCTCCATCGAAAACATTTGAACCATTTTTTGTCAGGTCACATTTAAGGTCACGAGAGGTCAAAACATGCCCGTCATAGGGACAACATGTAAATTCAGTTTTTCGGCCATTACATCTGAACAAGTAAAGATAGAGCAAAACGACTTGAACTATATGAATCCTCTTAGCAAGCCAAATCGAATGATATATCATTTGACCTTGCTAGGTCAAATCAAGGATTTGACCTGACCTGGGGTCAGGTCAGGGTCAAATTATATAAAATGCATATCATTAGAACCGCAAAGCCCAGGCGAGTCTAATGCAGCTAAGATAAATGCTCTATCACCATCCCTTACTGAGTTATTCTCATGTATTTCCAATGGAGAGGTCATGCCTCGTACCTGGCCTTAGGTCATCGATATCAAAAATACCGGCACATATTTTAGAGAACTCGGTGGGGTCATTATGTGATATGAGTTTCAATCGGATAAGCTCACCCTGCTCCGACTTATGCTATCTTAAACTTTTTTGAGGTCGGGTCACTTGACCTGTACTGGTGACCTGACCTGAGATGATCTAACCTTAAAATTTTCTCAGAAGTTGTAAAAATGATGAGGAAAAAGGTAAACCAAGTACGGCGGCGCTACGCGCCGCCGTTTTTCTACTATCTCCGGAAAACCCGAGGGGGCGGGTACCCACCCCTCCCCGTCAATGCGCGTGTTAACAAACCTAGGGCACTTAATTAGCGCTGCTTCGTAGCGCTATCGACTTACTCCAGGATTCTCCAAAGTGGGTAAAAATGCGAACGAAGTTAGCACAATCAGGTGATAAAAGCTAATCCTGAACAAGGAGTTCTGTTAGCATTTTTAATGCACTTGCAGCTTATCAGCGCACTGGAGGGGGCCTCGGAGGCCCCCACCTGTTTTCCGAGGTGGCCGGAGAACCGCTTGTAGCCGAAAAACGAAACGTGGCCACATTTAACAGAATTTAATAGCGCGTCGATTGGTGAAGACTTTTTGAAAATCGGCCGAAAATTTTTAGACTTATAGGCTTTCAAAGTCAGACCTGCATTTTGAGATCGCCGTAAACGCGCGGTCGGACCAGTTAGCTTGCATTGAAGACCGAGTGGTGACGTCATAACTTCATATAAGCGGGACTATATGTCAAGGTCACTTCACATGAAAGGTCGGTCAGGTCGGTCACGGTCAAGGTCATATCTGCACTTTCAGGTCACTGACCACTGTGCGTCCGGCCAAATGACGTTATCCCGTCTGACATATATTATGATATGATGTCATCGGTAGGGTACCCCAATACAAAGGTCAAGGTCAAGGTCATTGGGAAAGGTCAATCCTCATTTCCCGCCAAACAGTGGCTACAGTGTAAATAATAAGTAGTATACCATATGGTGACCTTAAAGGTCAATGACCTTGAATGACCTTGACCCAAAAGTTGTGGGGAAGCCTGTTTGAGACCTTTTCTATGAACCTTGTCCGCCTTTAGCTTATTCCCGCCATTTTCCTGCATAATCACAGCATTTACCAATCGATCCCAGCATGGCCAACATTTGATCTTTACGACCTCGTTTGACCTTGAAGATATTGATCTAGGTCAATGAAAATTGGTCATCATGTAGATCACCATAGCCCCCACCCACCTACCAAGTGGCTTTTTCTAACCCTCTTAGTTTCCGAGATCTTAGGGGCCTACCAGGCCCCCTCCAGTGCGCTTAGTGCCAGACCCTCCAGTGCGGGTGTTAAAGTAAATAACGTTAACCTCACGCATAAAATACATAAGTTGGTGAATCGTATCATTTTTAAATGGTGATTTTCTTGGTTCTCACTCGAGTAATTACCAGTAAAACACATTTCCGGGCAAAACAAAACAGCTTGACATTTCCTTTCAAGATGGCCAGTGAAGCCTCAAATGCCGGATGGCCCATCATCATCATCTTCACCATAAGCGTGACGAAATCATATTGCAGGTTCAGCAGCGCTAAATAAATGTCTTGTAAACAATTTGTATGTTACACGATAAAAAGAGACAAGACAGTGATCTGATCAGAATTGATTTAGTTCTTCCATTTTTTACTTTCTGAACCAACTTGTTATTTGAATTAGTCATCCGCTCCTACGATCAAAGAGATTTTAAAAAAATATAGGCTTTGTTCTCAAAGCTCAGGCGGATTCCGGCTCCAGCGCCATTTTTACCAGCATCTTTGCAGAGAAAGATAAAAGGTCTTTGGGAAACACACACCCATGGTATTTAGGGCAATTGTTTTTGTAGGAAATTCCATATATCAAAGTTGAAATGATGCAACCACTTGATGGTATCAACGTAATTTCCTCACGACAGTTATTTGCAGTACTCGCGTACCAAAAGCGTCAGTACGGCCGGGCCGTTACACATGGAAGATTTTATTGGAAAGGATGTTAGGTATCTAGAATTACGACTGAGACAGGAAAACTCATCACTTTTCGTACCTCGGAACTCATTATTTGTCCCTGTAAGTATGGTGAAATCAGTCTTATAAATATAGGTGGCAATCAAGCTGCACAATTACCTTGGCTCACCTAAGCAAAAATTAATATACATCCTACACGAGTTTTCAAATCAATCTAGAACATTAGCAAAAAACGATTTAATCTTGAAATTGTCCCGAAGCACAATGGAAGCGGTCATAGCTTTTGAAAGTAGGAGTTGAGACGAGATGTCGGACGTTTTTTTTCATCCGAAGATTGTTATTCATTTGAGTCAGATCGGGAAAAGTTGAAATGAAGTTGAGGGCATGAGAGGAACGTGACAGGAATCCCGATACAAATCGTTTCCGGTTTCAGAATGGACAGTGTTGTCCATTCTGGAGAAAACGTAAACAGAAGAGACAAGCGGATGTAGAATTTCCGAGCTGATGCCGTCCCTTGAGGTTCGACTATCAGATCACATGAAACTGCCAACAACATGCTTGAGAAATGACAATTCAGCTGTTTCAGGGGGTGCCAAATTCTCGATCTGAGGGGGTGGAGGGCAGCTGCCCCCCTACCGCTTCTTCCTGATCTACCGGTGAGGGGAGGGAGAATATAATCCAATTAGCCATTTGCCGTTGCATCTCAAGATCTGACCCAAAAATAACGGCTATCCCCTTGCCCCTCACAACACACACATTCTGGACGCCCCCACAGCTATAGGTGGCGTCGCAATACAATCCTATCATCTTGAAGAGCCATTTGACAGAGCGATAAAGGTAAAAGGTACACACTGGCAAATTGGATAAGAAATATATTAAAAATCAAACACACGGACGCGTTTCGTTACTTTTTCAGCGTACACTTCGTACGCTGAAGAAGTAACGAAACACGTCCGTGCGTTTGATTTTTAATATATTTAATATTCAATTTGCCAGTGTGTACATTTACCTTGATCCTATCATCCAATGCGTTGCAGGTAAAACCCCAAACCTCAGGCACACGATATAAGCAGCTGGCCCAGAGCACTCTTTCACACACACACACACACACTCGGGACAATGTTCGGTCTCCAGCTCTTCAGATTTTTCCTACTCGGAGCCAGTGTCCTTTCAGACGCCAAGTTCTTTGGACCTGTCACATGTTGGTCAAGAGCTATGCACTTTGCAGAAGGTTGTGAAACCCATCATTAGACCGACCAGGGAAACAACAGTGCGTAAGAGAGGTACCATTTCGAATGTTGTTATAAGTCCTTTCAGTCCTTAGATATGGCCCTCTTGTTCTTTGGTCCCAGGGAAACTGAGACAAATGCACTGGCCTAACCAGCGCCACCAGCGGGAGTTGGGAGACTGAACAGTGACGTCACCAGGTCTGGCCAGCTTTCATTAGCGTTAGTGCTGGGGCCTGTCAGAGAGCTGCGGCCGGGATTAAGACCGGGGTCGATGGAGAGCCCGGCAAAGTGGACGAGCACCATCTCCGGCAAATGCTGCTCCTCCAACATCCGGCACTTGTTCTCACTTATTCAGACGCAGATATCAATTTCGATACGCTATCTACGGCCAGGGATGGCACACCCCACAGCTGCCTGATTGAATTATTCCAGGCTTCGTTTCAATTAATGCCGTAAATTATCTTCGGTACAACAATTCGATAATTCAGTGGCCATGTATGAATATATATTATTTATCCCGGATGCATGAGCATTCTCAGTACGTTAGCGACCGCGGGAACGGGCCAATCGACTAATGTTCCCGATGTTTGGTACGGTTCTGCTACTCGGTCCTGGTTCTTCTCCACAAGGTGGGGTTAGTTCCTACCAATCAAAAAATTTTGACTTAGAATAAAATATTTTCATTGGAAATCAGTGAGTTGACTATAAATTATCATTTCAGAAAACACAGGGACCAAGTTTTATGAGCCTGTGCAAATATTTCATTCAAATAAAAAAATTGTTCTTTCGATGGTATGTTCTGGGTCGCCATATTTGGTCTGGGCCGCCTCATCTTGCGGGTGAAATAGTGTGTACAGAGGGTCTAGGTACGAAGCCAGCTCATGTATCCGCGGTAATTGTGCATATATTGCAGCGGCCATTGTAATAATATCGCATATATATATATATATATATATATATATATATATATATATATATATATATATATATATATATATATATATATGTATATATATAATGCATGTATTAATGCAAGGTGACCCAGTGAAGCACAGCATACGTTTCAGAGGATTCATACAATGTAAAAAAAACGTCTGAAAGGCTTTAAAAAAAACGTCTGAAAGGCTTTCATTCCCAGGAAGTAATTTCAATCTGCCCATATATGCGAAAAATGTTCTGAAATCATAACGCATTCGCCTTGATCACTTGAAAAGGTATTTGAAATAAAGAAAGAGAACATGCAAATGATGTTTTACCACGGTTTCCACGGTTCATTGGACGTGGTCGGGCACCCACAAATATATATAATTTCATACTCCTGGTGCCTTGTATAATCATTGAAGAAAAAGGGAATACATTGAGATGACTTCAACACTGACACTGACTTTGTCCTGTACAGACGCATTCATTCACCTGCAATGATGGCCTTCAGATCACTCATTACTTAAGCCAAATAATCTATACCAGTATGTTTAATACAAGGTGTATTATATTGTATTAATACACACACACACACACACATATATATATATATATATATTTATTTATTTATATATATATATATATATATATTTATATATATATATATATATATATATATATATATATATATATGCGAAAAATGTTCTGAAATCATAATGCATTCGCCTTGGTCACTTGAAAAGGTTGTCTCACATGACATTTTCAACAGGTGATCATTTCACAGCTGACACAGACCCCAGTTCAAACGCCACTTCGAAAGGCTTTTGATTGGTGTTTTTTAATGATTAGGGTTGGGAAAATTTGAAGCAATACCGAGGGCCACTACTGAAAATAAATGGCAAAATGTATCATGTGTTTAGCCCTCTCACAGGCCGGTTTAACTACATTGCACCAATAAGCACGGCTGCTATTTTCTTTTTACAAATCTTGTCCAAGTTGTGGCAAATTAAGTTTTAGGAGTCAGAGTCTCACTAGAGCCATCAAGGGACTTTTCAACGGAGACCCCGACCCCACCGCCCAAACGAGCAACTCCCACGATGAAGGGTTGATTAAAGAACCAAAGTTGAACGTCCCACAAGGCATAACGATGGCCATGTACCTCAGGTCATCCCCTCACCAGTCAGTTGCCAGCTGACCTACGGTATTTACGGTACCTACCATCTGCCAGTTGACCTAAATTATTTTCCACAAGTTGAAAAAAATGTCGAGATAGACGTAGATGAAGTGCGGTGGCGCTTCGCGAAGGTGTTTTTTTTACTACCTGTAGAAACCTGAGGAGGCCGGTTGCCCGCCCCCTCGTGTGGGTGCGTGTTAATTTTCATAAATTCTGACACTTGCACGATTAAAATTTTGTAAAAACAATGCAATATGATTGCAAGAAATCGATTACAAAAGCAATCGCTTTGTTTGCGGTGTTAAACATAAGGCTGTATTACCGCAGTGGTAAAAACCGTCTGCATACCTACCTTAGGTGCTAAAATTTTGGAATTCATAGCAAGAACGCATTTTTTATATTTTTCTATCGAAAGATATATTATGAAACAAAATTTTTGAGGTGTCAAAAGGGCAACTTCAACTGCGAAAAGGTCAATCTAGGTCAAAAAAGAAAAGGTCAAACAAATTAAAAGTCAAAATTTTTACAATTTTGGAAATTGCTTTTTTCAAAATAATCGTCCCTGTGCTTTGTGGGACGTTAAGCTTTGGCTTCTAAATTAACCCTCCATTGAGGGAGTTGCTCGTTCGGGTGGTGGGGTCGGGGTCTCCGTGACAAGTCTCTTGATGACTTTAGTGAGACTTCGACTCCACCAGTTGCTACTAGGAACAACTTGAACAAAATTAAAAAAAAGTATAGTTCAAGACGAGTTCAATGATATAAAAATCTTGCTAATCAGGCAATGCGTTGAGGAGTTATGAAACATCAAAGATGAGTCTACAAGGTGACCTCCAGAAAATGCCTCGGGCTATATCTCAGTCACCGTTGGTCGGTGGGGGCTAAGATTCTCACAGGTATGTTTATAGCCCAAAACCACCCTGGAGACAAAGTTTTAGATTTTTTCTAGATATGGTGGTTGTCAAATTGAAATATTTTTGGTCGTTTTGTCCTGGAATGCCCCCATTGACAAACCTAATCTACTTTTGGCTGCCCTTTTCGGCATGATTGTTCGCCCTTTCTCCAATATTGGCCGCTCTTTTGCAGGACTAGGGCTCCCCATTTTAACATGGGTCGCCCTCAGACACCTCTGGTCGCCCTCTTTTTTGAAGCCGGGCCCCCATATTTCACGCCTGGTTAACCGTTTTCCGCCTTCCGGCGCCTCACGGCAACATAGGCTGCCCTCGTCTTTTTTTAACCACCCTCTTCTGCATGATTATTCGCCACTTCCCCACTATTGGCCGCTCTTGCAGCAGCCCTATGACTCCCTTCTCCAAGGTAAACCACCCTTAACACGCGCCCCGCTGGGGGGGCGAAATTCGCCCGTCCTCCTGGTTTTCCCCAGATAGCTCAAAAACGAACAAACGCAGAACAACGAAACTTACAGTATCGTATTCCTAATCAATTTTACACATATGACCAAATTTTTTAGTTAAGGTCATGTCAGGTCAAGGAGCTATTCAAGGTCAAGCGACCCAACCTCAAAACCTAAAATCACGAGTTTGAAGTGGCGCCCAGGGAACATCAGCGAACCGATCAGTTTGAAACTTCCACAATATGATGAAACCATTAGGGTCTACAAATCTGCTATCTCGGAATTTTGATATTGTTGACTTAAGGTGGGGTTAATTTTTTGGTCACCCATTATAAGTCTATTGTGAAAAATAGAATGGGCTCGTTTTCAGTAAATACTGGATAGATAAAGCTGAAAATCCTCAAACCGTCAGAGCCGCATGACGAAATCCATGGAGCGAAGCGGATTGAGATTTCTCAAGAGGCTCTATTCTGGCCGCTTGGCGGTTCTGACAATTGATGCCAGGGCTCTGCAATTGTGTAGGGTGATAGCCCTTTTACGCTAGACGCCAAAAATAAGGCCCCCAAAATCTAAGTTCAAAATATTTTTTTGAGAAGTTTTGCAACAAACATTTTCAATTTCGGATTTTTCTCATTTCTTATTTCTTAAGCCATGAACTTGAAATTTGTCTCCTTTTGAATAAGCAACAAAGGATCAAAAAAAAACACCTAAGCAAAAAAATCGAACTAGTCCGACAATATTTATTACTCCAAAACGCAGTATTTCTAACACAATAAAACAAGCTTTGAAATTTGACGGCCGACTTATAAGCTCAAAACGTCAGAACGCACGCTTCAGTTAGTTTTAAGACCGTTGCTTAGTGGTAGCTAGGTCAAATTTCCTGTGCTTAGATATAGTTTCCAATGGAAACCGTAAAATTCTGACCAAGGTTTTGCCATTTTGCCAGAGGACTGCATTTTTGCTCATTTAATTTAAATCTTAATATCTCGCGATCTAATGCTCCGATTTGACTTTTCATTTCAAATAATGAAAGAACATTGCTTCCCCTGATAATATTTGGATTATGGATATCGTGATATTAAAATTCGTTGTTTTATATGTATAAATATAATTTTAGTAGAAAACCTCTTATTTGTAGCTTTTCGGTTCCCAGCAAATGTCATTCACAAGCTCAAAATTGACATAGCTGGATAGGAAAATTAATTTCCGTCAGTTCACTAATTTACACTACCCACTTACCTTCAACGGCTTTCGAGTAATTCGTCTGAAAGGGTATTTCAAGGATCTAAATTTCTCTGAACACGTTTGTTTCTCACCATAGTTTCAAGTCCTCAAAATGAATGGAAGAGGATGCAATTTAGCATAAAGCTAGCTAAGGGTCCTGGGTCGCCGATACAAGTGATTCTAAGCCAATATATTGTTTGGTTCGTCTTCTAGAAGCAGCTTTACACCATGCCTTTTCTGTACAAACACAGCACCCGGCGCCACGATCACGGTTTGATGACGCCTGATCTCACGCCGATCCGATCATCGTTTTGATTGAGTGATACCGGCCAGTGACCTCCTGACTGGTCACAGGTGTAGGGTTAGTGGGAGCCGGTACAGTGTGGCACAGTGGTCTAGTGGTTAGAGGCCCTGTATCTTGCTCAGGGGTGGCCGGTTCGAATCCAGGGTTGACTGCGGGATATTTATTAGTTATTTCAAAGAAAAAAATGATAACACTGACCTACAGGCTTGTGAAGAGATACATTGAGAAGGAAATATCTTTTGCGTACAGCACGTTGTCATGCGGCTCTTCTGCGCCGGTGGGGCGTTAGTCCAGGTCGCAGACCGGGGTCTATTCTTATCACGATCTCGACCATAAAGATTAGTTTTTGAGCATATGACCTCTCAAAGGTCATGTCAGGTCACGGGAGCATAAAGTGATTGTTTTGCCAATAAATTTTCACTGAATTGAGAAGCAATGTTGCTTGCATTGTGTTTATAATGTCACGAGGAGTCGATTTATATACAACATGACCATACCAGGTCACTCTGTGACCCTGACCTAGCTCGAGGTCAAGACATTTTCACTATTTGACCTAGCAAGGTCATATTATACATCATTCAATTTTCCGCGACAAGGGAAATCCAATGATGCATAAAATTTACTTTAGCTCTCCTGGGGGCAGATCTAGAGAGAGAAACGTACACTGCTCTGTTGTAAGCCTATAAAGCTTAACATTGACCTCAATATTGACCTGACATAAAAATTCTTCTTATAAAATCGCTTCGTCTTGTCAAGAGCTTCCGAACGCCCCCGTAACTTTCCTTCAGCTTTCGTGGGGAATGAGATACGGAGGAGGGGCGAAAAACGCCCGCCTCCCCCAGCGGGGCGCGTCATGCCAGGGAACCCAGCAGGGCGCGCGTTAAGCAAGGCTGACACTTGCACGACTTTTGGGCACGCATTGCCATGTATTGTGTCGTGACAATTCGTGTCATTTTGGTGGCACGCACTTGGAGGCTCCGCACTGTTCCCGCACTGTTCACGCCGACTCCACGCACTGTTCACGCACAGGTTACGAATACGCGCCCAATAGTACCCGCATTGACACGAACCGGCACGGCGTATTTACGCACAGTTTACGCTCTGTTCGCGCAAATTTTACGCACTTCCCGCATTAGCCCGACGAGTTTGCGCAATTTGGAGGCGGTCGTGGTGATTTGGGCACGACATGCAGAAGGATCCTTCCACCCCTGGCGGCACTTTTAGATTGCTTGTGGAAGAGACAACATGCTGAATTTCAGAGACACCGCCATTGCGGAGAAGAGAGGTGTGTTTCTGAGGGCTTCTGACTTAGGGATGTTTCTGAAAGTTTGGGGTTAACTCAACTAACTAAAGACCCAACCAAAATAAATGACCATACTTACAACAAACGTGATCTCATATTGATTAACAATACTCATTTCAGGTTGGAGCGAACACGCTATCAAATTTCAGTTCCTGGATCATCTCCTGTGTATTTGCAATTGAATCTGACACATAAACTCATAACAAACTTAGGTAAAGAGCGTAATGTCTGGGATTACCCAAAAATGGATTCTGTATGCTCACTCAACTTCTTATGTCAACTAATTGGGAGGAAGTCCTTGGACCAGAAGTCAATGCTGCAGCCGAACAGTTTTCTGATACGATTTTAACCGCTGCCCGGCAATGTATACCGATCAAAACGGTAAGATCAGGAACCCACAAGCTCTGGATGACAGCGCAGTTGAAACATATAATTAACAATCGAGATAGGCTGTTCCGAATAGTAAAACGTACAGATAGACCTGCTGACTGGTGAACATGGAGGCAACAGCGTAATCGAGTAACTATGGCAACAGGGAAATTGAACGGAAATTCTATGAAAGCAAAACAAACATTCTCTTAGAAAACAAACAGAACCCGGCAAAATAGCATAAGTTTTGCAAGATATGATAGGTGCTCCCAAAGATCGCGAGATTCCAACCATAGCTGGCGAAAACGGAGAGGTAGTTGAAACAGACAAAGCCAAAGCCAACTTGCTAAACAAAGTGTTTGCAGAAATATCAAACATACATCCGCCTGACCCCATAACACAGCAAGTGCCGTCTAATCCCCAAGCGATACCAACCTTATCGGAAATTCGCGCCACTGAACAAGACGTTTTGAACGCGTTAAATAAACTTGATAGTAGTAAAGCATGTGACCCAGGCGAAATATCCGCTAAGTTATTGAAACTAACAGCCATTCTTATAGCGGAACCTCTAGCTCATCTCGTAAGCAAATCTCTACATTCGGGAATACATCCAGATAAACGGAAAGAGGCGCAAGTAAAGCAATTTTTAAGGGTAATGGCTCGCCTTCTGATCCTTCCGGTTACCGTCCCATTAGTCTTTTACCTTGTATGTCAAAAGTTGCTGGAAAATTGTTTCATAATTATATTTATAAACGCTTATGCGACAACAACCTTTTGTCTGACAAGCAAAGCGGCTATAGGCCGAAGCACAGTACCCAATTGCAGCTTTTGTACTTGACTGATCAATTATACAAAAACTTAGGTGAAGGTAACCAGTTAAGTGTAATATACCTAGACATAGCCCGGTACTTAACCCTCGCCCCACCGGGGGCATCGATGGCCCCTAAGATTTTTCCGGGATAGCAGAAAAACGAAGAGGCGCAGCACCGCAGTTGAGGGCTCTACCTTTCACTGCATCATTTTGCCACCATCCCTGACTTTTTTATCCCGGGTCACTCAAGGTCAGGTCACCAGACGAAGTCAACCAGGTCACCTCACTTCAACTTTAGGCTCTGTAAGAGCTACATTTCGAAGTCGATCGATTTGAAACTTCCTCACTTTATGGGCCATCTAGGGTCTACAAGGTGTATATCCGGGTTTTTCTATTTCGTGCCCTGAGGTCAGGTCACGAGGTGACCTCTTCCTTTGAAAAGCATGGGAAAAAGCTGTCTTATGATCTAAAAGTCACAAAAGCGATTGAAAATGCTCAGCTTGATCAGAAAAACGTTCTTGGACACCCTCTCAAGGATTCCAGGGGCCATATTTGCCCTTTGACCTCTCCAAGGTCATCCAAGGTCACCAGGGGTCAAAAACAGTATTTTGAAAATAACTTTTGACCTGTATAAGCTCAAGCGCTGAAACAAACACCATCGTGTTTGCCCCGTCTTGGCTTTCATTTGATATACGGCAAAGTCACTTTCTAACCTTTCGTGACCTCAGGTCATCTTAGGTCACGAGGTGACCTCTGGGGGTCAAACCACTGGCGGGAGGTCTTTACGTTTTACATAGCGGAAAAGTACTGACAATCTTCTATCCAATGTACTTAACCAGACCTCAATAGCTCTAATGGCATAAGAGTTATGCCCAGTTTGCTTAAGCATTGCATATTGGAGTGAAAATAGCCGATCTTGACCTAATTTGAGCTCTTGAGGTCAAACCATTGACCTGAGCACTAAAACATGTGAAGTAATTTCTTACTGAATTCACGCGAGCTTTCTATTGCACTTTGCAGATTTGCACTAACGCCCATATTTTCAGAGTTAGAGGGGGCCATCGATGACCCCCGGTGGGGCGAAGGTGGCGCTGAATCCCGGTGGGGCGCAGGTTAATACTATATGGCACGAAAGACTGTTAAAAAATGTGAAAACAAATTCGGTATTAGGAGCAATATGCTCAGATGGTTAAGGTCATACTTATCCAACAGAGTACAGCGAGTTAAAGTAGGGAACACCCTATCTGAACAGGAAGCTATCAACGCAGGCTGCCCTCAGGGGTCTGTAATCGGGCCCCTTCTTGTCCTAATGTACCTAAAAGATCTCCAAAACCACGTTACTAGTGCTATTTTGATGTTTTCCGACGATACGTCTATTGGTGCTACGCACTCGCCTCAAATATCGAACAAGTTACTCGCTCATTGCAAAGCAGCTTGGATGCTATTTCTGACTACGGGAAAATGGGCCATAAAATTCAATGTCTCCAAGACAACCCAACAAACCTTCTTCCTTAACACGCGCATTGACGGGGGTCTGAGCCACCTTCACTTTGACGAGGGGGCGGGTACCCGCCCCCTAAGATCTCGAGAACCACGGTAGGTAGCAAAAAACGGTAAACGGCGTTGGGTAGCCCATCCGCTTCTCCATCGAAAATATTTGAACCATTTTTTTGTCAGGTCACATTTAAGGTCACCAGAGGTCAAAACATGCCGTACATGCCGTCATAGGGATAACATGTAAATTAAGTTTTTTGGCCATTACATCTGAAAAAGTAAAGATAGAGCAAAACTACTTGAACTGTATGAATCCTGGCAGCAAGCCGAATCGAATGATATATCATTTGACCTTGCTAGGTCAAATCAAGGATTTGACCTGGCCTGAGGTCAGGTCAGGGTCAAATTATATAAAATGAATATCATTAGAACTGCAAAGCCAAGGCGAGTCTAATGAAGCTAAAATAAACGCTCTATCACTATCCGTTACTGAGTTATACCGTAAAAACCATTTTTCCCTTGTATTTCCAATGGAGAGGTCATGCCTCGTATCTGACCTTAGGTCATCGATATAAGAAATACCGGAACATATTTTAGAGAACTCGGTGGGCCCAACATGTGATATGAGTTTCAATCGGGTAAGCTCACTCTGCTCCCACTTATGCTATCTTAAACATTTTCTTGAGGTCAGGTCACTTGACCTGTACTGGTGACCTGACCTGAGATGACCTAACCTTAGAATTTTCAAAAAAGTTGTAAAAATGATTAGGGAAAAGGTATAACAAGTACGGCGGCGCTACGCGTCGCCGTTTTTCTGCTGTCTCCGAAAAACCCGAGGGGGCGGGCGGGTACCCGCCCCCCGTCAATGCGCGTGTTAAAAAAGTGCCTTCCATTTCCTCATTGACGTTTTATGGCAGACCCATACCTCTTCACAACCATAAACATCTAGGACTCACTTTTTCGACAGACTTAAGGTTTCAAGTACACATCAACCAAGTAATTCGAAAGGTAAATAGAGCAATGAGTCCAATTTATGCTGTCACTCCTTACCCTCCCTAGAGAGGTTATTGGTCAATTGTACAAAACTTGCATACTTCCATTGCACGATTTCTGCGAATCGATTTACGACGAACTAATTACAGTAACTGACAGCATGAGGATGGAAAGAATGCAGAATAGAGTAGCGCGGCTAGTGAAGGGAGCCATTTTCAGAACGTCGACGGACAAATTATTGTCAGAATTAGGCTGGCCAACATTAAAAAATAGAAGGTTGGTTCACAAATTACAAACATATCATAAACTAGTAAATTCCGGGAACGAAATTCCATCTGACATGAGAGAATTGTTACCTACCTCCAGGGCATTCACAGGACTCCGACTCAGAAATGTAGCGTCCTATACCCTCCCCGCCCACAGAATTGCACGTTACAAATATTCCTTCGTGCCGGCTACAACTAGGGCTTGGAACAAATTCCCTATTAATTTAAAACAGACACAATCTATCTAGGGCCATCACAATCTAGGGCCATCTTCAAAAAACAGGTAAATTTTCTGCATGGAAGAGAGGCTCCTCCTATATACAACAACTCAGGTTCGAAACTCAGTAACATTCTTTACACACAATTACGAGTTGGTTTAGCGCGTCTGAAAGACCACCAGTTTAAAGTTGGGATGACAACTTCCCCGATATGTAACTGTGGAGATAGCAGGGAAACATCCACACATTACGTTCTTATTTGTCCATTACATCGAGAACATAGACAAAAACTGTTTTCTTCTTTAACAGAAATACTGGGAGCTGGATTTCTGAACCTTAGCCAAAATAAAAAGATGGATATGCTTGTTTATAGCACGGATTTGGACAAAAATTGCATTCGTAGAGTGGCTTTCGCATTTCAAAAATTCCTCATTGCGATGGCGCACAGCGAGACTTAGTAGCGCATGTACGCGGTGAAGCGAGCGGCGCAGCGGCTGACAGGCGGCACTGTGGCGGGTGTCCGGCAGGTCGGGATGCGACCTTTCCGGGCGTCCTGGGTCAACTATAATTTTTTTTCTTACATTGTTTTTTTTCGATTCTAGAACCGTTATCACTGTGGCACGGATTGGTACTGGGATTTAAGCCTTGTGCTTTTGCGCCTCTTCGTGATGAATGCCATGCTGATGTCGCTACTGTTAACCCTTGCCCCGGTGGCGGGTAGGAGCCACCTTCTCCCCGGTGGGGGGCTAAAAAAGACCCCCCACGGTCTAAAAAACTAAGAGAGCTAGAGAAAAGCGCAAAACAGCAATCGAAAGCTCTTCGAAAATTATATTCAAAAATACTTCAGTCATTTTTCTCGTAAGGTCAATATCAAAGTCACCGGAGGTCAAAATAGGTCAAAATCGCTAATATGAGGTGTACTAAGAAAACCTCATATATCTCAGAAACTATGATAGCTAGAAACATTTTTCTAATACCATTCGAAAGCTCTTGAGTTGCTCTTTTATTGCAGTGGCATTCATTTTCGTGTCAGGTCAAAGCCTAGGGAGCTACAGGTCACTGAATATTGGGAACGTTCTTGGGAATGTCCATAGCCACCCATGCATAAGGGCGTTTCTTTTTTCGCTAATAAATTCCAAACCAAGCAAGATATAGCCATAGTTGATGCACCATTGCAATTTTATCGTCAATACAAATCAAATGATATACAATATTGCTATGCCAGGTCAAATTTGGAAATTTGACCTGACCCAGGCCAACGGTCTGACCCAACTTGACCTAGTATAGTCATGATGTATATCATTTGACTTGCAGTGACTATACAAACACTTTGGTGATAAAATAAAAGTTATATCTTTGTTTGTTCAAAATTTATAGAGGAAAACACTAAAAAATGCTGATTTGACCTGAGGTGACCTTTCAAAGGTCACAAGTCAAATTTTTTAGCATCAACTTCAGAAATGAGGTAAGAGCAAGCTGTAACCGATGTTTGAAGTAGATTTCATTAATACTTACTGAGAAAAGCTCATTTCGTGATTTTTCCCATGTATTTACAATGGGGAGGTCATGCTCTGCAAATGACCTTAGGTCACTAATATGAAAAAATCCCGGAACATATGTTGTAGCTCCTGGTAGGCCCAATATGTGGTATGAGTTTCAACTTGTGCAATTAACCCGTCTTTTAGTTATGCAGTCCTATGTATTTTTATGTGAGGTCACTTCACCTGGCCTGGTGACCTGACCTGATATGATCTTGAGCTAAAGTTTTCAGGGAAGATGTGAAAATGATGAAGGAGCAGCTAGACCAAGTTTGGCGGCGCTGCACACCGCCGTTTTTTGGTCACTTCGGAAAAACCCGAGGGGGTCTAAAAGACCCCCCACCCGGGCGAAGGTTAATAAAGTTGTGTTGTTGTTGTTGTTGTTTAGAGGCTGATTATGCCTGGCAGCTGCTCCAGCTATTGTTGAAGAGCAGCAGAAACGGTTTCAAGAGGCAGAAGGTGAAGAAAAAGCAGCCCTACCTCGAAGAAGGACGCCACAAAATGTGTGGGTCAGGGAATGGTTGGCCATTTGGAATACTTTCTCACAGGTTCCGTTGCTTCTTGACAACAATGCAGCATCACCCCGACAACATCAAGCTGATCACGACGTACGCCTGTGTCCTACACAACCTCACCCTTCGCAATCTCGTCGAGAACACTTCGTGAAGTCCTCGTGCCATGCACAAACTGTTCGTGAAGTACTTGAACTAGTCGTGAACTGCTCGTGCCACCAGGGCATGAAGCACACGTGACCGCGTCAGGGGAATGCACGATGCGCAATGCGTCGCAGGTCGCGCATGTCGTGGCATGGCGCGCACTGACACGCATTGTTGCGCATCCTCCCGCATTGTCCCGCCCTGTTTGCGACAAGTTCATGAACAGTTTGCGCTTAGTTTACGAACCGGTCGCGAAAAATGTGTGGTGCCAAAATTTGAAACATTTCAAAACTTTCATCTGGATATGTCACGCAGCCACGACGAGTTTCCGAATGCTTCACGCGAGTTCAAGACTAGTTTGCGCATTGGCGCGACCAAGTTCGTGCCAATGCGTGCCAGAGCATCGTGCAAGTGCCAGCTCTGCTTTACTCACCACCATTCGCTCTCTATTTTGTGGCTGGGAGCCTCCTATTTAACGATTGGCTATTCTTTTTCCGCCATTGGGTGGGTCACTGAAACGTGGACCGCTCTCTAGCGCATGGCTGTGCGCCCCTCCTCTACCCTTCACCACTATTTTACAGCCTCAGGGCGACCCAATTTGACGCACGCATACACGTCTCGCATATACGGATCTAAACGGCTTGCGCGGTGGAACATCGCCAACAAGAATTTAATATGGACTTGGCTCCCTTTTTTCAATTTTATTTGCGTTTGAATTTCATTTGCCTCCGGCCGCCCTCAACGTGGTGGTTGGGTGCCCGGTTTTGCCAATATTCCACTCCTTTTCAGCCCTTGGGTGCCCCAGTGCAGCATGGACCGCACTCATCAACTTTACGCCACCCTCTTCTACATGATTGCACACACCTTCTTCACCAATGGTCGCTCTTGTGCAGCCTTAGGGCACCCCACCTCGAGGTGGCATCGCCCTCATTCACCTCCAGCCGCCCCCTGCCTTGTGGTTGGGTTTTCATTAGTAACCGCCCGTTTTCATCCCTAGAGCGACCGACTGCAAAATGTACCGCTCTCATCCACTTTAGACCGCCATCCAGTGTATGATTGCACGCCCATTTTCCGACATTTTCAGGGGATGCGTGGTTCAGTGGATGGCGTACTTGTGCTCTGAGCCACGGGTCCCGGGTTGAAATCCCGGCAGAGTCTCTCAGTAGGTCGATCTGGTCCCCCAAATACGTCGCAACAAACAGGGTAAGAGTTGGTGACACTGTTCAACCCTAGTAGTTGTTGCGTCGTTAAAACCGAATAATTGTCATTATTCCACCATTTTCTGCACTTTTGCAGTCTTAGCCTTACTTTTACATGTACTGGCCTCATTCACCTCCGGTTATCCTCTGCTTTGTGGTTGGGTGGCCCCATTACACAATTGGCCGCCCGTTTAGCTTTAAATCGCCCCACTACAACATGGACCGTCCTCAGCTTTCAATGGTAAAGTTGTTCCGAGTTAATTTAGTGTATGCCTTGGATATCGATCGGTGCCACATTTTGCCCAACTACCACTCAGGATCCCCCAGGGCGCACTCACGCCCGCCCGATATATGGCTGTGTGTCCGCCCGATAAGTGGTTGTGGCGTCTATTGTAACGAGAACATGCTACGATTCAATATAGCGGGCTGGTAAAATCACGTTTCCCATGAAGCAGAGTTTGAGCACGTTGACAAATATCCTTATATTTTTTCACGAAAACTTATTCAAAATCTAATGAATCGACTGATAATTTTGTAGGCTGTTTTAAAACTTCTATTGTTTACTAGTCTTGCCGAGGTAATTTTTTTCGCTTTGCCACTAAAGAAAGGTTGTGTCCAGACTAAGACGAAAACGCCATCTGTGTGAAAACGATTGAGAGCTCGGCAAGAAACACGAGCACAATTTATCTTGCATCCCTTACAATTTCGTTAAGTCCTAAAAAAATTTGCTATCATGTAGAATATTGCGAATTTATCACTATCCATTCGCCGTAGACAGGGCGAATTGGGGACAGAAACTGGTCCTCAAAATCTCCTACGGCCATCCGTGCGCCAATTCTACTTCCAAAGGTAGTCCAGACGAAAAATATTTGTTTCATTGGTATTTATTTGAAACAGCATCGAGCACGTTGCAGGGGCGTAGCCAAGGGGGTGGCGGCAAGAGCGATTGCCCCCTCCCCCTGAGGGCCTCTTGAGGACACGGGCCGCGCTTTGCGCGGCCCGTCCGCTCTATGCTCTGTGGCGAAATGTGAAACTTCATTCCAGGCAGGGCCCTCTTAAGCCCTCTCCAGAACTCCATTCTGTGACAAGCAGGGCCCTTTTTAGCCACCAGAACCGTCTGTAAAAAGGTGCCCTATGAACCGCTGCACTGGAGACCCAGGCCCCTTTCCACAGTGGGCCCCGTTCTGGCCAGTTGGGCCCTCTTTAACCGATAAAGCCACGATAGCCAGCGGAACTATTTGGGCAACAGGGCCCAGTGCGACTGGCATGCCGTCAGGGCCCTGTCTGGCCAGCTGGATCCTCTTCCAGTGAAAATGTCATTGTGGCAAGCAAGGACGTTTTTAGCCCGCAGGGCCCACTCTCACCATCAGGACCCTCGTTAAATACATAGCCTTTGAACCAGTAGGACCGACTGTTCTCAGCAGGGCTCTGTATCGTCAGCTGGGCCCTTTATAGGCGATACTGAGGGCCCTTTTGGCGTTCCAAGTACACCACACCTCTGTAGCTTGTAGGGTCCTTTGAAACAGCAGACAATTTTGTGACCCGCAATACTTTTTATGGCTATTAAGCTTTCTATACCCAATTTAACCAATAGCCAGAAGGGTCCATTGTAACACTCAAGGCCCTCCACAACCAGCAGAACCAGCAGGGCCCTCCTTATAAGGGATAAGGCCACCGCAGTTAGCATGGTCCTCGGTAGCCAGCAGGGCCTACTGTGACTATCAGAAAAAAATGTAGCTAGGACTCTTTGGAACCAGTTGGACCCACAACTGACAGTAGACCCCGCTATCGATAGAAGGGCCCTTTCTAGTCAGCTGGGCACTTGGTAAGCAGGTTCGGAGCCTCCTGATGGCCCTCTGCATCCACCATTGTTCTGTGTAGCTAGTTACAGAAGACCCTCAGATACCAGCAGAACAATGTGTGACCATTAGGCTCTCGAGAGCTAGTAGGGCCCTCGCTAACAAGAAGGGCCCATAATGGTCAGCAGAGCTCTCTTTGTTTGCCAGTAAATATCATTTCAAATGATATTTTTTTCGTTCGGAAGGAATCCCTGTGAAAACGCAAGAAGCTTCCAGAGAAGTTGGTAATTGATCTGTCTCCTCAAATCCTGGATGCGTAATATAGCAAAAACATAGTGATTAAATATTCGAACACAGCACTTCCTCAGAATATTTATGAAATGAATTGATTGGAGAAGCTATTGATCATGGTGTGAGCAGAGAACTCGAATTTGAGAATTGACTGGATTTCAAAATAGTCGCTGTTTTTTATTACGCATCCCGGATTTGAGGACATAGGTTAATGAACGACTTTTCTACGCACAATCATGCTCCTCGGTGCAGCACTCTGAAATGTATCTCCCTGTGAAAGTAATTTCTCCCGAAGAGTAAGAATTACTCCAGACCTTTTCTACCTTTTTGAGCACGGTTTGGTTTTTAAGCAATGCAGTAGGTACACAAATGGTTTATCATGGCGTTGTTGATATGTTTCAAAGGCACTCTGGTTTAAAGCAGCTTTTTTAGATTAGTTCACGCGAAAACCACGCTTTTGTTTTTTCTCACCGACACTTCTGGGGCCCTTTTGGCGCTATCGCAGAAGCCTTTTCGGTGCCACCCCTCCCCCTCCATGAGCGAAGTCCTGGCTACGCCCCTGGCACACTAAAAAATAATGTCATTCGCTGGCCTTTGTCTGCGCTATTTGAAACGGCATCGAAAACAGGCAAACTTAGTGTCACAAAAGCGCCCTTTTTGACACCAAGGGCCGCCCCCAGATGGTAGACTGGCCGCCCCTCCCCCCTTAGCGAAATCCTGGATCCGTCCCTACCTTGCAACACCCTCTGAATAAGGATTCCTAGAAGTCCTCGGGCTGAAGATCCTTATTCCGATTTCACGCTTCCACGTGTAATATTCGTCTTTATTTTTATTACCGATTTTCCATAGCCAGGGCCAACTCGGCTGTCGCCCCCACGGACCTTTACTGGTATCTGATGAGACTGAAGCTATAAACGAGTTCTAAAAGTTGCTGATGTCCAGAAAATTGCACCACCTTCAGAAAACCTTCAGAAAACAAACATTCTACAGGGTTCAGGCATATACAGAACACTCAGAGAACAGTATGGATTTTATTGGCTCCTGCGGATAGATGTAGCTGGTGAGGCTGGGGTGGTTCCGATGCCACAGGATTCCCCCGCTCATCCGGCCGTACGGACTGATTAGTACCCCCTGTGTGCCGAGGCCGATCCTGATGATGATCAGAACCGATTCCAGGGAGCTTACCCCGATATCGTTGAGGGAGCTAAAGCCGAAACTGACGGCGTTTATCTCAAGTACAAAAAGAAAAACGGAGAAATAGCATAAAGCGAATAAGTGGCACTACACCTCGGTTGACGGGCACTCTCCTGCAGCATTCCTGAATGCGCCTGTTCATGATTAATTAGACGGGTTAATAAAGAAGCAAGAGCAGCACAGAGACCGATTATTCGACCACACGGATAGGTGATTACCAGACCCTCATCTCCGCCCCAGTCACACACGGATCGTACCCACACAGATCGCACAGGCCCCGCATGTCAGACCACCGATCTGAAGCCATCACACTCAGGTTAAAAATAAAAGACAATAAAAACGGAGTTGTCCTCAGACCACCTGCGGACACAGACAGCGACGGACCACCCAGCAGCTGGGCGCCATCAGGCCCCATGGTCCGCGGACGCCGACACCGACACTCATAGCTCAGCGGAAACAGGACCCTGACAGAGGCGGAGACGGGTGGCTAGGAACGGTCATCGAGGAGGAAACCCGCCAGACGGCGGGTAGAGACGCGACGGACGCAGGGAAAGAAAACGGCGCGGTGACGAGCGCAGGCCCGGCAGCGCGCACGGCCGCCGGGGTTGCGCTCCTTTATTTCGATTTCGGCTCATGAGTTTTCCAATGGAGTCGATTTTGTAAAATAGCTATTTTCAAGGCTGTTGAAGGTTTGTCTTTTGGGATAGAAGCCTCACTTAAGTCATCAAGGGACTTGTCACAGAAACTGCGACCCCACCATCCGAAGGAGCAATCCCGCAAAGACTGGCTTATTCAGAAGTCAAAGTTACTGTTCGGCAAATCACAGGAACGGCCGCCCCACTCAGGTCACTCTCTCTCTTTTTTTTTTTTTTTTTTTTTTTTTTTTTTTTTTTTTTTTTTTTTTTTTTTTTTTTTTTTTTTTTTTTTTTTTTTTTTTTTTTTTTTTTTTTTTTTTTTTTTTTTTTTTTTTTTTTTTTTTTTTTTTTTTTTTTTTTTTTTTTTTTTTTTTTTTTTTTTTTTTTTTTTTTTTTTTTTTTTTTTTTTTTTTTTTTTTTTTTTTTTTTTTTTTTCTCTCTCTCTTCTCTCTCTCTCTCTCTCTCTCTCTCTCTCTCTCTCTCTCTCTTCTCTCTCTCTCTCTCTCTCTCTCTCTCTCTCTCTCTCTCTAGTCAGTTACCAGCCGACTTATGTCGGGTAAATATTGAGCTCTGGCGCGCTTCAGGGGTGCCGACCCCAAGCCTTCACTGGTGCAATACCACTGCATGGCTTTCTGAGCGGGTCGGAGCCGAACGCTCTACCAGCTGAGCTACGGTCTGCTAACTGCCTCTTTTGATGGGTTGATGTTATTCATGCTTGCAAATCGCGGTTCGAGAGTTATAATGAATTCAGAATTGGAAAATATAATTTCGGGAAGATGACACAAAAAGTGACCGATTTTAACTCAAAATTATCGGAAAGGCGATAAATAGGGCACATGTTTGAACCTCTGTTTTATTTTTTTAGGCTTTAAGAAGTTTGGGGAATTTTTGATCATTTCATACACTTTATTTTAAAGTGCTCTCAAATTATTATCATGTCCTGCAGCAGCTGTCGCAATATCCATCAGCGCTTTACAAAAAAATAAGTAAATGAATGTTTAACTTTCAAGCCAGCAGCATGCCCTGGACCCTACTAACCGTGAACACGTTGCGGGCTGCGGGCTCCAGCCGCAGAGAGGCGCTGACCGCGGTGGGGGAGCTCAGCTGGTTGGGACAGGCCCGCTGTACGTCGTACACGTTGGCTCCCAGCACTGTCTCCGGGACCTGAGGACGGCCGCCGCGCCGGTCAGCAAGCGTGGAGTGGCAGCTGGACGCTGATGCCACCGCGCTAACATAGCGAGGTCCAATCCTGCAGGCTGGCAGCACGGTCACCGCGCCCAACGGCACGACAAATGGCGGCACTACAACGGAACCAACACAGGTGGCGCGTGGTAGATACTAATAATAAAACACGAAATACTATTATCACTCCAGCATCGCCTGGGCACCGCCTGGGAAAGGGTGCGATCGGACCCTCTCCCCTACGAACTCGGGAGCCGGCAGTGGTACAGAAAGAGCCGAAACTGAGCGGAAAGCGCCGTGCCGTTCTCTACTCTTGAACCACGTTTGAACTAGACCAGATGAGCCGTGACGTCACCGGAAGCCCAAATGGTTCAACTTCAGGCCGATTCAGGAATCACTTTTAACTTGGAAACCATTAGATCTAAACAAAGCAAAGGACAACGATGTGATCGTCTTCAGCCAAGGATTCGAGCGATACGCGACATAACCTTGAAGGGGCACAGATTTCATCGGGGCGCGGTCAAATAAGAATATTTCGAGGTCTTAACGCATGGTTCAAATCCTTAAATCATACTAGTCACTATGATATCGCCTTTATTGCTCTTAATTGTTTTGTCCAAAGGATATCGACACAAACTTGTGAGTGTAACCTGAAGTTAATCTATGTGTGCGACCTGAGTGTAACCTGATGAAATTGACCAGCCTGCGACAACTGAGGCTTGAAAATTGACCAGTGTGCGACCTGAGTGTGACCTGAGACTGACCTGGTTACAGCGTCCACCACCAGCCCAGACCAGGCCGGGGCACCGCAGCTGCACGCGGTCGCCCACCCAGACGTGTCCGTTGACGGAGGGAAGCAGCCGTACCGGCGCCAGCAGGTGGCTGATGATGCTCTCCGCCTTCTGTCCACACAGCAGCACACAACTGCTCACTGCTGGGTGTGCGTCAGCACATCTCTTGGCCGCACAAAATGGGCTATTGTTGGGCTGTTATTGAGCCCTTGTCAAAGTATGTGCATGCGTGTGTGTCGGGGGTTTAGTGCGATAAAACGAATTAGCTATATTGCGTACATCGTGTCATAGCATCATCAGTTTTCAGCGAGGTGGCATGTCGTCAAGAAAAATGATAACGCACTGGTGTAACTTATTTCCCATAACAAATTACAAATATATAAATCAAAATAGTGTCTATAACTACCTGAAGTTTTTCATCAATTCACTCCTCACTTCCCGCTTCACAATTTTGTTATACGTCATAGCTCGGTTCCTAAGAGGTTTGAAGAGGTGCAGAAATCAGAACGCTCATTGGGCTAGGCATGCCTCCTCACCCATACTGTTCACTGGACTACTCGGCACTCCTGCCCATGGGCCGGGCTACTACATACTCGATACTACTTGCCAGCTCGGACTACTCACTGGACCAGACACACCTGCTCACTTGGACTAGTCACTGGACCAGACACACCTGCTCACTTGGCTACTCACTGGGCCGGGAACACCTATTTCCTGGGCGATAACCGATAAACCGATTCATTGGAGCAATTAACTGGGGCGGATCCGCTCTGGCTTCAGCGATATCTGAGAGGGATTTTGAATCCACTATGACCATGGATTGCACAGTGGAATGGTGTTGTTCCGCAGCAAACTTTGTCTCACTTTTTCACAATCAAAACGTTTAGAAAGCTGAATTGCAACAAACTAGATGCAAAATGATTTCTCAGAGGTCGACACAAAAAATCATATTGCATAAGTTTCCTTCTTATAAAAACCTTGCCTCGCCTAAATGTCCCTCTAATGAAACATTACGGTGCTCTCGAGTTGGTCCCTAGCAGCCATGGACTCCACTTTTTCAGCTCGTAACGGGATCCCAGATCCTGAGCACTGTAGCCGATGCGACTAAATCGCGCCCGACACGTCCCACGCAGCTTTGGTTGCTTCTCAAACGATCATTCTCTGAATGATTGCACTATGACCGACTCAACATAGTAGTACAGAAATTGTTTCTTTCAACGCCTCCCTCAACGCTTACTTTCCCTTTGTCTCACCTGGACCATAAGCTCTCCCCTTTCTCTGCGACGGAGGAAGTCACGTATGCCGTCATCCTTGCGATACCTGTCTTCGAACCAGTTACCGTTCTGAGTACACGGCTTGTACCGGCAAACCAGCGGGCGGACGTCACGGCTGGGCAGCTTCGGCACCGCCATTTCAGAGCCCGCCCCTCAACACCTGCCAAACAGTTTTGATCGTTGCCGTTTCCTTGCGTGCGTGGGAAAACTGCACACTATCACAAAGAAGTAAAAAAGACAAACATAAGCATTTGAATTATACGAGGGTTAATAAACCAGGAGAGAAAAGAGTGAGTATATAATTTGCACTTATTTAAGACGTTTTAATCCACCACCAACCGTACCTTCATTTATTTTTCATAAAAACAATCGACAAAAATTCAACATCTTTCAAACAACAAGTCATAAGAACCCACAGGAAAGCACTGAATAAATCATCTTACCTTAAAACGACGAAAGTGCTATTTGTAGGTCATAAGGATCAATAAATTGATGGCATATGTTTGATATCGTTGGATCATAGACTGCTCCCCTGAAAATACTTGGCAAATTTAGACGAATAGAAACCCCAATTAAAAATTTTGTTGTTTACAATTTAATCAAAACATCGAAAAATTATGAGGGCATTCCACACAGATCGTTGCTTATCTTTCACACCATCTTCCA
Source organism: Lepas anatifera (assembly GCA_034440635.1). NCBI lineage: Eukaryota > Metazoa > Arthropoda > Thecostraca > Lepadidae > Lepas > Lepas anatifera. The sequence goes on from JAOTON010002137.1 coordinate 449,463, forward strand.
GCAAGAAAACCTAGTTTGTATATCCGATATTTATTGGTCACATCTCAGTACCAACGATATTACTCTTAAAACTACAGACGCATGTCTGGTTACTTCATGCATTAGTTCGACGGTCGAGGTTCATAGACTTGGTTAACATATCCACAGTTAAACGTCACAAACTAACAAAAACACGGGCTGCCTCGCATTACTCGAATATTGAAAGACCTTTCATACTTGACCACGAGTGCTGCGACATGAGCAGACATGTGTCTACATAAAAATGACCCCAGATCTTATGGTACGCCCAGCAAAATTTGAAGAAAATATCTCAACATGAAAAAGTTTCGGGGAAAATGAACAATTATATAGCTTCGGTGTTTTTAAAGAAATCCAAAACCCTCCTAAGTCAAAAATAAAATTTTGAGAACAACATATTTTCAGCATTGACAAAGACAATCATTAAGTTTCTACGAGCCACGGAAAGCTTATACAATTACTTAATAAAATATTCCTTGAAATGAAATATTCCTTACAATATATAGGCATAATTTTATTATTCTTGGCTGATATTCAAATTTCACACGTATTTATTCGCTGTTGAGCTTTCGAACAACGCACAATTTACGTTTTCAAATAAAAAGATCGCTAAATAAAATGCAAAGAAAAATAGCAGCAAAGTGCCTGGAACTATTAAGATGCCACAACGTCCCTCAACCACGCCTCAGAGGGTCCTTCCAAGAAAAACATCGCCAGGCGACTTCAGATCACAACTCCTCCGCCAACTGACTTCCCACAGCCTGGACCAACGAGGTGGATGCTTCTGGACACATCATCGGGGATTTCTGACGTAGATTTTGGCACATGCCGGGTCATAAAACACAACAGTTCTCATCCACATCGAAACGCCTCGTAGAACTCTGCATCTCCTATGGCGCTAAGATCTTCACTAACTAATAAAATGTTCCCGCACTGACTACCAGCGCTAGTACAAGTCCAACGTCCGCCGCGTCAGTGTCTGTGGCGCAACACCGGATCCCCGACTCGGGAGAGGGGGCAGGAGCGACGCGGCACTGTACTCGTCAGACGCACAGCGCGGACCGGGACCGGTTACCACCAGAGATGGCCTGCGATACCGAATTGCGCCACGCCACGGCTCGTTTTGAGCCAAGGCCAGGCTTTTCGATTTCGCTAAGGTTTCTTTTTCATGGGCTACGGTGTCACAGAATTTTAGCTTAAGCAGCGAAAAGTCAGAATACAATATTAAAACTGCTCATAGAAATGTCTCAACATTGCAAGACCCACTGAGCCTAGCTGGTACATATCTAGTTGTAGGGGACAGTAGCCAACCGATGCGCAGAGCCTTAAACACGCACGGCTTGGTCTCTTGCATGCAATTTCATTCACCTTTTTAATAAGGAGCTCGGCGGTGCGAAATCGATTTAGCATTTCCATCCAGGTTATGAAGGTAGGTTGTCTACGTAGTTTTGTCATTGCTCGAAATGGTATGACAAAAATTTCGCAGAAGTACGTTACACAAAGCACTGGACTACTGCTACGGAAAATTCTTTCGCAACGTAACGCAGACCACCTTTGGATCCAGTCCCGGTCCACAGGGGAGATATCGGGAGCTGACAGCCCGTGTTACACGCCATCGTTATACATTGCACGATTAACATGTTCTTCAAAAGAAGGCTAAATTCAAAATCCAAATAGGGCAGGCTGCCACTAATACCAGTTAAAAAACTACATCTCCGATGAATGCCATCAACTCGATACACAGCGGAGACACCCTTTCCAGAACGAAGTCAGTAACTTAAAATTCAACTTCCAAGGCCAAATGGACAACGAAATAGATTTATCATCCAACAGAGAACAATTAAAAAGCAGCCGAACGGCGCTAAAACTAGAACAATGTGTCACCACAGCGGAGTTCTGTTCGCGCTCCCACAGGCAGCTGCTGAGGACGACACCCACACGTCAGCGGCACCCCCGCTGGCCAGGAAACCCCCACAGCGCGGCTCTGGCTCCTGCTCCGGTGCAGGTGCACTCACTACCGCTCGGCCGCCGGCGTCAGTACACTCCAGTCCACAGCCCTGAAAACGGGCCGACGCACGCCTCCGCTTCTTAATACCCAAACCAGTGGCCAGACACGTGCCTGTTCTGCATACTATGTGACTCTGTTACAAAGTGCACCCGAACCTTCAGCAACTGAAGCAACACTAAACCACTACTGGGCTGCAGTGAGTGAGACGCAGGCGTGTGCACGTCTCCCGGGGGCCGGACAGCCAGGGCAGCAGCGCCTGGTCAGCTGCCGAGGAGGACCACCACTCATCATCCTCTGCCTATAACCTGCACCGCGCGGCCGCCAGATGTCGCCACAGCCGGCCACACGCCGGTCCGGCACACGCCGGGCCCAGGGGAAGACCACTCTCTGCTGGTGTAGTGTCTCAGGCACAGTGGGACCATCCGGTCTCACACGTTCAGGTCTGTACCGGCGACCGGCTGCTGCGGCTGCTGCTCCGGGGATACCACCGTCACCTCCGGCTCCTCCGGACAGTCCACCCACGCCTCCGGCTGCCTCACCTCCGCAACGTCCTCTGGAATACACACGCACCACAGCCTGTCACCTTCTAACACACCCGCACCACAGCCTGTCAGCTTCTAACACACACGCACTACAGCCTGTCACCTTCTAACACACACGCACCACAGCCTGTCAGCTTCTAACACACACGCACCACAGCCTGTCAGCTTCTAACACATACACACCACAGCCTGTCAGCTTCTAACACACACGCACGCACGCGCACACACACACACACACACACACACACACACACACACACACACACACACACACACGCACGCACACACGCACACGCACGCACACGCACGCACGCACGCACGCACGCACGCACGCACGCACGCACGCACGCACACGCACGCACGCGCACACGCACACACACACGCACACACACACACACACACACACACACACACACACACACACACACACACACACACACACACACACACACACACACACACACACACACACACACACACACACACACACACACACACACACACACACACACACACACACACACACACACACACACACACACACACACACACACACACACACACACACACACACACACACACACACACACACACACACACACACACACACACACACACACACACACACACACACACACACACACACACACACACACACACACACACACACACACACACACACACACACACACACACACACACACACACACACACACACACACACACACACACACATTCAACAACACACACACACACACACACACACACACACACACCACAGCCTGTCAGCTTCTAACACACACGCACCACAACGTGTCAGCTTCTAACACACACGCACCACAGCCTGTCAGCTTCTAACACACACGCACCACAACGTGTCAGCTTCTAACACACACGCACCACAACGTGTCAGCTTCTAACACACACGCACCACAGCCTGTCAGCTTCTACCACACATGCACCACAGCCTGTCAGCTTCTAACACACACGCACCACAGCCTGTCAGCTTCTAACACACACGCACCACAGCCTGTCAGCTTCTAACACACACGCACCACACCGTGTCAGCTTCTAACACACACGCACCACGTGTCAGCTTCTAACACACACGCACCACGTGTCAGCTTCTAACACACACGCACCACAGCCTGTCAGCTTCTACCACACACGCACCACAGCCTGTCAGCTTCTAACACACACGCACCACAGCCTGTCAGCTTCTACCACACACGCACCACAGCCTGTCAGCTTTTAACACACCACACACAGCATGCCAGATGATAATACACCACACATAGCGAGTCAGATGTTGACACACAACGTATAGCGTGTTGTTTCACTGACTGATGATGTAAGGCTTCAATACTGTTGCATTGCTTAATTCATCTGTAAATCAGCACACATTCGCTCGTAGATGACTGAGCATAGATAGGAAAACATTTTCTTCGGGTCATCCCAATCCACGCCAGGGCAAGAAATTGAAAAAGGCCCTGAAACGTAGAAAGATAGAGTTTAAAGAGAATTAAGTTCGTTAGGGGACGAACATTTTATCTCGTTACTCCACATTCATCCCCACAAGTTCTCCATGCACCGACTGGGCGCCGCCTACCCGGCTCCTCGCGCAGCCGCTGGTAGCCGCCCCGGGAGGCACCGCCAGGCCCGTCCGAGGTCGGCTCTCTGTGGGGCTCGGGAGTCCCCTCATCGACGGCCGGATCCATCTGGCAGCGTCATATCACTAGGGTAAAAGGCGACAATAGAACAGCGTTCAAACAACACAACAACCCGACAGCGTCAAATCGCCACGGTAAAAGGCGACAATAGATACAACAATAGACAACAGGGTAAAAGGCATTTAGATACTCGAATGGTTTCCGAATTTGTAGAAACGTGATTGCGAAATAAAACACATAAAAAGGAAAATCCGAGCATGTTGACTTTGACAAAACCTCTTAGCTGGTCAAATATCATTTCAATACAAAAGTTTGGTAAGTCAATTCTGGAAATCCTCACTATCATATCGTTACTGCGGGCACTCTACATCGTACATCTCACTACCGTTACTGAGGACAGCTTCAGAGGGAGAACAGCTAGTCTCTTAATCATTCGCCAAAACACGGCCGATCAACTCCAGGCGTGGACTCCGACGTATGTATTCCTAAACCGACATCGCTGCTCATAAGTGAAAACCCCGGGAGGGCTTCCAGCGAGGTGCAGGTGCACTCCACTCACAGGCGGCGGGCTGGGCTCGTGTACGGGGGTCGGTGCGTCGGCGGGCGGAGGGGCCACACGTGCGACGGCGGCGCTGAGGCGCTGCTGACGTCGGGCCCGGCGGGACGACTGCCAGGGGGGGTCGGCTCACACACAGGCCTGTATCGCCATGGCAAGGCAGCATCAAAGATGACAGATACCGTCCCCTTCTTAAAGGACGCCAGTTAAACAAAGCATGATGATTGTCACCTGGGAACTGAGAGATGTTCGAGAACACAAGTTCTATGGCCACACAATTCCACCCTGTGTATAACTGCCTCACAAGTTCAAAGTAGCTGGCCACAGCGAGACTACCTGAGGAAAGACACGCTCGAGGGGCTCACCCTGTGGGAGCGACGGGGCTGCTGAGCACTGCTGCCTTCCCGGGCGTTGTTGCCGCCCCTGGCGCCTCCCTGTAACGTCAGACATAGATTCAGGCTGGCCCGCGGACATGTGGTATCCACATGTGGCCCACGCACAGACCACAGAGCCAATTAAAGCAACTGAAACGAAGAGTATTGGGATCCTCTCTCTCTCTCTCTCTCTCTCTCTCTCTCTCTCTCTCTCTCTCTCTCTCTCTCTCTCTCTCTCTCTCTCTCACTCTCACTCTCTCTCTCTCTCTCTCTCTCTCTCTCTCTCTCTCTCTCTCTCTCACTCTCACTCTCACTCTCACTCTCTCTCTCTCTCTCTCTCTCACTCTCACTCTCACTCTCACTCTCTCTCTCTCTCTCTCTCTCTCTCTCTCTCTCTCTCTCTCTCTCACTCTCTCTCTCTCTCTCTCTCTCTCTCTCTCTCTCTCTCTCTCTCTCTCTCTCTCTCTCTCTCTCTCTCTCTCTCTCTCTCTCTCTCTCTCTCTCTCTCTCTCTCTCTCTCTCTCTCTCTCTCTCTCTCTCTCTCTCTCTCTCTCTCTACTGACCGGTGGCTGTGTGGCGCCGTAGCCCCTGCGTGCGCGCGGCTCCAGCAGGGGCTCCGACTCGCGCTCCCGCTCTGTCGGAGGTGCGTCCTCCGTCTCCGAATCCGAATCCGCGGCCAGCACGCGTCGCTTGCAGACCGGACACACCCGCTTGGAGCGCGTCAGCCACGGGTCCACGCAGCCGGCGTGGTAGGCTGGGGGTGCAGCAGGGTGATGTCAGTCGGACGCTATAGCATAGGCGATCAAACCGCCCGAAGGACGGCGACAACATCGCACCAGGCAGTCAACAGACTGGGCTGATGTCGCATCATATAGCTAATCCCCGGGGTAATGATAATTTAGTATGTCGAGCGTGGCTATGCCCTATGCCAGATCTCCGATCCCCGAAGAATCAGCGGATAAGACGTCGTTTGGCCTCGAATTCGGAGTAAAAATTGAATTTAACTATTAACTGTACGTTCGCGCTCAGCCCTTAGTAAGACCTTGAAGTACAAGTTGGTTGTAAAAGTAGTTTAAATTCATTTCATGGCCGCCGAACTCGAGTTGAGTTCCATCCTGCCGTACGAATTATCAATATATGACGGTTGTGACACTATATCTCTGGCTATCCGTAATCTTGGGATTGTATCCAAAATATAACAAATCCAGACCACAAGAATTACGGATATCGTTTCATTTGTCTGCGACCTCCGGCGGCCGTCCCTGTACTTTGTGAGACGTTAAACTTTGGCTTCTAATTTAACCCTTCATGGTGGGAGTCACTCGTTCGGGTGGTGGGGTCGGGGTCTCCGTGACAATTCCCTTGATGACTTTAAGAGAGACTTCATTACCAAAAACCGAACTGGGGACAACTTGGAAAAGACTGTTATCCAAGTGTTTGCGATGATTGGATAATTACCCTTTTAGCTGCAAACGGAATATCTTACTAAAGCAACGGTAAGTGTCCATATAAAATACGTGCTAGTTGCAGATATACTATCATAACCACTTGCATAGTGTGTAATAATTACAAGAAGAATCTATCATACTTTGGTCCACAAAGGGAATTATTCAACCAAAGCCCTAGGTCCAAAAATAAATTTGCAGCTTCTCTGCAGGCATGAAATCCGAGGCATTTCGAGGTAATGGTCCAACTTCAGAACACTTATTGCACAGGTGCTGTGAGGCTCCTTCACTGGTAACATTTGCTGTTCGTCTAATTCTGCTTTCGGGGATAATTTTGGATTTTGAATTCATCCTCATACCTCTTCTATACTTGACTACATTGGCATTCATATACAAGACGATGACACGCCACGTGAGCTCGTCTAACTCAGCCATCTGAGACCAACTCCGCCCAGATGTCTGAGCAGCCGCCTGTCCTGCTTGTGCCGCAGACCCCAGCTGATTACCATGGTTACAGGGCAGAATCCGCAGCTTGTCGCCCTCCTGGTAGTCGTCCAGACAGATGGCGCAGGTATCGTACGGGTCGGAGGCGGCACAGAAGCGGCGCGTGGGCAGCGAGTTGAGAGCGCGCCGCGGCAGGCGGTGACGGGCGGCGCGCCGGTGGTCGGCGTAGCAACGGTATACCTGCCGCACCGGGCCGGGTCACACCTCCCCTCCCCCACAACACGGCTCGGACACTCCGCCCGGCTGAACTGAGGCCATGCCAACTGTGTCTTTGTCTGCGAGGTGCCACGTCATGTCTACCCCTGTGCAACCACCACCACAGTCGTCACTGCGAACCTAATCATATACCTCCTAACTTCAGAAAACAGGGCACCTTCATGGAATATAAACTAAGCCATCAGTGGTGTAGAACATGCCGAAAGCCCCCTGGTTTCATAGTTTGTTTCTCTACGAACTCGCCTGTTACGGAGAACTGACGCTCTGTGAGCGTACTACTTTTTGAACGCACTAAATTCCACACCGCTAAGCGGGCCCCCTGGGTCGGCTGGATGTGGTGGCGGCATTATCCTAGATGGGCCATTCAGGGTTATGTGGTGCTGGCATTCACTTGAAATACACACAATTTCTCCGCAAACGGTGAGTTTTTGGACAGAAGACCGGAAGGAAGCATTGGAGAAAGTAAAGTCGCGACAGGGTAGTCAGCCATGGGCTGGGCAGCAGGAGCGGCGAAGTCTTACCATGATGCCGACTAGCACTATAAAGCAGACGGCGATCACAACGGCGAACGGGATCAGGTAGTCGGCGAAGTCGAAGGGGTAACGGCCCGTGATGTGTAGGTGGTACCTGAGCGACACGGTCACCGAGGTCAGGGCAAAACGGTCACCGAGGTCAGGGGCACGGCCGAGATCGCGACGCTAGGGAGGCGATCCCACCAGCAATCTGGGGGGTTCATTTACACTTGACACGTCGGTGCGCCAGTGCTATTTACAAGGGGCCGGGTGGCCTAGTGGCTTCATTGCCAGTATGCAGATCGGATAGCATGAATTAACGTGGGTTCAATCCCCACGGCGGGAAACCACCTTCCGTGTCCGATCTGACCCGGTGGAGAGGATCCTTAAACAACCACACCAATACTCCCTGCAATTGAGCAAGTGGGCCTGCTGGGAGTCGCCCTAACGAAATAAATCAAATAAAAAGGGCGGACACTCGTAAAGAAGAAGAGATCGCAATATATAATCGCTTATCACAGATGATCAATGTCTCAACGGCTGTATCCAATGCTCAGATTTTTCGGGTTATTACGCGTCCAGCTTTTAGGATCGAACTAACTTTAGTACTCAACATACTCAACACATCTAAGCATCGTTAACCAGTTATCAGACAGTTTGTTCAAACAATCATGTAGGGCTCTGGAAGAAACACACAGTTGTTTTACAACATAGCTACACGAGATGAAGTGGTTGCAAATACAGGAGAAAGAGTAGCAATAGCGAGGGCGTGCACGACATGATGAAGACGCAGGCGGGAGTGCAACGCCAATGTCATATTTCGAGCACGAGCCCACCCCGATCCCTTTTCAATCACGCGGTAAGACCAAATTTTGACGATGACATGGTCCTCCCCGGTGCGTGCGGAAACCACAGTATTTACCCCAATCAACCAGAATTTCGATATCACGATATTTTGACTGCACTACCCCTTCTGCATGTAAGATTTGGCGGGTCTAGATTCGGCCATTCTGATGGACCTTACTTATACAAGTTATGAAATGGCATTCTGAGTACCGCCCGTCCACTGCTCACACATGGGGACTACGACCACGCGCCACGCACGCGTCAGACGAGTCGCACTCAGCTGATATCACGCCTGGACTGCGAACTATCCCCGATGATCCTACGTAGTGTCATTTCGATTGCCTGCAATCTTGGGACTGTGATATATCCTCGAACATACACACATACATACGCGACTTGAGTCCATTTTTAACGCTTGTTGGACTACGGCTTCGCACCTTCAGCACTAAGTCACGATCTTAACAGGTAAATGTTATTCTTTGTATTTTTGAAGCGTATTGATTCTATAGCAGCCGACCTAATCTTCGCATATCGATAATCATCTTTAACGGATTTAAAAAATAAGCAGGTAAGCAGACTATTGCAAACACAAGTGGCTAATTTTCCAGCTTTAGCGGATTAATGTTAGCGGACCAGAGAAGCTGAAAAAATGGGCGTACTATAGTTAAGTGGAATAAAGTTAGCGGCTTTTCTATTAGTGGTTAACCCTTGCCCCGGTGGCGGGTACGAGCCACCTTCGCCCTGGTGGGGGGGCTAAAAAAGACCCCCCACGATCTCAAAAACTAAGAGAGCTAGAAAAAAACGCAAAACGGCAATCGAAAGCTCTTCGAACATGATATCGAAAATACTTCGGTCATTTTTCTTGTCAGGTCAATATCAAGGTCACCAGAGGTCAAAATAGGTCAAAATCGCCCATATGAGGTGTACCTCATATATCTCAGAAGCTATGCTAGCTAGAAACATTTTTCTAACACCATTCGAAAGCTCTTGAGATGCGCTTTCATTTCAGTGGCATTCATTTTCGTGTCAGGTCAAAGCCTAGGGAGCTACAGGTCACTAAATATTGGGCATATTCTTGGGAATGTCCATAGCCACCCATGCATAAGAGCGTTTACTTTTTCGCTAATAACCAAACAAGATACAGCCATGGTTTATGAACCATTGCAATCCTCTCGTCAATACGAATCGAATGATATATGATATTGATATGCCAGGTCAAATTTAAGAATTTGACCTGACCCAGGTCAACAGTCTGACCCAACTTGACCTGGTATAGTCATGATGTATATCATTTGACTTCCAGTGACTATACAAACACTTTGGTGACAAAATAAAAGCTCTATCCTAGTTTATTCAAATTTTATAGAGGAAAACACCAAAAAATGCTTATTTGACCTAAGGTGACCTTTTAAAGGTCACATGTCAAAAATTTCGGCATCAGCTTCAGAAATGGGCTAAAAGCAAGTCGCAACCGATGTTTGAAGTTGATTCCATCCATACTTACTGAGAAAAGCTCATTTCGTGATTTTCCCCATGTATTGACAATGGGGAGGTCATGCTCTGCACATGACCTTAGGTCACCAATATCAAAAATCCCGGAACAAATGTTGTAGCTCCTGGTGGGCCCAATATGTGGTATGAGTTTCAACTTGATCGATTAACCCTTCTTTTAGTTATGCGGCCCTAAGTATTTTTGAGGTGAGGTCACTTCACCTGGCCTGGTGACCTGACCTGATATGACCTTGAGCCAAAATTTTCAGGAAAGATGTAAAAATGATGAAGGAACAGCTAGACTAAGTTTGGCGGCGCTGCGCGCCGCCGTTTTTTGGTCACTTCGGAAAAACCCGAGGGGGGTCTAAAAAGACCCCCACCCGGGCGAAGGTTAACCAAAAATTTGACGGTGCACAGTTCTGGTTATTTCATTTATTCCAGGGATGTATCTGGCATCCGACTTAACGCTTTCATCACGCATCTGACTTGGTATCTTGTGACGTAGTATCGTAAACAACTTATGTAACGGCCACATGAAATGCAGAGTTGAGAGTGAAGTAAAACCTGCAGCTGTAACTGCTCACTGCAGCTTATCATCTGTCCTGGGTGTGATATGTCCAAACACTATTTGTGCTAGACCTATTTCTAGTCTTTGGAGTTTTTAGCCTGCTTCTGCCCCCGACAGCAGCACTGGTGCGCCACGCAGTGTACATTGTGCGCGTAATCGGCTCCAATCTCTGGCCCACGAGTGAGGTTATGGCCGGTTATTCTACTCAGGTTACAAAGCACTCACACAGTGGCGTTGGTGAAGCGCGTGAGTTGGAGTCCGTTGCTCTGGCCAACGAAGAAGGAGGGGATCCGGATGTCCCTGTTGCCGTCGCCGTGCATCGGAGCTGCCGCGAAACAAGACCAGATCAACAGAGCAAACGCGGCCTGGGGGCCACGGGCGTGAACACTGAAGGGTTGGCATATATGCACAGTCGGGATGGCTAAACACGGCCTCGTGAACACTCCAAGTTGTCGTTAGTACCAACAAGCGATTCCCATTCAATACAAATGCAGTGCCTTCATAGCTTTCATCGAATCGCCGGCTGCCGCCGTTAGGCTCGTAGGGGGAGGGGGAGGCGTGAAAGTACGGCGTTAAAAAGGAGTACGTTCATAAAGCGCGATTACTCCGCAAAACGTGAGCCCTGGGAGGCGAAATAAGAAACCAGGGGCTTTCCGGTACATCCCTTGCGACTGACAGGACAGCTCAGTTCAAATACTCTGACGGTGTCACATGCACTTTCAGCAGACACATCGTTTACTGGACCAAAGTTGTGCACCACGCCGAATGTGAGTAAACTCCAGTTTCAGAGGGCATCTTCTCAAAACTACTCCAAGGAGAAAGGAGAAAGAGAGGGACAATGGTCAGAGCGTGTCACGTCCAACTGCTGAATGGAGGAGCTAATTACTGGGTAACAAACAGTTTCCGACCGGATTACACGACCAAGCCATACCTGACTGTAAAAAACAGAAATGAAAAACAACACCATAGCGATGGAAGGTACGGTATTTTCAGACCTCTTACCGAACCCAACTTACTTAAATGAGCTTTGGTTATCTTAAAATGTTAATCAAAATTCCGAACCCGAGTTTTAGGACAAACAACGAACATCATTATTTTTCGAGACTCGCATATGAGACGAAAACATTTTTGGTAGCAAACAAAACTGGTGATGAATTAGACCAAGGTGTGTAGGCTCATGCCTCCCCCCCAGTAATCACACACAACAGTGCCACATTCACCCCAGAAATACCCACAGACAGCGTCGGAGTTGACGTTGAAGACGATGGCGGCGCGGAAGCCAGCAGTCTGAGCGCGCCACACCTTGTCCTCGAACGTGCAGAATCCGCGCGAGATCAGCAGGATCCAGGAGCCACCGGGCGACGTCACATTTAACGCCGAGCACGCAGTCAGTGGCTGCGACACCATCAGCGAACCCTGGGTACCACAGCACACCATCAGCGAACCCTGGGTACCACAGCACACCATCAGCGAACCCTGGGTACCACAGCACACCATCAGCAAACCCTGGGTACCACAGCACATCACAGGTACCACAGCACACCACAGGTACCACAGCACACCACAGGTACCACAGCACAACACAGGTACCACAGTACACCACAGGTACCACAGCACGCCATGGGTACCACAACACACCACAGGTACCACAGCACACCATCAGCGAACCCTGGGTACCACAGCACACCACAGGTACCACAGCACACCACAGGTACCACAGCACACCACAGGTACCACAGCACACCATAAGCACACTGCAGGTGCCACAGTACACCATCAGCACATCATGGGTACCACATCACACCCTGGGCACCACAGCACACCATCAGCATACCAATGGTACCACAGCACACAATCAGCACACCATGGGTACCACAGCACATAATCAGCACAACATGGGTACCAAGCACATAATCAGCACAACATGGGTACCAAGCACACCATCAGCACAACACAAGTACTATAGCTCAACATCAGCACACCAGAGGTTCCACAGCACATAATCAGCACAACATGGGTACCAAGCACATAATCAGCACAACATGGGTACCAAGCACATAATCAGCACAACATGGGTACCAAGCACACCATCAGCACAACACAAGTACTATAGCTCAACATCAGCACACCAGAGGTTCCACAGCACTTAATCAGCACAACATGGGTTCCACAGCACTTAATCAGCACAACATGGGTACCACAGCACATAATCAGCACAACATGGGTACCAAGCACATAATCAGCACAACATGGGTACCAAGCACACCATCAGCACAACACAAGTACTATAGCTCAACATCAGCACACCAGAGGTTCCACAGCACTTAATCAGCACAACATGGGTACCACAGCACATAATCAGCACAACATGGGTACCAAGCACATAATCAGCACAACATGGGTACCAAGACACCATCAGCACAACATGGGTACCAAGCACATAATCAGCACAACATGGGTACCAAGCACATAATCAGCACAACATGGGTACCAAGCACATAATCAGCACAACATGGGTACCAAGCACATAATCAGCACAACATGGGTACCAAGCACATAATCAGCACAACATGGGTACCAAGCACACCATCAGCACAACACAAGTACTATAGCTCAACATCAGCACACCAGAGGTTCCACAGCACTTAATCAGCACAACATGGGTACCACAGCACATAATCAGCACAACATGGGTACCAAGCACATAATCAGCACAACATGGGTACCAAGCACACCATCAGCACAACATGGGTACCAAGCACATAATCAGCACAACATGGGTACCAAGCACATAATCAGCACAACATGGGTACCAAGCACATAATCAGCACAACATGGGTACCAAGCACATAATCAGCACAACATGGGTACCAAGCACATAATCAGCACAACATGGGTACCAAGCACATAATCAGCACAACATGGGTACCAAGCACATAATCAGCACAACATGGGTACCACAGCACACCATCAGCACAACATGGGTACCAAGCACATAATCAGCACAACATGGGTACCAAGCACATAATCAGCACAACATGGGTACCAAGCACATAATCAGCACAACATGGGTACCAAGCACATAATCAGCACAACATGGGTACCAAGCACATAATCAGCACAACATGGGTACCAAGCACACCATCAGCACAACATGGGTACCAAGCACATAATCAGCACAACATGGGTACCAAGCACATAATCAGCACAACATGGGTACCAAGCACATAATCAGCACAACATGGGTACCACAGCACATAATCAGCACAACATGGGTACCAAGCACACCATCAGCACAACACAAGTACTATAGCTCAACATCAGCACACCAGAGGTTCCACAGCACTTAATCAGCACAACATGGGTTCCACAGCACTTAATCAGCACAACATGGGTACCACAGCACATAATCAGCACAACATGGGTACCAAGCACATAATTAGCACAACATGGGTACCAAGCACATAATCCGCACAACACAGGTACTATAGCTCAACATCAGCACACCACGGGTTCCACAGCACACCACGAGAACCACAGCACACCATAGGTACCACAGCAAATCATCAGCACAGCATGGGTACCATAGCACATCATCAGTACACCATCAGTGCCATAGTACACCATAGTTATCATGGCACATCTGGGAACTATATAACCTAAAGAGGTTCATGCAACCGAAAGCCCAAATAACTAACAATAGCACAGCAAACAATCAGCACGCCGTTGGTACCACAGCACACCATGGGTACCACAGCAGATCATCAGCACACCAAGAGTACAACACAATACAACACATCATCAGCACACATCGCCACACCCTGAGTATCACAGCACACTATCAGCACAGTCTGGATATCACAACATTTGGGGTCACGGAGGCCTGCAAACTTGGACAATGAAAGCAGAGCTCACACAACTCTGATACATCCACCACTGATTTAAAACAGGAAGAATGTTGCTACCCTGCCATCAATATACTTTCAGAGTTCTACAGGAATTTTGAATGACGAAGACTCTGTCGCGAAAGTGGAATGCTTAACGTGGAGAATGTTCTATAAGCACAGATCTGAGAATCTGTGATGTTTCTGACATATTTCTATCCCTTTCAAGTCACGATTGAATGTAATTCCCTCAATGCTACACCCCAAAAGGTGTACTGATGACGCAGTATGAGCTGTGGGGTTGGTGGTTGTACAACCTAACTTAAGTGGCTCACAACGCCGAAATGCGTAGCCTTATCGGAAAAAATAATGGAGGCTAAGGCACACTTTACACTTGAAAACATTCATGTTTATTCAAAAAGACAACACGCAAGATGCACAGGGACGAGGCACACACAGGTCAGTTAGCAGGGCCAGCTGGGGGAGGTTCAATGGGGAAAGGATTTTAAGTTGCATCCAGGGCGACCAATTGGTTAATTGGTCTCGGTTAATAGCGGCACGGAGCACCCCCGACAACAGCGCGAAAAAGGAGGGGGGGCAAACGGCGGCGGTAAAAGTAAGGCTCCCAAGCGCAGCAGAGTCCACACCAACTCGGGAAAAAACGCACAGAAACCATTTGTCGATGGGGCGCACACACGACTTCGACTGCCACTCAACTGCGTCGATAGTAGAATTGTATACTAAGTGTAACAAGTAGAAATATCCTATTTACGTTTCAGCCCATTAGGTCTCTCAAGTCGGTAAAACAGGCGACCTGTAGTGTTTGGTTATTTATGTATGACCTGAGAATCCAATGCAAATGGTGTAGATGAGCGCTGTTGGGTTCAGTTGGCACTGTGGGCCGGGTTGGTGTGGCGCATTCTCGACGTGTGGTGGTGGGCGAGCAAACTCCGAGCGAATTGTGTTTATCTGCTATATGTGTTACTGGAATGTCTGATAGTGTCAAGTGAATACGAATGTTATCTTTTACAGCTCTGTAGTATGTTGAGTGAATGTAATGAATGTAATGTAGTGTGTAACAATAAACGTGCATGGTACCAGATGCAGCCTCACCCTAGTTGCCTGGAAAATGGCTCGCAATGACTGTACTGCAGGCGTTTGAGGGGTGCGTCTATGAAGAATTGCGTGTTTTTGGGCGGTCGTGGACAGAAAGCTGCAGTCTTGATCTCCATATAGTGACTTTGTTTAAAACCTCTCTTCATGTTCATGCATAACTTGCAATAGCTTTTGAACTTCAGAAAAACTTGAAAACTCCTTAGAACTTGAACCAACCTGGTTTAATTGATCTCGAGCAAACTACGTCTTCCTACTCACGGATATTCCACTGCTTGATATTCCTGGTCCAAACATGGACAGAGCATCCTCCATGGTGGTGACAGTGCTGTTGATGGAGTCATTGATGACGTAGATGTCTGCAGCAGCTGGCCAGCAGAGGGTCAGCAGCAGCAGCAGGGCAGCATACATGCCCCCAGGAGTCATGCTGATGCCACACTGCTGCAAAAAAACATACCATTAGCTCATGCAGCAGACAAAATGGCAGGTCAGGTATCAGTTGGCAGAAGCACAGAACAATGCAGAGTCCAGTCGCGGACTGTTGAGGTGTCCCCCCCCCACTGAGATCAGAAAATTTTTGGCCAAAAGTGGGGGCCAGGCCCCCAGCCCCCCTTTTTCCAACGTGTATGCTCCCGCTGCTGGGCTCCACTCAGTGTCTCAAAATTAGTTTTGCGCTAGGGTGCTGAATGTAAAATTCATGTTAGAAAATATAGTCAGTGAGTGAAAAAATTCCAGAGTAACGATATCATGTGTCAATTGAGTCCCTGATTTAAGCCCTTATCAAATCCTTAGCTTAAAGTTAAAACATATTTTTATTAACATTTCCTTATTACAATATTTTAATCAGTTCATATACACAAGGAATATTTAATTGTGCTAAAAAACTACACTTCAAAAGTGAGCACAAAATTTAGAAATAATAACAAAGAAGTGAGTAGACAATTCAGCTTGCCTGCATGTCGCTCTCGACCCAGCACCATAGGATTTTATTCATTAAACAATATTTATTAAATAAACTATTAGGCATTCCTAAATAAAAACTGTATACTTAGTGAAGTGAAAGGAGTGAAAGGAGACGTCAATGGTGTACTAGAGAAGAAAACAAAGCAGAGATTGAAGACTCTTCTATCCATTAGAGCTCTATCTTCATCCAAGCTGAAATGGCATGGAAACCACCATCTTTGTATCCTAATCCTCATTTCTATCTGTATCAGCCCATTGTGCATGGAACCAGGCTTATGACCCCATCTATCAACATTTTGACATTGCAACAGCCACAACTTGAGCTGTATTCATAGCTGTGGATAACTCTGAATAAATGTACTTCCATGCATATATTCAGGCATGCAAAAAAATGTCCCAAACCCAATACATTTCAAAGGGAAACACTTGGCAAGTTTGAAAGAAAATGAAGGATATTGAAGTGCTAACCTGGGAGGGTGAGGAAATACACGGGGATTCGAGAAAAGGGAAAACTAGATGGTGATTTCCTGAATACAATGATGAGTGGGACAGGGACAGTAGCAGTGTGAGGGGGCCCCACAAGACAGGCGCTGAGCAATGGGCATATACGGTGAAGGGGGTCAGAGCAAAGGATGAGCGAGCCATGAACTGAGTGCAGGAGGCCAAAAAACAGGGGGGGCAACAGACAAGCGATCCACAGACGGAGAGCAGGAAGCGGATAACCAACACATACAGATGGTGCACCTAATTGTCTGACTCAAACATCTTGTCGAACCAGGTGACAGGATCGGAAACTAGGCACATTTGAGACACTGAATTAGAAACTTTTTCTTGTTATAGGCACTGTGACCTGTGCACAGCATATTATAATTCTGTCCAAATACCAACCATATGAGATAGGACCTAGTCCTACAGTGCATCAGTTTACTTCTTTATTTTTAGTCCATCCATACACATTTCACAGTAAGCAATCCACAAAGTACACACAACCAGCCAGCTGAACTTTATCCACCTTCTCTGAAATTTTACAAGCTTTGGGGCATCCACAAAAATTCCAGTGCTCCACAAACATGGGCCATAGGTACTCAACCACAGCAACTAAAAAGTGTGAAACCAAATGAAGCCCACGGATGCAAAGACACAGATAATAATTACCAACAATAATGTGCCGCTAACAATGCTTCTTCTGTGTATAAGAAGTGTATTGTTGATCGGGTGTACTACACAAATTATTATTATAAACGGACTGGAAACAGTTTCAAGGTCACGGATTTCATTGTAGTAAGCGTCAGGTAGATCAAATTTGTTGCAGCTGGCTGAATCAAGGTAATAGAGGACCGCTGTATGGGTTAGAAGTTTGCATCCACACGTTTTTACCAGCAAATCAGGTCATTAAAGGACATTTATTCAATTATGAGCGGATTTCACGATTATAACGATAAGTTGCTGGAGATGTCGTCTAGTCTGAAGCTTACTATTTTCTCTTGAAGACCGTACAACAGCAAGCGCAGATCAATGGATGTGACGTCAGACCTACGAACATATTACATGGGAAAATTATATGATTAAAGATTTTAACTTTTGCAAAAAGAGGCCCAGAATTGAAAATAAAATGCATATTTATTGCATTTAGAATAAACTTTATTACCGCGTATTCTCACAAATTCCAAAGCAGGCAGTGCCATTAGCAGCGGTTTGAGCCACGGCCCAAGGATGAAGGAATTCCTTTACGCGTATGTGACGTTTTCGGAGCGCAAAGGAATCCCTCTTGAACGTACCTTTAAGTAAAGGTATCTTGCGTTGTCTTGGGTTGTGGCGCTGTGGCTGAACTGCGGCCAACATTGTTTCCCGAATGCCGTGTCAGGTTCGAGAGTTTACGACAGTCAGCAAATGTTATACAAAAATTGGCTTAATCTGCTATTTGACCACTTATATTGTTTTATTTGGTAACTATTCTTCTTTGTAGCGTAATCAAAAGAGTAAGGTAGAGTCTGAACTTACCCCGAGAGATCCTTGGTTTTCCCAAGCGGTGAAAAGGGGACGCGGATTTGCTTTGACGGTGTTTTTGTGTTTTGTTTTGTCGCCCAATTACTACTGCTACATGGAAGAGGAGGTGCGGATGGGATTCCGTACTAGCTAGTAGCTAGTTCTTATCGTTTGTCCTTTGCACTGGGACATTTCCGTCTTCTTTCCCGTCGAAGTCCGTAGATGAAGCTTTCAGGTGAGAGGTCCGGTTGAATTGTCGCATTCTACATCACAACAGGATACGCACCTCGGACTAGGTAAATGCCCTTTGACTAAGTTTCCATGGTCAAATTACAATCTGTGTCAGACCATCAATTAGTGAGTTCACTAGTCGTAATTTTCCTAACACTTTTGCACAGACTGCTATTGACTAAGTTTCCATGGACAAAGTATGATCTCAATGTGTATCAGGCCACTAATTAGTATACGTACGTCACAGATTTGTCAAGTCCATCAAGTGCCATTTTCCTAGCACTTCAGTATGGACTCTGTGCCAGTTTCAGGGAAATAGGACTTGATAGACTCAATCAGCATATTTGTATGATTCAGATCACATTTTGATTTTGGCCATGTACCAGTGTGCAAAGTACGGCACTGTGAGTGCTCTTCGAGAGGAGCGAGTGGTGTGAATTTTAACACCCTGGTGTGAATTTGGGAGTCTGGTGTGAGGAAGGTGACACTGAAAACCAACAAAATCATGTGGTAGAAGGGAAAAACTGACTTTGTCAACTGTGTGTTTTTCTCCCTGGTATATTGTGGAGTGGTGTGAATTTTTGGTGACTGGTGGTGCAAATTGGTGGGAGAATTCTAGGTGGCTGGTGCAACTTGTTTGGCCTGATGCCATTCTTTGCAGACTGGGCCATGTAGACTAGTTCATAGTGCTGGGAAGAAAAACCACTTTGAAACCATTGATGGTCCAATTCTGATCACATTTTTGGCATGGAGCATAGGTCATTATTGATATGAGGTAGAAGGAACCACTAGCAAACAAGAATTTTTTCCATATTTAATCTATCCTTAGCCAATACAGAAAGCTACTTCCCAAGCAAACTAAACTTTGCCCATAACTGAGGAGAACAGATCAAGTTGTGTCCAGCATGTAATGGTAGGCGTACAGCCTACATTGTAACAGCTGTATATTTATTTGCCAAGGAGCAAGCTGGCAAGGACCAGAGCCTTTGACTGCCTCTGTTGTCACCCTGAAAAATTTGTATGGAAGCCCCGTATTATTCAAAAAGTCGGGACTCACTATCTTGTCACAGCAGTCTCAATTCGAAATCCACTATTGCTCCAGTATGCAAAGTACGGCATTTTCGACGAGATCTCGTCGGTGCGAGTGCCCTTGGAGACAGGACCGAGTGGTGCGAATTTTATCAACCTGATGCGAATTTGCGAGGTTAGTGACACTTAAACTAAACAAATAGTGGCTGAATGGCCATTAAGACACAGGAGGGGCCTTATAAAAAGTCCTTAACTAACTGACTAATGATTGAGGTAGCATTGCATTGTAGGGGTAGGAATGGGTGCATTTTTTCCCTGGTATGTGGCCTAGATTGGTGCGAATTTTTGGAGGCTGGTGGTGCGAGAATTTTAGATGGCTGGTGTAACTCGTCTGGCCTGCTGCCATACTTTGCAGACTGGCTATTGCTGTGCTGTTTAATTCATAACATATGTTAAACTGGTGTGACAGCCAGTGCCATGCCCCACAATCTTAGGGACCAGTGGCTTTGGACTAGAGGAAGAATAAGTCAGTGATGCAAGTTTTAAATCCCAGAATATTATTGTAATTGAAAATTCAGAGCTGGATTGGGCCCTCTTATGTCAATGCATGGGAAAGTTTGGGAACCATACTGCACTCACTTAGTAGGAAAACAACATATTTCCAAATTGGGACAGCATATGACCATAAGAGAGCAAATTTGAGTCCTGGGAGGCCAGGTGCAAAGCCAGTTGCCAGAGAGAGGTACAGTGCTACTGACAGGTTAGGTGTGCCACAGGCACGGTCACAGAATTGAGACAGGGCTGGATGAGGTAAGATTATGCTGTAGGTAATATTACAGGGAAGTCACTGTGCAGGTGTTTTCTTATGGACAGTATTTCTACTAAAGCATGTTCAGAGAATCTCACCAAAGATATTTGTATGCCTTTCTCACAATGCATTTCAGAGTGTAGGAACAGTGCTAAACTAATAACCAGAGAAACTTGTCAAACCATACTGCTCGTTTTTTTCAGCCTCGCCCCGGTGGGGGGTGTTAAAACCCCCACTAGGGTTTTTCGGTTGCGCGAAGCGTCACCGTATTTGGCACACTTTATCCTTGATCAATTCCACAACTTTCCCCAAAATTTTAAGGTTGGGTCATCTCAGGTCAGGTAACCAGTCCAGGTCAAGTGACCTCACCTAAAAATATGTTAAAGGTGGTATAAGTGAGAGACGTGTGAATATATTGGATTGAAACTTATACCACATAATGTGCCCACCAAGTGCTACAACATATATTCCGGGATTTTTAATATCAATGACCTAAGGTCAAGTATGACCATGACTTCTCCATTGGAATTGCATGAAAAACAGAATTTGGGATGTATTTGTGTAGATACAGCTGAGAACACCTTCATATTCTCTGAATTGTAGTATTCTGGGCCCCTTTCCAGGTTCATGTTGCAATTTTTTACTTTTCACCTTTGAAAGGTCATCTTGGGCTGTTTTCAGGCTTAGGTCAATAAATTTGCATGAAATGATAACAATCTTTTATTTTGATATAATTGCATTTGGATTGCTATTGTGAGGCAATTGATATGCAATTTGACTATGCTAGGTTAAAAATGACCTTGGCCTGACCTGAGGTCAGGTCATTTTTGTGTTTTGACACAGTGTGGTCATTTTATACATCATTCGATTCGCCGTGACGAGAGAAAGTGAATGGTGCCTAAAGCATGATTTTAACTCGACTCTGTCAGATGCTAGAGCCCAAAATATCTACTAAAAATCCCACTTCCTTTGACCTGTCATGACCTCAATATTGACCTGAACCAAAAAGTGACCGATATAGTTTCTTCATGAATTTGTTTGAGCTATCCACTAGCGTTCGCGTTTTCTCGCTATCCTGCGTGAGGCCGACTACGTAGTCGGCGATCCTCCTGGAGAAGTCTAGAATATTCAGGAGAACAAATTTTGTGATAGAGATTTACGTTGTCAGCAAAGGGTTTGTTTGAATATCGTCTGGAAGATGTTTATGAAGAGGGTGAAAACCAAAGGGGATAGCTGACTACCTTCTGCTGTCCCGGAGCGCAGTTCCGTCCAGCTCGAGAGCAAAGACATGAAGTGAGCCAAGACAGAGCCTTTCTAGAAACGTCGTACGACTTTTTTTAAATTGAATAGCAGGAGCTTATGATTAACGCTTTTGAAACGCCGCAAAGTAGTCAGTATAAATAACGCGGTTTGATGGCCGGAAGATATCTGCCGCCCCAAGCAAGAAAAGCGTAAGCGCCATTTTTGAGATTTGGGTTTTTTGGTATCGTTGGAATCAGAAAAATCGCGGACTTTGTGATACTGCTTATAGGTCTCAGTCCTGAAAAACCATTTAGCAGGAAGGAAAACTTTATAAACGATAAAGCGTATCTAATCGATAAATATCAATTTCAAAGAAAAAAGCGTAAGGGACAGTTTTTTTCGCGTAAGTGCCGAACCTACGAAGAAAAAATTGCTAAAAAGCGTACAGGTGTTGGTTACGCTTCTCTTACCTGGGAGAATCATACCCTGTCACACTAACGAAATAAGCGTAAGGTGCCAAATATGTTTTTGAAAAGCGTACGGGACTTTACGCTCTCCGTCATGAGCCCGCAGAAGGTCCTTAATCTGTAAAAAAGCGCACGTGGGATGTGCGCTTTTTTGCCTGTGCGTTATTCGGAAGAAAGAATGTACGGTATGAACATAGGTTTTTTTGCCTGGGCGTCCTATCGAAAACGCCCATGAATGGTGGTAGAAGTGGCTTACGCTTTTTATTTTGTCGTCAAATGAACTGTTGTCATGGATTATTGTTTGTCAGGCGCGAAATTTTTCTTGCAACAATTTTAGACATATTGTAGAGAGCACGTCAGAGCTAAATTGCCGCCCCATTTTTTTATAAACCCTTGCCCCGGTGGCGGGTAGGAGTCGCCTTCGCCCTGGTTGGAGCGGCGGTCATATTTGACCCCTTCGAACTAAAATACTAAGAAAGCTAGAACGAAGCGGAAAAACGATCGAAAGCTCTTCGTAAATACAGTCGAAGTTACTTCGGTCATTTTTTGTCAGGTCAATATTGGGGTCATCAGAGGTCAAATATGGTCAAAACTGCGTAAATGAAGGGTACTAACGAAACTTCGACTATCTCAAGAACTAAAACAGCTAGAAACGTTTTCTTACCGGCATAGGAAAGCGCTTGAATAGTTCTTTCATTACAGTGTCATCCATTTTATTGTCGGGTCTAAAGGTAAGGCGCTGCCGTTCATTGCACTTCGCGAATTTTAGCATACACCATTTGACGTCAGTGTACACCATGTGACCAAAATATGAAGCATGTTCGATCTTTAAGTGAGATTTTGTATCTAAGAGGCTATATAGGACAGCGCTTCCGCAGCCATTTGAAAGCTATGGTAAGCACGTATCGATAGTGGCTTCCCAGTTGAGATCAAGCCTGGCTAGCGGTCAATTGAGCTACCCATACTATGGGGTGTTTATTTTTGGGCATAGCTCCCGAATAAAACATGGTGCAGTCGCAATTCTATATATATATATATTAAACACCCGAACTCATTCCGGGTCAGTGGCGGTCTGGCAACTTTGCCACATACCTCAGCATGGCGTGGAAGCAGTATCGGAAGGATATCAGACGGATGCCATTTTTCTTCATACGCTGCCTTTTAAAGTGTCAACCATTAACTGATCATTTATAAATTGAAACATTCCTATCATTTGTAGACTTCTACTCTTCACCGATTCGTCTCATATCTCCCCAACAGGCGTCAGCGGGTCATCGTTAACGGAAAAACATCGTAATGGATACCAGTTACCCCAGGTGTTCCGGAAGTTTCTTTGGTTGCTCCTTTGATTTTTATTTATTCATAAACGACATTCCGTTGGAAATTTAGCCATCCTGTTTGATGTACGCCGACGACGTCAAAATTTGCCGTAAAATTAATCTCAGCTGACTGGCTGCTGCTACAACATGGCCCAGATCATTTGCTGAGGTGACCCATTAGGTGAGATCTCATTCTAAATCCCATAAAGTGCAAATCGTTCACAATGGCCCTCAGACGCGCACCTGTTCAGACAAAGTACCATTCGACAACGTTGTCCTTGAATCCTTGAACAAATTCGTGATCTAGGCACTTTATTAGACACCAAACTCACGTTTTCGGCCAACATCGTTAGCCGGGCAAACCGTGCGTTCGGCCTTTTATTGTGACATTTTAGACGAATTAAAATGGACTAAATTCAACCAGAAATATATTCTGAGGGCATACTACGCCAACATCAGGTCTTTGTTAGAATACAACAGCCTTATCTGGTCGTGCTGTCAATCCCCACACAGCGCAAGTTGATAGGGTGTAGACTTTGCGTTTCCTTTATTACGAATCTCTTAACGTTTTTGGCGTCATCTCATCTTCTTCCTACAGATTACAACACAACTTGTCTTTTTAAAGGTCTATTTTTCGAACAAAATTAGGTCATCAGAGTTGCTCGAAAACTCCCATAGCATGTGCTATCCGATCAACTCGCACGCTAAATATTTTCGCTGTTCGCCGCGGTCGTTTCAAAATCAACTCATAAACAAAATTGACTCAGTGACCTGGTATGGCTTACCGTACACCCAGGGCGCCGCCACGGAATTTTCGCAGAGGGGGACAGACCCGGGCTGGTGCTGACCGGGAGGCGAATTTTGAGCATATTCGGTAACTGACAGCCTTGATGATTATTGACCCAAAATTTTGGGGGGACGTCCCCCTGGTTGGCAAGGGGGACGCGTCCCCCGTCCCCCGCTTTCGGCGCCCATGCGTACACCATTGGAGTCGCAGTGACAAAACAAACACAATGGTGGTTAAATAAAACTGTATCATTGCTTGCTCGCAAGTTAAAAGACAAATTAGTCAGAATTACTAGGTTACGGGTCAAAATTGTCAAAGTGACCCTTAGTAATTGGCCACGAACACATGATCCTAAGGTTTTGAAGTTGATTTGAGCCGTGAGGACTGAAATATAGGCATTTTACAATTCACCCAATGGGAAGGTTATGACCCTACATGACCCTAGGTCATCCATATGGAAAATTCCGTAACCCACATTCTTGTACTCGGCGACCTTATGATGTTCTATGAACCTCGGATCAATAGATTAAACATACTGTTACTGGTGCCACTTTGAATACTTATAGAGATGTGGTGACTTGACCTAACATGACCTGGACGTAAAATTTTCAGGGAATGCAAAAGAACATTGAACATCTATGCAAAGTGCAACGGCTCTACGCGCACCGTTTTCCGGCCATCCTGGAAAGTCCTAGGCGGAGGGTGTAAAAGGCAGTCACCAGGGTGGAAGTTATTATGTTAAAATATGTTACTATCAAAATATGTTACTCCAGTTTGTAAGTTTTATTATTAATTGCTATTTTAGTGTACATGTCGTAGATGGTCAGAGGATAAAACATTTGAATAGTTAAAAGAGCATGAAAATAGGTGAAGGTTGAATGAGAAAACCGTATGACTGTCAGTACCAGAAAAACATGTGTGCCATTCATGAAAGCAAGAAAGGCGTATACAGTGTTACCTTTTATTTCTAGAATACCTTCAGTTATACAAAGTTAAAAAGCGTAAGTGTCCTACGCTTTTTTCTTGGGGTTTCTCGCTCCCACAGCGCATTGTGTTTTTCGACTTGTGAAACGTCCTGTACGCTTTTTATTCCGCGAGTTGTTGTTCGATTTGTTCCATCCGCTATCGCAAGAAAAATACTCGATAAATATTTCAAAAGTTTTGTTTTGATCGAAAATAAATTTTTCTCACCAAATTCTCCTCGTAATTCTCTTTCAGATGGTATAAAAATTTCCCTAAAATTAGCCTATAGAAATGCGCAATAATTTTCAGCACAAAACCGCTCTCCTGAAAAGTTGGGCAGATGTCGCTTACGCTTTTCTTGCTTGGGGTGGCAGAATTATGTTGTCCTACGCTGTTTTCAGAAGGGTTGTCAAATTAGTATCGCACGATCGGCGTGGGACAAAGTCGTGCTGGTTTTCGGAAAGTACCGGCGAATCATGCGTCAGAAGGGTCTGATATATGCACCTCTCCAAAACCTTACCAAATAGACAGAGAAGTGAGACGCTGTGTTGATTTTGTGGTAACTTTTGTACCCCTTTTTGAAGATTGGAACAATATTGGCCTCTGCTCACCTGCTCGGGAATGCCTCCCTCATTTTTCTACTTTTAAACAAAATGCACGGTTGAATGCTAACTCCTCACGACATTGCTTAATTATCCTAGTACTTATGTTATCTGGCCCGCATGCCCTATGCACTTGCTACTCGTCCAAGATAGTCCGTACGGTTCCTTCTGGTATGGTGAATGTCTCTAGGAGTGGCAGCCAGAAATTCCGAAACATCTGGTGAAGTAAATTTGTTTGCAAATGTAGCGTTTAGCAGGTTAGCTCTGTCTGCGTCCTCGCATTTCTTTTTTTACTTGCTACTAGTACTTTTTAGAAATCACCGAAAGGTCAAAATGTGCAAACCTCTAATGAAAGTACTTTCTCAACAAGTAAAATGATGCATATTTTTTAAATTTGCTGGTCCTTGAGAAATATGTATTGCACTCTCATGGTACAACCTTACCAACTCAAACAGTGTCCTTCACCTGAATGTACACCTGCACCTACTATTTACTATTAATGTGTACACCTACTATCATAATTTCCTGTTTATACAAAGTTCGGTATTTTTGCCATGTTGGGGGTTTGAGGGTACTGAAACATCACCACTAATTCTTCTTAATGTGCACTGCATGAAATGAAAAAAATTATTATTGGTGCTCGTAAAACACACTTGGCCACATATGGCTGTTCAAACTTCCACCATGAAAAACTTTAGGTGAGGCTGCCAGATTTCATGGCCTAAATTAGCCAAGCAGCGGACTCCATAAAGCCAAATTTATTTAATTTAAATGTAATGTTGAGTTGACCTTCCTTGTTTTTTTTAGGTCATATCGTTGGTGAAACTATAGTTTTCCCAAAGAAGTTATACAAACTCAATGATTGGTACGATGATCCATAATTGGGAATGCTTCTTCCAAAAATTAGAATGCTTTCTCCCAGATTGGGGAGTGCTCGGGACCATGTTTAGAAAACCCAACACTGGACCCCAGAAAACAAAACAGGCTGCACTCTGTCCGGTAGATCCATACCCTGTGTGAAACTTTGGGGGGGATGTTCTTTGAGTTTGGAAACTCAGCTTTGAACTCTACCTTAAAAATTCGTTTAGAATCCACGATCCCTGTTGCTGTCGTGGGGTGGTGCGTGAGTCCCTTGATACTTTAGTGAGACCGACTCCCCAGTACTAACACTTAAAAAATTTATTAAAAAAAATCTTGCATCAACTCAAAATTGTGAAGAGGCAAATTAATTTAAACCATGTTTCCGAACTTGAATTGGATATTGTGATAGTTTTTCTATAATATAAATATACAGAACAATAATAGCCAAATAACAGTTTTGCCGCGAAAAATATCATTCAGGCACTTGCATTGTAAAAGTAATAAACTTCCGATATTTTCCGTTGTGGAAATGGTTTCCTCCCCCATTTGTATACTGTTTCTAAGGAAAAAGTTCCAGGATTTGATTTAAGTTTGGAAAGATAGCTTCAGTGTAATTTTTACGTCGCTTTTTTCCGATGGAGCGAGATTGTGAACTTCAAACGAATATTTAGAGTAAGATTCAAGGGTGTATTTTCTGATATAAAGTAGAACTCCCCAAAAGATTTAAAAATTGTGTGAATTGACGGGGGCAGATGGTTCATTTCTTCTGGTGACTTGTGTTTTCGGAAAGATAGTGCCAAGCATTCCCATTTCTTGAAAGGAGTATTCCCAGTTATGGGTCATTAGGGTCGTTCAAAAAAACTTTTTCACTTTTCAGGCTCGAACCCACCTTTTTCCATTATATATTCAATTCTGATTTCAATGAGCCGCATTCCAAGCATCTACGACGACGGGAAAGATCGCCCCAGAACGGTTAAAGATTTTATGTTTCAGGTGCGATTGGCCGCCCGGCGTCGCAGTCTCCCCTTGTTAAATTGGGATGAAAGGGGTGCATAACCTACCAGTAAAGACAGCGTGGCATGTGCGTGCGTATAAGAGCGGTAGATGGGATTTAACATGCAGGCATTTACTTGTCAGATGTATTTTCAGCACAATACAAATACATGTTATTCCACAAAAGACCTGAAATTAAATGGTTCAGCACCCTAGTACTCTAAATCCAGACAGAACAGGAATGCCTTCCGGAGGCGAACCTTTCTCTGGTACCATTCGTTGGAGAACGTCGTTGGGACAAGTGCTTCTCCCTACTCTCCTGCGAACTGTTTAACCCTCGCCCCACTGGGGGGCCATCGATGCCCCTAAGGTTTTTTCGGGATAGCAGAAAAACGATGAAATGCAGGACCGCGGTTGAGGGCTGTATCTCTCACCCCATCATTTTCACATCATGCCTGAAATTTTTTACCCCGGGTCACCCAAGATCAGGTCACTAGGCGAGGTCAACCAAGGTCACCTCACTTCAACTTTTGAGCTCTATAAGAGCTATGTTTCTCAGTTGATCGATTTGAAACATACTACAGTTCATGGCCCCGCTAGGGTCTACAAGGTGTATATCCGGCATTTTTCGATTTCGTAACCTAAGGTCAGGTCACGAGGTGACCTCTCCCGTTGAAAATGCGTGGGGAAAAGCCATGCTATGATCTAAAAGCCACAAAGACGATTGCAAATGCTCAGCTTGCTCAGAAAAGCGTTCTTGGACACCCTTTTATGGATCCCAGGGGTCATATTTTCCCTTTGACCTCTCTAAGGTCATCCAAGGTCACCAGGGGACAAAAACAGTATTTTGGCAATTACTTTTGACATAACTGAGCTAGACCGTTGAAGCAAACACCATCCTGTATGTATCATCACTACCTTTCATTTGCTATATGGCAAGGTTATTTTCTGACCTTTAATGACCTCAGGTCATATGAGGTCACGAGGTGACCTCTGGAGGTCAAACCACTGACGGGAAGTCATCATGTTCCACATAGCGGGAGAAGGTATGGCTTTTTTTCTATCCAATGTAGTTTACCAGATCTCAATAACTCTAATGGCATAAGAGTTATGCCCAGTTTTCTTAAGCATTGCATATTTGAGTGAAAATAGCCTATCGTGACCTAGCTTGACCTCTGGAGGTCAAACCATTGACCTGAGCGCTTAAACATGCGAAGTAATATCTTACGGAATTCACGCGAGCCTTCTAATGCACTTTACAGATTTGCGCTACTCCCCATGTTTTTGGAGTTAGAGGGGGGCCATCGATGGCCCCCGGTCGGGCGAAGGTGGCGCCGGACCCCCGATGGGGCGCGGGTTAAGAGCTCTGATGCTGCTAGAAATGTCCCTGCTGCATACTTTTACCCTTTGGATGGCTCACGAAATCTTTCACCAGCCTTACACCACGTTCTGTGGGACCGTTTACGACAGTAAGTTCTGGAATACCTTGAAATAGGGGAAGCTATACCAGTCACCAGCTTCTCAACGGAGCCATTTCATGTCAGAATATTTCAGATTCAGGCAATCGAATACCAGCTAGCTTTCAGGAATATCAAATTGGCATAGGCTTGGTACCGAGCCGAGCTCTTCATAGCCTCTGTCGGAAACTTAAGCCGACCCAACAGAAAGGTGGATGGTTTTGCTCTTTAGGTCAGGTACTGTGTCACTGTTTTCTTACCTCCAGCATTGTGATTCTTATTTGCGAGGCAGATTATAACTTTCTGATCACAAATAACAGTTGCGTTTGCACATTGACTTCAGCGCCTCTACACAATACCGGAGTATTTTATTGGCAGACCTATCAGGGAACGTTCCTGGATCATCAGGCCCGGCTAATGCTTCGGTTCTGGAAGACATGCCAGCTCTGTTTTCCTTGAGAAGATAATCACGAATTGCGTTAGCTGGTTTACGTGTGGCTGTCAGGAGAGTTTGTCTCCAACAAATGTCTGTTTAGAAGACTCGGAGCCCACCAGCGAGCCATATTTATGTAATATAGGACATTTATGGCATGAAGTGCGTGCTACTACTGAGTCAGATTCCGTTCCTCATTCCAGAAGATACTTGAAGACTGAATGTTATAATTTTTGGAGTTTAACAACGCATCAACTGCTCAGGTCATATGGCATCAGAGGCGGGAGGGAAATAATTAGCTTGGGCTAGAGGAGGGCGCCAGATTCTTCCTCTGGGTGGGCTCGAACCCACGACACCCATCACATACAGAATGTCTTTGGCCGAGCTGAGCGCAAGCGCTAACCGACTGAGCCACTCAGACCCCGAAGGAGTCAGCGGCTTTCCTTGTAAGTGGTTCTAAACCATGCATTTGGGTTCCTCCGTCGCGGATAATCAGCTGTAGAGCCTTCTATGAGCCTCAAAGCTATCCATGAAATGCAGCGCAGTGCTTTCATTAAGTTAATATAGAAATCGCGCTGAATGTGCTGAAGTCAATTTGCCATCAGCTGTGGTATATGTGCACATTATATTCTGTCCCGCTGGTGAGAACCACCATCTTGGAGGTAAGGAGCCAGTCGCACAACAATTGGCCAAAACAGAAAACAATTCACATTTGACTAGGGCAGGCTTAAGTTTCCGATAGAGGCTATGAAGAGCTCGTTGAATGCTCGGTACTAAGCCTCAGCCAGCTCGTCACTCCTGACAGTTGGGTGGTATTCGATTGCCTGAATCTGAAATATTCTGACCAGAAATGGCTCCGTTAAGAAGCTGGTGACTGGTATAGCTTCTCCTGTTTCAAGGTATTCCAGACCTTAATGTGGTGAACGATCCTACAGCGTGGTGTGAAGCTGGTGGAAGATTTCGTGAGCCTTCCAAAGGGTAAAAATATGCAGCAGGGTCTTCTTATAACAGTATCAGAGCTCTTAAATAGTTCGCAGGAGAATGGGGAGAAGCACCTGCTCCAACGACGTTCTCCAACGAATGTTACCAGAGAAAGGCTCGCCTCCGGAAGGCATTCCTGTTCTGTCTGGATTTAGAGTACTAGGGTGCTGAACCATTTAATTTCAGGTCTTTTGTGGAAAAACATGTATTTGTATTGCGCTGAAAGTACATCTGACAAGTAAATGCCTGCATGTTAAATCCCATCTACCGCTCTTATACGCACGCACAAGCTACGCTGTCTTTACTGGTAGGTTATGCACCCCTTTCATTTCAATTTAACAAGGGGAGACTGCAACGCTGGGCGGCCAATCGCACCTGAAACATGAAATCTTTAACCGTTTTGAGGCGATCTTTCCCGTTGTCGTAGATGCTTGGAATGTGGCTCATTGAAATCAGAATTGAATATATAATGGGAAAAAGGTGGGTTCGAGTCTGAGAAGTAAAAAATGTTTTTTGAACAACCCCAATGGGTCATCTAACCCCTATTGGGCACCTCACAATTCTTTCACAATTAGCAAATTTACGCTGACCACGGTTTCCTCGCTCTTATGTTGGCTTAGGGTGTCCCAAAATACCACTTTTTCGTCTGTGCAAGCTTGCCGGTTGACACCGCATTCTCCTTTGAGTTAATAATGAGCATGCAAAATTTGGATTCGATCCTTTGAGGTTTGGTCCCCCCGCCCCCCAAAACTGGTGAAAATCGAAAATCGTTGAATTGGCTCGAAAATGGGTTCATTCGAAAGCTTATGACAGAGGAAAACATATTTCCTCATACAAATTGATGTAAAACCACTTCTTCATCGTTTTAGAGAGCTAAGAAGTTCCGAATTGTGGTATCACTGGCCAGAGGCGGATCTAATAAACTTTTTTGGGGGTAACATGAGCAAAATGGGAAAACAGTGTCTTGTTTTCAAGAAAATAGACCACAATTGGCCAAAGCGAGTAGAGTTTATCACTTTTAAGGGGATGGCTGGATTGGTTTTCCTTGCATCGGCCACTGGTATGGACATGACAAA
Source organism: Lepas anatifera (assembly GCA_034440635.1). Classification (NCBI taxonomy): domain Eukaryota; kingdom Metazoa; phylum Arthropoda; class Thecostraca; family Lepadidae; genus Lepas; species Lepas anatifera. The sequence continues at coordinate 481,408 of JAOTON010002137.1, forward strand.
TTATATATTGTACTTCGCCTGATTTCGGGAAACAAAGCCATTTGCTGCATCACTACGGATATAAGTGCATGGTACCATTGCGCCCGTTAGAATGAATATTCCATGTTTTCGTTCCTTTACAGAGTTGTCGTGTCATGACTAATTTGCATTTAATGTTGAAGCAGTCTACCTGAAGCAAATTGTACGATGCCTTCAGCATACTCGAAGAAAAGATCCAATGATGAAGAAGGGAGAAGTCAGCGATGGAAAAAAACATGCGGACTGACCTCTGAAGTAGTCCAGGCATCAATTGAAACGATGAGATGACCTTGTTGGTAAATCCCTTCAGCTGCCTGCCAATCAGCTACCGACCAAGCGTAAAATCCTCCAAAGGTACCGAGCCCTCCGCATACAAGAGCCTAGTGCAACGAAGCACTAACTAGCTGGATAGATCGCTTTAGAGGTCCAGGTGATATAAGTCACCGTTCGAGTGCCCTGCAATACTGTTTACAGCAGCTGTCAAAATTTGTCATGCATACGCTAGGCGTGTGGTTAAAGTAATACTGAAATCTGAATCGAGAAACACTTCCATTTCAGCGCCAGCTCTATTAATTTCATCGCCAGCTCATTGCAGTCGGTTATTATTTTCATGGTAACAGTGAAAGTTCTTAAGGAACCTGCAAATGATCATGAGGTCTAACAACAATCCTTCTTCGCAAGAGGACTTCAGTTTCTTCATGAATCAACACCAGGTGCCTAATCCTAGAATTAGATAAAATATTTTCTGCTCACGCTGTTCTTTGTTGTTGTTTTTCTGGCGATACTCTTCGACAATCTCTCCATGGTCCCCGCCGAGCACCTTCAAGTCAAGCAGATTGCAGAGCTAATCGCCCTCTTTCATGACCCATACTTCTTGCAGGCCCTACTGACTGCGGGAACTCCACGGCTTGACCTCAGGCTGTTCCAGGACATGAAGACCTATTCAGGGCAGCTACCAAGTGCTGCGAAAGCCACACAGTGCTCTATCATGCGTCAACCCTGGCATCTCACGGGGGAAAACGCCGTCCTCTGGTTGTTTGGTGAGGGTGTGTCAACAGATGAAAATGCAGAGGTAGCAACTGCACTCCTGACAGTCACATAGCCAGGAACATTGGCACAGGGAAAGCCGATGTTGTCAGGAGCAGATAAGCTGAGGCTCTGTGACTTCGTCCGACCGCACTCCTGGCTGGCATTCAGGTGGATGAACGTCAGCAACCAGTGCTTACCACCCAGGAATCGGCGAGTGATACAGACTTCATCTGTATGAACGCTTTCATGGAAAACCTAGCAGTCACAAACGAAACGATCGGTGAAAATAAATCATGGACTACACCAACGTTGCCCGTGAAGGTGACATGAGGGCTCGGAACTGACAGTAGCCTGCGCACACCGTCTCCAAGCGCCGAATCTCGAAAAAGAGCTGGATGGCGTGCACGTGTAAAAATATTAATATAGAACTAGAAGGAGCAGTCTAACAACATTTTGTCTGAGAACAAGTTTCCTTTCCCATTCATGGGCTTCCGAATAAACACATTAAAGCCATTGGCTTGATGATATGGTGTGTCGTTTTGACTGCACCAATCGGTTGCAAAAAAAAAATGAAACAATCATATTTGTGCAATGAACGCCCACTTTCCATGCCATTCACAGTCCCAGGGAAAAGCAATCTAGCTATGCCCTTGAAAGCGGTTAAATTGTACAGACTGTGATGATTCTGGTCCATTTTCTTGAAAAAATTTTTCCCCACATTTCCCGCGATACCCCAAAAAAGTTTATAAGATCCGCCTCTGGCCAGGGATCTCGCAATTCGAAACTTCTTAACTCCATAAAAGCATCAAGAAGTGGTTTTACATCAATTTGAATGAGGGAAATAGGTTTTTCTGTCATAAGCTTTCATATAAACCAATTTTCAAGCCAATACAACGGTTTTCCATTTTCATCAGTTTAAGGGGGCGGGGAGACCAAACCTCAAAGCATCGATTCAAAATTTTGCATGCTCATTATTAACTCAAAGGAGAATGCGGTGTCAACTGGCAAGCTTGCACAGACGAAAAAGTGGTATTTTGGGACACCTTAATTACTCCTGACACGACAATTCTGTAAAGGAACAAAAACATGGTATATTTCTTCTAACGGTCACAACGGTGTAAAGGAGTACTTCAGAGGTCGGCCTGCATGTTTTTCCCGTTGCTGACTTGTCTCTTCTTCATCATTGGATCTTTTCTTCGAGTATGCTGAAGGCATCGTACAATTTGCTTCAGGAAGACCGCTTCAACATTAAATGCAAATTACTCATGACACGACAACTCTGTAAAGGAACGAAAACATGGAATATTCATTCCAACGGTCACAATGGTACCATGCACTTATATCCGTAGTGATGCCGCAAGTGGCTTTGTTTCCCGAAATCAGGCGAAGTACAATTTATAATTTGTCATGTCCATACCAGTAGCGGATGCAAGGAAAACCAATCCAGCCATCCCCTTAAAAGTGATAAAACTCTACTCGCTTTGGCCAATTGTGGTCTATTTTCTTGAAAAAGACACTGTTTTCCTATTTTGCTCATGTTACCCCCAAAAAGTGTATTAGATCCGCCTCTGGCCAGTGATACCACAATTTGGAACTTCTTAGCTCTCTAAAACGATGAAGAAGTGGTTTTACATCAATTTGTATGAGGGAAATATGTTTTCTTCTGTCATAAGCTTTCGAATGAACCCATTTTTGAGCCAATTCAACGATTTTCGATTTTCACCAGTTTTGGGGGGCGGGGGGACCAAACCTCAAAGGATCGAATCCAAATTTTTCATGCTCATTTTTAACTCAAAGGAGAATGCGGTGTCAACCGGCAAGCTTGCACAGACGAAAAAGTGGTATTTTGGGACACCCTAATGTTGGCTATTTCATGTTTTTTTATTGGTGCTCTGTTGTGCTGGTGCATTTATCATTGAGTAAATGTTTTTTATTGTAAACATACTTGCCTTAACGAAGTGTACAAAAAGTGTGCCGGTAAGGGACTTGTTTTTTTCTCTCAATAATGTTTTCTCCCTTTGACCCCAGACAAAAATGAAAATGCCTGCCTTGATTAATATGCGATGTTTTTTCTTCTCCATTTCTTCCACATGCCTGACGCACACCATGTTCAGCAGGGCCTGGTGGTCTGACACTGCTCAGCAGGGCCCGGTGGTCTGACACTGTTCTCAGCAGGGGCCATGGTCTGACACTGCTCAGCAGGGGCCGGTGGTCTGACACTGCTCAGCAGGGGCCGGTGGTCTGACTTTGTGGGCTCAGCAGGGGCCGGTGGTGTGACACCGTGTTCTCAGCAGGGGCCGGTGGTCTGACACCGTGTTCTCAGCAGGGGCTGATGGTCTGACTCTGTGTGCTGCAGGGGCCGATGGTCTGACTCTGTGTTCTCAGCAGGGGCTGGTGGTCTGACACTGTTCTCAGCAGGGGCCGGTGGTCTGACACTGTTCTCAGCAGGGGCCGGTGGTCTGACAGTGCTCAGCAGGGGCCGGTGGTCTGACACTGTGTTCTCAGCAGGGGCCGGTGGTCTGACACTGTTCTCAGCAGGGGTCGGTGGTCTGACACCGTGTTCTCAGCAGGGGCCAGTGGTCTGACACCGTGTTCTCAGCAGGGGCCGGTGGTCTGACACGTGTTCTCAGCAGGGGCCGGTGGTCTGACACCGTGTTCTCAGCAGGGGCCAGTGGTCTGACACCATGTTCTCAGCAGGGGCCGGTGGTCTGACACTGTTCTCAGCAGGGGCCGGTGGTCTGACACTGTGTTCTCAGCAGGGGCTGATGGTCTGACTCTGTGTGTTCTCAGCAGGGGCCGATGGACGGTGACCTGGTAGTGACTGTGCTGTTCGACTTCGAGTACCGCGGCAGTGATGGCGAGCTGGTGTACATGCGGAAGAACGAGGAATTCCTGCTGCTGCAGCAGACCAACAGCGACTGGTGGCAGGTGGGGGTTCTCGCACACTCACACGCACAGTTAAAAATTAAAGACGAGACGTTGCTATGGCTTATGGCGAAGTGAGTAGATTCACTTTGAGATACAAGACAGATAGGCCTAGTGCATGAAAAGTTAAACTTGCTGTGGAAATGATGTTATATGCTTGAAGAAGTTGTTGGAGCAGGCTTTACCCTTATATAGGCAGCCGAGACAGCAGCACCGACCGTGCTCTCCATACTGCGGTGCGGGCGGCAGACTATGGTGTGGGCAGCTGCTCTGTGAATTGTGCGACCGTCAGACGCTCAGTTTCGTGCCGCAGGTGATACGCAGCGGGGAGCGTAAGCCGTTCTACGCGCCGACCCAGTACCTTCGTCTGGAGCGGCACGACCGGCCGCTGCTGCCTCCCAAGGGCCGCCGGCTTGCACGTGACAGCCGCCGGTGAGAGGTCCTCTTCGCGTTTGCCTCTGCTGGCTCGTTTGTATTGGCCCGATTCCGACAGTTATTCCAGTGTTCGGATGTTGCCATGTGTACCTTGGGGCTTAACCACTCACCGACTGCTGAGGTTATCTGGGATCGTCAATTACCACCCTGTTTGGAGCATATCTTTTATGGAGATGGGAAATTCGATGCGGAATAATATCGCCATACACTTATTTCTGTGAAATTATTTACCTACTGTGTGTTTTGTTGATTGCAAGAGCCCTTTTCTTCCGACATGTTAGTGAAAGTGTAGCTCACTGCTGCGGGCCCATCTCTTTCAGCTACTACTGTGGCAATAGGAATCCGCAGTGTCGGCTTCCTCTTGCACTTTGTTGTGACACTTCCAAGATCAGTGGCCTCGTGTGTTCGTGTGTGGACCTGACAGCTGGACTGTGGGTGCTGACCGGTTCGTTGCTGCAGGGCGCCTCTCTCCATCACTGACGCTGAGCGCCACATCAGTGCCGGCGATGACGCCGACGCTCACGTCAGTCGGCGCCGCTGCAACTCCCTGGAGGACGCCGCCGCCGCCGCCACCGGCTCCAGCGCCGAGACCCTGGAACGGAGTCCGCCGCCAGAGCCGGCCGACGACCCTGACGCCGCTGAACAGCCGCGGCCGGCCACACGGCACCGCCGGCCGCGCATCAGCAAGGACCTCTGGTCTCGCCGCAAGTCGTGGTCGCTGGACGAGCGGAGCCGCACCTGGGAGCTGGTGCGGTCCGAGCCGGCGCCGGCCGCCAGCACCAACAGCCTGAACGACGGCCGGCGGCGGCCCCAGCGGGCTCCCGCCAACGATGCTGCCATCGTGGAGACGCGCAACCTGGGCGTGTGCGCGGCGGCGGCAGCGCGGCTGATGGAGCCTCCGCCGGAGCCGGCGTCCGCCCCAGATGGCGTGGCAGTTGTGGAGTCGTGTCCGCCTGATGGTGGTGAGGTGTCTGACGGACCGGCAGTCTCGACACGGACCGGGCCCACCTCCGAGTGTGCGGAGGACGCCGGTGCAGTAGCAGCAGCGGTGTCACTGCCGGGGCCGCCGCGACCTCTGCCTGCACCGCGGCCGCACCGTCAGCCGGCGCCCTCAGTAGATGGCGCTACGTCGGAGACTAGTGATGCTGCTCAGGCATCCAGTTCGACTGACGCCCCCGCTGCAGTGGCGCCGGCGCCAAAACCAGGGGTGGAAAGTAAGAGGCTACGGCAGGAGATGAACAGGCTGATGAGTCGGATGAAGCGGGAGCAGAGGCGCGCGCAGCACGCCGGCGAGGTGGCGCGCCCTCTGGCGGGGGTGGCGGCGGCCGAGGTGCCACCGGAGAGTCCACGCGACAAGTTCAGGAACACTGTCGAGATTGTGAGGGAACTAGTGGCAGCTAAAAGGGAGGCCAGAGCGGCGACGGTGCCGACAGTCAGACCTTCAGCGCTGGCTGCGGAGCCGGCGAATGTGTCCAGTGTGGTTGTCCTACATGAAGGGGGCAGTTCAGCCGCCCCCGGACGAGTGCCATCGACCCGTGTGAACGTGCCAAAGACTTGTGAAGTGAACAAACTGAGCGGGAAAGATCAGGCGAAGAGCACATACTCGCTGAATAGTCTGGACCGGCCGGGCAGTCACAGCGGAGAGCTGAGCTCTCACTCCGAACTGGGCTCGCGATCTGACCTGGGCTCCCAGTCCGACCTGGGCTCTCGTCCCGAGCTGGGCTCCAGGTCAGATCTGACCTGTCGTCCCGAGCTGGGCTCCGGCTCCGATCTGAGGGTGCTCGGCTCTCAGGGTAATCTCAACCAGAGCGGCCCGCGGCCGGACCTGCTGCCGGCCCAGGAGACTGGTGTCGACCCCAGCCCAGCCAGCTTCCTCCGCCAGAGCTCTTACGACCGCAGCCTCAAGTCCTTCTCCACCTTCTCCAACCTTCTCTCGGCGCGAAACGAAATGGCGAACCATAACGCCAGTTTTAAGCGGACGGCGGAGCGGCTGGCGCGCGCGCCCGAGCAGCAGAGGCGGCCAGGGGCGGCGCCGGTGCCGCCCACGGTACCAGTGACTGTACCGCCCACGGTAACGCCGACGGTACCGCCCACAGTGCCGCTCGCAGCTGCCGCCCGGCAGGCGGAGCCGCCGCGGCCGCCGGTACCGCCCAAGCAGCTGTGGCTGCGGCCCCGGCTGGGCTCTGCCGGCGGCACGGTGCCCGCCAGCTCCGCAGCCACCACACCGGACGACGCCGACTGGTCCGGCTCGGAAGTCACCGAGAGCGAACCCAGCGGCTCCTTCGAGAGACTGGACCAGGTACGGCACGCCGTGGCTACCGAGCCGGCGGCGAGCACGCAGCGCTCTCCGGGGCCGATAGAAAATGTCGAAAATAATGTATTTAAAGTGGGATTTGTTACAGAAAAATGGAACATTTCTAAAGAAGGTTTTTGTGAATCGAATACAGGAAAGTTTTGGGCTTGGCAAGTTGTCGAGAAAGATTTGACTTGAATTCCATATCGGTATCGAAATTGAGTCCACTCCGACCTCGGGCTTCGTTTTAGTCTTTATCTTATCACCGAACATATTCAGTCGTTAAATCTGGGATGTCATTGCTTAGGAGATAATCGCACCTCTATTTGATACAAGAAACACCGTCCCAAGCTTACAGCCAGAAATGTGAGTCGGAGTTGGTTCTGGAGTCAACAGCCCACTGTTCCAGGGGAAAATAATACTTGGGCAAGGCACGAATTCTTACGCAGTGGGCTTTCAGACAATTATCGATTTTCCGCCGTGCGCCATACTAGAAAATTTACGCATCATAAGAAACATGTGGAATTTTACGCATTTCCGTAAAGATCAAGTAAATACACTTTGCTTATATGTTTTTATTTTTCTTTGATAATTCTGTAACACTTTCCACGGAACCATTCCCGAATCAAATACCATTTTTCTCAATCCTTAACACTGTTGGAAGTTAATCACGATTTCAAAGTAGTCCCATCTTACGCTTCGGATTTTTGCTCGCTTTATGCCCAAAAGTCTTGGGGAAACGTAGAGGACTTCGAGTGGTTCGCTCTGAATGTTTTTAAGGCAATGCCGCCACTCTTCTCTGTACGCATCTTTACATTATGCGTCCTGGGATGGGAAACTTACGCATATGGCCGGAGCTCCCAAATTTTACGCCGTGGCTTCTCGGCGCAAATCAAATTTTATTTCCCCCTGGACTGTTCAACCTGCTGTGCCGCTGAAGTCGCCGGCACGCCGCGTCGCTCTGTTGTGTTCGTGTTGCCCCGCGCCGGTGTGCCGCTCCACACGGTTGTCACTGCGGCGCCCGCCGGCAGGGCGCCGAGTCGGGCGCGGCGCTGTGTTTCGCCAACCCGCTGCGGGGCAGGTCGCTGCTGAGCCGGTCGGCGGATCAGCTGCCAGTGCCGCGGCCCCGCACCCGACTGCCGGAGGTGGGTACCGCGCCCAATGCACCTCCGCTAAATTTACCCGCACGAGAGTTGTTTGTACACGCACGAAATTTGTGGGCGTGCAGTGTTAAGGTGTTTTATGTGCCATTGATTTATAGATGCGTTTGGATGGATAAGTGTTGTTTACTTTATTTCTACCTCTTAAATTCAATCGGCAACGATCGGAAATTGTTATGACTGGGCCAGTGACGGATTCAGGAATTTGGGTAGAGGAGGGGTAAAGCCCCAGGGGTGATTGATAACACCTAGGGTGTGCACTTCTTGCACTCTGAGGGAAGCCCGCCCTACGCAATTTTGGATGTTTTAAGGTAAGTTTCTTATTGGGAAGTTGCGTTGCAAATTTGGCCAAAGGGGTGTTACTGTCTGAATAGAGATGGTCAAGCTTCTAGACGGGGATGAATGGTTCAGTGGATAGCATGAAAGTCTCTTGAGCCAGTGGTCCGGGGTTCAAGTCCGGGCAGAGCCTGTGAATGAGTTGATCTGACCCTAAAGAGTGAGAGTTGGCGACGCCGTATAACCTTAGAAGTTGTAGCGTTGTTACAAACCCCAACTAGTCGGACGGCCACGAACAGTGAAGGGCGCCAGAAAACCATGCCATGCCAGATTCATCTTCTAGAGTCCATTTTGAGGCGCCTGTACTGCTCATGTCTTGCATTTTAAGGGTGTTAAGGGCACATTCGGCACCCGACATGGGTTCCCAGCGTCCAAGAATAGGTGGCACCAGGGACCTAAGGGGAATTCTCCCTTGGCCCCCTTGGATCCGTCCCTGGACTAGGCTTCGCCGTGTTCCGAGTAATGTCAGAACCTCTGGTGTTTCTGGTGTTGTGGGCGCGTTCATTCTTCGTATTTTGCTCAGAGGGTTTCAATGGTGCCCTTAAACCCAACTAGCTAACATTGTTATCAGAGATCAGTGTTAGCAATTTTACTCGAAACCAAATCGGCGACATTCTGACTGGCTAGTGTTCCGCTGCCATGCCGCCGCCTCCGTTGGCCCTCGACCCTTTGGCTTGACTGGCACGCATGGCTGGGTCACGCCATGGCTGCGTGTGTACAGTCGGCCGGTGCATGGTTGTGCGTCGCGAGCTGTGAACGATGCACGGGGGGCTCAGTGTTCTGTTCTGAGAGTATCAGCTGTCTAGCCTCAGGCGGTCCGTCCAGCGACCGGGCTTCTGTCCATGGCAATGCTTGATGACTGAACGGGCGATTTGTGAGTCTGCGTATGACTGAGTTTCCAACCTAACTAGTTCGGGTTAGCGTTAAGGCTTCCAGTTCCGTTCCTTCCATGTTCATCAGTGTTTATGTTCCATTACGCTATTGGTGGAGTTATCTCAATAAGACGGCTGTAATCACTTAGTGGTGAAGATAAAATCTAGATAAATACGAGGACTGGTAACAGGGCAGGGTGAGATATGCGCAATATCTGACCGTCAAGTTTACTATAAAGTTTCAAGCTTGTCAATAATGTAAGCTCAGAACGTTAATATAGCTTTAATTAGCATGGTATAATCAGGCTAGACATGTTCATCAATCTATGGTTAGCAGCAGAATTGGCTTCATGAATTCTGCAGGGGCCGGACGTGTAAATGACGTTCCCTATTGTCAGTTAACACGAGCTGTGAGGCGCGATAATCTGGAAGGGAACAACTAAAGGGACGGAATTCTACCGGTGAATTTCGGAACAAGATATAATTGATTCTATGATGCAAAACGAGTACTGCGATGTTTCAGATATGTCAACAAAAATGTGAATGACGTATTGTGAGGCCTTTTGAGCCATTGCGTTTTATCAGGGGCGTCGCCACCGGGGGGCCAGGGGCCCGGCCCTCCACTTTTCGGCCAAAAATTTCCTGATCTCAGTCAAAATGGGAGAAAACCGGACATTTGTATAACCCGCCGCTGCAGAAGGCAACGAGGAGCCCAAATTCGAACAGTATTTGGTCCTAACGTGGAACGTTTTTTGTCAGCGTCAGTTTGAAGTTTGGCTGCCCCCTCCCCCCACTTTTTGCCGGTGGCGACGCTTATGCGTTTTATGATATCAACAATCTGGGATATTAAACTTTATGTTTTCAGATTTTCTTTCTTTTTGTTTGGGAATTTAAATGTACCAACGTCGATGTTATACCTTGTCGTAGTTTTAGGGAATTAACTAGGCTTCGACTAGGGAAAGTCGTAAAATTCTGCCTCTGGATGGGCTCGATCCCGCGACCCTTGACTCGCTGCAAAGGTCGCGTGATCGAGCCGACCTCGTGTATTGACCGGCTGCGCCATCCAGAGCTCAAAATGTCTACTAAATGGCGGTCAGAAAATACAGGCTCACTTACCGTTCTGGTTGAAACCAGACTAGGCCAAAGGAACAAATGCTGCCAAGTGATGCGATGTTACCCGGCACAAAGTGTAGCATTCTCTTTAAAACGTCTCCACAACCTGTGCTCCCCACCAGAGGGCCGGCTTGGGACATCTCTTAGAAACAACAGATGGCATCGGATGGTTTGGATGGGGTGCGGGGGGGAGAGTCGGGCTAACTTCCTATCACTGCATGTGACAAAAGAACAGAGCATCTTGTCTTGTAAGATGATCATCTAAAGGCTTTAAAATAGAAACATTTGCTAGATACTCTCGCAAAAGTTCACAAATGATATTCAATCTGGCCGCCACAAACGACTTTCACAAATATTTACCCCTGTACGTGGTAGGGGTAGAACCTGAAGACTGCGGTGCTGATGTAGCCGCTCTGTAACGGTTTAAACCCCCCGCCGACGAGCCGAGAGCGGCGTGTAGTTACTGTGGAGACTGTACACGGTGGTGTGGGGCCAGCAGTCGCAGGTGGCGCCACCAGTGCCGCACATTCTGGAGCAGCCCCAGCGCAGTCTGTGGGACGGCTGGGAGGAGTTTCTGCACCGCGGCAGGAAGTACTACTACAACGTCGACACCGGCTGTAGCACGTGGAAGCCGCCGCGGCGCGCTCTCAAGTCGGTGAGTGCCGCCCGGCCACGTCAGCCTGGGGCTGCCAGGGCTTTCAAATACGTGGCTTCTGCTGAAGAACGCCTTCAGCTGAGTTTCATTCCCCCCCTTAAAAAACTGAGGCTGCTGAACTAGATAGTTAGCAGTAGTAGAGAATAATGGTTAAAACTTAGTAATGGTTGTAACTATGATAAACTTATTTTGGATCACTGTCTAAAAAAACACGCGTACACTCACACTGGGAAGAATTGAAATTCATGCTTAGGTGTCCCCATATGTATCATTCAGAGTTTTAGTAATTCATTGGCTTTTCAAATGAAGCTGCTAAATTTTATGACATTAATTTTGAGCATGAATTACCCCTAGGTGGTTTTGGGGCTTGTCTGTGTTGGCAACTCTTACTGTTTCTTTTCGTGAGCACTCTGTGTAAATGCTCATCTACTAACACTCTGTAACCCCTGCATATTTTTTTGTTTGCTGAACGAATTGTTTTCCTTTTTGTGTGTCAATAGGGCCTTTTTTCAATCAAATTTTTAGATTTTGTGGCCCTAAATTCTGGTCCGGTGCTTTTAGTGAGCAGGTATCATCTAAGGGTAGGATCGATTCAGCCGACGGGCACTCTCTGTGTTCGAACTAGGAGAGAGCTGGTAGACTATGAATAGTAGCTGGGGATCACACTCTGTTTGTATTGTATTATTGTGGGTGGAAAACGATAAGGAAAATATGTTTCAACAAATGTCAAGAACTTATAATTACCATTAAATCAATCGATCTAAATGAAAACGCCTTCTCCATCCTGCGTTTGAATACGAGTTCAATGCAAAATGAACTGGAGAAGTATCAACATGCCTTTTGCTCCGAGTATTTCGTCATCTGCTGTCTGCATTTTGGAAACCTGGCTCAAGGAAGAGTCCTTAACATATTCCAAAATAAGCAGCTGCAAGTTTCTGTCGTCGTGCAAAAGAAACGAACAAGGTGGAGCCATCGCTGTGTACCTGCACTAAAAAAGATACGAAGCGACGAGAAGGAACTATCCGCAAAGTAACATTTATTGCATCAACATTTAATGAAATATCCTCCAAAGGAGATCACTGAATGAAATAGGATTAGACATATCTGGAAACCACCCTATAAAAACGATGAAGTGTTTTGTGAAGAAACGCGATATTGTAACAGGAAAAAGTGCAAATATTGAGCCGATGTTCAACATTTGTGGGGGGACGTCCTCCTAATTCGCGAGTAGGAGGGATGCCTTCCCTGTTCACCGATATCGGCATCGCTTTGGATATCCATGCTCAGCTTTTTTACTCTCATGTTACGTCACATTTTTTCCTTAAATTTCTAAGGGAACAAGAACTGGAACGATTGAATGACAACCGCTTTCCAAATGACGGGTCCAAAATCAGAACCTCTGGTGTAATCTTTGGTAGCATACCGGACCATTTTCCAGCTTTCATATATATATATATATATATATATATATATATATATATATATATATATATATATATATATATATAGAATAATATATATATATAGAATAATATATAATATATAGATAATATAATATATATATGTATATATATATATATATATAAATGTAACTGTTGTGAAGAACTCAGGCGACATTGTAACGTTTTGACCTGCGCAAGCGACATTGCAATGTTTTGACCAATGCATTGCGCTAAGAGACCTTTCAACGATACGTTCTGGACAATATCAGATTGGTGCATCTCTTTGGAAGGCTATTGATCTACAAACTGACCAGCTATTGATCTACAAACTGCAAACTAGATAGAATTAGCATTGTCCTGTTATGGGCTTCATGTGTGTAATCAGACAATTTTCTCCTGTTATCCTGATATCAATCCCACACCACTAATCAAACGGTATGTAAGTGTTTCCGTGGTTTCTTATTAAAATACAGAACAGATTATTGTGCCGGTATGGTTCTGCTCCTGTGAGTGTGTATGAGTGAAAGCGCCGTGTCTATTGTGCACATGGTGTGTTTGTTTGCACGACTGAGTGAGATCAGCTGTGCGTTTAAAGCTACCTGTTGAATGTCTGCTCTATGTGTGTGGGCGTGTGTGCTTATGCAAGTAGTTATGGCTAAAGGTTTGCACTTATTGCTGCTTTGCTTCTATTCCCCGTGAGTGTAGCATGCTCTGCCTCCACTCCACATTCTCTCTCTCTCTCTCTCTCTCTCTCTCTTCTCTCTTCTCTCTTTTTTCTCTCTTCCTTTTTTCCTTCTCTTTTCTTTTTTTCTTTCTCTCTCTCTCTCTCTCTCTCTCTCTCTCTCTCTCTCTCTCTCTCTCTCTCTCTCTCTCTCTCTCTCTCTCTCTCTCTCTCTCTCTCTCTCTCTTCTCTCTCTCTCTCTCTCTCTCTCTCTCTCTCTCTCTCTCTCTCCCTCTCTCTCTCTCTCTCTCTCTCTCTCTCTCTCTCTCTCTCTCTCTCTCTCTCTCTCTCTCTCTCTCTCTCTCTCTCTCTCTCTCTCTCTCTCTCTTTCTCTCTTTCTCTCTCTCTCTCTCTCTCTCTCTCTCTCTCTCTCTCTCTCTCTCTCTCTCTCTGCGCTTATTTGATTTCACCCAAAACTCCCTGCATACCATTTCCGCAAGTTTTAAGGTTCAAAGTAAAGGGGCTTACTATGTTATGTCAAACCAGGAAATAATTTATTTTTATCTGGCAGCGCATGTCACGTTATAAATCTTACCAAATGCCATGGCCGCGCAACCTGACAAGTTGCAAGCCGCCGCAAGCTGTCAGATTCGTGATTCCACTTGATGCTTAGGTTAAGGCAGTGTAGTAAGACAAGAAACGATATTTTTGTTTTGAACGATTTGAGGTCGAGACAAAATACGATTTGCTGATTTTCAGTCCTATCTTGTCCATAATTTGTTTCTTTTATAATTTCGAAAAAGTGGTCTACTCCCTTTTACTGGTGGCGGAGACACTAACCCCACCATCCGAACGAGCACTTCCCGCCATGACGGCTTAATTTAGAAGCCAAAGTTAAACATCCCGCAGTACATGGGGATGGCCGCCCCGCTCAGGTCACCCTCTCACCATTCAGTTGCCAGCCGTCTGCGTCGGATGAATAGTGAGCGCCGGAGCGTCTCAGTTGAATTGATCCAAATCCTTCTCCAGCGCCCTGTGCCGGCATATTTTTCGGAGCAGGGGCCGGAGCCTAACTCTCTTTTAACTAAGATCCAAGGGCGACTTAGACCATGCTATTGTTTTATAACGTGTTGGAATAGTGCCGAGGACTCTTGTAATATGTGCAAAATTGTACCATAAGCATTCTGGCTATAACATAATGCTCGAATTTTTTGTTTTGCAGAGTGTGCCGCGACTTGCCAAATCTTATGTTGTGGTGTTAACGTACGGCGCTGTTGTCGTTGGGATCGTGGTTGGAGCACGCCTGGATCTGTTTGAATTAGGTGGCGGTCATTTCCACAGAGACGCGGAGACCCGACCCCACACCCGAACGAGCAACCCCAATGGAGGGTTAATTTGAAGCCAAGTTTAACGTCCCAAAGACGGACGGCCGCCCCGCTGGTCACCCTCCCACCGTATTGCGCCGACCTGTTCGTGGGTAAACTATTGCGCCAGCGTTCGGAACCGATCCAGCCTGACATGCACGCCACTGCATGCTGAGCAGCGGGCGGAGCCCAACACTCACCAACTGAGTGAATTCCTAGAGAACCTCCTAGAAACTAGAAATTCCTAGAGAAATATCAGCAATTCGTTGAGCTTAATGTTTCACGTGGTTTTGCGATAGAAGATAGCTACATTTTATTTGTTTGTCTCAAAGTCAAGTGATAAGCTGAGGGAGCTCTTGAAGTTCATTTTCTGCTTCGACTGGAATTTTTTTCAACCATTTTACACTGAAAGGTAGAGCTAGTTTTGGATTGCTTGTGTTGTCCAGTGTCTTTTTTTGCGTGCCTGCGAGCTTCAAATCACGAGGCTGTCACTAAAATTAGGCGCGGATTGTTTTGTTTTCATGTTTTATCGTGTGATTATTCTCTGACTTTTTAGCTTATGGTCCTGAATCAACAAGCGTGAACTAAGTTATTGTCGTTATGCTTTTTAGGATGTTTCCTATTGTTAGGTATGCCGAGTTTGTTTAAAGTAGAACATAACAGACAGTGTGCCACTGGCCAGGGCCGGGTGTTTGCTGTTGTCGTGTCGGCTCCATTGTGTGGCGTTGCGTCGCAGCCGAGCATCAGCCCGGAGAAGGCCGAGTCGGAGCGTGACAGCGAGCCCGGCACCCCGGTGCTGGAGGTGGACGTGCCTCAGGTGCCGATCCCCGCCGGCTGGCGGCGCCGCGTCGACTCCACCGGCGAACTCTGCTACGTACGCGACACCTCCCCCACCCGGGTAAGTCTGACACCTGCCCCGCCCGGGTAAGCGTGAGACCTGCCCCGCCCGGGTAAGTCTGATACCTGCCCCGCCCGGGTAAGTCTGATACCTGCCCCGCCTTGGTAAGTCTGTTACCGCCCGCCCGGGTAAGTCTGATACCTGCCCCGCCCGGGTAAGTCTGACACCTGCCCCGCCCGGGTAAGTCTGACACCTGCCCCGCCCGGGTAAGTCTGACACCTGCCCCGCCTTGGTAAGTCTGTTACCTGCCCCGCCCGGGTAAGTCTGATACCTGCCCCGCCCGGGTAAGTCTGACACCTGCCCCGCCCGGGTAAGTTCTGACACCTGCCCCGCCCGGGTAAGTAAGATACCTGCCCCGCCTTGGTAAGTCTGATACCTGCCCCGCCCGGGTAAGTCTGATACCTGCCCCGCCCGGGTAAGTAAGATGCCCACCCCACCCGGGTAAGTGTGATACCTGCCCCGCCCGGGTAAGTGCGACACTTCCCCAGCCCTACTTGACTCCCCCCGCCCCCGCTCCAACAAAGAGCATCGGGAAGTAGGGCGCCTCTCCCTGGGCCACTTTTTTAAATCAATATCACGGCGCATTTCTCGAGAAGTTTTGGCGTTTTATGGGGTTTGGCTTCTTATGTAGGGCACCCGACGTTGACCGCTGTATATGTTTGTGGTTTTGATTTCTTTATGTCTCTGTCCCAACCATCAGCTTTTAATAGGTATATTCATATGGAATAAGCCGTGGTGCGGAGAAGGAGCGGCTGAAGTGCGTGGCTGGTGTCCGCGCGTTTCTTTGTAACAAGAAACTCAGTTGATGCCGCCCTGTCGTATTATGCTCCGTGCTCACCTTGGATGGATTTGCTCCGCACGCTGAGTCAATTGTCGAAGTGACTGGGCCTGGTAGGAAATGTGTTGAGGGGGGTGTCTTCGCCCTCTGGCGATAGTGCAAAGAAATGTCGGACATGGCTGCCTGCGTTTGTGCAATGATTCATTGTAAAGAAATTGGGTATACTGGACATTCAAAGGTATACCAAGGGCTCATTCATCTGGACATGGAAATTCGGGCCCAAGTCTGGTGGCCGTAGCTTGTACGTGGCAAGAAACAACCTTGTTGCCCTTCCGCTCCAAACCCTGGATATTTGGGTTGTGTGCTGTGGGCAGGTGAGAGGTTGCTTTGGAAGGCGTCCAAACAGCTACAAGACTCCCGTTTTTATCACGTCCGGAATGTCCCGGGTTCAAGTCCCGACAAGTTCCGTGGTACAAATCTCCATAGTCTTCTCCCACACATTGTGCACTGATGACCTTGGGACCGATCCGTCTTTAAACCTCAACAATTAGCATGGTACCGGAGAGGACAATGACTATGACACGGGCAGGAGGTGCCGTTTCGCGGGCCTCACCTGGACGCCGTCTGCTTCCAGCCCGGCTCGGCCGTTGCTTGTAGTCGCTGTTGGGTCGGAGCGGTGGCACTCTCTGATGCAGCACTTTCAGCTGTTGCCCGTCTCGGCTGAACTGGCCTGTGCTGCGGGACAGAGCCGGCCGCTGCAGCGGCTGTCAGGCCGGCTTATCGGCGGGCCGACCGACGCCGCTGCAGCTGACTGTTCGTCTCAGCCGCGTCCCTGCCGGTCCCCACTCACACGCCGCACCAGGGCCGGCTACTGCGCTCCTCGGCTGAGTAATACCGACGAGTTCAACACACTGATCACCCGGTGGCGAGTACGCAGGGAGGCGGCGTGTGCGCCGTCGGTTTCACGTGACCTCCTCCAGCCGGAAGCGGCCGGCGTCACGTGACCTCACCCCGGCGGAAGTGACCGGCGTTTCCCGGATCTGACGCGATAGCGGTCAGGCCGCCCCTGCCGCCAGGGACGGGCGGCGCCAGCCCGCTCCTGACGTCCCGCCTGCATGAAACTGGACCGCAAACCGCAGACCTTTTTTGGTTTGTCCATTCAGCCTCCATTCGTTCGCTTCTCCTGGGTACATTCCCTCCGCAGAAGACCTGTGCCAAACGCCGCCCCGCGTTAGCGGGCTGGCTCCGCCGCTGCGCGTGCCTTCGCTCCGCAGCAGCCTCCATCTTGGTTGGGCGCCGTGAGGAGATGAGCGTTAGTGGTGATTTGGATGAGGTGGGGCCAGGTCGGCCGGCTGCGCCATGTACGACGACGACGTGATCCGGCGACCTGTGGTGCTGCGCGCGCACAGAGCAGCGCGCCGCTCGTGCTCCGAGACCCGACTGAACTGCGTGTCCGAGATCAACTTACAGCAGGTAAGGCGCCGTCCAACGGGCCGTGCGTCCAGCTCGCGCTGCCCCCCATACACTGACTCGAGACCGATACCTGTCGGTTTTCGAGATGATGTTTGACCTGACACCAGAGCGGTGCTGTGGTGTGTAGGGTTGCCGTCCATTGCGGCCTTAGCTGCGTGCTAGACAGCAGTGACACCTAGCGGCGCGCGGAGACACGCCGGAGGCCGCGCCGCCCGTATCTGTCCCGCTTCCTGTTGGTGCGCCGGACGCGCTGCTGTTTTCACCGCGGCCCAGCGCCTCCCAGAGCCTTGGCTTTGCTCCTTTATTGAGCGGTGCTGCTGGGTACGATCTCGGGTGTAGTGAATGGTGAATCGCTGTAAGCCCGCTCCGGTTTTCGTGTGAGCAGCAAATCCCAGGAGTAGTAGTAGTTGTGCCGTGCGACGTTCTCGCTCTCGTGGCTTGTCAGCTCCGAGGTGTGACACGACTGGACAGTGCGCGGCTACCTTCGGCGACGCTCCCAAATCTCTGAGATCCAAGGACTGAGACCGGGCTCTGAGGATCACCGCTGAGGTACGAGAACCGCCGGTGGGGACTGAGCATGCACCGGTGGGGACACCGGCGCGCCGCCAGTGACCAGCTGTGCTGGATCCGCCAGTGGTCTCGACTGGTGGTGCGGGCTCCCACAGCTGAGTCGCCGCCCCAGGCCGACTGTGAGGACGTGCTGCTGCGGCGAGCTGCCGGATCACCTGGGCAGCCGGCCCGCCAGCTCAGCAGCCGACACAGCGACCAGGAGGCCAGCACCACCAGCCGGGACGTGGTCAGTCCCAAACGGCACAGCGCAGAGCAGCCGGCCCTGAAGCGCCAGAGCGCCGCCGAGACGCCACCGTCTGAGAAGCGCCCTCTGAAGTTCGGCTGGGAGCGGCGGTCTGAGAAGCCGCTGCCGGCAGGCCATGGAGTTCGCAGGCACAGCGGCGCCGCTGAACTCTCCCGGAAACGGCTCAGCAGCGGCGCCGAGTCCTCCCAGCCTCTGAAACGTCACAGCGGCAGCGAGATGGCCGCACAGCGTCAGGGCGGCGATCTGGTGGCTCCAGCCGACGGTGACGGGTCAGGCCCGCCACCGGCGTGGACTCCCACGGAGCCGGCGTCCGACCACAGCGGGCACAGGCCACCTCAGGTAGCGTCGGCAGCTGAGGACGCCGTCACGGCCTCAGTGCAGCGTCCGCGCTGGATCCAGCTGTGTCCGGGCCCGCACCAGCTGTGCGTGGCGCAGGGGCTGACGCTGTCGACGCCGTCTGACACCGGCAGCGACGACTCCTTCCACACGGCTCTGTGTCGGACTCCCTCGGCCGCGACGCTGCCCAGAACCGTCGCCGACGACGGTCCAGAAAAGCCACAGCTGGGCACAGCAGAGCACTCGTCTGAGGGAGAGGTGGCGGTGTCACGTCGCGGCGCTAAAGAGGTCGATAGTGTCGAAGGCCAACTACCAGAGAGTGGCGCGGAGGACGACTCTTGCTGTCGTCCTGGCCGAAAGGAAGACGTCCGTGGCGTTCCGGCCAGAGCCGCTGTGCTGGAGTGGTCGCCGCGGCCGCGCTCCGGCAGCGACGTGCCATTACGCTGCAGCTGGCAGACCCCAGGTGGCGCCTCTGTCCGTCAGAGGATTGGCCAGATCGAGCGGGAGCTGGCAGAGGCGCGCGGCCGCCCCAGCAGGAGGCCGGTCGGTGTGTCGCCGGCGGCGGTCAGTTGGTATCTGGGGCACGATCCATATGGGGAGTAGAATGCACCACCTCTTGTTTTTTTATAACGCACCGAGTTCTAAGGTCATGTTGGTCTCCGCCTCGCACCCCGTTGAGGAGGATGTCGGGAATCCAATACCATTTATTCAATGAACCCATTAGGGCTTAAACCCGGCACCAATGGCAGAGCAAGCACGCGCAGTACCGTTGACGGACGCATATGCCTTAGTGCATTTCCACGGCTTATTTTGTTTGTATTCATTTTCTCGTGAGTTGCTCATCTGAATGTTGTAGTATCATTTACTTTGTCAGCATTTTGTTGAAAGGCTGTTGCTGCACCACTGTCCTGCCTGTCTGGTATCAACTGCGGCCGTCAGTGATGTGTACTGATGTGTGCAGCAGGATCCGCGGCCGTCAGTGATGTGTGCTGATGTGTGCAGCGGGATCCGCGGCCGTCTGTGATGTGTACTGATGTGTGCAGCGGGATCCGCGGCCGTCTGTGATGTGTACTGATGTGTGCAGCGGATCCGCGGCCGTCGTGTTTGCTATTCCGATCCGCCGTCTGTGATGTGTACTGATGTGTGCAGTAGGAGCCGGGACTGTCAGTGCTCTGGGATGTTCTGTGTGGCAGGAGCCGTGGCCGTCAGTGCTCTGTGCTGTTCTGTGTGGCTGGAGCCGTGCCCGTTCTGTGACCGCCGTTGTGTATTGGCAGTGGTACAGTAATCAGGACGAGGACGGACACGTCTACTTCTTCGAGGAAGGCGGCAGCACCTCACACTGGGCACTACCGCCTGCCACCGAGAATGGAGCTAGCTACCAGGCCAAGGAGGCGGTGAGTGGTAACGCATCTTTTTAGATTTCGGTCCTGAAAATTATTTCCGTCCAGTAATTTAAGTATCAAGACTTGAAAATAGTATTTATTCATCTATTTATCGATGTGATTTGATTTATTCGTCTTTATTTATTGGTACCACTAACAATTCAAATCAGTGTGTTAGATTTTCAGGCAAGAACGCTGCCTCGCATACAGAGGCATACCCCGCGTTTCCCCCAGACCTTTTAGCACACTGAACAAAATTTTTGAGAGCTGCAACTCTCTTAAAAGCGAAATATTTGCAGCGGGAATGTGTGTGAGGTTTGAGGAGTCTTTTATTTATGACAAGTTCTTTGACTGTAGTCATGAACCATTCATCCGAATTATAATTAGTCTATTCACAAGGCTCAATAGGAAAAATCGTTGTTATTATTCTTCGTATTCTTCACTTTCCGTCTTGAAAGAGAAGCGTCCGCTCTGTTCTCGTCAGTAGAGACGGTTTACTGGTTAACTCTGATTACCTGGGTACCGATGACGTGTTTTTAACGCAAATCACCACTGTTGTGAACGGGAATTGTGAATACCTGTTTGTATGTCAGAAATCTCTTGGAGTTTGTATGAGCTCTTGTTTGCTGCTATGAATATTTTTGTTTCATATTTTATTGTATAAAAATTTTGAGAAGTCTACGCATTGAAACTATTATTTGCACCAAAACATTGTGAGTGCAAAACTCCACGGCATCAACATTTATAGGAGCCGTCCACAAATTACGCAACTCAAATGGGGTGTGTTGGAGCCAGCCGCAGCGCTATCAAGCGCTGTCCATGGGTTGGAAATGGGTCCCATTGGGATGGGGTTGGGTAGAAATAACCAAATATTGGTTGTGTAATTTATGGACGGTCCGTCAGAAAGCAAAACTGAGCGCGCATGAGCGTCACCTCACGGAAATCTGTATAGGTAAAAAATACAGATAAACAGTTTGGGAATCAAATCTCGGTTAATAGAAACAATAAAAATGGCGAAGCTCTTCTGTGAGCAAAATCTATCGAAATCTGAATGAAGGTTTATGACATCGTAGCAGATCTAAAGTGCACTCTGGCCCGTGCTCACTTCTGAGCGACTGTGCGACCTCCGTTGCAGGAGGCTGTGGCGAGACCGGTGCTTCCTCCCGTACCGCCGGGCCTGCGTGCCGGCAGCCGCCATAACCGTGTGGTCTCGATGGTGGCGCCACCTGCCCCGGGCACTGGCCGGCCCAGACAGCTGCGTGCGGAAGACCAGACCCAGACCATTCTGCACCAGGTGAGGGGGAGCTGCCGTACACAGACGCGCTCCGTGTTGGGTCAGCATATCAAAATGAACTGGCCCTCGCTCGGGTCAGGGTCATGTTGTGACCTCATATGGTCATAGTCGTACTTGTCCCAAATGGCCTCAGATCCATCTTTGCCCCAGGTGAGAGGTGGGGGTTTCGAACACCCCTTCGATCTTGGCTCCTTTGCTGGGTCTAGAAAAAACTTGAACTCAGATAGCTCTTAAAAAATGATGACTCTACTATATCGGTTATTTTTTGGGCTCAGGTCAATATTGAGGTCATGACAAGTAAAAGCTTCACATACTAGAGAACGTTTCTTGGCTCTGACGACTAACTCTGTTAAGTAAGCGCGGTTTTTAGGCGTCATTCGATTCCTCGTTACGGCAAAACAAATAATATGTGACGTGACCACACTTGCTCAAAACGAAATCATGACCCGACCTGTGGTTTTGTCACCTCTGCTGCTTCGAACATCTTCGGAGGTGAGGTCACTAGGCCTGGTTTGGTGACCTGGCCTGCGATTTGAGGGTAAAAGTGTTGTGGAAAGGGCAAAAGAATAGGCGAGGGTGTCTAAACAGACCTCTCAGCGGGGTGATTGTTAATGCTGACTGGTGCCCCAACATGGCAGGTGCGTAACCATGACCATATTAGATTACCACTCAAATTGTGCTTGATGATTCAGAACGCGACTGCGGAGGGGCGTGGAAGTAAGGCTGGGTGTGTTGCAGGGAACCCTCAACCGAACCAAGGTGACCACGGAGACGGGCCGACGGGTGCGCAAGAACTGGGCGCCCTGCCTGCTGGTGCTCACCGACCGCTACCTGCTGCTCTTCAAGGACCTCAAATCACCCGCCAGCATGGTACAGTGGGGATGGGGACGTCCCAACTGCCGCACCCGTCTCGCCCAGGGGAGGCGTCCCCCGGGACATTTTGGGGCCCGATCAGGGCTTTGTTCTTTTCACGCCGTGCACCTGTGTTATATTCTGTTCCACACCGCGCTCCCAATTTTAGTGGCGGGGCAGTGCCCTTCATGCGGCTTGTAAGCTCTTGCTTAGCCTTGCCCCCTCTGCCACCCCGGTCATGGTCAGGCTAGAGTCCGTCTTTCTTCAGTAGAAGTTCGTGGCGATGTCCATGTTGGTGTGTCTGAGCTGTCGTTTGTGTAAGTGGATGCCCCATGTGCGAGTCTGAGTCTCGGTGGGTCCCATGAACAAGGTGTGATCAAATTCGCTAGCTATAATGTACACGTTAGCAATGTTATGTACCACCAGCAGTTAGTGTTTCGCAATCCCCAGCAGCTGCGTTTTTGGCATGGAGAAATCCGTCCGGTTAGTGTTTCGCAATCCCCGGCATCTGCGTTTTTGGCATGGAGAAATCCGTCCGGGGCACTCGCTGACCGAGGAGCGGACAGACGCTTTGGTGTGCTTTATCGGGCCTCAACCTCGCCTCGCTTCTGTCTGATATACTTGACACATTTATAGTCTGGATTAATGTGCAGAAATCCAGAGGGTGAAGTTTATTTTGTACGGTTTTTTTCTTTTCGCCTCATCGCAGCGCAGTGCAGTGCGGGTAGGTCTGTGGGTGCAGTGCGGGTAGGCCTGTGGGTGCAGTGTGGGTAGGCCTGTGGGTGCAGTGTGGGTAGGCCTGTGGGTGCACTGCGGGTAGGCCTGTGGGTGCAGTGCGGGTAGGCCTGTGGGTGCAGTGTGGGTAGGCCTGTGGGTGCAGTGCGGGTAGGCCTGTGGGTGCAGTGGGGGGTAGGTCTGTGGGTGCAGTGCGGGTAGGCCTGTGGGTGCACTGCGGGTAGGCCTGTGGGTGCACTGCGGGTAGGTCTGTGGGTGCAGTGCGGGTAGGCCTGTGGGTGCAGTGGGGGTAGGTCTGTGGGTGCAGTGCGGGTAGGCCTGTGGGTGCAGTGCGGGTAGGCCTGTGGGTGCAGTGCGGGTAGGCCTGTGGGTGCAGTGCGGGTAGGTCTGTGGGTGCAGTGCGGGTAGGCCTGTGGGTGCAGTGCGGGTAGGTCTGTGGGTGCAGTGGGGGTAGGTCTGTGGGTGCAGTGTGGGTAGGTCTGTGGGTGCAGTGCGGGTAGGCCTGTGGGTGCAGTGCGGGTAGGCCTGTGGGTGCAGTGTGGGTAGGTCTGTGGGTGCAGTGCGGGTAGGTCTGTGGGTGCAGTGCGGGTAGGCCTGTGGGTGCAGTGTGGGTAGGCCTGTGGGTGCAGTGTGGGTAGGCCTGTGGGTGCAGTGTGGGTAGGTCTGTGGGTGCAGTGTGGCTAGGTCTGTGGGTGCAGTGCGGGTAGGCCTGTGGGTGCAGTGTGGGTAGGCCTGTGGGTGCAGTGCAGGTAGGCCTGTGGGTGCAGTGTGGGTAGGTCTGTGGGTGCAGTGTGGCTAGGTCTGTGGGTGCAGTGGGGGTAGGCCTGTGGGTGCAGTGTGGGTAGGTCTGTGGGTGCAGTGTGGCTAGGTCTGTGGGTGCAGTGCGGGTAGGCCTGTGGGTGCAGTGGGGGTAGGTCTGTGGGTGCAGTGCGGGTAGGCCTGTGGGTGCAGTGCGGGTAGGCCTGTGGGTGCACTGCGGGTAGGCCTGTGGGTGCAGTGTGGGTAGGCCTGTGGGTGCAGTGCGGGTAGGTCTGTGGGTGCAGTGCGGGTAGGCCTGTGGGTGCAGTGGGGGTAGGTCTGTGGGTGCAGTGTGGGTAGGTCTGTGGGTGCAGTGCGGGTAGGCCTGTGGGTGCAGTGCAGGTAGGCCTGTGGGTGCAGTGTGGGTAGGCCTGTGGGTGCAGTGTGGGTAGGTCTGTGGGTGCAGTGTGGCTAGGTCTGTGGGTGCAGTGCGGGTAGGCCTGTGGGTGCAGTGTGGGTAGGCCTGTGGGTGCAGTGTGGGTAGGCCTGTGGGTGCAGTGTGGGTAGGTCTGTGGGTGCAGTGTGGCTAGGTCTGTGGGTGCAGTGCGGGTAGGCCTGTGGGTGCAGTGCAGGTAGGCCTGTGGGTGCAGTGCGGGTAGGTCTGTGGGTGCAGTGGGGGTAGGTCTGTGGGTGCAGTGTGGGTAGGTCTGTGGGTGCAGTGCGGGTAGGCCTGTGGGTGCAGTGCAGGTAGGCCTGTGGGTGCAGTGTGGGTAGGCCTGTGGGTGCAGTGCGGGTAGGTCTGTGGGTGCAGTGTGGGTAGGCCTGTGGGTGCAGTGTGGGTAGGCCTGTGGGTGCAGTGTGGGTAGGCCTGTGGGTGCAGTGCAGGTAGGCCTGTGGGTGCAGTGTGGGTAGGCCTGTGGGTGCAGTGCGGGTAGGTCTGTGGGTGCAGTGTGGGTAGGCCTGTGGGTGCAGTGTGGGTAGGCCTGTGGGTGCAGTGTGGGTAGGCCTGTGGGTGCAGTGTGGGTAGGCCTGTGGGTGCAGTGCGGGTAGGCCTGTGGGTGCAGTGCGGGTAGGCCTGTGGGTGCAGTGCAGGTAGGCCTGTGGGTGCAGTGCGGGTAGGTCTGTGGGTGCAGTGCAGGTAGGCCTGTGGGTGCAGTGCAGGTAGGTCTTGGGTCAGCGGGTAGGTCTGTGGGTGCAGTGCGGGTAGGTCTGTGGGTGCAGTGCGGGTAGGTCTGTGGGTGCAGTGCGGGTAGGTCTGTGGGTGCAGTGCGGGTAGGTCTGTGGGTGCAGTGCGGGTAGGTCTGTGGGTGCAGTGTGGGTAGGTCTGTGGGTGCAGTGCGGGTAGGCCTGTGGGTGCAGTGCGGGTAGGCCTGTGGGTGCAGTGCAGGTAGGTCTGTGGGTGCACTGCGGGTAGGTCTGTGGGTGCAGTGTGGGTAGGCCTGTGGGTGCACTGCGGGTAGGCCTGTGGGTGCAGTGCGGGTAGGTCTGTGGGTGCAGTGCGGGTAGGTCTGTGAGTGCAGTGCGGGTAGGCCTGTGGGTGCAGTGCGGGTAGGTCTGTGGGTGCAGTGTGGGTAGGCCTGTGGGTGCAGTGCGGGTAGGCCTGTGGGTGCAGTGTGGGTAGGCCTGTGAGTGCACTGCGGGTAGGCCTGTGGGTGCAGTGCGGGTAAGTCTGTGGGTGCAGTGTGAGCGGACGGTAGTGCTGACCGTTACGTTACGACTGCAGCAGCTGGGAGACACGGGACATCGGGCCGAGGTCAAGGTGGACCTGGCCGGCGCCATCGCCACCTGGGAGCCGGGCACCTCCTCCCGCAAGAACCACTTCGAGGTCTCCACCGTGCACGGGCTGAAGGTAACCCAACGCGGTGGACGAATTCAAAAACTTTGATAGATATCACAAGAGGGTACCAAAGACCACATGATGCCAGGTGGGGTGATAGCACCCCTAATGTCCTAGCTACGTCAGAGGAAACGCAACACAAAGATATGCCGAAATCTGCATTAAATGATTTTGGGAAGAAATGTATTGCCTCGGTGAACTTATATCACCCGGAAATGTTTAAAAGATGTGCAATGAATATTCCCTCAGCTAGTTAAAGCAGCGCGATCCCCACCGTAGCCGCTGGCGGACCACACCTGGGGCATTTCAGATGAGCTGCCACAGCCCCCCATGTAAGGGCGAGAGTTAGACCAGGGGCGGGAGCAGAGCGGGATTTGGCGGGCTACACGTAGAGAGCCGATAACCGCGCCACCCCATTCCAGATTATCGATAGGTAAGTGAGACACAGGTTGGGCGTCGCAGTCTGTGGTGACGGCGTTCCCTCCGTGTTTTCAGGTCCCTGATCTAGCTGCACCAGCTGACTTTGTAATTGTTATTGACTATGAAAATGTATATTTTGCGACTTCATTAGAATCATTCTTTTAATACATGACCAAAGAAACTACAGCAAAAAAAGCCACGCCGCCGTTGCGTTTCCAATCAAAATGCGCATTTTCCCAGAGAGAGCAGGGCGGCCAAGGTATCTGCTATCACTTGTGAGGCTATTGCATATTTTCCCGGAATTGCTGATATGATAGGAATGATACTTGTTACGAATGATTAGATTATCCACAGCCTGCTGGTTCAATAAGAAAACGTGTTACTTTTTCGTTCTTTATTTTTAAAGCTCTTTGGTGAAAACCCAAAATAATTCACGATTGCAAAATTGTTGGCAACTGAAGTTTTTATCGATTACATATTTGAAAATTTTGCATGAAACCACAATCAAATAACTATAGCAATCAGTAAGCTAAGCTGCACCAGAAATAAAAACTGGCATATGGTGTCCCGACTTTGTTCTGCATGAAATGAAGTAGCGTGACCACAGATCTGGCTTCGCCCGTTGATGTTGCTAACTCAAGCCGGCGTCCCGCAGCTTCTTCTGCAGGACGATAACTCCTCCACGGCGAGGAGCTGGTTCGAGAACATCCGAGACGCCATCCAGGGCATCCCGCAGGGCTTGGACCGTCTGATGGCGCCCGGCCGGCCGCTGCTGCGGGACGACAACCGACTGACCCGCACCCGCTCTGCCCGGCGTGAGTACCGCTGCTTCTGAGTGTACGGCCAGTCTCCTGGGTACCGCCCCCTTCTGGGTATCACGGCCAGTGCCCTGGGTCCCGCTACTTCTTAGTGTACGGCCAGTGTCCGGGGTATGCCCCTTCTGAGTGTACGGCCAGTCTCCTGGGTATGCCCCCTTCTGAGTGTACGGCCAGTGACCTGGGTATGCCCCCTTCTGAGTGTACGGCCAGTGACCTGGGTATGCCCCTTCTGAGTGTACGGCCAGTGCCCTGGGTATGCCCCTTCTGAGTGTACGGCCAGTGACCTGGGTATGCCCCTTCTGAGTGTACGGCCAGTCTCCTGGGTACCGCTACTTCTGAGTGTACGGCCATTGACCTGGGTATGCCCTTCTTAGTGTCACGATCAGTATGCCCTGGGTACTGCTCCTTCTGAGTATCAGCCAGTGTCCTGTGTACCGCCCTTCTTAGTGTACGGCCAGTGTCCGGGGTATGCCCCCTTCTGAGTGTACGGCCAGTCTCCTGGGTATGCCCCCTTCTGAGTTTACGGCCAGTGTCCGGGGTATGCCCCCTTCTGAGTGTCACGGCCAGTGCCCTGGGTACCGCCCCCTTCTGGGTGTCACGGCCTGTGCCCTGGGTCCCGCTACTTCTGAGTGTACGGCCATTGACCTGGGTATGCCCCTTCTTAGTGTCACGATCAGTATGCCTGGGTACTGCTCCTTCTGAGTATCAGCCAGTGTCCTGTGTACCGCCCCTTCTTAGTGTACGGCCAGTGTCCGGGGTATGCCCCCTTCTGAGTTTACGGCCAGTGTCCTAGGTATGCCCCCTTCTGAGTGTCGCGGCCAGTGCCCTGGGTATGCCCCCTTCTTAGTGTCACGATCAGCGTCCTGGGTACCGCCCCTTCTGGATGCCACAGCCAGTCTCCTGAGTTCGAAATGAATGAAATCTTGAAGCGAAATCTATAGCAAGTGGAAAATCTAGCAGCCGTAGATGTGACGCTCCTCCAACCCCAGGTTTTAGGACACTGGCACAGGGGTATGTCGGTTGTTCACAAGGTGGACCCTGAAGCGCTCGGAGAGGCCCTCTGGTTGAAGTTTGGTGCCGGGACGTTGTCCATAAGCCTGTGCTGGTCAGCCCGTTCTTATCTTGGTGAAAGCTTTTGTTTACTTGTATGCAACTTGTGATAAAAAGGATGGTGTGTGCTCATAGACGGATAATTTTCCTTTTACAGTGGAAATAGTTGTGTTTGTGTGGCATCGATTTGCTCCTGCTGCTGTTACGCCTGCATGTGGCCAGCCTGGTTTGTTTTAAGCGACCGAGGATTGCAGCTTGCCCGAGAGATGTGTGCGGGAAGTGGTAGGATTCTCTGGCCTGACTTTGAGTCGTTGAGGAGCGCTTGGGCGGCTGTGTAGGTTGGATTCCTGAGTACAGTCGCAGAGTGTGCACGCAGCTCCGTGGAAACCAGCTTGTAAACCACTCTGCACTGTCGAATCCTCCCTCTTGAGGGAGGAGGCGCATCCACGCATATTTTTTTTGAAGGTTTAATGATGTACCGCTGCTCTGGGCGTTCTGGTCGCATGGTGCTTCATCATCCACCGGAGGTTTTGGTCACGTGGTGCTCACCCATCCACCAGAGGCTCTGGTCACGTGGTGTTCCCCGATCCACCAGAGGCTCTGGTCACGTGGTGTTCACTCATCCAGCAGTCTTTTTTACGGCCGAAGCCCTGTATTTTAATATCTTAACATAATCGTGTAGTTTTGGGTTTCCCACACATACGCACACACACACACGCACAAAATAAAGGAGCACACACTTTTCCAAGATGCGAAGACCTTGAAACCGAACAAAACAGGAAACAGAACTCACCACCAATTCTTGAGGTATCTACTTGCTGCTTACGTGAAATACGTGACCATACTGTGAGCTAATATGCGACATGCATTTAGGAAGTACTAAGAGCATGTACATGCACCCATCCAGCAGAGTGGGTGGAAGGACGTGAGGCAGACACTGCGGGACAGCGTTCAGAGCCCGGGCGCAGGTCTGCCAGTACGGGGGACGGGGAGATGGTGTGTGCTTTGGTCCGGCCGCGCGGCTAACCCTGGCTTTGCACGGCTTGTGACGGGCAGCGTGTGAGGGCGGCGGTGAGTGTACTAACCGGGCCTGTCTGGTGTGCGGCGGTCACAGTCAGCGGGGCCGTGTCGGCCAGCTCAGAGGACCTTTCCAGAGACGCTGGCCGGATACGGGACCGGCTGAGGAGGTTCTTTGGCGCCCGGCCGTCGCCCGACCAGCTGGTCAGGAGCGGAATCCTGCAAGGTAGGCCTGGAGTGCGTTCATGCGATTGTTTGGTCTCATTTATCGGGAAAAGACGCATACACATTATATGAATAGTATGTCAGTAGTCAAACCCTCTCCTAATCCATTCTTCATACGTTTATGCTTATCCTATCTTAATTTTTGGTAAACGGACAAACACACATCGCTCACAAAGTGCACCAATACGTGTATTTACATGCTGCTCCAGTGCCGGTTCTGCAATAAGGGGGGGGGGGACAGCAGTGTTCAACATCGTGCAAGCATAGTGTTTTTATCTGGGCTTGGGGTAGCAGATATCTCCCTCTCTCTCTGGGCCCACCCATATACAAGTTGTTTGTAGTGTTAGAAACGCTTTTAGAGCCTAGTTTTATCCAAGGACAAAGGTGTGAAATGTATTTTTTTGTCCTCATCTCAAAATACTTTACGCGTATCTGTCCTGTAAAGCATATTAGCGTCTTGAAGTCATTAGCGTCGTAATGTACGCTAATGTACGCTACCTAACGCCGTTTCCCGTTTTTTTGCTCTGCTGCGTGGTTTTCGAGCTCTTGGCAAGGGCGGGTACCCCTCCCTTTTTCACGGCGAGGGTGGATTAGCTTCCCGGCAATGCCCGTGTTCAGGTTCTAAATGTCTGGACTACCTACCACTTCACATCCCACTTGTAATTGTGCTACTTCCCTCTTCAAAGCACTCTTTACTGCCTCCATTAAACACCACGCAAGTTACTCGCACCTCTTGCTGAATTTCTGAACCAACACCGTCACCACTCCTATCCCCACAACTGACCAGTGTCAGCGCCAACCTGTCGAAACAAGATGAGAACTCAAATGCCTGCAGTGGGAGGTAGGTGTGCGTCCCTGTCGCTGTACTCTAACCGCTCCGCTGTTACCTCTAAAGCTGCGGTGTCTGTATCTTCAGCTCTGTATGTATCGGGTGTCGGCTAATGTATAAACGTCTGTTGTCCTGTGTCCATTACTACCAACGCGCCCAGCGGCTGCCGCCTGCGATTTCTCTTCAAACGCTTTCTTTTTCTGACGCTTGTACATAACTGCAATGATGTTAAACTGTCTGTCATTAAACTGCATCAATAACTGATTCCTCATTCCGCGTGGCAGCCTGTGTTAAAATGTTAAAACCATATTTGTTTGCATGCGGGCATTCTTATAATTACAACAGAAAGGTATCATGGCACCAACCTGCCAACAAGAAGAGGGAAATCGTTTAGCCATGAATGATGCGAATTGTCTGGTATCTCCACACTGCCCTTCTGAAGTGTTCGATGAATAAATGAATCCGTTCGATTGATTCTTTTGGACGGCAATCACTGCACATTGGGATCCATCTTTTACAAGTCTGCGTGTGTAATATAGTGATACCGCAGTCGATGACCTCCGCACTGGGGGATCGGGTGGCCCAGGGCAAATATTCCAGACCCCTAAAGAAAAGGTTGGGTGCTCCAATCTCATGCCGGCCACCCGTGAAGAGGATAACCTCAAGATGAGATCGGCGTGATTATGACCGCAGCAGTTGGTGCGTCGTTAAACCCTGTTCTAACCTTCATTCTATTCGCTGTTGGTGGGGAGAATTCGTGCGTGTCTCCCGACGCAGCCACAGTCATGTCGGGTTTGGATCGTGTCTCGTCAGCACCAGATAAGGAACAGATCAATGACGTATGCTCTTCTGAGCGCTGCCGTCTTCTCCATCTTCGCGCCAGGACTCCTCCCACGTGTCCGTGTACGGAGCCGGGCCAGCCCCGCCCCCTGTAGCATTCCAATGTTCCGGCGGGGGCATCACATCACGGTATCTATCTATCGGTGACAACACGGTATCTATCTGCCAATCCGGGCTGCCGCACTTACAACCCGCATCCAGCGGGCTCTAGAGTGAGTGCTGTCCCCTACCTCTCGAGCTCTTGTTAGATTGGGGCACGGGACGTGCCTGTTGCCTCGTTTAGCTTCCACTTCGTTAGACCAGCGAACACAGTGCAGTGTACTCAGCACAGTTGGTGGGGAACTAGTTAGAGACAGCAAGTGATACCTGACCACTTTCAAAGAAGAACGGGCAATGTAGCATGTAATCTTCTGCAGCTGCTCTGAGGTGTGCCTGAGAGTGCGACGTAATGACTGAAGCCGTACACTATTGAAGGACTTGTTCCTTGGCTGTGAAGTCGTTCGATTGATCCGTATATGAATTCACTGTTTCATTCAATTGGCCTTCGATTCATTTACTGATCTATTCATCGGTATTTGATTCATTTCGATGGCTGAGAAGTGATGAAAAGACGCAATATATGTCACAGGTACTTCTTTTTCGTGCCGGGTAGAATCTTTGGTAGTCCGTGTGGCTACGTGTGACCTCGAGGCCCAAACCTAACTCTCGTTTTTTGTGAACCGTGTGACCGCGCCGGATGAGTGTGTTCTTGTGTCCTTGTGCTACCCTGTGACGTATGGGTCGCCTCTGTGTTCTTTAAGCAACGTTTGTGACATGGAAGCTGAGTGTTTGTGTGATTCCTCTGACCCTGGCAGACGAGCCGGTGTTTGGGTGCCGGCTGGCGGCGCTCTGTGAGAAGGTGTGACCTCTCTGACCCTGGCAGACGAGCCGGTGTTTGGGTGCCGACTGGCGGCGCTCTGTGAGAAGGTGTGACCTCTCTGACCCTGGCAGACGAGCCGGTGTTTGGGTGCCGGCTGGCGGCGCTCTGTGAGAAGGTGTGACCTCTCTGACCCTGGCAGACGAGCCGGTGTTTGGGTGCCGGCTGGCGGCGCTCTGTGAGAAGGTGTGACCTCTCTGACCCTGGCAGACGAGCCGGTGTTTGGGTGCCGACTAGCGGCGCTCTGTGAGAAGGAGGGCGCCGACGTTCCTCGGTTGGTGGTGGACTGCGTGTCAGCCATAGAGGCGCGACCCGAGTTCATGCGTATGGACGGCCTGTACCGCGCCTCCGGCAACCTCAGTCGGGTGCAGCGGCTGCGCTGTGAGGTGAGTCGGGCCCGGTCAAAAGTTAATAACCACCATCGGGGTAATTTTGAGCCATGCAGAATAGAAGCTCCTCCTGAAGTCACTTGTTTGTGCATATGTATGCCCATTAGGGTGGAGTGAAAAAATCAAAATTATTTGGAACGTTCTTTAACATAGTTTTTCTATTGCGCTAGGCCTTATGAAACTCAGAAGTGAAAGAATTTTGGAAATCTGACGACGGGAACATGAGCAATATCGAGCATTTATGCATGGGTGTTTGAGAAACTTTTGGCTTTGCAGTCTCCATCGGGAGTCTTTGGTGCTAGCGTACGGTGGTTTAAGCGCTAGCTGTTAGAGCAGATCACGTGCGGTTTGAAGCGTGGGGATCACCCCAAACACATGGTGGAGGTGGAATATAGATCCCAACTAGTGGACAGGTATATTTCGGTTGAAGTGGCGGATGTAAGAGGGAGGGGGGCGGGGGGCTCAAATCCCTTCCCTGAAATGTCTGAGTGCCTATATTAAATGCATCGCTGGAGGCTTTCCGAGGTAGTGACGGATTGACGAGGAATCCAGTACGATTACAAGACACTGCAATCACTCGACCGATTTTTATTTCATGGATAGGTTCATGTCATTCTTCGTATAAGATGTTGGCATCACTTCGCGGTACTTGATCCCCGCCTTAATGATCCCGTCGCGCCTCTCAAGCCCTAGCACGGAACGCGACGCCTGGGTCACTAGTTTAACTGTAGTACCTATGAATATCAGGAGTCTTTTTTTCTCGCGAATCTCACATAAAAGAAACATAAAAAGATACATTATATATATAAGATACATAAAAGAAAACACAGATGTCGATTTGCATTTCCGACGACCAACTGGTACGTTTTGCAAGCTGTTTCGACGCAAGATCACTTAAAGGGAATGTGGCACCTTGGTCGAATCCTGGAATTTAGTGAAATTAGGCGTACTTTTAGCCAAAAATAATGAAACCACTCATGATTTCTCTAAAAAATGTTCAATAAGCTCAATATTTTGTTTTTAAAAATACTCCTCTAGGAAAATTTTGCCTGTGGATGATGTCATGATCTGACAACCACTACCATACTTGAAACGTTTCAAGGGCTTCGATTGGCTGATGCTCATCGTGACGTCAGCATATGTCGTCACACCAGCAGCTCACAACAATGGCCGCCCGGGCGAGGGGCTGATGGGGGGCTGGTGTCAGGTAGGTTTTAGCTTTTTTTTCTACGGAAATATTGAGCTCCAAGACACATGAAATATGGAGTACCGGGTTTTCTGACTTGCTTTACAACTTGGCTATCTCAGTTAGAATCACGTTATGAAGGTGCCACATTCCCTTTAATATTGCCTCCCCGTATTTTCCCAGTGTTTGGTTGTGGCAAAATCCAAACCAGGAAAAATTTTTTAGTGACTTATGTGTTGCGAGCGGTAACTTGTCTCGGCGCCAAACTTGTACCGTTCTCACCCTCCAATTTGCGGATATTTCGCTAAGGTGTGCACTGAGCAGTGAACATGAAAGCTGGGAGCACCCGGTGGCAAGGAACGATCCATATAGTTTGATTTTTCTCTCCACCCTAATGCCCATTGGTATGATCAGTAGCTGGCTTGGTGATTCCCTTCGGTGAGATCGCCACCCACACAGGTAGCTCCCGTTAGAACTTGCCAGACAGACGTAACTCACGGCATGTGGAGGCACGTTTCCATCTGACCTACCACGTAATCTTCAAATTTACCATTTAACCCGCGCCCCACCGGGGGTCCAGCGCCACCTTCGCCCCACGGGGGCCATCGATGCCCCCCTCTAACTCCGAAAATATGGGCGTTAGTGCAAATCTGCAAAGTGCAATAGAAAGCTCGCGTAAATTCAGTAAGAAATTACTTCGCATTTTTTAGTGCTCAGGTCAATGTTTTGACCTCCAGAGGTCAAATTAGGTCAAAATCGGCTATTTTCACTCAAATATGCATTGCTTAAGCAAACTGGCCATAACTCTTATACCATTAGAGCTATTGAGGTCTGGTAAAGTACATTTTATAGGAAATTGTCAGTCCTTTTTCCGCTATATGAAACGTAAAGACCTCCCGCCAGTGGTTTGACCTCCAGAGGTCACCTCGTGACCTAAGATGACCTGAGGTCAAGAAAGGTCAGAAAGTGACCTTGCCGTATATCAAATGAAAGCCACTGACGAGACAAACACGATGGTGGTTGTTTCAGCGCTCTAGCTTAATTAGGTCAAAAGTTATTGTCAAAATACTGTTTTTGACCCCTGGTGACCTTGGATGACCTTGGAGAGGTCAAAGGGTCAATATGGCCCCTGGAATCCGTGAAAGGGTGTCCAAGAACGCTTTTCTGATCAAGCTGAGCATTTTCAATCGCTTTTGTGACTTTTAGATCATAAGACAGCTTTTCCCCATGCTTTTTCAATGCGAGAGGTCACCTCGTGACCTGACCTCAGGGCGCGAAATCGAAAAATCCTGAATATACACCTTGTAGACCCTGGGGGGCCATAAAGTGTGGGAAGTTTCAAATCGATCGACTTCGAAATGTAGCTCTTACATAGCTCTAAAGTTGAAGTGAGGTAACCTTGGTTGACCTCGTCTGGTGACCTGACCTTGAGTGACCCCGGGTAAAAAATTTCAGGGATGGTGGGAAAAAGGTGCAGTGAGAGGTAGAGCTCTCAACCGCGGTGCTGCGCCTCTTTGTTTTTCTGCTATCCCGGAAAAACCGTACTGGGGGGCCATCGATGGCCCCCGGTGGGGCGAGGGTTAATGTTTGGGCCTGCTGAACCCATCTTTGGAACAGGCGACGAAACTTAAATTTAGTTCTTCTGGTCTACGTAGAAAAGACCGTTGAAGTCATGAACAACCGATTTGGTTCAAGTCGATCAGAGTCTCCATGTTCACAAATAATGAACTGCATATACTTTTTATGCTCACGTAGTTACTCCACAAGTCCATTGTAGCAACGGACAGTCAAATATATTCAGTACAGCTGAAAATTTGCATCGTTACATCTTTGTCCCAACCGTAAATTTTTACCCGTGAGTTTCCTGTGTAACATTACCTTAGAGTGTGATTGTCATTCGATTTTGGAATGGGTTCCCGAATCGTCGGCGATTTGGACTACTTTTGCCAGAGAGTTATTACAATTTACGGGACTTCTCTGGCAACGAACCTGCCTGCCATCGGGAATATTGCGGTGTTACCCTGAGGTAGCACCGTGTTTCCAAGTATTGATAGTGTCGCGAAGCTTGATGTGCGATTTTCCGGACCAGGTGGACCAGGACCACTACCAGGTGTTGTGGGAGGAGGAGGACGTGCACGTGCTGACGGGAGCTCTGAAGCTGTTCTTCCGGGAGCTGCCGGAGCCGGTGGTGCCGTTCGCGCAGCTACCGGCGGCGCTGCAGGCTGCCGGACTGCTGGACAGGCCGCAGCAGGTGGCAGCACTGAACCAGTGGGCGCTGCAGCTGCCCGACTGTCACCGGCGCACTCTGCAGACTCTGCTGGAACATCTCAGCAGGTACTGCTCTCTCTCTCTCTCTCTCTCTCTCTCTCTCTCTCTCTCTCTCTCTCTCTCTCTCTCTCTCTCTCTCTCTCTCTCTCTCTCTCTCTCTCTCTCTCTCTCTCTCTCTCTCTCTCTCTCTCTCTCTCTCTCTCTCTCTCTCTCTCTCTCTCTCTCTCTCTCTCTCTCTCTCTCTCTCTCTCTCTCTCTCTCTCTCTCTCTCTCTCTCTCTCTCTCTCTCTCTCTCTCTCTCTCTCTCTCTCTCTCTCTCTCTCTCTCTCTCTCTCTCTCTCTCTCTCTCTCTCTCTCTCTCTCTCTCTCTCTCTCTCTCTCTCTCTCTCTCTCTCTCTCTCTCTCTCTCTCTCTCTCTCTCTCTCTCTCTCTCTCTCTCTCTCTCTCTCTCTCTCTCTCTCTCTCTCTCTCTCTCTCTCTCTCTCTCTCTCTCTCTCTCTCTCTCTCTCTCTCTCTCTCTCTCTCTCTCTCTCTCTCTCTCTCTCTCTCTCTCTCTCTCTCTCTCTCTCTCTCTCTCTCTCTCTCTCTCTCTCTCTCTCTCTCTCCTGGCTGCGTTTTGACGCCCCCTCTGCACCGCAGGGTCACGGATCTGCACGAGCACAACCGGATGCACGCTCACAATCTGGCGATAGTGTTCGGCCCCACCCTGATGTGGACCGAACAGGACTCTCCGGACCTGGCGCTGGACCTTATGAAGCAGAACAGGGTAGTGGAGGCGCTGCTAGAGAATCTGGTGGAGGTGTTCGGGCCGCCGACTAAAGTCGACGCCCTCATCTGAGTCCACCGAGGCGATCTGCTGCACCGGGGGTGTGACTCTGTGACGACTCTGTGGCTCTGTGGCTTGCGTGCTCCCCGGGATCGACTTCGGTCGATTTCAGACGTCTCGAGACGAATTCTGGAACGGATGGTGTCTGCCGCCCCTGAGAGGGAGCCAGGAGGGAACCGTTTGAGTCTCCCTGACATCCAGGAGAATGTGGCGGCGCCGGACCTCAGCTCAGTGGACCGGCAGTGTCTGCGGCGTTCCAGCCACCTGCAGTGTGACGGCGCCAGCACCCGCCCCAGCCTGGAAACAACCCTCAGTCGGCGTCGCAGTGCTTTCATGGTCGGCACCGCCGTGTGCCGCTGGAGCGGAGGAGGACGACAGTGGGCTGCGTGGCTTATTTGGGGACTGGCGGGCAGAGTTTGGCTACCTCTCCGAGTTGCGCTGGCAGGTGCGGGCGGCAGGCTTCGCTGCTTTGCGCGGGACCGTTTACCGGCCGGGATTGGGAGGAGTACGCGCGTAGAGTCGCCCCTGCCGCCACGCAGAACCACTCCATATCACGGCTCAGCTCTGCCGCCAATGTCAAATGTGGTCGGCGAGCAACAGCAATAACCTACACTGAGATGCTATATGGAAAGACACAGAACCGGGACCGGGCGGCGGGTATTTAGTACTAATTGCGTTCGCGGCCGTTGCGCCGTGCGCGTCGATAATGTGATGTCCTAGCATGTCGCCGTGCCGCCGCTGAGTCCTACACCGGCGACCTGTCCCGACGCTGCATAATCGGGGCGCCTGTGTTTTGTTGGCGGTACCGGTGAGAATGTCGCCCGCCCGTGTAGTGATGGATTGCTGGATGAGCGTTGCTTAGTATCAGATTCCTTCCTATCCACAGTCTTCCTAACTGCTGTCG
This sequence comes from Lepas anatifera, assembly GCA_034440635.1. Lineage (NCBI taxonomy): Eukaryota > Metazoa > Arthropoda > Thecostraca > Lepadidae > Lepas > Lepas anatifera. The sequence goes on from JAOTON010002137.1 coordinate 518,536, forward strand.
CTGTGGTGATCCTGAAGACCGGCCTGTGATGATGCTGCCTTTCCTTGCCTGTCAGTGTGCTCGGTGTTATGTGTGGCTGATGTTGGCCCTGGCGCTCCGGCCTGGCCTTGAGCTCCTTCCTGCTTACCTTTTTATACAGATCAAATGGCTAGCTCACTAAGTGTTTTTTCGAAGATGTGTATTAGCAACAGAGGCAGACGGTGATGATTTGCCTGCGAACAACGGGCGAATGGTAATGTTTTTCTTCGACGTTTTCTAAGACACGTAAATGAAATAACATAGTATCCACAGTAGCACTGATTAACTCTTGATGTGGACCACATAATAATGTTTTCACTGGTTGTTGTGTACCGCATCCGTACTACTTATGCTGTTGATCGCTTCTACAACGCAAAGTCCTCGCCGTTTTCGGTGGGTTTGCTTCTGTGAGAATAGCTTATTTGGCTGTTGATGGTGTGACCGGTGTTTTGAAGCGTGGTGGAAGACAGACTGTTACTGGTGGTGTGGATATGTAGACGAGGTCGCGGCCCCTCTGTAGTCCCGACTAAGCTCTCGTCTGAGCGTGGTCATGCGAAGAAAGCTAGCTAAAGACCCGAACGTATGTTTTGGCTCACTGATAGCTGTGGACGTCGGGAAGGGACCGTTCCTCTGTATTCGGCACTTAGACGCTAGAACTGTTGCGAGCGTCAGATATCCATATGGGGGGGGTGGCGTTGTAGTGCTCAGTGATTTGGCTCACTGCAGGAATCCTGTGCGCCTTAGTAGGTGGCCTTATGCGTCCCTTACGGACGAGCGATGTCCGTCGAGGTCGCCTCGGCGGCGCCGCTGTTGCTACTTGTCTTCCTTGTGTCGGACCAGGTCAGCGTTGTACCGCGCCGGCCCAGTGATACCGCCACGATTTGGGGAGGGGGCTGTTTGTTATAACAAATATTATGGCCGTGTTGTTACCGTGTCGCTGCCCGCGGGCCTTTGACTGCGACATTTGAGGGAGGCATGTGTTTACCGTCGAAATATACAGCATGACACGTCCTTGTCGTTGTTTTGTGAATTGGCTTATATGTCAAGTTCACCCCACATGAAGATCATGGTCAAGGTAACAGGTCAAGGTCATTGACCCCAGTATTCCGTTCAGATGACATTCATTATTCAGTACGGCGTATGTTTTACTATGACTCCAGAGTTCAGGCTACTCAATATCAAGTTTACAGGTCAATGTCAAAGTTTTCTCAATGTCAAGTCCTATTTCCCACCCAAAGGCTGCTAGTGCCAGTTATATCGTAAATTATTGGGAATATGGTATATTATTGCACCATATGTCAGTGACCTTGAATAACCTTGGCCTCAAACTTTCTAACAAAATTGTGTGGGACCTTCCCTCTATAACGTTCGTCCGTTTTCAGTGTATTTACGGCTTTTTCTGCATGATCATAATATTTCAGAATAGGTCACCACGGCCTAGATTTGACATATGACCTTGTTTGACCTTGAAGATCTTGACCTAGGTCACTCGGTCTCCTTTGTAAATAAACTGGTCCGACCCTGTGATTGTGGCGATCTCAAAATAAAGGTCTGACTTTAAAAGCCTATAAGTTGAATAATTATTTACTGAGTGCGCTGCAAGATTTTCTCAAATGCGGCTGAATATCATTTCTTCGACTTCGAGTAGTTCTCCGGCCACCTTCAAAAATAGGTGGGGGTCTCCGAGGCCCTTCCCAGTATACGCGTGTTAAGGCGAAGATCGATGGTCCTAGGTCAAGGCCATAACAACATTTTTAAGTCATTGACCTTAGAACTTGCGGTCAGATTGTGTTACAGTTAGATTGCGTGAGTATGAAATTTTGTGATATGACGTCATAGTTAAGATTAATCAATGTTAACACGTCGGTGCAAGGTACAACTATTGAGGAATTGGATACTGTAAAAAATCTCGGACTTATTATGGATCGCCACCGTACCTACGAACCCCATATCAACAATCTCGTTCGAAAATGTACCGGTTTTTAGTCGGACTCAGCCATGTGAAACATTCTCTGCCACGTGGACTCATGCCACGAATCGTCAACGCACTTGTGCTGTCCAATGTACGCTACTGCATTAGTGTTTATGGGAACTGTTCTGAGCGTGGTATGAGGCGTGTCCAGAAGATTCTTAACTTCTGTGCTAGAATAATTTCCGGAAAAAGGCGAAGTGATTATATTAGCGATGTTTTAAGTGGTTTGAAGTGGCATTCGGCGCGTAATGCCGGCCTGTACCACGCTGTGTCTTTTGAGACGCAGCATTGATAGTTGAGAACCACACATCATATCAAACAAACTCATTGCTAGGCAGAACCCCACGGGAGCCGTCACGCGCCAAGACAATTTGTACATATTACCACCAATTAGAACAGAGAGCGGGAGACGATTTAGTTACCGGATTGTGCAATATTCTAACCGCTTGTCCCCTAGAAAAGGCTACATTTGAGAACATTTAAGGGCACATCGACTGGTGAAATAATTTTGAAAAGCTATTGAAATTTATTTTACTTATAGGCTTTGAAAGTTTCAAGGTCACCTCACATGAAGGTCAAGGTCAACGGTCGCAGGTCAAGGTCATTGACCCAAGTGTTTCCGGTCAAATTGCGTTACCTGGTCTGATGTTATATTATGCTTTGATGTCATAGTTAAGGTACCTCAATGTAAAGGTCAAGGTCAAAGGTTAAATTCAAAGATCATTGGTATAGGTCAATCCTCATTTCCCCAAACAGTTGCTATAGTGCTAGTCAAAGTGTACATTATAGGTAGTATACTATATTGTGACCTCATAAGTCAATGACTTTGAATGACTTTGACCCCAACACTAGGAAATATTCTTTGCAAATTGCCCTCTATGGACCTGGTCCACCTTTAGCTTATTCCCGTTTTTTTCCAGCATTATCAAGGCATTTTCCAATATGTCCCCAGCATGGCCAAGATCTGATCATTATGGCCTCGTTTGACCTTAGTGATATTTACCTAGGTCAACGAAGATTGGCCATGATGTAGACCACCATAGCCCCCACCCAGCCCTGAAGCGGCGTTTTTCTACGCTTCTCAGTTTCCGAGATCTTAGGAGGCCTACCAGACTCACCTCCAAAGCGCGTTGGTGCCAGACCCCTCTCCAATGCGGGTGTTTACGGCTAATGTTCACAAGGCAAGGTCAAATGTCATCGGTCTCCCTACCCCTCCACTGCACGTTGACTCCAAACCCCTCTTCACTGCGTGTGTTAAATGTTCTCATGGCCAGGACATATTTGTCTCCAGTTCCGCTCCAGCCTCCGAAAGAAGAACGAGACAGTAGCATCACAATTACGGTTTATTCAGCGGGGATCAGTGTGGAACAGTAGGTAATTATGTTTGATTCAACACCGTTACCAGCCAAACGCACCTCCATTGACGCCAGTCGGCAACTGCGAACAAGTAAAGCGGGCAAGGCTCCACCCATCCACACAACAAATAAATAATAGACACTCTGATTATATACAGGCGTGCGGCAACGAATAACTAGCGTTAGTATCACATGAAAGGCTCCTCTTGCTGGTGCTGGTCATGGCAGGGAGGGAGCGCACCCGGCCAGTCCTCTCGACTCCCGCCCACAGGTGTTGTCTGGGTGCCCCGCCCGAAGCACAATCGGCACCCTCCGACTGTCATTGCCAAATAAACGTTCGTCAAACAATTCGGAGAAGTCATTAAAGAGGGCCATCGCGTGGGTAGCACCTTCCGTGGATGTGTCGCCAGCGTTACTCGGCTAGGTATCACCAGCGTCACCAGAGCGCCACCTATATCCCCGCTCCAGAGGCCTGAGCGGCGGTGTCGGCAGCGGCGGAGTTCAGACGGTGGTGTCTTCCGTAGTGCTGGACAGCTGACTGAGTCCGTTGTACTCGGAGTCAGGAGTGTCCAGCTCTACCATGTCCGACGACTCTGAGCGCGCAAAGTCTGGGTTGTAGCGGCTGAGCGAGAGCGTGCAGGGCAGCAGCTCTGGCATAACCGAGTGATGCGTGATCAGCGCAGTCAGCGAGGCGAACTCCTTCATAAAACCCTGCCGAACAGAGGAACAACAATGAAACCCTGCCGAACAGAGGCACAACAATAAAACCCTGCCGAACAGAGGAACAACAATAAACTGTGTCGAACAGAGGAACAACAATAAAACCCTGCCGAACAGAGGAACAACAAAAAACTGTGTCGAACAGAGGAACAACAATAAAACCCTGCCGAACAGAGGAACAACAATAAAACCCTGCCGAACAGAGGAGCAACAATGAAACCCTGCCGAACAGAGGAACAACAATAAACTGTCCCGAACAGAGGAACAACAACAAAACCCTGCCGAACAGAGGAACAACAATAAACTGTGCCGAACAGAGGAACAACAATAAACTGTGCCGCACAGAGGAACAACAATAAAACCCTGCCGAACAGAGGAACAACAACAAAACCTGCCGAACAGAGGAACAACAATAAACTGTGCCGAACAGAGGAACAACAATAAAACCCTGCCGAACAGAGGAACAACAATAAAACCCTGCCGAACAGAGGAACAACAATAAACTGTGCCGATCAGAGGAATAACAATAAAACCCTGCCGAACAGAGGAACAACAATAAACTGTGCCGAACAGAGGAACAACAATAAAACCCTGCCGAACAGAGGAACAACAATAAAACCCTGCCGAACAGAGGAACAACAATAAACTGTGCCGATCAGAGGAACAACAATAAAACCCTGCCGAACAGAGGAACAACAATAAACTGTGCCGAACAGAGGAACAACAATAAAACCCTGCCGAACAGAGGAACAACAATAAAACCCTGCCGAACAGAGGAACAACAATAAAACTGTGCCGAACAGAGGAACAACAATAAAACCCTGCCGAACAGAGGAACAACAATAAACTGTGCCGAACAGAGGAACAACAATAAAACCCTGCCGAACAGAGGAACAACAATAAAACCCTGCCGAACAGAGGAACAACAATAAAACCCTGCCGAACAGAGGAACAACAATAAACTGTGCCGAACAGAGGAACAACAATAAAACCCTGCCGAACAGAGGAACAACAATAAAACCCTGCCGAACAGAGGAACAACAATAAAACCCTGCCGAACAGAGGAACAACAATAAAACCCTGCCGAACAGAGGAACAACAATAAAACCCTGCCGAACAGAGGAACAACAATAAATTGTGCCGAACAGAGGAACAACAATAAAACCCTGCCGAACAGAGGAACAACAATAAACTGTGCCGAACAGAGGAACAATAATAAAACCCTGCCGAACAGAGGAACAACAATAAAACCCTGCCGAACAGAGGAACAACAATAAAACTCCGCCAAACAATGAAAAACTAAAAGCTTTCCAAACAATGGAACAATAAACTCTGCCCAAATAATGCCACAGAGCACGACAGTATCTGACAGTTCCATGAGTTACACACTTAAGCAACAGCAATGACGAATAAAGGTATAAATTTATGCTGCAGGGTTTCAGAAATGATGATATAGAAGGTAGTGCGGTTTGCGACCGCACAGGCGCAGGACATTCCCTTAGTAGGTAGGTACTTTTGGTTGGCTCCTACCAGCTCAGAGTCGGCTGAAATGGCTGGGAAGACCGCCTATCCCTCCTCGAAAAATTAAGGAGCGGTGCGAAAAATGAAGGAGCAATGCGTGATAGAAAACAGAAGAGTGCCTTTTGTGTTTTTAAACACTCCCTTTTAGCCACTTGGGTGTCATTTTGCTTCTTTGCTTGCCATTACAGCTTGAGAAAAATGTACCGGTGACCTTCTTACGGCGGAAATATACGTGCTGCTTCAGAACCTCTCATGAAACAGACAGCACGCCAGATTTCATTGCGGTGCGCCCCGGTTCAAGTCCCCACGAGCTCCCTGATGCTGAATTGTTTCTGCTATTGTTAGTTGTTGCAAATACAGTCGTGACAGCTTACGCCAGACACCCACCTTGATTTTGTATCCTTTGGCGGTGTTGAGAATCAAGTAATGCGCTATGCCAGAGACCTGGAAATCTCGCGGCACGCGCAGGGAGAGGGCGTAGCAGCCGTGTTTGGTGGTGGACTCGCGCACCATGAAGGCGCCTACCGGCTCCTGGGACAGTACCTCCAGCGCAATCTCCCTGAGGAAGCACAGCACGGTCAGTTTAGGGGTCGTACCACATACAGCACTACCATCGAACAGATACCCCACACACAGCACGGCCAGATCAGACATTCTCACACACACAACATGGACAGACCAGAGATCCTCCCATACAGAGCACAGCCAGATCAGAGATCCTCCCACACAGAGCACAGCCAGATCAGAGATCCTCCCACACAGAGCACGGCCAGACCAGAGATTCTCCCACACAGAGCAGGGCCAGATCAGAGATCCTCCCACACAGAGCACAGCCAGACCAGAGATCCTCCCACACAGAGCACGGCCAGATCAGAGATCCTCCCACACAGAGCACAGCCAGCTCAGAGATCCTCCCACACAGAGCACAGCCAGACCAGAGATCCTCCCACACAGAGCACAGCCAGATCAGAGATCCTCCCACACAGAGCACAGCCGGATCATAGATCCTCCCACACAGAGCACGGCCAGACCAGAGATCCCCCACACAGAGCAGGGCCAGATCAGAGATCCTCCCACACAGAGCACAGCCAGACCAGAAATCCTCACACACAGAGCACGGCCAGATCAGAGATCCTCCCATACAGAGCACGGCCAGACCAGAGATCCTCCCACACAGAGCAGGGCCAGATCAAAGATCCTTCCACACAGAGCACGGCCAGATCAGAGATCCTCTCATACAGAGCACGGCCAGACCAGAGATCCTCCCACACAGAGCAGGGCCAGATCAGAGATCCTCCCACACACAGCACCACCAGATCAGAGATCCTCCCACACAGAGCACAGCCAGATCAGAGATCCTCCCCACAGAGCACAGCCAGATCAGAGATCCTCCCACACAGAGCACAGCCAGACCAGAGATCCTCCCACACAGAGCACCACCAGATCAGAGATACTCCACACACAGCACGGCCACACCAAAGATCCCCCACACACAGCATGGCCAGATCAGAGATCCTCTCACACGCCACACGGACAGATCAGTGATCCCCTCGCAAAGTGCATCTAACTCACAAAACACAGCTAACTCAGAAATTACTTCATGGATAGCACAGTCGGCTCAGAGATTCTCTCGTGCACAACGGTCGTCTATCACGGTGACAGTATTACTCTAACTAATATCACGGAGGAGCCACAAGACCAATGTCCACCACCAGAGGGCGGCGACAGACGACGGTGAGCCGACACTGACCTGGGTATTCCTGCCTGGAACCAGGCGGCGCTGCGCAGCTGCAGCAGCTCCGGACTGGGGCCCTGCTGGTAGTAGGGCGGCGCCTGCCAGCCGCTGCCGCAGCTGGAGGCGCTCGACCACTGGCAGCTCTTGGAGTCCTCCCGGAGACTGCCGCACACAGCGTCCAGTGTCAGTTCGGCGGGCACGGATCTGCTACAGGGCACCGCGGGGACGGCTGGCAGAGCGGGTCCGAACAACCGTCGGGGGGATACAGAGGTCAAAATAATATTTTTAACTCAAGAAAAGCAATTATTACCCTCAGATAGATATAATTTCCCTAAAATAAGAATGTTTGCATAGTCTAACGGAAGAGGAAATGACTACAGAACCCATCTTATCAGTGCGTGGGTGCTATATTGTGAAATCTGACTGCGTACAAAGGGCTATTACCTGCTGTTGCCGGCGGCGGACAGGGGCCGCGGCTGGGTCTCGCCGGACCGCGACTCGGAGTCGATGCTGGAGACGGCCTCGTTGACGTACCCGGTGGTGAGCCTCAGCTCGGGCGAAGGTCGGCACACCTGCTGGTCTCCGGAGCCCTCGCCGCCGCTGCTGCCGGCTGGTGCTGCTGGCCAGGTTCACGCTCTTTCCGCCCCGGCGAGACGACTGGCGGGAACGGCGGCCCTGTAACAGTGGGGTGCTCAGTTACTCAGCTGCTGCTGCAAGCACTGAAAATACATCGACAGGGCAACGAACAGGGCTGATCAGGGGCGTAACTTTGTTTACTTTTGTCAATTCGGGTGTAGTTTCAATCCAAGATTGTGCACCCTAAACCACCTATTTCCATCCCCAAGCCTTTCTCGCACGGCCTCAGAAACGTCGTCCGAGCCATCCCATGATAGCGTTTCTCCGACCCCCTCCATACGATGCGAGGCGTGGTAGTCTCTCATATTAAAATACCCCCACCAATCGGTCCCCTAAACCGTTGGAATATGACCAATTCATAATCATCCATCCACAATGCAAATTCCAAAGTAGCACCTCTGAGGCAAGTCACTTTTAGAGGAAATAAGTGTAAGGCTGTCCCCTGGATTGGCATTTACGAAGTTGTTTTGTGGCAACCAACAAATTATTAAAACCTCAAAAACATATCCTCCTGTGACACCTCGTCAGTATATGTAACAAAAAACGATTAGGGACTGGGTGGCCTAGATGCTGATTACATTGATTGCTAGACTCTAGATTAGGATTACTGAATTAACGTGGGTTCGATCCCCGCGGCGGGAAGACGGATTTAGCGTCTCATCTGGCACATTGAGGAGGCTCCTTAAGCGCTCATGCGAAATATATACTCCCCAAAATTGAGAAAGTGTGCCTGTTGGGAGTGGCCCTTATATAAACAGGACTTCGCGCAGAGGATTCCAGTGTATTGCGAGACCAACTGCGCAACACACGGATGCATCCAGAGCAGGCCCTCAATACATGCGATGCCTCTCTGGAATTTTATCTATGGAGTCCTGCCTCAACCCAGCCCCCTGCCGAACTTTAATGGCGCATTGTATTACATTCCCGTCCAAGCCATCTCGGACAATAACATGTTTGTTTGGTGCTTAGCAAAGCTAGATAATACCTGGGCGGACCAAGAATTTTAAACAACTGACATGTGCTATTTCTGCCCCTGCATTCCAACGGAGCGATCGGCAGCACGTGACTGGACAGCACTTCCTTCATCAGCCCGACTGGTTTGGCTGGGTTGTTCATTCAGCAGCTGTCCTGCTTAAGGCGCAACCGGTTTCTTTTACGACTGATAATTCACCGACACACTCCTTCCGCCGGTTGCGCAAAGCTGCATTCTGGACGAGCTGGGGCCTTACACAAACAAAAATACGACGAATGCACAAAAGCCGACACTTTTTTATTTCTGCAAACTTTATTTTTAGTGCATGTCACGTGAGTGCAAAAATGTGTTCTACAAACTTATTTGAGCGACAACTTCCAAGTTATCACATCCTGCAACTCTCGGAGGCCATCATGAAGTTTTTAATAACGCAGTCACCCAAATGGTGTTACCAACCTCAATACTCTGATGGTTTCATTACAATGGAATGGTCATTTTTGGCTATACTGACACATTTCTGAAAAAATTAATCCACAAGCCAGTGACCGATTTTTATTAAGCTTGGTGACGTTTTCACAGCTTAAAAGTAGCATATGCAGCAGCTTAAAAGTTAGATTTTCATTGTTTTGATTAGAGAAAATTGTTATCTGTAAGTTATTATCAGGTTAAGCGAAAAGTATGAATTTGACTGTGCCATAAGTCAATTTCACCCTTTGAAAATATGTTCACAAAGTCACAGGTTAAGCCTATGAAACGATAAATAAAAAATATTAATTTGTTCGTCTACATATTGGTGAGACATTACAGATTTAATTTCTATAGCTTTAATGTCAAGTGTCAAGTCAAGTTATGGGTCATACGAAAACTGCCTAAGCAGTGGCCTTTATAATTTACCGTAGAAAAACTGATTTAACATAAAATACCTTAAAACTGACTCTAAAAGGTGACTGATAGAGTCGCGCAGTGTTCTGGCATTCTTCAGCGTTCTTCATCCGTTTAGCGGCAGCCGCAGCGTCCGAGTATTTGGCCGCTCCTCTCAAGACAGCGACGCACCTTTAGCCACACTTACTCTGCTATTTGAAACACTCGCGCTCTAAAGGCGCCAACATTGTGCCGGGAGAAAGTCCTTCAGAATGCATAAGGGCGCCCCCCTCCCTTGGTGGTACAGACCACCCTTGGGGCATCCCCTTTACCGACATCCGAGACCCATCACTGTCTCGTGCTGATGTATAAATCAAGCTTGGCGGATCTCTTACAAGCACCAGCTGTTGGAGCGCTTTTGAGTTCTGGGGCGGCTTGCATGTGGGGCGGCATTAAACAATGAGGCGCGCCTCTGCGCAGCTCCGTAGCACGGCAGCTGCAGTGATGAATGGTTTCCAGTCATCCCTCGGGCCGCATTCCCAACTGACAAGCGATCCATATTCTTGCACCAATTCCATGAAAAAGAGAACTCACCTCAAGTTCAAATTTGATTCGATTTAACAGATCTCAGGTCACCGATGGAAAAATTATATCTGAGCTCCTAGTTCTAATGCCATCCACGATAAAGGGGTTTCCCGCGAAAAAGCATGCAATATCGACATCACGTAACGTCATACGATATACGATCTACGGCGGGTTGGCAGGTTCCCAGGTCGCCCACTGCATAACAATGTGGAGAGCGCGGGTGAAAGGGGTATAGTTATTTCTGTTATTATTACTCAACGTGATGACATCCGAAACCGGATTTGTACGGTTGGATTCCCGAGCTTCGTTACGCGCCGATGCACTGGCGCTGGCCAGTTTTTGGAGTCTGCAAGTCCACAATGCCGAGTCCAGGAGAGAGAGCAGGGGGGCGGTGGTGAAGTGATTAGTGTGTCGCTCTCCGCGGAGCTTAGTCGGGTTCAGGGGCCGGCGAATCCCTCAACTTCACCCTCCCAACAGGGAGAGAGCTGGCAATGCCGTATGGCCTCGGCAGTCGGTGCATTGATAAGCCCTTAAAAGAGGCGTACAGGCCCCGAGGTCTGATACTCTGAATGCAGTGACGATATTATCATATTCAAAGCACGATTTCCATACCAATGGTCCAAATATCTGTGAATAAATGTCCGAATCCAGAATCAAACCGTTCGGGAAATTCATAACAAGAGTCGGCAGGGCAGGGAAATAACAATGTACATCACAACAGATGACTGGAGGGATTGCATCACACATTTGACCGGACAGGGCCGGTGAGGCTGGGACAGGACTTCAGCGAAACAGGACTGGGGTGCGCTGGGGGACAGGTGGATCACGTCAGGGGGCGATGGACTTGGGACAGGGTAGGTCGGTGTTGCGGTGAACCTAGACGACGGAGTGTCAGGCACCTACCCAGGTGCGGCTGTTAGCCTTGGTGTCGGCAGCGCCGGCGGTCTCAGGGGCGCAGCAGGCGGAGGCGTCGCCGACGGCTCCGTGACCTCTCGCTGACCTCTGCAGGCGCGCCGCGTACGCCAGCCGGAACGCACTCCCCACGATGGCATTCAGCTCCTCCGCCTGAAGCAAACGGAGAGTGACGTCAGGTCGGAGAACATGTATACACAGGCACAGCAGGCGGCTGGTCAGAGACAGCAGACAGCGGCGACTGGTCGAGCAGAACCGCTGTCAGAAGCAGACAGGGCGCTGTCGGACGACAGGAGCTCAAAACTAAGAACCAGGCTCAATAAGCTTCGAAAGACTCAACTAGAAACTTAAAAATCAGGACTCAAGAAACTTAACTTAACTTGACACAGGCGGCTGTCACAAGGCACTGTCCAGACAGGACTTCACAGAAGCATCAGACAGCAGACAGGCGCTTCGACAAAGCAGGCGGCTGGTCAACAGCAGACAGAGGCGGCTGTCAGACAGCGACAGCAGGCGGCTGTCAGAACGAAGGCGCGGCTGGTCGAGACAGCAGACAGCAGCGGCTGTCAGACAGCGACAGGCGAGCTGTCGACAAACAGGCTCGACAGGAAGGCGACTTCAAGCAACCCGACTTCAAAGACACCTGTCGACACGCTCCAGACAGGGAGGCTGGTCAGAGACAGCAGACAGCGCGAGGCTGGTCAGAGACAGCAGACGGCAGGCGACTGGTCAGACAGCAGACAGCAGGCGGCTGGTCAGAGACAGCAGACAGCGCGGGCTGGTCAGACAGCAGACAGGGCGGCTGGTAGACAGCAGACACAGGGGCAGAGAGCAGAGAGCGACAGCAGACAGCTGGTAACAGAGAGCAGACCTCAAGCGGGTGGTCGGATCACAAACAGCAGACAGCGGGCGGCTGGTCACAAAAAACAGTCACCAGGCAGCAAGCTGCTGGCTGCTGGTCAGGTCACAGACACACACAATGTCAGCCACAGCCGACTTCGCACATACAGATTTGTGGAGCTTCACGCTATAGTGAGCATATAGCTGAGGTTTGCTTGTGCTTATTGGCGGTGTGCATGTCAGCTGCTTGCTATATATGCGTGTTTGATGGTTTTCTACGAAAAAGGTCTTCACTGATTTGATAACGGAACGGGGCCACAAGACCTTTAATTTCGTTTCTATTTTATTGCATATGCGCTCTCTTTAATGGCAGTTTTAATGGAACCGTCATTCTGATTTTAACCAGTAAATAAGGCAGCATTACAATTCAATGCCTGAATTCGTAAATAACATAAAACTATTTATAAATCTCCAGGGCTACAATACCTATGTGACGAACTTGTTGATTTATCATCGAGGTATGCATGAAGACAATCATGTGTCCGCAATTCATATAGAGAGGAATCGTAATGAAACCACCTGTTTTCTAAGCATGTAAGTCTCATCTGTCCTCTGCATTCTGTGGGCACTCATTTCTCTCGAGCTACATTTCAGCTGGAGCGAGTGGCTGGACGTAGCAACACAAATAAATCCAATTTTAACGGCCGGCAAAACCAGAATGGTATCAAGTTTGGCACGCGAGCCACAACAGAAGTCCTGACTCAGCGGCGGCGGCAGCCGTGGCTGGAGCGGCACGGCTCGACTCGGATTTCCCTGTGGCGCATTCCTACACCGTGGTGGCGCGGCGGCGAGCGCCGGCCGGCCGCGACCTCGCACCGCACCCAAAACCGGGTCAGCGCCAGCACGCCACCCAGCGCCGTCCCGGCCGCGCTGTGGGCAGCGGCCCGACGGACCGCGCCACCTCTCACGGGTTCAGCAGGCCGACAGAAGCGCTGAGGCGTCCACCGGTGACAGGCACTGAAGGTAGCTGGCCTGGGGCCTCAGCAGGCGACAGCCGCCCACTCAGTAGCAGGCCCACGGCTCTCCTCTCTCACAGCAGGGCTATGCAGAAGCTACTCTCTAAAGCACCTGCTCTCACTCAGAACACATCTCCACCACTCGCCTCCAGGTGTCAAACCGAGCATTGTCATCCGATCCTTCGGTATGTATCCCTTCCAAGGGCACGTTCCCTACACGCACGCTTCCATGTAGACCAATATGCTACTATGTGCCATTAGTGGCGCCCTCGATGCCCCCTCCCCTCCCCTCCGCTAAATGTCTACACCATCCAGTGGGTGCCAGGCGTGACGAGCGCTCTATTCGGCGGGCGACCCCGTCACACGTGACGACCGCGCTCAGGCAGCGTGACAAAGGCTGATGCGGATACACCACCATAGATGTCTCTGCCATCGGAAACTGCAGCCCCATCTCCCGGCCAGGTTCGCAGGAGACGCGCTAAAGTTTAGCGGAATAAATGAGCAGTATGGTTGTTTCGGACCTCTGCGTAGTGCGAGCTTCATGTAAAATGGTTGGTAATGGCGTCCGTCTCATTAGGTGGTAGGTACGCACAATGAAACGACATTGGAAAGCCGCATAAGTATCCGAATTCTATACAAAGCTCACGTTCAAACCAGTCTTTGTCACTTGAAATTTTCAGTTTTATTGGAGTATTCAGTATAGTCGAAACATCTTATTTCTAAACATGCAACGGCGGGCACGAAGTCTGCAGTTGTGTCACAGCAGTACGAGTATCGGAAATACCTTCAGCGGGCGTCAGCCACTGCCCGCCGGCTGCGGCCGAAACGGAGCCTCCAGCTGCGAGCCAGCACTCTTCTCTTCGCGTCTCTGTGGACGCTACAAACGCTGCCAGCTCTGCCACTCCCGGGAGCCCGTCGCACGCAGCTGTGTCACCAGAAAACTATCGGTGACAGCCGAACGCAGCCAGGACACCGTGACGCGCCGTGAGAGATGTCAGAGGGAGGTGCGGGCTGAGGTGCGCTATCAACCCGCGCCCCACCGGGGCACATAGGCCCTAAATGCCTCCGTCCGTGGCCAATATTACATTTCGTGGAAAACTTCTTCGCAATACCGCAAATTCCCCCGATTTTTTGGACAAAGGAGCTCATTTGACAGATAATTGAACAGCGCATAAAACTTGCATTCGACATATAGGTTTTATATTACATGGGCGTAATCAGGACAGTGAAAAGAGAGGCATTTGGGGCAACTTAATCCAGCCCAAGGTGTCCGTAAAATATTTTGCAGATGTTGTTGTTGCGCCATGAATTGTGACCGAATTGTAGTTTGAAACACTGCAAACAATAAACATGTAATCCATGAACAACGATACAGCAATCATGGTGTGCCATAAATTCATAAGCGTCACCACGAACAACAAAACGGGAGGCATCATAAATGTGTATTTGAGCTTGGTTTTTCTTTTCTAAACCAGCTTTTTGGTATAATTGTAACTCCTTTTCTGCATGGGAATGTTCTATTATAACTGGTATTCGAGTGATTATTAACAACCACACTGGAGAGGGGTCCGACATTAACGCGCACAGGATGGGGGCTGGTAAGCCCCTGAGATATCGGAAACTTAGAGGCTTAAGAAATTCCGATTGGGGGTGGGTGGGGGCTATGGTGATCCACATCATAACTAATTTTCATTGACCTAGGTCTATATTGTCATGATCAAACGAGGTCATAAAGGTCAAATTTTGGCCATGCTTGGGACCTGTTGGGAAATGCCCTGATAATGCGTGGGAAAAGCCGGGAGTAAGCTAAAGCCGGACCACGGTCATAGAGGTCGTGCCGCAAAGAATCTTTCCTTCATTTTTGAGGTCTAGGTCATTCAAGGTCATCGACCTATGACGTCAAAACATGGTATATTCCCTATTATGCACACTTAAAGTAGCACTATAGCAAACCTTGTGCTGGAAAGGAGGATTGACCTTTAACCATGATCTTTAACCTTGACCTTTGACCTTGAACTTACAACTGGGTTACCTTTACTACGACGTCATAATATACGTCAGACTAGGACACGTAAAGCACCGGGGTCAATGACCTTGAAATTGCTGGTATGACTTTGAACTTTGACCTCGGCCTTCACGTGAGGTGACCTTGACATATCATCCCGTCTATATGACACTGTGACGTCACCACTTAGTCTCCAATGCAAGCAAACCGGTTCGACTGCGCGGTGGCGGCGATTTCAAAATGTAGGTCTGACTTTAGAAGCGTATAAATCAAACAATTTGCGAAAAAGTTTCAAAATTATTTCACTATTCAACGCGCTGTTAAATTTTTTTCAAATGCGACCGATTCCCGTGTTTTGGCTACGAGCGGTTCTCCGCTCATCCCGGAAAAAGTAGTTGGGAGAGTATCCGAGGCCCCTCCAGTGCGCGTGTTAACACGCAGAGTAGAAGAAAGGGGTAGAATATATACCTACCTTGTGTTTCCTCAACAAGGCATATCAAAATATCAGTCTGTGAAGGTCAGTACGTTTCTCTCCGCCCCCACCCCCCGCCCACCCTCCGCTACATATGATATCGCGGTATCGCCAAATATGGGACGTAGGTCACCTGAGCAGCCCGAGCGTCATCTTGCGTCAGCTCGTGACAGTGGGAACGGCGAGGAAATTCGATTCCCGATTGAATCCCTAGGACACCTCGGGACTCCGATGGTTACGGCGACCGTTCATTTGGATGAAAAGGTATGACTGGTATTCACCATATGTGGTTTAACGTGTGATATGCAGCAAAACAGGATTCTTAGGTATCGTTTTTGCTGTCCCGGCATTAGCTTGAAGGTGTTATAATAAATGTCTGAATCGCGGGATCACGAGAGGCTTAATCCCGTTATTGGGGCTTTTTGAAAATAGCGGGATCCCAATCCTGATATTGACATACCTAGCAGGAACATTTCTCATGCAATAAAAGGTTCGTTGTCGGCAGTCCCTCCGGGTATTTGGATAACAGTCAACACAACAGTCAATACACAAATTTAGGCGGTTATAGTGCTTTGAAATTGTATAAACTAATTTTAGCACTTCTCGGCATTTGTTATAGCATCGTTCTCTGATAGTTCACTCATATTGCTCATTCTTGGCCGGTCCATGCCTCTATTCGGTAACCCACGGCGTTGCGTTAGCACCGCAGCGGCCTGGTTGGAGCCACAACCTCAGTTATTATATGTCATCTGGAACGCGGGGCTGCAAGTGGACGCAAGATATTTTGACTTGCCCTTGTAGAGCACATCCTGGGGAATCGTTTGATGGTAGTCTTATGCTGGGCCGGTGCTGGCCAAGTTTTAAATCCCTCTCTTTGTATTTGTAAATCGAACAGTTTTTTAGATATGCAGTATACTGAGAGAATGGTCTATAAAATAGTTATCAAAACTATTTTTGCATTATTTTATACCAAAACTCATTGCAAAGGGCTCACAAAACAGTGGTATTGCCATACTTTGACCTGTTCTTGCTTTCATGGTCGATTTTAAGCATAATGAAATGTACGTAGTTTTCGCTGCAAATCTCTGGTCCGCGGGTGGCGCACCTGAGTGCTTACTTCAAGCAACTCTACAAAGACTTACAGAGCACGGTTTGTGTTTTCCATGCCTGTTTCAAGTGCAGTGAAGAATTGTCTATCAGTATATGTGCTCAGGAAATGATTTAGAAAAAGTTGCATTTTCGTAATATTGGCCACGGACGGAGGCGTTTAGGGCCTATGTGCGGGGTCCGGCGCCGCCTTCACCCCACCGGGGGGCCATCGATGGCCCCCTCTAACTCCGAAAATATGGGCGTTAGCGCAAATCTGCAAAGTGCACTAGAAAGCTCGCGTGAATTCAGTAAGAAATTAATTCACATGTTTTAGTGCTCAGGTCAATGGTTTGACCTCCAGAGGTCAAATTAGGTCAAGATCGGCTATTTTCACACAAATATGCAATGATTAAGCAGACTGGGCCATAACTCTTATGTCATTAGAGATATTGGGGTCTGGTTAAGTACATTTGATAGAAAATTGCCAGTCCTTTTCCGCTATGTGAATTGTAAAGACCTCCCGGCAGTGGTTTGACCTCCAGAGGTCACCTCGTGACCAAATATGACCTGAGGTCACGAAAGGTAAAAAAGTGACCTTGCCGTATATCAAATGAAAGCCAGTAACAAGACAAACACGATGGTGTTTGTTTCAGCGCTCTAGCTTAATTAGGTCAAAAGTTATTGTCAAAATACTGTTTTTGACCCCTGGTGACCTTGGATGACCTTGGAAAAGTCAAAGGGCAAATATGACCCCTGGGATCCGTAAAAGGGTGTCCAAAAACGCTGTTCTGAGCAGGCTGAGTATTTCCAATCATTTTTGTGGCTTTTATATCATGAAACAGCTTTTCCCTATGCTTTTCCAATGGGAGAGGTCGCCTCGTGACCTGACCTCAGGGCACGAAATCGAAAAATCCCGGATATACACCTTGTAGACCCTGGAGGGTTCATGAATTGCAGGAAGTTTCAAATTGATCAACTTTGAAATGTAGCTCTTACAGAGCTCTAAAGATGAAGTGAGGTGACCTTAGTTAACCTCGTCTGGTGACCTGACCTTGGGTGACCCGGGTTAAAAAAATTCAGGAATGATGGGAAAATGGTGCAGTGAGAGGTAGAGTCCTCAACCACGGTGCTGCGCCTCGTCGTTTTTCTGCTATCCCGGAAAAACCTTAGGAGGGGCCAACGATGGCCCCCGGTGGGGCGAGGGTTAACAGTCTGTGTATCTGATGTTCCAGTGCAGCGCCGGGCCGGTGCCGGCTCGGCTGGTCTAACGCAGCGTGAGCCCAGCTGTTTGCACCAGGTGCTGCTCATGACCGGAACGGACAGCGGTCGAAACTAGTTCACCATCACCGGCATAGGTGCAGGAATTGGGGACAACCTAGCCCCGCCCACATCTACACTTGGGATATTGACAAAGCAACAGAGCACCACTTGAAACACAATCAAACACAGATGAATCTAATCCAGGCGCTCTCTCCTCTAGTGGAGAGGGTTACTAGCAGTTCCAGGGTGACACAAATACACCAGAAGGCAATGCCGATGATGAGGGGCAGCGTTAAGCTGAAACTGTCTATAATAGGCCAGACCGGCCCCGGGGCGGCAAAATGGCCGGGGGCGACATATAGCTGATCCTGGGGTGGCACAAAACGGCCGGAGGTGGCACTAAGAACCAGAGCGGGAACCAGACGATATGTGGGTGGTCCTGGTAAACTGAAGTCGGCAACAATCTTCTAAGGTAGTGCTTAAATATATGAATACGGCAGTGATTCCAAGAAAGGGAAAATGATCCAGGTGAAATGATTTATAAATTTCGGGAGGGGATTAATGATGCATCAGTAACACCAACGAAGTAGTGACGAGAACAAGAGTCCGAAACGGTAATAATTGAAACCGAGACGGTAGCGGACAAAATCGAGACGGCATTGATGAAAGGACAGCATAATAATTCTCCATTTTGTTTCCGCCTTTCATTGTTGTTCACTAATTTCTCCTTCCTCCGGGCGGGGGTGGCGACTCCAGATGGAAATGGAGGACCCCTGGGTCCACCCCTGTCTTCTTGGTCACCAGTTAAGTCTCGTTCCTAGCCGCGGCTCACCTAAATGGTTTGAACCAGCGATTTGTGCGTCTCCAGCGTAGTGGGTGGCAGCCTCTCCCAGCCTGACAGCTGTTCAGCGGACCAGCGGTCTCCCAGAACACCGATTATTCGGGACGCGCATGGGAGATCGGTATCCCAGAACAATTTCTCCCTCCGACGAGGCCCCGGGCGGACAAAGCCCCGTGATTTTGGGTAGCGACCCAACCAGAGTGGTAACCGGCGGCTGGAATTCCGGCTGTGGCACAGAGGGAGAGTTCCATGGTGGGGTGCCGCGCGGGGCCCTGAGGGGGAGTCCATGGTGGGGTGCCGCGCGGGGCCCTGAGGAAGAGTCCATGGTGGGGTGCCGCGCGGGGCCCTGAGGAAGAGTCCATGGTGGGGTGCCACGCGGGGCCCTGAGGGAGAGTTCATGGTGGGGTGCCGCGCGGGGCCCTGAGGAAGAGTTCCATGGTGGGGTGCCGCGCGGGGCCCTGAGGGGGAGTACATGATGGAGTATCGTGGGGTCTGCGAGGGGGAGACCATGGCGATATGTCCACACGGTGCCCTGAGATAGAGCCCGTGGTGGGATGTCGACACAGTGCCGCCCTTCTGTCAGCCATGGAGCGGAGTCCATAGAAGATATTTAGAGAAAATCACAGAAATCAATACGTGCGACATTCAATGTTGAACTGGCGCACAGCAACACATGCAAATTAGGCACTGAACATGGGCTGTGAGTAAGCCAATTTGATAGCAATCGAACAATGCAGATCCGCGAGAGGGGGAGGCGGCAGCGGTATGATTCGAATAGCGCACCGATTTACTGTGACGCCCCGACTGCCCGACCAGACAGCCTCTCTGAAACATGACTCTCCCATTGGATCGAAATGCATCTCTAACAGGTACCAGCCTCAAAACGAATGGAGACTTTGGGTATATCATTGATCTAGACATCCTAGAAATATAGCGATGGCTGCATCATCAATAAATATTGATCGCCTCCAAACAGTGATGGCTGTTAAATTGCGATGACGGCTAAATAATGACGGCCGTAAAATCATGACCACGATCCAAGCCTTAAGAGATCGGCGGATGGTGTTTTCATGTGCCCGTTGACTAGCCTGGCTATATATTTTTGTTACACCATGAACCGAGCGTGACTTAGCACCCTAAGCTACAAGCTACGGTTGCGAAAATAAAAATTCCATGCATCCGGACACGTCACAGGGCGAAAGCCTACACAACGAACCCCGGCGGCAGCAAAACGGCAAATTATTTGCCAAAAAATATGTCCAAAGAGCAGTAATAAAACGGGTTTCAGTCCCAAAAGCAGGATGTTGTCAGGCGAAGGCTACCGTGTTGGAATCGTTGTTGACATCTCTGCTAGACAGGCCGGAAATGACGGGCGGCCAGAGCTGGCGTCAACCTGCCAATTACCGGCTAATTAGCCGCTGACTGCGGCCCACTCATTAGCCTGGGGGTCAGTGGCAGGTCAGACCAGCTCGTGGGACGGCCCGGCGGCGCCTCATCGCTGGAACAGCCGGTCGTCGGTGTCGGCACAGTCATCGCTGATCGGCACCCAAACGCCGCCGGCGCGCCCCCGGCCGCCGTCTTTAGTGCCTTCAACGCCATCGATAGTCACGAAACTGGATTCCTGCCGCTCCGTCGGCAGCCGACGGCGACAGGAGCGGCTGCAACTGTCGTTTGTAGACTGCTGCACGGCGCGCCGGGCTCATAAAGGAAGGCTGGCCGGACACTGGAGCCTTGACCAGGGTCAGGCAAGTCAAGGATGGTGGCTCAATTACGGCGACTGAGCCGGCGGCGGCGCCCCGCAGCAGGAGCCGTGATCCTTGGAACGTACTCCTCGAAAATAAAATATACCACTACAGAGTTGTTTCTTTAACCATGACAACAAATTTGATATTCTTATTTTGAAGGTTTCTTCCAAAATCCACTTCCGCCCTGGAAAATAGCCATCTAAAAAATCTCAGATGCTTTTACGGTTAGCGGTAGGACATATGAGCCAAGTCAAGCTATTTTCGCTGTAGTGTGAGCTTTCTTAGGTATGTGGACTGAAAGATGTTGAATTACATCGCATCATCTTCCTTTTCTCATTTTGCTTCGTCAATGCCGGCTTTAACAGCTGAAGCACCGCCCAGTTCACGCTTCGATATCTGAGAGTCAGATGGCATCACAGGCTTCGCCTTGTGATACGCCGCGGTTAGCTGGAAAGCTTTGTCGGAGCCCGGCCAGCCATCTCTCACCGTGCCTCACTTTCATCGCCTCGGCGCCACTGCTGCCGCCGCGCCGCTTTCTCTGTGGGCGCTGAAACAGCCAGCCCTACCGCCACCGACACATGATCTATGTATTGTGGCGGCCGCACCGCCCCCACGCACACTTTCAAAAGCGGTGACGAAACAGTCCGGTTCCACGGCCTCCGACGATATCGACAGCACGACTCTCTGTCACTGGCCGGGCCACAGTCGCTCCCAACACGCCGAACACGCCAGCGGAAGGGGCGCCGCCAGTCCCTCCCAACACACCGAACACGCCAGCGGGAGGGGCGCCGCCAGTCGCTCCCAACACACCGAACACGCCAGCGGGAGGGCGCCGCCAGTCGCTCCCAACACACCGAGCGCGCCTGGGGAAGGGAGCGCCGCCAGCCCCTCCCAACACACCGAACACGCCAGGGGGGGCGCCGCCAGTCGCTCCCAACACACCGAGCACGCCAGCGGGGGCGCCGCCAGTCGCCCCAACACACCGAGCACGCCAACGGGAGGGGCGCCGCCAGTGCTCCCAACACACCGAGCACGCCAACGGGAGGGGGCGCCGCCAGTCGCTCCCAACACACCGAGCACACCAGCGGGAAGGGGCGCCGCCAGTCGCTCCCAACACACCAAGCACGCCAACGGGAGGGGGCGCCGCCAGTCGCTCCCAACACACAGAGCACGACAGCGGGAGGGGCGCATCAAGTCGCTCCCAAATCACCGAGCACACCAGCGGGAGGGGCGCCGCCAGTCGCTCCCAACACACCGAGCGCGCCGGCGGGAGGGGGCGCTGACAGGTCATCCTCTTGAACCGAATCGTCCATCTTCTTTCTTCGATTACGAAATAACAGGTGAAAAATGAGCACAATGCGCTATCCAAGCCCGGCGTCATACAGGCGAAAGTCGTTTGGATGATGTAACACGGCCGGGGCTGGGCTAGGCTGAATCCGACTGAGGCAACACAAGAATGCGGGCGAGCGCGATTGAGTGGCTATCGGCGCTGCTCGGCGGGAACCGGCCGCCTGGACTCGCCTCCCCAGCACACCAGCCAAAAGCGATTAAAGCCGACGCTAAGCCGCGAGCGGGCCGAATTCCTCCCGCGCGGCCGGCAGGCCGGGGTGCGCCTCCGCCGTCGTGAATGCGCCCGAATCGGCTGGAGATGCGTCTCCGATAGGAGTTCAGCTCTGAAGAGCAGGCTGCTGGGCCGGGCGGCGACGCAGCAGGGCCATCTCGACCCTCTTGACACACTGGGCTATCTCAGTCGGATCACTTCAGACCGCCGCTCCCAAAAGCGCCAACAATGACGAGCTTCGCCAGGACCACAATGGCCGGGCTCGAGCCGGAAGTGTGTGGGCTCGGCACGCCGTTGGGAGTTTACTGGGGAGAATTAATGCCTGTGATTTTACGTACCAACTGCTAAGGTTGGATG
Source organism: Lepas anatifera (assembly GCA_034440635.1). Lineage (NCBI taxonomy): Eukaryota > Metazoa > Arthropoda > Thecostraca > Lepadidae > Lepas > Lepas anatifera. The sequence goes on from JAOTON010002137.1 coordinate 541,010, forward strand.
ACGTCCCCAACTTGTCCCTGCTGCAAGTGATTTCAGGAAGTGGTGTTGGGAATGCACAGGCGGTGGCTCAGGTGCGACCCCTGCTGATGCAACACTCGCCACTCTCCTGTGCACACTGGGGCACCAGGAGTTCAGAACAGGCCAATATCCCAAAGCCGGACAATATTGCAAATGTTAGAACCAGGTTGTTATCAAATGAAAACTGGTCCTTTTGCGGACTGAGCTGTTGAAACAGGCAATCCATGCAAGTTCACGTCAGGTCACGTGGTTATTTCATCGTCCATTAACGATAGATTTCAGAATCCATCCACCCTCACATTTCACTGAACTATATCATCAGATATTTCTGGAATAATCCAAATGATTGTTCATCCAGAGTGCCGAGTCGTAAGTCATGTCAGGTCACAGACTTTGCCACGCCACTGCAAAGTGAGAACTTCAATGTAATTACCTGTCTCAGATATGTGCAATCACCCTTTTTCTAAAAAAAATCATAAGAATAGAAAGTGGGAAGCGTATACCAGAATACAGAGGTGTACCGGAAATGATGCCTGGACGGATAATGTCTTCCAACGACTAACCGGCACCCGACCGAGTAAACTTCTCATTCAGTACATAGATGCGATAACAGAATGACGAGAAGGAGGACAAAAACAGAGTGCTAAGGGAAGAGTACTGCCAAAACCGAATCGAGAACTCTAAGACCAGGACTATGCTTTTCCGAAAATGCCCCTGAGTATAGAAACTGGAAGGAAAAGTTTGAAACTCAACGCCATTTTAGAGCCTTGCGCAAACTCCTCTCACACAAGGTAAGAAGCTACGGAAGAATTAGAGGTACCGGGTGCACCCTGAACTTTCAAGCTGAAAAAAATGGAAAGGATTACAAACGTGGAAAGGAGACAGGTTAGACTAAATAGTTACACAGGTTAGACTAAATAAGTGCAGAACGAAGTTGGAGCTTAACGTTTCTGTGGCCCAGGACCTGATTGGATCAGCGCTTGACTCTCACTGGGCTGACGTGAAAAACAAGCAGTCGCACCCGGAAGGCATACTTTTTCCGGCTTGAGAACCAGGAAGTATATTGAACTCTTAATTAGATTAAGTCTTGACAACGTTTCTGGTCACGCCAAAAAGCAAGTGCGGCGCGCGAGTCACTAGCCGGTGACTGACAGGTCTCCAATGCGCTGCACTGCCCTTGGTCTAGTTGGAGCGGGCCTGGTATCATTCACACAATTATCATTCATATTATAATTTATAACTATATGAAAATAAGATTTGCCAGTTTGCTGTGGACCTCCCTGTATAATCTTATTTTGCAACACACTGAGAGCACTCGGAGATAAGGGCCAACTCGTTGAGTACGAACAGTGCGTGGCCACAGTGATTCGGTGGGTGCGTGTGGGGAGACCTGTAGTGGACGATTCTAACGGACCGCTGCAGCCTGCGCCAGCACCGCCGCCGCCGCACATTTCGTCTTCAGCCGTGACGTCAGCAGCCCTGTCGGCATTCCTAGCGTGCCGGGAGCGCCGCCGACAGAACAGGTGGCGCCACCAGCGGCGGTCGGCGCGTGGGAGGGCCTCTCCCGCTGCAGCGGTACCCGCCACTCACTTTGGTCTCAAACGGACCAGGCGGAGAATTTCGACAATAACGTTTCGGTCTCTGCCGGGTTACCGAAGACGAGCTCTGGAAGGCGGAAGCCGAACAAACAAGATTACGGAAAGAAGCGGCGCAAAAATAGTTTTGCTAAGAGATTAGGTCTTGATTAACGTAAGGCATTCAAATAGGATGAAAATTGGTGATGCCATATGACTAATTAGTCGGTGAGACGTCAAACCCCAAAAATCATCAACAAAGAGAACCACTCAAAAAGGTCGCACCAACCTGTTCAGCCAAAATTAATAAAATGACTCGCACCATGTTTTATATCACATGCCATTCGGGACCACTTTTCAGTTGGAAAAGTCATGAACAGGATTGGATGCAGGTCAAGTTGGAGCAAGGAACAGTAATGGCAACCGGTAACTCTTCGAACAGCGGGGAGCAGCCGCTTTGAACCGAGTCCGGTCACGCTTAACCGAGCCCGTGAGCGCCAGCCCGTAACCTCACAAGTAGAGGTGGGACTTACCAGTCCAGAGGTGCCGGCGCCGGGACCCAGCCCTGGTCCCGGCTGGACCCTGGCTGGGATCGGTGGCTGAGAGGCCAGGCCCATCCCGGGAGCAGTTATTGGTCAAACATGAGGCATGTAAAATATACACTCTTACAAGGAAATCTTTATCAGGTGTTCAGAACTTAAATATTAGCTGCATGATACTCAAATGGTAAAGTCATCTATATATTCTTGTAAAAATTCAGGATCATCAAAATTTTCTAAATACCGTGGTAAATTTATCTGTATATGCTGGTAAGAAATTCAGGGCCATCACAAATCTTTAAATACCTATCTTAAGAGCAGAAGCAAGATTAGCCACCTCATGCCAAAATCGAAGTTAACTTTAATTTCACCATATATTGGGCATCCCGTTACCAGTTACCAGATGCAAATATCCTTCCCACGTCAGCAGTTTCATCATCAGATGTAAATAACAGCTGTCTGAGGTCCGGCCCGTGGGTGAATGGAGAAGTCATCAGCTGTCTAGTTTTCAAGGCAGCCCATTCGACCTACGAGGTTAATCAAACGCAGACCTGATTTCCACGAGGTGCGCCAGCCCGATCTCCGATGAAGGTAAATTCAGTGGAAGTGAGCAAAGATGAGTCGGATATTTCTGAAACGATGAGAATCTGTGCCCATTTTGTTTCCTATTTCGATTGAGGAACTTACATAGGACTGACACTGCAATTCGGAGTTTCCATACAACATGTCATTAAGTAAGGGGCAAGTCGAAATAGTAACGTAGTATTCGCGTCGTGGCAATTCCTCCTACGCATGAGGTCCGTATACAGCTCTTGGGCTGGAAGACGAGATCTCAACGTGGAAGTGGACATTTTAGCCTGATCCATGACCGCACATGCAGATCAAGATCAAACTTGACAGAAATTTAACTGTCCTGTTGAGCCGAGAGTACTGTGGCGTCAGCATCAAACCCGGGTGTGAAATCGTCTCAGAGGCCACTGAAATCCTCCTAATCTATTCAGGTTCATTTCCTCTCTAGTCTCCACTCAGAATAATCAGCTTCTGGCTTTGGCTCCGGTGGAGCATGGCTGGAGCGGCAGTGGTGTTCCGTCCTGTCAGGCAGGTAAGAGCCGCATGACAGCGCAGGCTCCCGCCTGCCCGGGCAGTCGCGACCTGTGTAACTCCCACCACATTCCGTGCCGCCCACACACCACACCACACGCGCCCCCAAACTTCACACCGTCGCGGCGCGACGTAATTCCACTCTGAGGACGATCGTATCCACGCGCCTCCTCAAGCTAATCACAGCGCAGTTAAATGTTGCAGGGCATGACACCGGTCGCCGTTGCCTCGCCCATGCGTCGCTGAGTCACTGACTCAGAGTCAGATACTGCGCAGCGGCCGCCGGAAAACGCGGCCTTCCCGCCGCGCCGCGGCACGCCCAGTGGTGAACATTCCACGGCAGGCGCGCTCACAGGCGGCCGCAGCCGGGCCAACGCCCAGCGCGGCACGCTGCAGAGCGGTGGTGTCAGAATACAGCGTCACCGCACCGGACAGAATACAGCGTCACCGCACCGGACAGAATACAGCGTCACCGCACCGGACAGAATACAGCGTCACCGCACCGGACAGAATACAGCGTCACCGCACCGGACAGAATACAGCATCACCGCACCGGACAGAATACAGCGTCACCGCACTGGACAGAATACAACGTCACCGCACCGGACAGAATACAGCGTCACCGCACCGGACAGAATACAGCGTACCGCACCGACAAATACAGCGTACCGCCCGGACAGAATACAGCGTCACCGCACCGGACAGAATACAGCGTCACCGCACCGAAGATAAGCGTCGCCCGACAAATACAGCGTCACCGCACCGGACAGAATACAGCGCACCCAGGACAGATAAGCGTCCCCCGGCAGAATACGCTCTATTACGAATAGCGTCACCGGACAGTGGGGACATAATACAGCGTTGAAGCTTCTACATCCTCTGCCACTGTTGTCAATAAATGACGGAACTCCAACCACCTCTGTCACTGATGTCACCATCAGATGACGGAACTTCGACCACCTCTGTCACTGACTTTAGCAGATCGCAGAACGCCGACTACCTTTGCCACTGACTTTGGCAGATCGCAGAACGCCGACCACCTCTGTCACTGACTTTAGCAGATCGCAGATCGCAGAACGCCGACCACCTCTGCCACTGATTTTAGCAGATCGCAGATCGCAGAACGCCGACCACCTCTGCCACTGGCTTTAGCAGATCACAGAACGCCGACCACCTCTGCCACTGACTTTAGCAGATCGTAGAACGCCAACCACCTCTGTCACTGACTTTAGCAGATCGCAGAACGCCGACCACCTCTGTCACTGATTTTAGCAGATCACAGAACCCCCACCACCTCTATCACTGATGTCGTCATCAGTTCCAGAGAAAGGTAACAGCACTGTCCGTTCCCACAGTCACAGCAGCGGCTAGCTGATTAAGAGCAAAGCGTGCCGCCAAAGCTTCAGTCTGCACTGATGAATCTTCTCTTTCTTCTCAGTCAAAGCAGCTGACCAATTCCCGCTTTTAACCAAGGGCCTAGAATAACCTTTGACCCGTCAGCGAGACAAGAGTTGTGTGTGACCCATACAACACGCGGTACATTAATTTTTCCCCAACACGTAAGAGTAGCACTAACTCTACTTCAGATACCTTTCAGACAAAAATAATTGCTAAGTTAGTATGGGCAGCTCAGCACTCGTAGAGAGAAAACCAAACAATTTAAGCGCACGTAATTAGGGCTATCACATTGGCCACCATTGACCCATGTGATAACCCTGATCTTGTGGCCATCATTTTCGCCTCCCCTCAGATAAGCAGGTATTTTCTTCCTGGTTATAATTCTAGTTGTGCCACCGCCCGCGGGTAAGCACCAAATATGTAATAGATACACGACACACACTCACACGTCTGGCAGATATTCCGAGGGGTGAGACCATGCACAACATATTATCAACACTGGACAGAAAACATGCAGTAAATAAGACCTAGCTTTGGCGCTCACACGGCTACCTTAAAGACGTACGGTCCAAATAATTCAGACATCCATCACCACCCCCTGCGTGGAGCGGCAACCCAAACCCGACATACCCAACCAGTTCCTAATCCCCGCCGAAAGCCAGGGTGGCGGTGGCGCCCAGGCAGCTAACAATGGCGATTTCTGTAGTGGAACGCCACTACGTGGTCCTGTGGTCACGGCCAGCCTCCCGATAGTGCGGCCATTGGTCACGGCGAAGGTCGTTAGAAACTGGTTGTCCTGGATACAAAATTCTGCGCCTGGCACGCTGGTTCTGTCCTCTGAGTCAGCCCGGCTCTGGAGGAAAACTAGCCTGCTGGGCGGGTTACTGGATTTCGGGACAGTGTTGACGCCATGGCAGCGTATTTCACCACTGCAGCATTCCAAACTGTTCCCCGGCTGCTACGGCTCCGGAACACCGGCCGTCGTCCGCTGTGTCCGTGGGCACTGGCGCGTGCCAGAGCCGGCTGTCGGTACCGGTCGTCACTGTCGCTCGCCTCTCCCTCCCCGTGGCCCAGCTGTCGTCAGCAGTTTTTGCCGATATATTCGGCCGGGGCGACATGGCTACTGCCAGCTGAAAGTCAGCCAAAAAAGCGTATCGCCATCCGGCAGGACCGGCACCACGCCAGTGAGCACCGGCGAAGCACGCTTTCCGGATGGCCGGGGGCAGCCGACAACCGGAACAGCAAAACACAGCAGACATACGGCACAAACAGACAACCAGCACAGCAGTGCACTGCAGGGAACTCTCACAATAACAGCAGACAACCGACATAACAGACAACCAGCACAGCCGCATATCACAGAAAACCCTCATTGTAGAACACAGCACACAGCACACACAGCAAAACACTTGAAGGCCTCCTACTCCCAGATTTACTGCTAATTCCGGGGCATCAAAATAGGTTTATTGCATTATTCGGCGCTTCAGCAGTAAATAAGAGTATGGTGTGATTCCCTGGGACGTTAACCGATTCCTCAAAACATTCGTTCGATTTCCCGGGGTGTCACACGATTCTCCGAGAACGTTGCCGGATTTCCCAGGAAGTCAAGCGATTCATTATAAGGGGTCGCACGCTAGGAACCCCCGGAGTCCAAGGGTTCTGCGGGAAATTCTCTGCTGACTCTGCAATATACCGTGGGGCAGGTGGGTGAAGGCGGCTCCAGACAGCCGGAGAGGCCAACTGTCCGTCCCACACCGGTTAATAGAGCGCCCATTCTTCCCCGTCCGCAGTGGGAAGAGTGGAGGAAAGTCACTGGCTGGACGCCACGTCCAGCCAGCGCCGACCAAACAGTCACTAATGGCCGCTCAAGACAAGTAGCCCCACTCCGAAGACGCCTGGAATTCGGCCGGCGACGGCGGCCACCGCCTGGAATGCGGCAGCCGCCTCTGGTATGCGACGAAGGGCCACCGTCTGCGGTGCTCACTCTGCCGCCCAGCGCCGTGTCTGTCCGAGAGCTCACCAGCCGCAGCAGTGTCTGTCCGGGAGCACACCGGCCGCAGCAGTGTCTGTCCGGGAACACACCGGCCGCAGCAGTGTCTGTCCGGGAACACACCGGCCGCAGCAGTGTCTGTCCGGGAGCACACCGGCCGCAGCAGTGTCTGTCCGGGGAACACACCGGCCGCAGCAGTGTATGTCCGGGAACACACCGGCCGCAGCAGTGTCTGTCCGGGAACACACCGGCCGCGGCAGTGTCTGTCCGGGAGCACACCGGCCGCAGCAGTGTATGTCCGGGAACACACCGGCCGCAGCAGTGTCCGAACGTCGGCCCGTCGTTGGTGGGCTAAATGGATTAGTCAATGTCTGATGCAAGCATGTTCTCAATGAGCATGATGAGATGACAGCTGGTATTAGATAATATACATGTTCTAGTTTATCATGCAGCTTAACTCATCCATCTTTCTATTTTATTTTCCGAGAAACAGAAATTTAAGCTCACTTTAAAACACTTCGCATAAAGGTGTCATTTTGTGGCATAGAACTGAGGGCGTTTGAGCCAGAGGTATAATACCTTTTTCACCTCACCATGGGCGGATACCCCTAGTTTAAGTGCCCCTCACATGGGATGGATCCAGAGGGGTTGGGACCAGGGGGAGTTCGTTCCCTTAGGTCCAGTTTCAAGGCCGGCGAATTCTATGAATATGTAGATTGTAGATACAACCTGATACAACAGGGATGAGCGGGCGACGCCGTATAGTCTTAGCAGTCGGCACGTCATTAATATCGACACCATTCGTTTGAACAGTGGACCAGCCAGCGCACCGCACCACCACCGGTACCAGCGTCGCAGACTCAGCTGCCGTCACCCGCCAGATGGCGCAGAGGGCGGAACGGCCATCGTAAAACGTCGGCGGCAACCGCTTCCGCCTACCGGAGCGACAGCTGACGGCCATTTAACGCTGGCCGCTGCCGTTACAACTCCACACGTGCCGCCCGGGCCTGACAGCTGGCAGCTGACGGTAGAGCACGTACCGGGGCTGACAGCGGACTGTGGAGCACGTACCGGGGCTGACAGCGGACTGTACAGCACGTACCGGGGCTGACAGCGGACTGTACAGCACGTACCGGGGCTGACATTGGACTGTAGAACCCGTACCGGGGCTGACAGCGGACTGCAGAACCCGTACCGGGGCTGACAGCGGACTGCAGAGTGCCTACGGAAGCTGACGGCTGGCAGCTGACCGTAGAGCACCTACAGGAGCTGACACCTGGCGGTCACCGAGCATGTGATCGCTGGCGGTGAGTGCTTCAATACTGAGGAGGTTACAGCTGCAGGTGCCTGATCAATGGTCAGGGGAATTCAAGTTCCATACCCCTATTTATTGGCACACGGGCTGGTTTCTGACATCTGGACACCGCAGTGCGTGTGTGTTTATGGGACGTGTTCAAAGTACCAGCGGGGGTGCGACACCTCCGCGGTGGCATGGTGTTGAACTGACAGAAGAGAGGGGCCGGACGCGTGTGTTTACGCGTTGGGGGAAGTCTCTGGCGACTCCGCTAAAAGACTGGTGACAGTAGCGAGGATGGGGTGTCAGGACGGCAACTGATTTGTTGACCTGGGCGTCCCATCACGCACGGCTAAACTTCCGGTGGTATGTCACTCCGACAGCGAGTTGGGGGGGGGGGACGGCCCAGGGAAGTCCCACAGCACGCTTACAGAGGTGCCTAGTCACAACATATTCAGCCACTTTACAAAAGTGCGCGCAAAGGTCAGAAAAACTATGCACGATGCATCACGGTCCACCCAAGGTCAAACGATGAGCCTGGGAGAGCAATGAAGGCGGGAGAAACGGCGAGCTCACTAGCTGCGCAGTTTGTGAACCACTCTGGCTGTGGTAAAGCTTGCGATCCCACAGGACAGTCATCCACAGACTTATTGTCAGACCGAGACTGCTAACACATTACGGCCCTGGAAAACCTCCAGGAAACTGGTAAAAGATGCGTCTCGGTAGTGACTTTTCCACTGCATCCTTTATGGTTGGGTACCGGACCTCCCGCATTACCCCCGCTCCCGGAGTTGGTGGTGCCAGGACAAAAGCACAGACCCGCCCACAGGGTCGGCTGGACCGCAACCACAACTGACTGGACACGGTCCCCCTTTGTTTCCCTTACACGCTGGAATGACGCGCCAGGCAATGTCCTCACGTCAAACTTCATCAAACGAACATTACAGAGGCATGCGGCCCTCGGCGCGCGCCCGAAGGAATGCGGCCGACTATTCATACCCCTCCTCTGGCGCTTCGATTCGATCACAGATATTCTTTCCACTGGCACTAGAGCTGAATAAGGCGGGGCGACCCTGCGCGGCGCCGGCTGTTTGTACGCACTTCGCCCTATTGACTCCTGAAATGGTCCCTAGAAGCTAAGTGTCAATGTGGCGATAAGGAAGAGTAGACTATAAAACAACATGGAGAAAGGAGACACGTCTGTGCTTCAGAGAATAGAAAGGTCAAGTAAAAGGGAAGAGAGGGAAATGAAGAGGTGAGAGAGAGAGAGAGAAAGAACGAGAGAGAGGAGAACAAACGAGAAGCAATCGAATGAGGAAGAGAATACCTCCACCATGAAATGTTTAACGTGAAGCCGGAGACGACAACGGTCGGTAGCGACTCTGCAGCTGCCATGGCGCAATACTGGTATTACGTCATCGTTGTGGCCTGTGGCGTCATAACCATGCGAGCGTGGCGGAACGTCTCTCTTCCCAAAGGTGAAGGCTGCTCCTCAACAGCACTACACTGAACGTTCCACACAGCGCAGTGGTGGTCAGCATGCACAGAGCCTACTGGCAATACCTAGACTGTGGGGCCAGCCACCTCAGGAAACAATTTGAAATATGTCTAGCACCCAGACCCGGAGATCCGTTGAGGCTCCCAGCTCGGCTCAGCCTGCTAGCGAAACCCAGTCGGCTCAGCCTGCAAGTGAAACCCCGTCGGCTCAGCCTGGAAGCGAAACCCGGTCGGCTCAGCCTGGAAGCAGAGCCCAGGCTGTTAAGCCTCGAAGCGGAGCCTGGGTGACTCAGTCTGGAACCGGAGTCCTCCATGGCGCCCGGGCGTCGCCGGCTGACGTCTGGTCTACGCCTTTAAAAAGGCGCGCCGACACAAAAACGCGCCAGCTCGATCACGGCCGTCGGCAATGTGTGGAATGTGTCAGAAAAAGCGCCTCGCTGGCGCCGCCGCTCACGGCGCGGCGGCGGCCAAAGCGACGCAGCGTGTCTACAGGCGCAGACCACCCCGACCGGGGCTCAGACTCAAGCAAGCGCCACGCCACACCCCCAGCGAGTCCGGTAGGAGCTACCCAAAATCGCTGAGGCAGCTTGGCGTCGGTAACTTGACCACCCTATAGTACATCATATCATATTCAGAGTGCTAAAAAACATGTTGAATTTATCTAGCTCTCTCTGGGTCAGTAAGCCGACATTACCAGTGAAAGGCCGCCTTCTGACCTAAGCTTTTGTTTGAGTTCGCCAAGGGTTAGACAGAACCATGAGCGTCGACAGCGGGGGACAGGGGACACTTACTCCCAACCAACTCACCGAACAGGGGGACGCTCCTCAAACCTTGGGCACCGAACCCATTATTTCTGCCATACTCTCACAAACGTGAACTCAAAAAACATGTTTCCTAATTTGCTGTTGAACTGCCTCAACAGCGTTCTCCCGAACCCAGCACTGTTATCAGCCTTTGGCTTTGACTCTACCGTTGTCTTCAGATTAAATTCTGTCTCCCCCTGCCAGTGAAACCCTGGGCAGCACCCTGGGCGGAGCCGGATCACAGGATGACGCCACACTCGCGTGTTCTGAGACTGCGCCGCCGCACCTGGCTCCTGACCGGCCATCCAGGGCGTCTCTGACTCACCCGCCGTCAACACTGGCACGCAGCGCTGCTGCATGTAGCAGGCGGCACCTGCTGCATACGTGCAGCAGCGCGTGTAGCCTGAAAGCCGCTGCATGTGCACTGTACAGCGTGCTGAGGGCGCTGAGGGGCGCCGCATGCACAGGGCGCTGGGGGGGGCGCCACGCCAGCTGGTTGCAATGCACTGATCGAGACACGTGCGAGTATAGGAGAGAACTGGGGGTTTGAGCCATCACAGAGTCAAAACAGAGGGTTTCCCGCTGATGATACGAAACTCCAGCTTTCAATATTGAGAAAAATGGTGTTGAAACTCCAACGCGGTGCTAACAGGACTTGGCCAAAAACGCTGAGAAGAAAACACGAACATTGACCTTATCATTCCTTCCCATTTAAATACAACAGCTAGCATTGTTGTCTTCTAAAAAGTTTCGCACTTCGAAACAAAGGAGCATGGAACAAAGCAGCGGAACAGCCGCAGCAGCTGCAGACGTTTAATTGGAATTCGGGTTTCAAAATAATGTAAAACTCCTCGACAAATTTACATCTCTATGGAGTCCGTGTCAAGACAGACGTCCTCAGCCGCGGTTCCTGATGGAAGAAAGGCTTCACCTCCGCCCGCTCCTATTGTTTTCAGAAAGGACCACTGACAACTGGCTTTTAGAGAATAGGAGGAAAAATAGAAGCATAAATCAACGACATCCCAGAGACTTTTGCCCGCAACGATAAATAGAACCTCGCTGCCTAACAAAGGCAGGACAGACACGGGAAGAGGAGGAATCCCGAGCGCACCATTCTTCAGAAATAGTCCCACAGGGTACCAAAGTAATGACGGGGAGGTCCCGCAGCGTAGTTAGGGTGGCGGACAGAATAATAACCGGTCGGCGGCTGGGCACGCACCCTCCAGGTACCGGGCCTGGCCAGCGCCACGGACTGGCGTGACGCCCACCCAGCAGGCGTCACGGCCGTGCCCACACTCTAGCACTCACCGAACAGGCCTGTGTGCGCGGTTTTAAGCACGTGATGGCATTGGCCAGCTGTTGGTCAACAACCAGTGGTTACATAACAAGCCTAAGGCATGCCACTTTAAATCAGAAACGAAAATGAGAGGGAAGTAATTTCCAGTCAGTTGTTCTCTGGCTTGGCCAACGTGCACGCCAACCACACATCGCCTATCCACCTCGCAAAGTTAATCACTGCCTTGGAAATAAAACGAATCTGATAAGCCCTTATGGCCAAGACTGCAGTGGAAGCCCTTCATTAACCGCTTCCCCTTGCCTTTCACGGACCTGAGCCTGCTCTGGATTAGACAGCCGGATTCTGCTGCACGCAGTAGCACTGAGCAGCGTTTCTGCTGCACGCAGCAGCACTGAGCAGCGTTTCTGCTGCACGCAGCAGCGCTGTGCAGGGTCTGTGTTGCATTCGGTGAACAGGGTCTGTGCGCACGCAGCAGCGCTGAACAGGATCTATGCTGCACGCAGCAGCGCTGAACAGGGTCGTACTGCACGCAGCAGCGCTGAGTAGGGTCTGTGCTGCACGCTGCAGCACTGAGCAGGATCTGTGCTGCACGCAGCAGCGCTGAGTAGGGTCTGTGCTGCACGCAGCAGCGCTGAGTAGGGTCTGTGCTGCACGTAGCAGCGCTGAGTAGGGTCTGTGCTGCACGCAGCAGCGCTGAGTAGGGTCTGTGCTGCACGTAGCAGCACTGAGCAGGATCTGTGCTGCACGCAGCAGCGCTGAACAGGGTCTGTGCTGCACGCAGCGGCGCAAGGTGACCAGGAGCTGGCGTTTGCGTCGGCCCGGAGCGTATCACCGTCGGCGGCGGCCTCTCTCCCTGCACCGCTACTCGAGCCGTCTTTAGAAAGTAGGTGGCATTCGGACGAGTTTGAGGCCGCTGCAGAGCTGCAGTCCAACAGCCCAGGGGATCGGTGCAACTACGTTGAAGCTGCAGTCTTAGCTGCTTGAACCAGTTACAACGATGCTCCGTGAGTCATGAAGCCAATTACAAGCCATCACTGAACGGTCTGGAAGCGGCCCGCTCTTGTGTACCCCCTGCGGCAAGATGAGCTGAAACTAAACGGCCACCGATCATTTCTGCTGGCTTGTTGAACTGATCCATATATCAACACTTCGTCTTCTTCTTATTTTGTTCCGTAAAATAGCAGTAAGAAAAATTAAACTTTCCGCAGACCTTTTCCATATTCTACCGCAGCTAACTATTTTGTTCATCACGTCTAACTTTTCCGTAAGATTGTTCTCCAGTTTATTTCACCTGTAAAGTCATTTTAGTAGTTGTCATTTCCAGGGTCTGCCATAAAACTTCAACTAACCACACCTTACCTGGCAGCAGTGGTGGAAGCTCTCGACTTCTATTTAAACACAGCCCCAGAGCCGGGAGTAGAAAAGACGAGGCAGGATAAACGCACTTAGAATGTTCGATCAGGGGGACATGGTTGAGGGACATGGTTGCACGACATGGTCGAAGGGCCCCATCCGGACCAGACGGTGCCAGTTTTGGGCGGCAAAACCTATCAGGCAGGCGGCAAATCCTATCGCAGGGGCACCGATACTCGTATCCTGGGGGAAGGGGTGGGAAGCAGCATTTGCAGAGACTGTGGTGCCACTGAACTTTCCGGGGTGCATCGTGACTATTTCAGGGAGAGACGAGGGTCGATTGAGGGAGGAGTACCCCTTGTCCTGGACGCAAGGCAAAGGCTTGCACCCGTCCTTTTTCGCTCAGCGCAGTTTTTTAGCGTATTCGTGTCGTATTTGGGATTAAAAACGTTTGCATTCACATCAACACGCCTTACCGCACACTTTGACGTATCTGTCAAAGAATAGTCAAGTATTTGTGCTCCAGCACATCGTCAGGAAGTGAAAATGATTGAGCACTGACATAAGGCATTTGCTGAACATCATTGGAAACATTTGTAACCGGCCTGCAAATTGGCCGCAGCTGCAGTCTCTCCTTTCTTGAACATTGGAAATACTATGGTCTCCTTCCATTTTGATTGAACTGATCCGAAAAATAAACTTTTGATTATAATCTAAAACAAATATCGTCCTAATATAGCTGCAGCTATTCTAATAATTTTTCTGGTAAAACGTCTTTGATGGATGAACTTAAGGTTGGCATGGAAAATATGATTTCACTAGCTATTGTATGGTAGCCGAAAAGACGCTGTGGAAGACTCCGGCCCTCAGTATTTATCCGACGTAGGTCGGCTGGCAACTGATTGGTGAGAGGGTGATCTGAGCGGGGCAGCCGTCGCTGTGCTTTGTGGGACGCTAAACTTTGGCTTCTGAATTAACCAGCCATTGCGGGAATTTCCCGTTCGGATGGTGGGGTCGGAGTTTCCGTGATAAGTCCCTTAATGACTTTAGTGAGGCTTCGATCCCAAAAATATGAGCCTGCAAAACTCGGACATAATTTTTACGAAAAAGCCCTTAGATTCCTCCTCTCCCCCCCCGTTAGCCTCCGATAACTGAGCATTGACGCTCGGTCGTCCACAGCGTCTAAAGTCTGCGTCAAATTTGCCTCTCGAGTTTAAGCCTACAGATGTTAAGCATTCGTTTGGGTCTTCAAACGTCAGATTCGAGAACTTTATTGCCCTTCCACGTTTTAGTGCAATGCCAGGTTGAAATTTCTGGTAAAGATCAGGTGATGGAGATTTTTTTATATTTTTGCCACCTATGCTTCCCGAAATCTTTCCGCAATTTTTCTTTGTTTGTTTGCATTTACCGCAGCTTTGTAGCCGTTTTAGTTATCGACGGACATAATCTTATTATGAAAAGTCAAGTCATTACGAAATTTGCCACCTGCTTCAGAAAATAATCTTTACATGTTCAAATAGTTCTAACCTAGGTGTACTGTGGGGTCACAACAACATGGACTACCTCTTGGGCGCAGGCAGGTTAAAAGAAACTGGTTCCGGAAGAGTTTGGAGTAAAATTAGGCCGTTCCCATTCTTTCGACCAGCTAAATCTTGTATGTCAGCAGCCTGGATGTTTTCCCCATCGCGAGCAGGCAGCCGGCCTACCGACAATCCCTGAAAACATGTCGTCTGGCCAACATACCTGAAGCTTTTGGGTACGGCCGCAGCAGGAGCAAGAGTAGGAGATGTAATCCTTGCTCTGAATCAGAAGCGGAATGTTCTCCTTCGAGGAGGCGTAGTCATCAAACAGTTTGCGATAGCGCGCGCGCAGCAGCGGACAGAGCTGATTGAGATTGTTTCTCAGCCGATCCATAACGGACGCAGGCGGGCTGGCCTCACACGCCCGCTGCAGGTTATTGTGTATCACGCGCATCACTCGGCAACACACACAGTTTCACCAATTCACCGCGACGACACGCAGATTTTCGGTCACTATACAGGTGCGTGACGTCACCGAAATCAACACAGTGGAGCTACGGTCGCACCGGGCCCCTGCCAGCGATAGACACGGACTGAAGGTGAGCGCCGAGCGATCGCCGCCGCCCGGCCGCCCAGCCCCGTGAGGCGCCGTGCCACCGCGGGTAGGAGCTCGCCAACGAGACAGACCGAGCAACTCTCACCTTGGAAAACATACGAAATGTTTGAAATAAGCTAAAATTATCCCAAATAAAAAGTACATAGCACTAGAACAAGATAAAATGAACTAATAAAGAATATTGAGACAGCAATAATTTCACACAGAAGCCTTATTTACGGACAGTTCGGCCCCCTGACAACAGCCTGTTTCGTTTCCCACTCCTACCACGCCGGGAATGTTAACCACACGCCGCAGCCGACCTGTGGGGAAAACTACATTCCTCGACACCAGCTACAAGTTGATCAAGTATTTTATCCGGCAGCGGCAGCAGAAATAGATACGCTGTCAGCCTCGTGATGGGTAGAATGTAGTGGCCGGTGTGGATGTCATTCAAAGGACGTCTGGCCGGCTCACGGACGGCCACTCCAGCGTAGATTCCACGCGATAAATCTCCACCGGTATTTACGGCTGATGAGTTGATGAGTGTCAGGCTATCGCAGCTCAACGACGAATTATAGCGCAGCTGTAGATGCTGAGCCATCGACAGCATCAATAGGTCATAAAGACTCAACGTCTAGCTGAAGCGTCCCGTTGATGGCCGAGTGTGCACCGAATCCGAGCGAGGTACGGCTCAGGAATGCTATTTTTGATTCGGTAATGATTAACGTACTGATTTCCGAGGTGACGTTGCGTCAGAACTAAGGGATGCCAAACACAGTGTGCCAAAACATGGATGGTCCACTTGTGGCGACCCAATCAAACTCTGCTCCAGCGCACTACTGATGGGCGGCGGGACATTTTGTCCACGGTAAGGGGGTAGTGGTATCGCTAATGTGATCCTTTACGTCAGAATGATTTTATTGGGTCATTTTGTAACTAATTCCGATGAATCGTTCCGTGGATGATTTCCCAGATACTCGTAAAAATCGCATCAATTAATTTTGAACTTTGATAAAAATGGGTACACATTTAGGCGGTGAGAAAACTTAGCCCATTAATTCAAAGTGACAGGAAATGTCTTAGACAAGGTGTTTAGTGCAATGTAGACTGCTGCCCCTTTGCTTAATTTGTTTTAAACTAGGTGCCACAAGAAAAAAAGACGCAGCGTGTTTATCGGTGTTATCTTTGGGGATGCACATCCACGGGATGTTAAGCGCAGATCGGACTTCATGGACAAATTTATATGTGAACGAAGAATATGTAGCTGTCGTCTATTTGTCTGCACATTTCTGCACCTGTTCTTAAAATGTATCACTCTGAGCAATATACCCAGAGGCGCTTCTAATCCGTAAAAAATGAGCTCTGCAAGAAACGAAGCATAAAACCAGACGTTCTACAGTATACTCTGCATAGCTAATGCTTAAGTTAAAATCTCATGAACGTGCAATATTGCCTTTATCACCGAGCATCATTTTACTTCTCACGCTACAGACAATGTCTGATGTAAGGAACTGGCAAAGCAAAATTGATGGCTTTGCATGGAACACATGTTTCCTAAGGAAACCAAAACGTTGGGCCCGTTTTCAGAGTTTGAATATGTGTGAGCAGTTAATCACCCTCGTGGCCTTGTTGGCAAAGGAAACTTACTTGGGTGCTGGACTTGGGGAGAGGGTATCACGTCTGCGTCACTACCTACTTTGAACTATGACATATCCTTGAAAAATATACATGCGTAATTAAATGTCTAGAGCCTATTTGTGCCGTTAGAGACAAAAAGCCGTGGATGCACTACGGTTTTGCGCCCTCGGCACTGAACCGAAGCCTGAACAAAAAAGCACATCAATCAACTCGCAATGACAGTTCGAACAAAGCAACGTCAAAATGAGAGTTCCATCACAAGGTATTGGACCACAGAAATTTGTGGCAGCAATACCCTGCCCAATTAAACTATTTCACGGCATACATTCCTGACTGATATAGCGACGTAGCGGCGCATAGCGATATAGCGGCCATAGACTGACAGCGGCGCAGGGGGCCCCTCTGCGGGGAGGGGGGCGTTCTGCAGTCACCGGCGTACTTCGTCTGAGAGGACCAGCCGGAGCACCTCCACTGCAGCGCGGCACGCAACCATGCACCAAACACCGGTCCCGTCTGCGGCGGCCGGCACGAAGCGGCACAGAATAGCCGCACAGAACGAACACAGAGTCGCACAGAGCATGTGGTTCTCTCAGAGCAGGGAACACAGAGCCAGCACGGAGCGGCACAGAACAGTCGCAGAGAACGGACACAGAGCCGCACAGAACCGGGGGGTCTCCCACAGCAGGGAATACAGAGTCAGCAAGGAGCGAGCGGCACAGAACAGCCCCAGAGAACGGACACGGAGTCACACAGTGCCGAAGGGGTTCTCCCAGAACAGGTAACACAGAACCAGAATGAAGCTGTTACAGGGCCGAACAGAGTCGACAGAGGCGACATAGTCACTAAGAGCCGGACAGAGCCGACAAAGGCGCACAGAACCAGTGCAGAGCCGGACAGAGACGGCACAGAGGCCCACAGATTTGGCACGGAGTCACAGAGGTATGAAAAAGAAGTACTTGGAACATGGAAGGAGCCATCGGCACGGAACGGCCCGCTATCTAGACAGTGTAAGCACAGGACATTGTAAACGGGTACAAGGCAAACAAGGGCCAGCGAGAACAGGTAGGAACTGCCAACAACAACCTAGACAATGTAAAACAATGCTACTGTAATTTCAAAACAGTGCAATACACAGATAATGTTAGCAAAGTTCTGAAAAATCTTGAAGCTACTTTCTCATACAAACTTTAAAGCCTACAGCTAAGGTTCATTTCGAATATGCTAACTAGGGGGTAAACAGCAAAACGGAAATTAGGTACTAGCCTTCATCCAGAAAAAAACATGGTACTATGTGTACAACAGTTCGCAGGATGCAATGCATACCAGCCGGCTGGCCAAGTGCTCGCGTTCCAGGGAACGAGAGCGCGCACTGTCTGCTGAGAGCGGGGCGCGATTGGCATCTCAGGTTCAGACGAAGCTGAGCGGCCGAGCTCGCAGAACGGAGCGGCCGCTGAACTTAGATCGACTCTCGGCACGCCATCGCACGCCGGTCTTTACGGGAGTGACTGGCGCCTGACACGCGAGCCCCGGCGACCTCTGGCCACGGTCTGAGGCCCTCCACTCGGCACAGCTGGCTAGCTCACACACGCCCAGCTCCCTCCCAGCAGCCGCCCTCCGGCTTCAAGGAGTGATTGTGACGAGATTCCACGCAGGGGCGTCGCCATGGAATTTTCACCCAGGCAGCAAGGGCACCGACTGGGCGATGACCGGATTTTGGGGTGTGAGATGACCCGCGAGCATGTTGGATGTTTCTGAAAATGTTACCGATGCAGTTTCCTCCCCCTGATTCACTAACTGGGGTAGGCTCCCCTCGCTGCCGACACCCAGGATTCCATGTCAGCAGAGACAGACTACAGCTAATATGAATGAGAAAGAAGTGCACATTGGCCAGAGATTATTTAGTCGCTTTGTCCCTAGGCGCTGGTACCCGCCGACTTCGGAGCCGACAAAACACAGGAGCTGGTGTCCACTCCACCATACAATCTCCTGGCTAGCAGCCGATCCCGCATCGATGTCTCCCAAGTGGCGACCGGTCTGGTGCGTTGAAGTATCCCCTTTGGTGACTGGTAAAGCGTTGAGGTCTCCCAGTTGGTTACTGGTGCAGCGTCAAGGTCTCTGCCTTGGTGACCGATGTCGCGTTGAGGTCTCCACTGTGGCGACCGATGCTGCATCGACGTCTCTACACAGGCGAACCAAGTCACGTCGGCGTCTCCCTGCCAGGGTGCAGCTTTTCGCTTCTTCTCAACATCGCAGTTTTTTGGCTAAAAGTCAGTGCCGACTCGTAGCCTTCTCCGGAAATACAAGCCCGTAATGCCGAGTGCTGCTCTGGTCGCGTTACATGACCGGTATCAGGCGAAATTTCAGGCATGTCCATCAAATTACAGGTCGTGCTAAGATTGCCTTGAGAGAGGTCGCAGCTTATCAAAATGAGGAAGGAAATTTCCGGCCTCGCCCCCGGGCATTGGAAACGTAACTTGACGAGAGCTAGAGAAAAAATAACAATTTTTATTTGGGTCAAGCAGGGACACAAAAGAGTGCAAAAACAATACAACTGACATGCCGAGATGGGCGATTTGTGTAAGACGGCCCTTGACCATAGATCATTTATTTAAGCTTTTCGTCATTTATTTTCTCCGACGCAGACCAACTCTGCCCTGTTATCAGGGAAGTTTCCTACCAGAAAATAACACAGGCAGAAAAAGAAAATAGGAAGGAGGAAATTAAAGCGAGAAAAAACATCACGACACATAAAATCTGAAGGTTAGGTACCACATAATAACACCAAGCTATAGCTAAAAGCATATTCGCATTTCACTGGGCAGCAGTCTCAGTTCTGAAGAGCATGAATAGATCAGGAGGAAAAGAGTACGCTACCTTATTCCCTGAGACGCCCCCAAACATGATGGCAAGATTAGGCCTCTTCTGGCCCTTGACCATTACCAGTCTTTTCACTCTTAGCTTAGTTATCTCTATGGCATTGCACAGTAGGAATTAATACAACAAATAGCTCTCCACAATATTCTCAGCACCACTACCATATTGTCTACCAGGTATTCATACTCCAGGCCTCTACGCCCATGGATGCATTTCATAAGCACATACATCGACAAATTTTTGAAAAGGACCGTAGTCCAAATACATAATCCTCCCAGAAAAAAATAAGTTGGAATCCCATATTCAATCCTTCTTTATGAAAGGGTTGCAAATCCAATCCGTAGTCATCGTGTAACATTTAAGATTTCCCACCGGTCAGAGTTCGGAGCAAAATATACTGAATGTTTTTGGGTATATCGTTTGTTAAGCATCACCATCTTAAACAAAAATATGTATTGACCAATTTTCCATACTAAATTTATAGGAGCAAAAACTTTTGTCGAAAAGGATAAAGAAAAAATATGTTGAAACTCCACCCACAGATAATCATTCAGGGAGAAAACTTATTGAGTTTCAATGAAAGTAGCACACTACAACTGATGAAAGCATGGAAGACATACCTCTTTCAGTTTCAAATATCTTCGAATGTGTTTTCACGGGAGCAATGACGGTGTTTCTAACGAGGTAGATGTATATGAAGGTCTCCATAAACAGTGATCTCAACACACCTCTAGAGTATTTGTGTCTCTGCTCCCCCAATGCAGAACGTCAACCAGTGACTAGAATTTGGCGGCATTTATTTACAAGCCTTGTGCGTGAATGCAAGCTAATATCGTACTTATCACCTTTTGCAACAAAACGAAAAGTTATTGATATAAAGATCTCGTCACCACGCAGACGCAGAAGGAGTGTTTCACACAGCCGGAGGAAGATAACATCTGAGCTGGAGGAAAATAAAGCAGAAACTTTGCAGCCTTGTTTGCAAGTCGGTTGAACGTGTGACCTTAATCCTGGAAACAAGATTGCAACACAAAGCCGTAATCCTCGGTTCGACTGGATTGTGATCTAAATAACAATCCTCCTTACATGAAATTAATAGAAATCCTAAACCGATCCTAAAATTTTCTGAACAATGCATACCTTTGCAATTCCGCTCTCAACCTTGCCAATTCCTGCATATGCAACACCGGAAAATTTCTTGCAGGGCAATGGTTGCAAGGGTAGTAGTAAAACACAGCTTTACATGTGAACGATTTTGAATGACTTTCCAAAATTACTTTTATAAATTTCAATCCATGCGTTGGCTGAAAGAAAACATTAAACACTATGAGGACAACGAACAAGTTTAAAGCATTACATATATTTTAGCCTAGGAGTAGCCCCCTCCCCGAAGCCTGCATGGAAATGCTTAGCATGTAGTGACAATTGACACCGAACTCGAAATATATTATGCATCTGCTGAAAGCCAGTGGTCTAAGCCACAAATCCACTCCGGTCTTGCATTCAAAATCGACCGTACGCCTTATTTGGGAAGCAGAGAGGAGATGAACACAGGAATTAACGTCACTGATGAGCCTATTGCACTGCTCTCTTGAAAATAGTATACATATTTTTGATATCATAGCGTGGAACTAGGCTTAGTTTACGTTATTCAAACGAGAATATGTTTATTTCAAGACTATGGAGACCAAGAGAAGGGCCTCACTACCTCGTCTTTTGTCTTTGTTTTTCCACTAACAGAATAGGCAAGTGCCTCCCAGCTGTTAGATTCCCGCAGATACCTTCCATGCATGTTTGCAGTGACAGATATAGGTCGCATTTCAGCATTGTTCACGAAGCCGATATATTTGGACACGACCAGCAGCGTCTGGCAGAGGTGGGCGTCGCCGATTCCACAGGCACCGAGGGTGGGCAGAGACGCCGTTGTCGGCTTTCACACGGCACACGGAAGTAGACTGGTCCCATTCCCAGCGCGGCGGCAGTCGCGGCGCGCCCCACTCCATACCGAGCTGGTACACATTCCTGGGCCGCCCGCCGCCGCAGCGCTCCATTTTGCACGCCGCGCCACTACCGCCGCATACTTTCGCATTATTTTACGCACGTTTTAAACGCTTCCGGGATATCTGTGACTTCAAGGGAATGTGGCTCCTTGGTCGAATCCAGGAATTTAGTTTAAAAAGAGACATTTTTGCCAAAAATCATGAAAACGTGCATGATTTTTCGGAAAATGTACAATGAGCTCAATATTTTGATTTTCAAAATGGTTCTCCAGGGTGAAAAATAAGCCTCTGCCTGTGGATGACGTCATGATCTGGCAACTACCTACTACCATATTCAATAGGCTTCAAGGGCTTCAATTGGCTGATTACTCACCGTGATGTCAGCGCTGTCGTCACACCAGCAGCTGTCAACTGTGGCCGCCTGGCTGGGGTACAATTGGGGTACATTTCAGGTTGGTTTTTAGCTTTTCTCCACGGAAATTTTTAGTTTCAAGACAAATTATATATTGAGTACCGGGCTTTCTGGCATGCTTTACAACTTGGCTATTTCAGTTAAAATCACGTTATAAAGGTGCAAAATTCCCTTTAAAGCACTGCTGGCGAAAAAAACAGGAGGCTGTGGGAGGTGATGATTCTGTTACAATTTGTTCACAGTCCAACACATTTACCCACCCAAATTCAATAGTTACGCAAACGCAATATTCGCCCTTTAAACTATATTTACAGTGTGTTGATTGCTGGCTAGTGCACCATCTTATGTTTTTACTCTGATCAATGTTCATAGTAAATACTGAAGCTCTAATTTTCGAACAATATCGCTGGACTATTTATTTAACAATACTATTTGGACTGTTATTGGATGCTTACCGCTTTCCAGCCATGGAAATGTTTCAAGCTGGAACGCAAAATTCTACCACTAATTCAAGAAAAAACGCAAAATTCTACCACTAATACAGTGTTTTAAGACATTAAGTGCCCCCTTGAAAAAAAAATTTACAAGCGATGGAATCAAACGTACTTCAACGTCAGCTGTACAAATACACAAAAACACAAATCTCCCTAAAATATAACTTTTGGAAAACATCACATGCTGAAACGACTTCAGAAATAGGCCACTGAGTGGATGGGGAATTTGGTTTCGTTGCTGGAAAGCAGCTTGATGTTGGCATTCTCCTGCCCAGTGCAGCAGATTTATGATATGTGGTGTTGAGACAACGCTCCGGGGCAAATTTGTTACGAGGGGAAAATGGCTAAAACTGCCGAATCCGTTTTAATAAAATAGTTTAATGATACGCCCTTAAGTTTAGATACCTCCCTCTAAAGCCAAATAACGGAACGAGTTTGCGTTATATATCGTAGTCAATCAAGTAATCAGCCTAATAGGTTTCTGTTCCTGGAGGTTTCTCTCAGAGCTGCAAAAGTCGGGCTCTCGGTCTAAAGTGCCCGACAGATTTTAGGGCACGGTATGGTCTTGCGACAGATCTTACAATCTGTGAGAAAAAATCTTGAAAGAAGCAGAAAATATTTTTGTTCTAAAAACTCAATATTAGAATTGTCACCTCTTTCACTCAACAAGTTTTTCATGAATTTGCACCTCTCCCATATCAAGCCATGTGCGGCAAGAACCGATGGAAAATCGAGGGACTTATGAATCGAGGGACCTTTGAATAGAGGGCCTTATGCGGGGTCTTTTCGAGGGACTTATGAATCGAGGAACCTTTGAATAGAGGGCCTTATGTACAGAAGGCCTTTTAAACGTCAACCAGAAAATCCTCTGCTGGAAAAATTCCTTCACCGGCCTGTCGGGCCCGATTTGTATTCCATAGCACGCGACAGCTTGGCCCGACAGGCCGCCGTAAAGGTAAAGGCGACAGGCAAAACAGTTTTTTCCTTCGTTTCTTCGTTTGAAGTACGCTCAACGCTGCCGCAAGGGTGCTGTTCGAACAGCGCCCTTGCGGCAAAGCCGGTGTAAAAGGTATCTTTGATTTGAAGAAAAGCAGCCCTGCGGTTTGGTGTGTTGCCTTGTGGATATGGCGGAGGTCAAGGCCCTAGAATCCCGTGGTGTGGTGGAGGCAATGCGTTGCAGGTTGTGTTTTTGATGATTTTTTCTTGCATTACTTTGGTATACATCTTGAGTAAACTGGTTGAGCCTGGATTTCATCGCCCTAGTTGAAGGGCTGATAAATGGCTCCGATTAGCTGAAGCCCCTTCCACCGTCCCGTGTCAGCTTAAATGTGGATTTGAGGGATGTGGGTATTTTGGCGAGAAACGTTTTTTAAGGAGCATCAGCGAATCAAGCATTCTGGGCTGCCCTGCAAGTTCAGGAACAGTGGTTTTGGCCAAGGAGGTCGTTTTGAAGCATGGATCAAACAGCGGGCAGATCAGAACAGTGTGGGGAGAAAACAAAGAAGTAAGTGATGTGGTGTTCGTTGTAATTTCGGCAGCTTACATTTATTTCCACACAGTATGTTATGCTCACTGTTGATCAATAATTTTAAATGATATTAATAAGGGAAAATGAATTTTACCAGCAGACTGGTCAAATTAGACTAAAACATTTGATTTTCCCTTCCATCTTCTTTTAAATCCAATGCCTGTTTGTCCAGAATTAACCACAAAAGTTGCATACCTTCATCAGTGGATTTGTAGATGCCAAAGAAACAAAACTCTTCACCTTTCCACATTAATTTGAGTTTTAAGTACCAAACTATTTCTCCTATTTCTTTTATTCACTTACCTAAATATGCCTATGATCTATGTCAAGGGGACAAAGATATAACAAAAACACAGCCTAGTGCAACCTTTACTCATTCCTTTTACTCTTAACTTCCTTGGAAACATGATATTTATTTGACATTTACTATCTAACTGACTTAAGGTTATTTATTAGCCTCATGAACTTCAGATCCTAAACCACGTACCCTCATGGAAATGAGCACGGCAATGCATGAAAAACTTTGAGATAGCCAACAGCTTCAAAATTTAGGATTTTTCATGTAAACATGCATTTAAAGTCATGGAAGCTAATATTACATGTTTGTATTCAACTACAAGTAGCCATGATCCTTAAAAACACTTTCGAATATCAAAAAGTACCCCTCAATCTTGTTTGTCTGGCCATCAGAGCAAAATCCATATATAAATTTTGGGGTTCCTTCCAATTACCCCTCCCACCTCCAAAAACTGAAATCATGAAAATCTGCAGAAGCTGGCATAAGTAACCGCATGGTATGGGAACCAGGTCAGCTTTCTTCCATTGCAAACTATATTTTTAAGTATTCTGGGCTGGACTATGTAAGATAATAACAAAATATCACTTATTCTCATTCTAGTGCAGCATTTTTTGTCAATGGCGGTTGCAGAGGACTGAAAAAGGGGGCTGCTTTTCATGTTATTGTATATTTCCACCTGTGACCTAAATCATCTGAATTCAAGACTGAGTCTTATTCAAGACCCAGTCGAGCTGACTTTGACACACACTATTTGTATGCTGTACGTCCACAAATCTCAAATTACATCCAATAATAAATTTCCTGTACCAATGGTGACTCCAGAAAATGGGAATTGGTGGTTCGGTATTCAATTTGTTATAGGTTTCGCCGATAACCTTAATTTCCTGAGCGTGTCTGATAATTGAAAACCCGAAGAACAGTCTCAGTTCTAGAGTTTTGAAAATTAATAGACTTGTGTCATTCCACTTAGATTTTCCATAGGCGGCTTCAGAGCACGAAAATAAGGATATCACACATATAAGGATCAGAGCACAAAAATAAGGATAATGATATCCATTGGTGCCAAACTTGAAGTTTTTTGCTAATTTTAGTATTTTCTATTAAGAATGTGCAAAAGAGTAGGAACATTTTACCAATTGAATGGGTTTTGACAATTTTAATAGTCCTATCCTAACCACCCGACAGATTTGGAGGTTTTTCGAAAGTGCCCGACAGATTTGAGTTTTTGGTCTGGTTTCTCTTTTAATTGGACCACCGGATGGATTACAATTTTGGATAGTTCTCATCTGACGCAAATCATATCTGAAATGCTCAAGGTCTGTCACGATTCCCGGTTGGCGAGTTGGCGGGTTTTTCCACCGTGGTCTGTCATAGCGTGCTGATATGCACCCATGCAGTGGAAGGTACCAATACGTTGTAATTTACTGTTCATATTCTCATACAGTGTATGAGAATGCCTGAAAGCAATGCCCCTAAGCATTTGCGAGACAACAGCCCTTGCAGTTTCCCCGTGTCTTGGCTAAAATACCTGTCAGCTGGGGGGATGAGTAGCTTAGTAAATAGCATCCATGTTTTCTGACCCACAGGTATCGCGCTCAAGCCCCGGCCGAGCCTCTGAATAAGTGCATCTGATCCCCCAAATCCCTCCTAGCAAGCTGAGAGTTGGTAACGCCGTATAGCCTTCGTATATGACATGTCGTCAAACCCCAACCTTCAGCTGGAATTTAGCTTTCACCAGCACAGAGTTCTCTGGCATGGGCGATACGTATTTGTATCTATATGGTGTATAACTGAATGAATGAGCGTGTACAAAAAGTCTCGAAAAAGTAATTTAAGCATGACACGGGCGTCGAATAAAAGCTTACGACCTTTTTTATATATATATATATATATATATATATATATATATATATATATATATATATATATATATATATACGTATGTATTCGGTAGCAACGTTTATATGACAATACCATGCTTTTTCCCTGATGGATATTTAAACTCTTGTGTTAAAATGAGAAAGGCCGGATTTCAGATTGAACTAGCGACACCCAAACGTCGTCTGAACCATATGTTTGCTCATCGGTAACCTCAGCATGTTCAAAATCATGGGAGAAGTCACGTCTTTCTACGATTTTCCAGCATGACCGTAATCTTGGCAACCCTACCGGGCATGATTAAGATGTGTTAAGCAGCTGAAAAGGCGACTCTCAGGCTCATGGATGTCCTCTTTTTTGGAACTGATGTCCTTTATCCAAATTGTGGTGTCTTAAAAAAACAGTGGTCCGAAGATTGAAACATTAGGAGACATGTTGAATATCCGTTTCCCCATTCCACAGGTCCTCTCCCTCTAACAAGCCATCAATATTTTCAACGCCAGTCTTAAGCAACCAAATGAGTACGTGCAACTGTTTCTTGCTATACTTTCGCAAGTCGGTTGCACATCACAAGCTGGCTCAGTACCAGGCCAGTCGATTATGTGGGACCCGGCTGCCGATTGCTGCCGAGAACGGCGGGCCGAGATATCGATCGGGCGTTCTCGGAGCCGGCCGGAGCGGCGCCGCTTCTACCGACCGCCTCCCATCGAACCTGGAGCGGCAAGTGGCCGCTGGAATGCCGGCCCGCCACGCGCCCATCATCCGGCCGCGCTAAAACCACTGCTCGACCGGCCGCCTGAGGCGTACACGCACTCCGGAGCCAAGCGAGGGCCGCGCCTGGCACCTCCTCCCTCTCTCTCTCTCTCTCTCTCTCTCTTTTCCCTCAGCAGAGCAATCAGCCAGTTGGGAGCTGATGTAATAGATCTTCAAATGCACATTTCAGTCGATATTACCGAAATAGGAGAGAACCAAAGAATATAACAGTTTCTGAGCGATGTTGTATCCAGAAACAAGAAACGGGGCTATTTCATTTTAAAGTGCGCTAGTGACCAATAGGAGTGCTATGAAAAGTGCAGAGTGGGTTTCAGGCAACGATATTACTCTACATCCATGCTTGATAAAAAATATGCGTGAAAGTACGTACTTGCATAGATTGGAAATGTATCCCTTAAATAGATTCCATCACATGGAGGCTTTATATCCCCTAATCCAGATATTTGAGCAACACATATTTTTGGGTAAAACATGTATTCCAAATGACATGAAGGAGGGTTATAAGCGACGCCGTTGTGTCATCAATAATATGACGGTGCCTGGACGTTATACTAGTTCGATGTATCTGATCGAGTGTTGTGCCAACGGGCTTCAGAGCACCTAATCTGCTTACCATTTCCATCTCGGCTGGACCCAAACAAGGTGGGAGCGGGCGTCACCCCGCCCCTTTCGCGCCATTACAGCTGTTTTTCCTGGTGTTTACACCGGGTTTATGGCTATTTAACATAAGTATTAGAACCCAGATGGACACTTTCACCAACAGGGCACCCTGTGAGCCCCAGGTCCCAAACCAAACAGGAGGGGTGCCATTAATAAAAATACTCCATTCATCAGAAAGCCGATAGAATGGCGTCCAGTCCTAAAACCAGTTTCAAAATACTTCCGACTCTGCAATTTCCCTTTATAGCGCCAATAATAAAAACAAGTGAATTCAAACTAGACAGAATAGGAGTCCAGCTGCCGCAAAGACAACCAAAGTACTGCCAACCCCGATACATATCATCTGGAATCAAAAATCATTCTTATATTTGTATTTATATGCGTTCCCACTCAGCGACAGGTCAGGTTGGGGTCGAAGGGACGGAGGAGGCAGCGGCGCTCTCACTGACACCAAGCACACGCCTCTACACATGTCACGCGCGCAAATGTATTGTGACACTCAACGCCCAAGTGCAACGACCCAAACTCAATCCAAGGTGACTCCTGCGAAAGGAATGCGCCGTAAACAGTGCCGCCCATTGCCAGCCGCGCCGGCGCTGCTTGTTTATCGCCCCAGTAAAACAAGACTGCATCACTCCAGGCTTTTGCATTGGTATGCACGCTAATAACCTTCAGAGCCATTTTCCGAATGGGGAGGTTTTTTTCCGGACGTTTGGCGGCTGGGGTTGAGCAGTAGTTGTTCTCGTCTGACAAAGCCTCAGGTGTGGTATGCAGATGTGGCAGCGCCGCTCGGTTCCAGCGGCCAAATTCCCCCGGCAGCACACGCACGGCCAGGGAGCGGCCCAAACTGGCCTCCGACCGCGCGGCGGCCATCTCACATTCATGGACGGCTGGAAGCGGGCCACACCCGCGCCGGCCGCCGCTCCAGCGTCGGCTGCCCCTGATAAATGTCTGCCGCCGAGATGCGCAGAACACCGCTACAAACACCAGCCCATCTGGGAGCACGAGGAAAAGGGAATGATCATACCAAGGCACTGAATACCAACTCCTCTCGATGAAGCATCTAATCGGACTTGGACAGATCGCACCTGTACCCAAAGCAGCATAACCACACCAACTAAAGTATTCCATTGCACTCAGGCAGTCAATTTTTGTGGTAAACTGATCGAACTTCCACGCCATAAACAGCGCAGGCGGTTGTAGAGACACGAATATTGTCCAGCAGACATCCAACACATCTACAGAGTTCTAGAAAATACAGGGCCTTCGTCGCGAAAATGGAGTTATCGCAACTTCCAAAACGGGGCCATGCTATTTCGAGGGTCACCTATCACCGATAGTGTGCCATTACAAAGGCCCAGCGGAGGAGTTAGCAGCAGAAGAAACTAGTGCAATACATCCATGAGACCCACATTAGTCAACACACTCACACTTGCAGTGTTCCTATCTATATTCATTGGGAAAATTTCATTCTATGGCGTCTTCAGTTCCTTCTGGCTCGTTAATACAGCTGTAGGGATCACTTGAAATGGAGTGGAATGCAGTCTCCAGCTCGCTGGTCAGCCGATATCACCAACACTCCTCGCTCCGCGTGCTTATATCTGAGCCCAGACTCGCAAAATCCTCAAATTAGCTTCAAACAACTATATTCTCCGCAACCAGAAGAAACAGGTATGCTTGAGCGTATTCCTTTTTAACGCAAGCTGAGGACTATTTTTACGAATTTGAGCCAAGTCAGAGGCATAGATTGGGGCTGACCTTAGCTCACGCATAACTTAACCCGCGCCCCACTGGGGGTCCAGCGCCACCTTCGCCCCACCAGGGGGCATCGATGCCCCTCCGGTGGGGCGAGGGTTAATCCTTCCCCTGCCCTCTGACACCCCGACAGCTCAGTTGTTAACCGCTGAACCCCGAGCCGCTGCTCAGAACCCATGCAGTGATAGTGCATGTTGTTTTCGTGTGTGCTGTAAAGGTTGATGACAACGGTTTCCGGGCATGTCTCACCACCAAAAAGCCAGGTGCATACATGTTGTAAGCGTGGGATGAGGAGCAGAGTGCTGCCCGTTGCCGGTGGCTGCAGTCTCCACAGTCTGCCCTCTGGCTGCTCCTTCACTACCGATACGGACTGCACGCAGTTTTTATCGCTACTAAAGGCATAGCAAAGTGGGTGATTGTTTGATGTTTAACAAGCACGAACAGTTTGAAGTGCTGAGCAGTATCTACATTGCTGCAACGGTGTAGAGTCGGTACCTCGGGCCGCCCTGCAAGTCAGCTGAGCGGCCAGTGCCAACCCGAGAAACGCTTCGTGGCTCAACCCGATAAAACGCTTCAAGGCTCGTAATTATGCCAAGAAAATTATTTTGAATAATGCATATTTCCATCCCAAACAAATTCATCGGTACCTAATGGTAAAACATGTGTGGCATGCCTGGACGAAGTGAACAGCTAAAACTACACACGATGGTATGATCAAGAACTTGGATTGTGTTATGTCAGCTGTAACCTTCCGGGACGTTACATTTGGAAAAAACGGCATCACCAGGACCGAGGGTGCCAAGTTCAACACAGCTTGAGTATTGAATGAGAATAGTAGAGCTAAAACGAATATATACTATTAATAGAAGAGAGGAACTGCCACTTAAAAACCTTACTCGTGGCTGGAACAAATTGAAGCAGAAGCCTGGCTTGCGTGAAGTCGAAAACATCAGCATCCTCCATCCATGCGCTAGATGCAGGCTATTCCCCGTGGAAGGCGTCAACTGATCCATAGGACCGAGGCTAAGAACATATTTCGATCCAAGAGAAACTAATTTCAAGTTGGTGAAAGCAGACTTACACAAAAGGAAGTGTAACTGACACGTCACTGGGAATTTTTTGCAGACATTTACGCGATAATTAGGTCAATAACAATCAAAGAAAAATGCAAGACAACTTGCAAAAAAATGTTAATAACTTTCAATAGTATCCATGAATGATTTATGTGCTGCATAAAACGGCTAGAAAACACACAATGTCAACGGAATTAAAATAATTTGTTAGACTTACGTAACCTAGGTCAACTTTCAAAATGTCATCAAGTCACACAACTCATTGCTTTACGTATCGAATAGGCACAAGGGTCACAATCTTTTCTAGGTAAACATGCATAATTCTACCGGCTTTGGTAGACTATAAGCGGAGTTACAGGACTCTGTGTGGTTACCTGGCGAAGATGCCCAAGGCTATGACTCAGCAGCGGGAGGCCAGGTCGGGCTGAAGCTTGACACCTGAATTCAGTGCCCAAAATAACGTCATATTACATCAAAATTAGTTATATGATGGTTTAACTTCAAACAAGATCATTCTGTCATGAAACACACAGGCAGTCCATTTTACTGATTAAATACACTGGCTTCCTCCCAGACTCGGTATCTGCAGTGCTACCTGGAACCTTGGTACCATGTTGGGACATTGTTCAAGTCCGCCTCCTCAGGTCCCGTTGGACCCCTGTCTCAGCGCCCCGGTCCGTTGCCCCTGTCTCAGTAAGCCTCCCCGCCTCATCAGGTCCCGTTGCACCCTTGTCTCAGCAAGCCTCCCCGCCTCATCAGGTCCCGTTGCACCCTTGTCTCAGCAAGCCTCCCCGCCTCATCAGGTCCCGTTGGACCTGGTCCCAATCCCACCTTCATAGGTCCCGTTTGCTCACACGGCCTTGGTTGGACTGGTAACCGGGCAATCAGCATTGGCGCTCTCCCTGTGCCCATGGGCCTTCCAGCCCTCTGTACCTAGCCGCATGTCAACGCTGAGAAGAGGGAGCGTAGGTAAATTTTGGCCTTGTCCAGTCCAATCTATCAGAAGGATGTTCTCGCTTCATCCTTGCATCTCTCCTCTCTCTCCCTCTCGACCTCTGTATTTCTGTCTGCCCCTCCCTCCTTCTCTAGTCTCTCTCCAGCAGCGCTGCCAGCGACCCTGAGCTGCCACAGCTCCCGCAGAGCTGCGCCGCGCGCCGCCGCTGCGCAGGAGAGCCAGCGATGCCTGGCACGCGGCGCCGTCAAGCGCGACCCGGCTCGGCCGCGGCCCAGCCGCCGTGACTGAGTTCAGCTGAACAGAAGAGAGACCGGCTCGGAATTCCGCCGCGGTCCGCGACGGCTTCAGTAGCCGTGCTCCATATCCGTCGGAGCTTCAGCTACACCAGTCGAAGCTTCAGCTACATCCATCGGAGCTACACAAGTCTGGAGCTAGGAGCTAATGAAGCATGCTCTGTGCAAAATGGAATATTGTGTTTTCGTGCAATTTTATAGCTATCGCTTAGCTTTTTCCGGGTTAAATTGCCAAAATTCACATTCAAAGACATCATCTAAGGAAGCAGTATAATGCCCTCTGGAGAAAGGCTTCATTTCAGCAGCTGAAGCGGTATTTGTGTAAAATGAAGCGTGAATTTTTCTTGGGTATATTCAATGCACTGGTTAATATCTTTCGTTTCAGCACTATTGGAATTCAAACTCCAGTTTTGACTTTCCTCTGCCGTCGTCTGAAAATTCATACCAACGTTGGTTTCCATCGGTGCGAGGGTCTAGCTGCTCCACCCAGAAGTCCGTCACACGCTCACCAGCCACAGTCTCTGTCGAGGCACCCTCAGACGAGCGTGCTGGTGACCCGGAGCGGAGGGCGGAGTGACAGCTGGGTGCCACCCTTCGCCGGGTCCATAATCACCGTCCGACGCGCAGCAGCCCCGGACAGGGAGAAGGATCCTCCGGCGAAGCTCCGCCGGACAGCGAAATACCGGCGCTGCGCCCGGACACTGTCCGGATAAGGCATGGCATAACTCGAATGGTATCGGCTGTTCCGCCGCAAATGGACTGGGGGCAAGTGAGGAGATACATGTGTTATTCCTCAATAAAAAGAAGAAGAAAATACGACGGAAAAGCCATAGGCGGAATAGGCCTATGTGTGGGGAGGAGCCGTAAATTTCGGTATTCAACTAGCAATAAAATTCCCTGACAAGAAATCAAAATTTACGTCCCCGTGTCAGAGATTTTGACTAAGGCTTATCCCTAGGCTTATCGATACCACTGAAGACGTCCGCTATAGTTTCGGTCTTCTCTGATCAGAAGTTTCGAAATTAATGCCACCCATGAATCTGCGTCGCTAACACGCATACACTTTTTTAGTTGCACGCACACGTATTTTGATGGCATGTTTCCGCATGAAGACATGCAATTTGACCAACAGGGCAGCCGATGCAAGCCAATTGACAGTTAAATGTAGAAATAAAACTATATGTATTTACATAAGCGTTGTCCAAGTTGTGCAAGTACGGTTTTTGGTGTCGGACCACCGCTAAAATCATAAAGAGACGTGTCACAGAGACTCCAACCCCACCATCTGAGCGAGCAACTCCTGCCCTAAAACTTTACGTTCAAAGCCAAAGTTTAACTTCCCACAAAACAGAGGGACGGCCACTCGGCTCAGGTCACCCCCACACCAGTCAGTTGCCAGCTGACCTACGTCGGGAAAACGTTGAATGCCGGAGCGTCTCAGGGGAACCGATTTCAAGCCTGGACATGCACTGTCACTGCACGTTCCTGAGCAGCGGACCGGAGCCCAACGCTCTACCAGCTGAGCTACTGGGGCGGCATATTCGGATATTCTAAACTTGGTAGCCTAGGCAACAGCTTTAGAAGTTGTAGAGCCTTCCTAAAAGGCAGAATAAGGCCTTTTTCAGTGATATCTCGGCATATTTAACCTCCGGTGGGGTTTTAGACCCCTGGTTTTTAGTAAGGGAACTTGGTCTAGCTGTTCCTTCATTATTTTAATTTCCTGAAATTTTGTAGGTCATATAGGTAGGTCCCAGGCCATGAAGTGACCTACCTAAAATACTTAGGACCGCTAACTAAAGAAGGGTTAATTGAATTGAACTCATACCAATATTGGCCAACCAGAGTAAAATTTGTTCGATTTGATATTGTACCTAGGTCATGTGCAGCATGACCTTCCCATTGTAATAATGAAAATACGAAATGAGTTTTTCGTAAGTATGTGAATCGCTTAAACATCGGTTGCGACTTGCTCTTAGCCAACTTCTGAGCTGATCAAATTTTGACTTGTGACCTTTAAAACGTCACCTTAGGTAATAAGATTTTTGGTGTTTTTTTATAAATTTTGAATAAAATAAGATAGTATTTATTTTGTACAAGTGTTTGTGAGTACTAGTAAATGATATACATATGACTATACCAGGTCATTGTGACCGTTGATGGTCAGTCAAATTTTAATTTGACCTGGCATAAATATCATATATCATTCGATTCGTATTGAGGGAGGATTGAATGTGCATAAACTATGGTGTATCTTGTTTGTTAAGCTATAGCGAAAAGTAAACGCCCTTATGCATGTGCTATCATCCCAGAATATGCCCAATATCTATGACCTTAGCTCCTAGGCTTTGCCTGACACGAAAATAAATGCCACTGTAATGAAAGCGCATCTCAGCTCGAATGGTGTTGAAAATGTTTTAGCTATCATATTTTAGATATATGTTTTTTAGTAACCTCTATTAATTGACCTATTTTGACCTCTGGTACCTTATATTGACCTGACAAAAAATGACCGAAGTATTTTCGATATCATTTTCAAAGCTTATTGCCGTTTTGGCTTTTTAGCTCTCTTAGTTTTGAGATGGGTCTTTTCCCGGCTCCCCGTTAAGGGAGCACCACAATGGCGGTGCTTCCTAGTCCTTCCGGAGAGACACGGAGCCCCGGTACCCGTTGTTCTTCCGACTTCCTCCTCCGCTGACAAGAAGCCTGAACAAGACCCGGACAGGACGTTCCTTCGTCTCCGACCCGACCAGAGTGCGGGCTGGGTGGAGCAGCGCGGTACCTGTTAGATCGGCCAGTCCTCAGCGTGGACGCGCCCTCTTACCCCGCGGTGAGCGCCGCCGGCGCGGATCACGGCGCGCCGCCTCAGGTGCTGATCGGGCTATTATTAAGGCGAGCTGGGGGAGTGGCAGTGACGGCGGGTATGTCGGCGCGTCCGTCTGAAGGGCACGGCCCAGCCAGCAGGGGGCGGCAGTAACAACAACAGGGCGCAGAGGGTACGCCGGTCGCTGGGCTGCGGCGCAGATTGGCCCACAGTGTCGGCGCCGCCGCCATCTCAGGCTGGTACCCCGCGTGGTGTACTTAACCAACGGTGCACCCCGCGAGCGTTGCCTGGACTGAAGTTCCTCTTCAGCTTACACTTTACTGGCCATGTGCGAATCATGTATCACGTAGGATTGATTTTTCAGATCTTCCCACAACCAGTACAGTAAAGAATGACTATTTGCATCGTTGAATTGTGCCAAAAACCATGGATTACACCAAAATATGATTATAAGTTGACAATATTTCTAATGGCACGCCTCCTTGACTCCTGGATGCGAAATGGATATAATACACGTGTATTGAAACCAGTGTATTAGATCCATTTTCGTATTCAGAACTCTAAGAGGCAGGCCATGGAACATTTTTTCCACTTATAATCATCCTCGCCTTAGCAATCCGAAATCTATAAGCATCAAAAACATGACTAAATTAATAAGTTTTGATGTTAGTTCGTCGAATTCGCAGCACTAAATCTGTGTCATCCAATGTCAAGCTGAAATTTTTTTAAGTGAAAAAAACATTCGAAACAAAGCTTGCGCTTAGTCAAATGGAAATAATATACCCCATTCTAGGAAATATTATAAAAAATCTAAAACTTCGCAAGGTCTGACTATTTTTGGGTGCAAAACAATGGCGTCGACAAGGTGCAGGTAAAGCGCGTAAAGCCAGCAACGAACGCATGCCAAGTGAGAACACAGCGATCGTGACAAAATAATTTTTAATATTCAGCTTGACCCAAAACTCCCTCGATTATAGGCAGAAGAAAGTAAAGATGTCTCTTGACAGTTCTTTTAGCTACCTGGTCAATAGCCAACCTTATCCCATGAAAACCTCACCAGTGAACATGTCTATCCGTGTCCTCAAATCAACGTCTGGAATTAGTTCCAGACTCAAGGCTTTTCCTACTGGACTAAATGGTCAGATCTTTTTTATTTATTCAGGGATTCAGGGCGTTCATTGTTATTCTGATTATCCGAATTTGACGGCTCTTTGTGCCTACTTAATCGAACAGGGGCCTGAAGCCCAGCACACATCTGAAGAAGATTAAATGTCTGAGCGGGCGGAGTAGCAAGTTTCCGACTTTGGCCTTCTGCTGACGAACGAGGGAAAATTTGGGCCAGTTCTGATTGATGACTTTGGCTGTACCTGACTTAGACCGGATTCTACCACGCCAAACGGCACAAGGTACAAACGCTTGAATTGATCACTCACAAAGTAACCGATAAATTGAAGGAAGTCAAAGCCTGTTTTGCTGTGTAATCAATACGTAACTGTTGTATGTAATGCAAGTCAAGTGATGGGTTCCTGCCCCAGTAAGAAAGGCCATACTGAAGTGTCAGAAATAAAATTCACAAATACCCATTGTGTAAAATTGTGCGATTTGGGATCGGGGATTTAAATATTGCGCTCACTTTCACATTTAAACGCTTTTTAATCGTGAACCTTGTGTTTGAATTTGTGACGAAGATACAACATTTGATATGCCATGCATCGTACCGCGGTTTGAAATCGTTAGTGATTTTCTTATTTTTGTAAATCTAAGGTTAGCCAACAGCTAGAGCACTCGCGTTACTTTTTTATAAACAAAATCGGCGTGTAATACCATTTAAAAGTTTAGTACTTACACGCAAAGCCAATTCAGAGCCAGTAAACACATGCAAACACGTTAAACATGATGACCTTGTTGTGCACACTCCAGCCAGAGCACTTCACTGTCGGCACCAAAACTAAAAGGCCCAGAGCTTACTTTGTTTTTTTGTTTTTTTTTTGCTGTAAAAACAGCCAATACAGGGTATTTCGAAATAGGTTTCCTGTTTTATGAATGCCTAACAGAACAACAGGGAAGGCAGGATGATGGTTCGTTTCCCAATACATTTCCACTTAGCCTTAAGAGCTTGCAAATTTTATTGGACATCTGTTCAGCGTCTCAACTCCTTCGGCAGCACCTTCCACGGGCTTGAGATGCGTAGCCCGATGGTGGCAAGTGAAATCTTTTGGTCTCCCGGATATTTTTGCGTCACCGGCAGGTCAGGTGTGTCGCGTGACCTTACTCGTTTTCCCCTGACGCGAGGGTCAGTAAGTTGGGGGCGAACCACTCGTGGTCCTGGCGACACGGTGGACAGCAGGGCCGATTCGTAACTCCACTGTCTGACGTATTCAGTCGAGGTTTGACGGATTCTTCAGGGCTAATTGTTTCTCGCGCTGCATTGCTGACAATTCCTCAGCCCTTCCTCCACATTGCATCTAGCCGTCATAACTGTCCTAAGCGGTCGAAGTGCAGCTCTGAGAAGCCCCAGCAGCCAGTCGTGGCCCAAGCCAGGGTACTACTTTGCTGCATGACGGTCTCTATGAGGTGTCCTCGGCGTTACCGTGTGCCCCGGCGTTATGATTTCGGCAGTGCTGCACATGGTAGAGTTAAATGACAGCAAGGCTACATCTTGCTTTCAGCAGCCTAGCCAACAATCATTTTTGTCCTATATCCTTCTCGCCCACACCTCTACACCGCGTTGAGTTTTGATAGCAGACAGGTGGTACCCTCTGACGTGTGGCGCAGTGCCCACGGCGGGTGACGTTTAGCATTGACAGCCTTGGCCCCGGCCGGCCGGTGTTCGTGGCTCCGTCGCAGGAAAACGCCTGGTGGTCGAGGTCACCTCCGGTACACGGAGGCCACCAGCGCGACAACTGCTGAGAGTGTGCGACTCTGGAGGTCACCAAAGGAACAACAGCCGTGCAGGCAGAGCAACAACGAGCGCAGGATGGTCCTCATACAGCTGCACATTCGCTTCTGCTGTATTGAAATAGCTCATCATCACTGAAACAGATTCCCCGCATCATTCGAAGCAGGAGTCATTCGGAAAATTTCTGAGTTGTGACAGATAACTAACAAAGCAATAACATACCGGCAATAACAATAATTACCCGGAGCAATGTTTGCTGTTTTCTGAGATTCAAAATATGTTTTTACTGTGGTGAATTTGTATATACTTGAGACAAACTGTTTTAAACTAAAATAAAAACGTGCTTCTTTCGTCCCGAGTGAAAGAGAGTGTAAACAAAACAGCGGCCGAGAGAGTTCCTTGCACACCTCTAAGGTATCCGTAGACTGAAGACTATTCAAGAAGACCCCTTGAAATCAGCTATGCAAGGTGGTAAACTCCTTCGGTGTAACCTATGACTCCTTGAATAAATCAACTGAAGTTGGCACCGTACATCATCACCATTCCCTGTTGTATCAATCCAAATTTTTGGAACAGCGACTGGCATTTTGATTGTTCTTCTTTTCGAATTAAGA
The DNA here is from genome assembly GCA_034440635.1 of Lepas anatifera. NCBI lineage: Eukaryota > Metazoa > Arthropoda > Thecostraca > Lepadidae > Lepas > Lepas anatifera. The sequence continues at coordinate 578,958 of JAOTON010002137.1, forward strand.
GCGCCTACGCCGGACTTCTTAGCCGCGTCTGGTTTTGCAATAGGGAAAATTAAATTTCAATGACCATGTGAACAAACAAAAATGCAAAACGTGGGCCGAAAATAATCTCGAATAATACAAAAAGACCTTCTCGTGACTGTGCTGGAATGATTAGAAAGATTCCCTGTCGTAGGTTCAAACAATTTAATTGAGGTATACTAATAAATCACCAATCTAAGCAAGATTCGAGAATTTGGCCTTTTCACATTTCTAAAGTCATCAAAAATAGATTTATCGGGGAAGTCCGTTTCGATTAGGATCACTTTCGAGCGAATACATCAAGCCTCGCTGAAATTCCCACCAAATGCAAGCTGATTCTAAAACACTGTCATATGCAACAAAAAATCAACGCCTGGATTCAGGCCAGGGCCTCTCAATTTCCTGTTAAGTGTCTTAATTTCTACACTTCAAAGGACATTTTACCTAGGAGCTGCGGTATTTGTCCACACTCCTCGCAGATTAAAACCTTCTGTCAAGCACCACTTCAACCCAACACCAGGTTTGAGGCACAATGTGGTTTTCCGCAGCGTGAGGCTGTGCTCGTGACCTCGACAGAGCTGTCGAGGTCGGGAGTGAGGCGCCGAGGTTAGTCATAGGAACAGCTTGTTATCCTGCGCCACCACCGGTCCCGCTCAGACCCCAACCGGGATGGCCTCTCCATGGCTCGTCCACAAACGCAATTCGGACCCAGCGGGAGCGCTGGAAACGGTACAATTTCGGGCCCCTCAGGAATGTCGAATCAAATTGTGAGCCGTGCCTTTCTCAACGGGTGGGCCCCAACTTGGCGCCGGCTAACAGTTCAGACGCTCCTTCGCAACACCAAAGCCAGAGCCGCTCTTCGGGTGCTGTGAATTGCTTCACGGATGGCGGCTCGCGGCGCTGAGTCCGCTGTATAATCCATTATTCGGCCGTATTGTTTGCCTGTGTTGGATTCGCAGTTGGCGCACCCCTCCGGACGCACATTGTTGGAATCGGAGGCGTCCCGGGGCGAGGGGGGTGGGGGAAACTCAGGGAACGTGTCTCGCGTTGAGCTTGACGCGCACGCAAAAAAATACATGGATGTTTATGCGCAGTTTCCGGATGGAGTCCAGGACCGCAGTTGGCGCTTTTCAGCCTGTCTCGCAGCACAGAAGGAGCCATTTTAGCAGCTTACTTTTTCTGGGTATATATGATTTGGTTCCGGATAAGCAGGCAGACCTGACCGTTGTTTCCTAATCATCTGCTGAGCACGAACGCCACTCTCCTCTATTAAAACAAACACGTGGCGCTAAGTCCTGTTTTCACTTTCCAGCCATTATTACTGAGACAGCACAATAGGCCGTTCACGTTGCGCTCCTCGCGGCAATATTCCACCGAGGAATCACTCGTCCACGGCCGCTTGGGATGTTTTGACAAACGTCCGTACAGGCAACGGACATGCCAGTCGGTGGTAATAACCCCCCTGTCGGTAACCGCAATGCCCGTGCTCCACCGTAGGCGGGTTCAGGGGGCCAGGGGGCACCTGTCTCCGTCCCCCGATAGGGTTTGGCGCCCACATGATAGGTTTTCCCGCCAAAAAGTGGCGGAAAAACTGCATATGCTGCCACTTTCAAACTGCATGAGGTCATCTGGATGGAAGTGCTGAGGACAATGGGCTCAAAAATACTGGTCTGACCTTGACCTGTGGCCTGTGACATTTTCCCTTAACCTTGATCTCCATTTTAAGTGACTTTGACATATCACCCCAAACATGACATGATGTGACGTCATTGACGTCACTAGGTTTCTTCACAATGCAAGTTGACTGGTGTGACCACCCAATTCTGGCGATTGTAAGATATAGGTCTGACTTTGAAGCCTAAGGTGCTGCAACTAGTGGCTTTTTTGGGGAGAGGTGTTTCATTGTCCTTTCTATTCAGTTTTTGAATAATTATTTTTCCGCCGGGCGCTGGGGCGGTGACCCACATGGTGTTGAATCATGCAGAGGAGCCGGGTTTCATGCGAAGGATTTGGTGGAAGTGGTTTCGGGAGACGGATTTTTCGGAAACCAGTGCCTGTGCGGGGATTGGAACTGCCCAGTGTGTGGGTCAGGTGATCAGTGCTACGCCAGCCACCGCTGCGTCAATACCTAATAATATAGTCTGCATTGGAGATTAAAATCAGTGATGAACCAGAAAACACCAATACACTAAGTGAAAGTTTTAATTTTACACGTTTTAACCACCTCACACAGACCAATAAGTAAAACACCGACCGATTTTCATGTTTCACCAATCTTTGCGCTCAACAATTTCCCCAAATGTAGGCAAACAGCGTTTTTCTACTGCAAATGATCCAGCCAACTCGGAAAAATAGGTCGGTGGGGGAAGGGCAAAAATTACTTGCCCTCTAAACTTACCAGTTTTTGTTCAATTCCTCTACAAAATCTGTGCCTTAAAGTATATTTCGGAGTGTTTAACCAAGGTAAGTATTGATTGATTCGAAGTACAAAAGTTGTTAACCTGCCTTTCCCCTCTTGCATTCACAATATAGCAAATTCACAGTGATATATGTTCGGAAACAGCTCGTCCTCAGAATCTTCACGAAGGCAACAAATGATTAGAAAATTATTGGTCATAGTGTAAGCCGAGCTATCCGCGGTCCTGGCTCACACAAAGAGAATTTTTTTCTGATAATAAATTGCCTTTATAAAGGTCCAGAGGAAGAGCTGGGCCCGAATATATACTCATAGTGATTTTTTGTGTATTTTTCATTTAGGATCCGAGCAAAAAGACTAACTAACTTATCCATAAACATGAGTTTTAATTATTTTGAGCCCACCTGGCCCTCCAAAATCATGGGGATAGCGCCGGCAATACTCTAGGGAAGCCTCATGTCTTCCCAATATTCCAAAGGATTTGTGGCAGTGATAATTCTGCTCCATACGCTTGAAAAGTCAACGGAAGAATGCCGAGGTGCTTTTAACCTCGCCCCACCGGGGGCCATCGATGGCCCCTAAGGTTTTTCGGGATAGCAGAAAACGAAGAGGCGCAGCACCGCAGTTGAGGGCTCTACCTCTCACTGCATCATTTTCCCACCATCCCTGAAATTTTTACCCCGGGTCACCCAAGGTAGGTCACCAGACGAGGTCAACAAGGTCACCTCACTTCAACTTTAGAGCTCTGTAAGAGCTACATTTCGAAGTCGATCGATTTGAAACTTCCTACACTTTATGGCCCTCCAGGGTCTAAAGGTGTATATCCGGAATTTTTCGATTTCGTGCCTGGGTCAGGTACGAGGTGACCTCCCATTGAAAAGCATGGAAAAGCTGTCTTATGATCTAAAGCCACAAAAGCGATTAAAAATGCTCAGCTTGATTAGAAAGCGTTCTTGGACACCCTTTCACGGATTCCAGGGGCCATATTTGCCCCTTGACCTCTCAAGGTCATCCAAGATCACCAGGGGTCAAAACAGTATTTTGGCAATAACTTTTGACCTAATTAAGTTAGGGCTGAAACAAACACCATTTTTTCTTGTCGGCTTCTTTGATATACAGGTTTTTTTACTTCCTACTGGTCTATTTCCTCCTTTACACTGGGGTTTTACGTTCTTGGGTTTATTTATTATTTTACCATTTCATGTTATGTTGTTTGTTTTGTAGATTGATTTTCAAATGCTATTTTTTTGCTGTCAACATTCCTGCGCTTAAATTGTACTACTATTGTTTTATGCTTTGCTACGCCCATTTTTCTTGGGCCATCATGCCCCCGTTCCCGTTAATAAGTTATAATGATTGAAACTCACAGGATGACATCTGGCTGAGTTTGATGGGTACTGAGCAATCCATAAAGACGGTCGGCTCGGACAGGGAACGGTAAAACCAACTCTGGAGAGCATTCCGGGCATTTTCACAACGTCACTGTAGAGGTGATAAAATGTAAAAACGATCAGGAACAAAGCTTGGGTCTGTAGATCGATTTAGGAAAGACTCAAGACGTTTCAAAATCGGTATGCGGAAGGTATATAGAACGGTGTGAAAACGCGTCAGCAAAGAAGGGACTTTGATAGCCGTTCACTGCCAATTCGTTAGCGTTGTGCTGCCACTGCTTTATTTCCGTTAACGGTCCAGGCATTCAATTACCCTCTTTTGTCTAATCCTCCCTCCATTTCAAAGTGGATGGATACGACAAGCATCGCGATATTTTGATCGTGCTAAGAAATATAGCAGTTCCAAAGCTTTTCATCGTTTGAAGGAGTTTGGATGGCATTCATTGACGTTTCATTGGCATTCTCGCGCTAACTCGCATCAAGCCTTGGCCGGCACGGAACACGAAATATAATTATGCCAAAAATATATTTATTTCGCTGGGATTCACTTTTGTTCAATGTTTAACCTAACTTCTGACGCTGCTTACTGTACCAGTTCCAATAAACCAAAGATAATCCAAAAGGTGAGTGCTGAAAGTCTCGATTGAAAAGCGGGCACAAGACTACTCATTGGACACTAATTTGCTAAAATCGATAATATTTCACGTCTTATGAGTGCTCAGACCTAGTGAAGAGAAGAGTATTCTCAATCTCTTTGCATTCTCTTCACGCGATCTGACGGCACGTTGAACGCGAAATATCAAGAATTTTAGCAAATAAGCGTTTTACCTTTATATGTTTGATCATTGTATGAGGCCATAAAACACCTTTACATGAACATGCCTCACATAGGTACAGTGCTTCAGCAGCTTAAATAACTAGTTCAGAACACGACGAAACCTGGGTCCACGGTTTGATAGCGAAAAAATAACCAATATAATGACCTGACGAGCTATAAAGCGCGATGACTAATAGAGAGCAGTAGCGAAGTGCTACCGGAAGATATATCCAATAAGAGCAAGTGCTGCATTACTCCATGTTGAATGAGTAGGAAATTCTGTAGTGACAGAAAACATTGGCGATGTTTTGGCACTTCGCCTTGTTGACGCTATACAGCGAAAACTAAAGTTATATGGCAAGACCCAGTCAAAGCCGACAGCATTTTTCTACCTATGGAGGGCACCCCCAATGATCCATCATTTGAAAAATTTATGGTGGACAGAGGTGTCGCCACAATTTTTTCCAAGTTTGTTTCTTTTACGGCCTTTTGCTATATCCTTTTTGTAAAAATTTGCTTCTTTTACCGTCTTTCAATAACCAACACTCATAATGTTTTAGTTTCCAAGCCATCTGAAAAACAAATAGGAAAAAGACAAACTCCTTGGTTGCATCCTCCCATTGTGGCGACAGCTATTCTTCAGCACATAATTAACATACAGCTAGAATCTTGATCGTAATATGACTAGTAACAAAGATGCAATAGGCTTGTGGAGAAGGCCTGGCGCCCCTGCACACATGTGATTCCCTTGCATATGCGCTGCTGCGTATGTAGTGTGACCGATTGTGGCGCTTGTGTCGCGCATCCCTGAGTGTACGATTCGACGCCGCGCGAGACGGATGTTATCTGAAGCGAAGACAATTTAAAGTGTATGTGAAGTTTGCTGGGGCAAGGATTTCAAAGTTCAGATCTTTGTCTGGGGCCAGGGGTGGTAACACTGGTGATAGAACCGGGACATAGCCCACGTCAGTGCTGCCACCTACGTCCCGTAACTGACCTCAAACAGAGATAATGAGACAGGAATATAGCGGTGCGTATGTTGGCCTCTTGATGCTCACTTTGAATCATCTCGACATGTAGGGGTGAGGGAATGGGGGATTATAGGTAGGTACATATCAGCTCATTAAGTGGGAGCAACTAAACTAGTTAGTTATTTGAGGGACACCCGGCACTATCAAAAATGTTCCGAAAATCTTCCTAGTTTAGTTTTAAGAAAATTTTGAAAGGTTTAAGAAGCCGACCTCAAACCGTTTACTAGATATGTGAGAAAAAAAATCAGACAGGTCAGAATCCACATGCGACCCTAATTGATCTTAAGCTTTTGTTCGTCCGTCCTGCTTGGGGCTTACCGACGCACAACTAGGTCATAAGGAGTCGAAGGGGAGGGGAGGTAACTAGGCTGGGACTAGGGCGAGGTGCCTTATAATGTCCCTGGGCGGACTTGATCCCGCGACTCTTCGCACATTACAGATGTCACGTGACCGAGCCGGCGGCACACCCCAGCCGCCGGTGTCGCTCCGACCTGGTTCCTAGACCTGGCCCATCGCAACCGTTCCGTCACATAACGACCTCTTTAGTGTACAGCCTTGTCACTTCTCGCAATACCGGTGAGCCGTTTTCCCGGGAAGTTTTGGCGAGAGGCCGGCGCACTCGTAATTAAAGCCTGGCGGAAGGCGCCGGCTCCAATTTGCCGTAGCCGAACTTGTTTACACTGGTCTTTGGCATGTGCTGTTGTCCAAGAAGGCCGCAATTTGCTCTGGCAGGTAAGTGGCGGACCAACACAGCCTCGACAAACAAGACACGCACACCTAACCATAATCACTTGGTCGGCTCCTCAACGCACCGGCGCGCCAAAAATGGCCCATGGCGCGCCAAAAATGGTCATTGGTCACGGAGAGCCCCGTGTCGATATGTCACGACTGGAAATCGTGTTGGTAGGTGCATTGATATATGTAATCTTATACCACTACTCATTATGAATGACAACATTGACAGGACTTGGTATGTGTCGGAGATGCAGTTTTCATTTTTAGGCAACAGTGCTATTGATTTCACTTATATCCGGCACGACCAAAACATGTCCAGCATCACAGTATCGCGTCATCCGATGCGATATGTCTCTGGGCATCCACTCCAGTCCTGTGGTAGGCATACTGAACGCCAAACGTTGTATGAAACTGATAGATCACGTTAATGGTTCTTGACCCTCGCCCCGGTGGGGGTGTTTGAACACTCCCCTCGGGTTTTTCCGGCGGCACGAAAAAACGGCAGCGCGAAGCGCCGCCGTACTTGGCACACCTTATCCTTGATCGATTCCGCAACTTCCCCAACATTTTAAATTTGGGTCATCTCAGGTCAGGTCACCAGTGCAGGTCAAGTGACCTCACTTCCAAAAAATGGTTAAGGTGGCATAAGTAAGACATGGGTGACACTATCGGATTGAGATTTATAAAGACTTATAACGTATAATGGCCCCACCGAGTCCTACAACATATATTCCGAGATTTTTCATATCGATGACCTAAGGTCAAGTACGGACCATGACCTCTCCATCGGAAATACATTAAAAAACAGAAATTGGGCTGTATTTTTGTAGATAAAGCTGATAATACCTTCATATTCTCCAAATCGAATTATCCTGGGCCCCTTTCCAGGTTCATGTTGCAATTTTTTACCTGTACCCTCTGAGAGGTCATCTGGAGCTACTTAATCGGTTTTCAGACTTAGGTCAATAACTTTGCATGGAATAATGATACAGCTTTTATTTTTATACCATTGTGTTTGGATTTCTATTGCGAGTCGATTGATATGCATATTGACTATGCTAGGTCAAAGACTGACCTTGAACTGACCTGAGGTCAGGTCATTTTTGTGTTTTGACCTAGTATGGTCATATTATACATCATTTGATTAACCGTGACGAGAGGAAGCGAATGGTGCCTACAAAATTATTCTAACTGAGCTCTGTCAGATGCTAGACCCCAAAAACTTTGCGCAAATGTCAACTTCTTTGACCTATCATGACCTCAATATTGACCTGAGCCAAAAAGTGGCAAATATAATTTCTTCATGAACTTTTATGAGCTATCCACCAGTCTTCGCGTTTTTTCGCTATCCCGCATAGGGGCCGAGTTCGAGGGGGTGTTCAAACACGTCCACCAGGGCGAAGGTGGCTTGTAGGCCCACCGGGGCGCGGGTTAAGCAAAGAAACACAAGCGTGGCCACCGGAAAAAAATGTGAGGGGCCAGTACATCTTCAACCCACTCCCGACAAGAACTCTCCCCTCTAAAATTAAAAAAAAACTCATCGCATTTGGGCTCATTGTTGCCTTCCAGACTGGTTCGTAACAAACCATTCTATTTTTTATACAGTTTGGCAGGAATTAAACGATGTTTGGAAGAAAAAGAGAGGAGGGTAGCAGGCTCTTGTCCCCCCCACCCCTTATTACGACATATCTGCAGCAAACAAGCCCGTCACCCAAGAAAAAGGGTGCGCTGGAATCTAATGATCACTGAGTTTGCTTTCTGTGCAAAGTCAAATTCTCCAGCGGGATACAATCTCTCACGTTTTCTTCTGTCAAACCAGCGGCACCGGTGAAAACAAAACTGGTGAAACCTGTGGAAACCAGTCCAATTGGCACCAGTGAAAACAGGTTTAATCTATTGATACAATACTCATATAACACAGTAGATCCACCGAGTGCCACAAGTTGTGACGTAATTACTCTAACAGGATTGTTATGTCGATGATCTAAGGTCAGGTATGGGTCATGACCTCTCCATTGGAAATGCAATTGGAAAACGAAACAAAAAGATGGCTCTATTTCTGCACAGGCGGTTGAGAATAAATTCTTATTCTCAGAATCATAGTATTTTAGACCAGACTCCACGCTCATCTTGTAAATTTTGACCTGTGACCTCCGAGAGGTCATCGGAGACTACGTATCAGCAGGTCTTTCAGGCTTGGGTCAACAACTTCGCAAGAAATAGTGATATAGCTTTCATGTTGATACTTTTACGTTTGGGTTGGCAATGCGGGTCAATTGGTATGCACATTGGCCATGTTAGGTCAGATCGTGGCCTTGACTTGACTTTAAGTCAAGAAATATGTAACATTTCACCTAGTATGGTAATGTCATAGATAATTTCATTTTCAGTAACCAGAGGAATCTAATAACGTCTAAACATTTGACTCTAACTCAGACCCTAGTCAGACCCTAGAGTAAAAGAACTCCCCCTAACCAGTCACATTATTTGACCTGTAATGGCCTCAATGTTGACATGAGACATACAGTGACCCATATAGTTACTTCATAATTTCTTAGGGGCTACCTACCACCGTTTGAGCGAAAACTGAAGCTGGGCTGTGGATAATGCACGAGCTCTTGCAACACCATAAGTGGAAATTCTAGATTTTGTATTCTTCCATTCGGTTGGCGGTGTCAGTGCAGCCTCTGGATTGAGAGATCTGCATCCCGGCCCTGTGCAGCTGCATCGGCAGCTGGGCCCATACTGCAGCACAGCCATCGTGCGGACGGCCGCTCGCCCCCGCGGCCGAAACAAAGACGCCGCTGAGGCGGCAACTGCGCTCCCCTGCCAGAGAAGGCGCATCCCACCCGCATCATATGGATCACCAGTCTCCCACGCACTCGCCCATACTGCGTACGGTGATTAGCCAGTTATTTCCACATGGCGGGTACGCAGATGGTCGGGCTGGATCTCAGCTGGACGCACGCACGCTACTGAGCCCGAGACGACCGATTAAATTTGTATTCCATCCATGTTGAAGTGCTTGTGGCCTTGAGCGTGCAGTCTTAGCCCTGTTAGGAGTTCCTCACGTGTGCTTGGCTGTAAACAATTAGACATCTTGGATGGTACCCCTGCTTAAGTATAGAAGAACAAAGAGAATCCTGGATTCCTAGTGGATACGAGACTGTAGTTTGGAAGGTTTGGAAGCTCCAGTGAGCGGGAGGGGGAGAGGGTGGAGGACGACATGACTTTCCTCATTGGAAGACACTGGTGAACGCGGGCCAGGGAGAGAGGGTCTGTGCAAACTCAAGCAGTGGTTAATGAATAGTGACGTTTTGTGTAGCTCCTTGCAGAAAGTCTATTTTAACGGACATTTGAGGAAGCTGCACCTTGAAAACACATTTTACAAATCTAGGATATGAATGGTGTAGGTGATAAGACACATAATGGTGTGAGTCACCTGTTTTATACATGAAAAGACCTGGGCCTTGAACCATAGGCGGTTCCAGGATTGCCGATGGGGCACGGGGGCGCCATGCGGACCAGGGGGCGCCACTTATGACCGGCAAAACTTATCAGGTGGGCGCCAAATCCTATCGGTGGGCGCCGACTTTCGTATCCTGGGCGGGGGTGGGAAGCGACATTTCAGGGGGGCGCCATCAACCTTTCAGGGGGCGCCGAGGGGTCGATAGGGGGGGCAAGTGCCCCCCCCCCTTGCCCCCCTGGATCCGCCTATGCCTTGAACTCATTTAACGACCTCCTCAAAGTCAGAAACCTGACATTATCGAGTTCTCTCATATAAAAAGTAGTTTGGCGCTAAAAAGATGAAGCAGAGCTTCCCTAAAGAGGGCCAAGCTCCCCTATAGCTTAAATGCACGTGGCGCGGCTGGATTACAGTATATAATAGCTGTAGATGGCAGCAGGCGAGGTGAGCGGTCGCCGAAGCCCACTTTCAGCGCGCCACTCGGAAGTAGGTAAACGGAACTGCGCCGCCATGAATCTGGGCCATCCACTGCAGATTGCTAGGATACCATAATGCTTCATGAGGCCAATTCATCTGCAAGAGAGCTTCTGACAGCGCAGCGTGATTAGCAGCGGCTGAAATGGTCGACCTCCTCAAAGTCAGAAACCTGACATTATCGAGTTCTCTCATATAAAAAGTAGTTTGGCGCTAAAAAGATGAAGCAGAGCTTCCCTAAAGAGGGCCAAGCTCCCTATAGCTTAAATGCACGTGGCGCGGCTGGATTACAGTATATAATAGCTGTAGATGGCAGCAGGCGAGGTGAGCGGTCGCCGAAGCCCACTTTCAGCGCGCCACTCGGAAGTAGGTAAACGGAACTGCGCCGCCATGAATCTGGGCCATCCACTGCAGATTGCTAGGATACCATAATGCTTCATGAGGCCAATTCATCTGCAAGAGAGCTTCTGACAGCGCAGCGTGATTAGCAGCGGCTTGAAATGGTCGACAGTTGCCAGGAAAGGATGCGTCTGCATCTGTGTATGCCATTTCGTTTGCAAATGAGGCCTCATAAACGGCGAAGAACAAGACTGCGGCATGCTCGACCTGCAATGGCAAAGTTCAGTTCGCAGGAAAAGAAACGGATACCAGCCGCCGCACTGGCAGAGATCGCATGCCGGCGTCGGTGGCAGGTAATGAGGTGGCGCTGGCCCGGTCGGCCGGCTAATTGCGGCGCAGGTGACCGGCGGTAGTAACTCCTCCGTCGGAAACAGGCAATCTGATATGACGAAGGGCCTGCAACGGTGCCCAGTGGTGGAGCCACGATTTACAGCACTGCCCTAATGAGTCAGCAGCTCGCTGCGCTGACCGGTGGGAGCGCTCTCCGTGCGCGCTCCAGATAATGAGTCTCCTGGGCTAGCTGCGCTCCACGCTGTGGCCTGTTCGTGTTTTGAAACGGTGAACTGTGCAAACACTTTTGCAGAGTGTTTGCTTCCGTGCCCCGGCCGAGTCCTATTAGACCTGCATCAGCAGTTAAATCCCCCTGCTCTGAAGAACTACACGATAGATGGTAATTGTTCAGTTTTCGGGACACATCAATTATCCATGCAATGAGATATTTCCAACTCTCCTAATGTTGGGAGCAGTGTCGGCGATAGGATTACATGTATTCAGCGCAAACGTCAGGACTTGAACCCCAAACCTCTAACTACGGAAGCAGGTGGCAAACTGCATACCCTTTAAATGGAGTAAGGCACTGTACTTTTCTATATTTTCTTTCTCGTCCCGGACATGGTAGTCCGGACGCGTCACGCACTGTCCCGACTGCTGTTGCTATCTGTCGGTACCTGCAGTTGTAGACAAAGAGCGCTGCTGTTGGAGTACACCGGAAACGGAGCAGCGTGGGGTCAGCAGCTGGAGAGGGGGATAGACCACAGCGTAATATACCAACTGAAAAGTGGTCGCCAACAAAGTCTCCAAATGGGCGATGCAGTGGCGCGGGGAAGAGTAGGCGACTTCACGCCGCTGGGCCGGGTTCAACTCTCCGGGCGGATATTCTGCATAAGTCTTTCCGATCCCCGTAATAATCCTCAGCAGGGTGAGAGCTGGCGACGCCGTATCACCTCCGCCGTTGGTGTGACGTAAAGCCCCAAAGCTGCTTATTTATTGTACAAGTAATTCAAAGTTAGACACCGATGACCATGCCATGAACTTCTGAGACAATGCAAGAATCCAACCCCTAAGGCGATCCTTCCATCAGTGCCTACCTACAGTAACGCATTTAACCACTAAACGAGTTTGGTCATATGCTCAGGTATGCTCTAATACACCCTTCCTGAAGTGGTCACCAGCGAAGCTGGGGATGGCGCAGCTGTTTCTGGGCCGATTCGCAGGTTCAAGTCTCAGCAGCTCTCTGAGAATAAGCGTAATCTCGTTCGCGGAATCCCACCCAGTGGAATGAGGGCTGGCGTCACCGTATGATCTTCGCAGTCGGAGCGACTCTAACCCCACCGGCCATTATCATTATTAACGAAGTCGGTGGGACATATTCCTTTTGGACGGCCGCCAGCGGCGTTCGCTGTCGTGCCGGCGATCAGTTCGTGCAGGAATGCACGCGAGCCGGGCCGTTGCATGCACTTTCACAGTGAGAACTCCGCCGTGTGAAGCAACAGCTCAGCTCGTCCCGACATTTACATACTGCCGACATGCAAGGCGAGGCTGATGGCTGCCAAAGCCTGCTACAACAGCGGCCAACACCGATGGAGGCGGACTGGCACATCTCTCGTGCTTTTTTACAAGTTTTTCATCAAGTATCCATCACTTCCTTAACCCATATTCTGACTACAACTTGAATTGGCATGACCATATCAGCATATATTCAAAAATAAGAGTGCTGTGTGAAAGATGTACTCTTTTTCCGCGTCAGGTATAGGCTGTTGGCAAACAACGAGATATAGTAGGCCCTCAGGATCCCGGAGAATGCACACTTATTGACTACCTACGCCGACAGCGCGTCAGGTAACAAACTTTAAATCAGCAGCCGGTTGGCATAGGCATCGCTCGAACATCCCTTCAAACAAGCGTTTTGCCATAAAAACTGGAACTGCAGCTTTACGAACAAGAATAGCAAGTTTTGAACCTATTCACGTTGGGAGGCGTAAGTCATATCTTTCCACCGTTTTGGTTAAGATAACATATAACAACACACTTACCTGTGAGACAGCTCCGATCCAGAATCGAAATTCAACAAAAGGTATCCAGGAGAACCAGAAAACAGTAGAAAAGAGGCCAGCCAGTGAACGGTACACTCAGAAACCCTTTCACAGGAGTGCGGTTCACCCTCAGAATAGCAGCTGGTGGACACCGGTACCAATCATGACTGCCGTGTCCAGCACCACCTCCAGCACAGCCAATAGCCGGCCTCTGGCGTGCTGGAAGTGGCCTTTCGCGCAAGGCCGCGGCCTGGAAGACGATTGTGTTTTATATCCGAGGGTTATATGCATATAAATAGCACTTGGAAAATCCCTTAACACCTTCCGACCCCCACCAGAAGCGCTTTGGGTGCGCTCAAGCGCCCGGCCAACTTCAGGGGCGGCATTACTGAATTCCTCAGCCGTCACTGTCGGTATATTTATACGATCCTGTAGGGAGGCAGTGCGTGTTCTGGACTGACCTTTTCGGCGGTATCGGTGAAGAAGGTGTGGCAGTACTGCAGGTTCAGGTGGCCCCGGGGCTCGCGGGCCAGAAACGAGAACTGCGACCTCTGCGGGTCGCAAGTGGCGTAGGAGATGCGACGAAGAGCGTGCGACATGTAAACCTCCTGAGGAACAAACACTGTACGCTGCTACAACTAAGGAAATGCTCACACTGTCCGAGGCGTGGCCTCCTGTAAATTTCATCGGGCGCACATTCAAAATAAGCACACTCAGTTGTCATTCAAAGACAAAAGGAGCAATTTCGGGAGAAATCACTATTTGAGGTTTAATACTTTTGCAGGTGTGCATGCGTGGATCGTCTCAAATTATTCTATTCAAATGCAGCGCTATTTTCAACGTCTGGGATAGTTAATTCATTTAAAATTTGTCGTTTAATGCCACTAATGGGCTTCCACTTTGGAAAAATGTACACGAGCAATAAAAATTTGCGCTTACAATTTTTACGAACACCGAAAACAGCTTTACAAGTTAAGTGAGTCATCTTTAATGTGAGCATAAATAACAGTAGCACAGAAGTTTCTAAAAATAAGTACTTCAGCTCTCCTAAGCCCCAAATTTTGAACATTTTTCGAACGAGAACACATTGATCACATACATGACTCTGCGCTAAAAGCCAAGAACCAGTCTTGACGACTCTCATATAGAGGCCAAGACCCAATCCTAGAACTAGCTCATACTGTCGGTGGCAGTCGGAGGGGAATTCAGAACACACTCAGCTGCAGTTACACACGGCGGGCGGTTGGGCCGAGCGCCCGACCTGCCGAGGCGTGCCTCCGACCCGCCGCTGAGGTCAAAGGGCAAAATCATGTCCCGTATACGGTCAAAACGGGCCGTGGATACTGGCGCCCCGCCAGGGCCGTGTCACCGTTTAACGCTGTGTTCGAGAGTAAGTACGTAGCCATGACCTGGCGGCTATTTCAGATGGGAGTTGTGTCGGTTGAGAGGGTCGTTAGTCAAGCGCCGAGTGTGTGCTTTGTACGCTCATGTGAATCATTCCGGAGTGCCTGCTGCCGTCCCGGGGTCATAAACAGCGAAATACGACAGTTATTAACGGAGTGATGAGGAAAGGAAACAAACATCCATGCCTTTTTTAAAGAAAAAATATCGTCTGAAGTGCACGAAGTAAATTTAATATTGTTTTCCTTCTGAGAATGAAATACCACCCAGGGCTCCACGTTCAATCAAACTCCCCGGATAAACATCCAATTAAATCCTTCCACGTACTAAGAAAACCGATTCAACGCACCGAGCCGTTTTATAGAGAAGATTGCTGGAAGGCGTTGCAGTGTTGTCTGGAATTCAGTGCCGATGGCCGTTGGACCATCCGCCTCTCCATGACTCAGCAATGCCCTCTGATCTTTGCCTCCGGCAACTATGCCTCGTGGAATGCAAATCACCTTCCCAGTGATGGGAGACTACTCGGCTGATTCATCGCCAACAAAAGCCTAACTCGACAGCGTACGTCAATGTTTTAGATACATTCGCAATACAATCGGTAAAATGATATGTTCCCTCTCACCAATTTGCTGTTTCGTAGCCCCGGTTTTGCGTGCTCTCATTTCAGACAACAATTAACCCGGGAGCCACGACTCCAAATAATGTTTCAGTTCTACAAAACTGGGCTCTTTGTCGACACTCACCATACAAACCCGTCGCACATGAATGTGTCACACGACGAGGCCCCGATATTATAGATAATTGCATTTGTACGACATGCAGACAAGGGTGGACCCAGTCGCCAGACATCGCAACTTTAGACGGTTTGATGGGAGAAAGAATAAAATAAGGATTTTTTGCGTAAAGAAAACAACACAGAAACACCTCACAAATCTTGGGACAATACGACGTTTAATTATATGTTTCATGTGCTTTTCCCTTCAGCAATATATCCGCCGTGTGCATGCAGGCGCACCGCACCCAGATTTCTCAACGCAGCTACGAAATTTAAATGCAGGTACTTGCAAATAATTAAACTTAACTTCTGATAACGCTAAAATCTAATTTGCTGAGAAGAGCATTTCACACGCTACTTTTGACAGGGGCTTGCAGGCCCTACCTTAAAGACGATGGTCATATTGGAAGGAACTGGAAGTACCTATGCTATTTGTCATTCGATACTTCTGAAATTCAGGTTCTGCCTTATAAAATTTGAGAGGCAGCAGAGGCCATGACTTTTCTGGATTTTATCAGACTACAGTCTTACTCTTATGGGTCTAAAACTACGGATGCGTGCGGAAAGTTTTCGTCCAAGGGGAAGGGGCACCTTCAATTGGATCCACTACGTCATGGCGAAAGTGCCGGAGAGTCGCCTCCTGGCAAGTCTAGCGCACGTTACTAATGCTTTCAAAACGCGACTCCTTTGATTCTGATAAAGTAAATCGGAAAATTACAGTACTCACTGTTCAATATGCATCTTCATCATATTTGGGGTTTTAGAGCGCACCGACAACGTAGGTACTCAATATGCGTCCAAAGTTTTAACGGTGGGCAAGGCCTTGGGCAAGGTGCCTGGCAGACTGTTGATTTTTATGTTTCTTCTTACTTCCTTTGTTTCAAATAATTTTGGGAAAGATGGAGCTCAGCATCTTCACCGGCATTGTTTTTTTCTAGTGTGGGTGCATATCCACATATGCACGAGGGATGGACTTCACAGACAAATGTTCATTACGAATAAT
This sequence comes from Lepas anatifera, assembly GCA_034440635.1. Classification (NCBI taxonomy): domain Eukaryota; kingdom Metazoa; phylum Arthropoda; class Thecostraca; family Lepadidae; genus Lepas; species Lepas anatifera. The sequence continues at coordinate 595,196 of JAOTON010002137.1, forward strand.
GAGCAATCTAAAAATGCATTGATCGCATTTTTCTTGTCACAGGAAAATTTGGCGTTGACCTGTTGGACTTCAGTGCAGGTAGTTCCCGGTTGTGACTGAATAATATAGCATGAAAGTTGCGCGCTACTTCGAAGATGGAGTTTGAATGGAGCAAAGTCAGGCGTCTGATAGTCATCCCACACTCATTTGAGTGGGGCAAAGTCAGTCTTCTGACAGTTGCCCCACACTCATTTGAGTGGGGCAAAGTCAGGCGTCTGACAGTCGCACCTCGGGAAAGGCGTCTAACAGTCACCCCTGGGGCAAAGTCAGGCGTCTGACAGTCGCCCCACACTCACACCCTCCGGTATACATGCATGCACACTAGGGTGCCTCATTTTGCACCGACCATGCAAATGGTTTGGTGGCGGTGGTTTTTCCCATTGTTTGAGGCCTCCTGAATCCAATGGTACCAAAATTATACAAATTCAAAAATTTCTATGGGTCACGAATTGGATTTGAAATCCTGAATTTGTAAAACATGGTAAAAAAGCCTGTTTTGACGCCACAGAGATATCCCTCTTCCGTTCAGAGCCAGGAAACCGAAATCCACTGGTCGTTTGCCATAAATACTGTTTATTTTGAACGTATTTGGTTGAATCTAGAAGCCGGATTACTCTTAATATTAAGTGAACCATCATATTTTAACAAAATTTAGACATTTGTATGCCTATTTTGATGTGTATTTTAGTTAATACGCACTCTGTGTACTATCATAGTAAGTGAGTTACTTCGGTCACGTGAGGAGCATTTATAACACTTTAGTTGGTAAAAATGGCACAGACTGAGTCAAGAATGGATGTTCATAAAGCTAAACAAATAAAGAATGTCTGATTCGCTCATATGTTTTATCCCAAACATGAACTACACCATCCTTAGATACTGCCTCATTAACCTTCGCCCGGGTGGGGGGTCCTTTTAGGCCCCCCTCGGGTTTTTCCAAAGTGATTAAAAAAACGGCGGCGCGCAGCGCCACCAAACTTAGTCTAGCTGTTCCTTAATCGTTTTTACATCTTTCCTGAAAATTTTAGCCCAAGGTCATATTAGGTCAGGTCACCAGGCCAGGTGAAGTGACTTGATCTCAAAAAATGCTTAGGACCGCATAACTAAAAGAAAGGTTAATCGATCAAGTTCAAACTTATACCACATATTGGGCCCACCAGGAGCTACAACATTTGTTCCGGTATTTTTGATATTGGTGACCTAAGGCCATGTGCAGAGCATGACCTCCCCATTGTAAATACATGGGGAAAATAACGAAATGAGTTTTTCTCAGTAAGTATGGATGGAATCAACTTCAAACATCGGTTACGATTTGATCTTAGCCCTTTTCTGAAGTTTATACCAAAAAATTTGGACTTGTGACCCTTAAAAGGTCACTTTAGGTCAAATAAGCATTTTTTGGTGTTTTACTCTATGAATTTAGAATAAACTAAGATAGAACTTTTATTTTGTCACAAAGTGCTTGTATAGTCACTGCAAGTCAAATGATATACATCATGATTATACCAGGTCAAGTTGAATCAGACCGTTGACCTGGGTCAGATCAAATTCTTAAATTTGACCTGGCATAGCAATATTATATATCATTCGATTTGTATTGACGAGAGGATTGCAATGGTGCATCAACTATGGCTGTATCTTGTTTGGTTTGGAAGTTATTAGCGAAAAAGGAAACACCCTTATGCATGGGTGGCTATGGACATTCCCAAGAATATGCCCAATATTCAGGGACCTGTAGCTCCCTAGGCTTTGACCTGACACGAAAATCAATGGGGCTGCAATGAAAGAGCATTTCAAGAGCTTTCGAATGGTGTTAGAAAAATGTTTCTAGCTATCATAGTTTCTGAGAAATATGAGGTTTTCTTAGTACACCTCATATTAGCGATTTTGACCTATTTTGACCTCTGGTGACCTTAATATTGACTTGACAAGAAAAATGACCGAAGTACTTTTGATATCATTTTTGAAGAGCTTTTGATTGCTGTTTTGCACTTTTTTCTAGCTCTCTTAGCTTTTGAGATCATGGGGGTCTTTTTTAGTCCCCCCACCAGGGCGAAAGTGGCTCGTACCCGTCACTGGGGCAAGGGTTAAGCCCCATTCCACCTCACTTCCAGTCGTCCTCCTCAATTACAGGGGCCAAGTTTCCAACATTACGACAAATTCTAAATTACTTCTTTCACGTGGCTCATGATTGTGATGACAGACAAGAGACCTACGAAAAGGCTGTAGAAAATGCCCTCGCATTCTGGCACATGGCTAGAATAAACACCGTCAGTGAGCGGGGCTGCCGGTATAGACTAGAAAAACTGCGGGAAGAGTGACAGAAACTCTTAAAAAAGGCCGGAGCGAACCATGTCAGAAGAAAGTATAAAAATTTCAGTTCAGTTTATTTCATAACACACCTGCCGATTCGGGAAAACAAGGCGATCTCCAGCTTCTATGCTGGCAGATGCTCGAAGGATGTGCCGTGCGTGGTAGTTGAACGGGTAAGTTCTTGGCGTGACGCTTCGCTATGCGCGTCGCAGACTCGGTCTCTACAGTTTCCTCGTCGGATTGCACATCGTACATTTATTCTTCAGCAGAGCTTGCTGAGTAGAGTATTCATACTCAAGCGCGGCACCAGCCGAATAACTTCCCGCTGCTCTTCTTTGTGCCGTCTGTCACGCGTTCTGCAGTCGTTCCTTTCCAGCGAGCTTTTTGTCATTACCGCTCGTGGTCCCTTACCTGGCGCCACGCTGGTCAGCGTAGAACACGATGTCTTCTTCCTTGTAATTGGATGTTAGTAGGTGGCTCTGTTGTAGTTTAACAATCACGTTTGGTGGTTATATGTCCCTTAGATTGTCAAACACTAACGGAAATTTTTCTACATTTTCCTGACATAGATGCCTCCGGCTTTTTGGAGTTTCGGTCACTCTTGCCACAGTTTTTCTAGTCTATGTTGGTAACTCCGCTCACTGATGGCATGTATTCTAGCCATATGAAAGAACGGGAGGACTCTTTCTACAGCCTTTTCGTAGGCCTATTGCCTGTCATCACTATCATAAGCCATGTGGAAGAAATACTTGAGGACCTGTAAAGGACCTTTGCTGTCGGAAGCTGGCTCCTGTAATTGAGGAGGAAGGTTGACCTACGTAATAGACGCGGGTGTTGGATCAAATCGCCGGCAATTTGCCCATATTTGACTGGCCAGCAATGATGGATCCAAGGTGGGGGGAGGGGGGCTCAGGCCTCTCCCCCGAAATGTCCGAGTTCCTATAGTTTATAGATCTTCTGTCTCCATACCTTAGCCTGTGTTCAAGTCGAACTAAAATTATAAGAGTTTCTCACCGGAATAAGAAAAGAGATACGTGGAAGATCACTTCGGTTATCAATTAGTAACATGATCTTCCGAAAATCTGCGTTATTGCAGGCCCGAGCCTGGCTATAATAGGACAGTTTTCCTGAACATTTGAAGATGCTGCATTTTACCTCATTATTCATAAAATTGTATTTTTAATCAAAGCGTACATATTTGAAAGGTACTTAGTAATATGGTGTGGTGGAATGCGGCTTATTGAGGCAGAATCCAAGGATGGTATAGTTCATGTTCGGGATAAAACATGTGAGCGAATCTCAGACATTCTTTATTGGTTTAGCCTTGTGAACATCTATTCTTGACACAGTCTTTGCCATTTTTACCAACCAAAGTGTTATAAATGCTCCTCACGTGACCGAAGTAACGCACTTACTATGGATGGTACACAGAGTGCGTATTAACTACAATACACATCGAAATAGGCATGCAAATGCCTACATTTTGCTAAAATATGATGGCTAACTTAATATTAAGAGTAATATGGCTTCTAAATTCAACCAAATACGTTCCAAATAAACAGGATTTATGGCAAACGACCAGTGGATTTCGGTTTCTTGGCTCTGAATAGAAGAGTTATATCTCTGTGGCGTCAAAACAGGTTTTTACCATTTTTGTTTACAAATTCAGAATTTCAAATACAATCCGCGACCCCTAGAATTTTTGGATTTATGTGATTTTGGTACCATTGGATTCAGGAGGTCTCAAACAATGGGAAAAACCACCGCCACCCAATAATTTGCATGGTCGGGGCAAAATGAGGCACCCTAATGCACACAGTTTCCAAACCAAGCCACCCTCTAGACCCACCACTGCCCCTAATTCAGCGATCTGCCCAACAAACAGACAGTGCACATGCACACCGCACGTGAGGGTGTGCCAGGGGTGGGTGATGATCTGACCTTGCCCTCGGGGTTGCAGACTTTGATGCCGTGCAGACTGACCACCAGGAGCACCGGCTTGGTGCCTGTCGCGGGCACCTGTCGGGCACCACATAGTACCACTGGTGACACCAGACAGCTCAGCGCGCTCCATAACATTTCCATATGTACACTTCAAAACACGCCTGAGGAAGGGTACAGTCTTGCGTCCAAAGGTCCGTCCTGGGCCCAAGAAATACACGTCCCGACAGAAAACATTCCCAACACTATTTTCACTTGTTCAGAATATTGGTTAATCTTTTCTATCTGAAAAACAAGGACTGGATGGTACACCTCATGATATCGCGACGTGTGGCTTTGTCCAGCACTGGTCGGCCCGCTGAATATAATTTGGAGAGAAGATATAACTTCGGGGAGGGCTTGGTGGGCTGGTCTTCCTAACTCAAAGCAGCCAATTACCAACACGTGAAATTCAGTTAACATAACAGCTGAAACTTAAATCCCTACCCACTTTGATACCGTAAGGCGGAACA